>JAUDYN010000008.1:2400000-3136319 GCA_030407005.1 Desarmillaria ectypa
GTAGTAACTGGTGTCCCCAATTAAAGGCTTTTGTGCTTAACCTCGATGAAGTGATTAATAGTCGCTAAGTCACCCATAGAATTGCATTGAATTGAAGTCCATTAGAGTCACTGTTGTGTCCTGCAAAGGTCTGGAGTGTTTTGAAGTTAGTTCAAGCAAAGTTCTTGGAGTTATAGTTTATTCTTAGGCCAAGAGTGTGGCTAGTCAAGTGTTTATCACTTGTAGGAAGCAGTATAGGGCCAAGAGTGCCACCAGTCTGAAGCAGTTTCAGTCAGAACGAGCACAGTAGCTCAAACCAAGTCACTCTTATCCAATTGTGTCTTACCCACCCCACTAGTATGACTAGTACTTTGTATAAACTCACTAGTAACGAATAAAACGTCTTAAAGACAATTGTACTTGATTATTGAAGTCTGCAGAGTGCTTCCATCATACTCGAAACTGCCCAAATTCAATATTGGTGATTAAGTGTAGAGTAGTAAGAGGTTTAGTGTGATTGGTGTTCATTTCCATTCCCTAATTCTTTTGTCACTCGCCATAACCAAGCACATCAGCGTGATCCTTTCTTCAGTTGTTGGTAATACCAATGCCCGGAAATGTTCTGGGGATAGAATGACAACATCTTGATTGTCTTCTTTTCCCTGATCGTGATCGTCTCATCTGCTGAGAAGATCGGCCTTCTGATTAGCAGTTCCAGCTTTGTGTTGAAGGACAAAGTGATACTCTGCTAGTTCGGTGACCCACCAAGCTTGTCGGTGATTCAACTTCTGAGGTTTCCAGAAGTATTGGAGATTCTGGTGGTCAGTCCAGATCTCAATGGTCTCTTTGGTGCCCATGAGGTAGTGACACCATTCTTCTAGTGCCAGCATGATTGCTAGCAACTCCTTGTCATAGATTTCGTAGTTATGCTCAGTGATGGTGAGCGCTTTTGACATGAAAGTGACTGGTCTCCATTTGCCCTCCTTTTCTTGACTTAGGACGGCACCAATGGCTCCATCACTAGCATCGGCCTCTACTCAGAACTTTCCATCATCCGAGGGAATCATCAGAACTACGTTTGTTGTCATCAACTTTTTGAGTTGATTAAACGCTTGTTCCTGTTCTGATCCCCATGTCCAGTCTACCTTTCTGGTTAACTGGGTAAGGGGATGCACTATCTTGGAGTAATCCCTGATGAACTTTCGGTAGAAGTTCGTGAATCCTAAGAAGGATTGTAGTTCCTTCTTCTTTGTTGGAGTGGGCCATTCTGCTATGCCTGCAATTTTGACTGGGTCCATGTGAATGGCATCTTCACTAATGATAACCCCAAGGTATTTGGTCTTGAGTACCTTGAACTTGCATTTCTCTGCTTTGAGGAACAACTTGTTTTCTCGAAGATGTTGGAGTACTTGTTGTACTATGTCTTGGTGTTCTGTCAAGGATTTGGTGAATATGAGTATATCGTCAAGGTAAATCGTGACTTTTCCTCTGGCAATCAAATCCTTGAATATGTCATTCATCATCCATTGGAACATGGCTGGTGAATTCATAAGCCCGAAGAACATAACCATAGGCTCAAAGAGCCCTTGATTAGTTCTGAATGTGGCTTTTTCTTTGTCTCCATTTCGAATGCGGACATTGTTATATCCCCATCGCACATCCAGCTTGGAGAAGTACTTGGCTCCTCGCAATTTGTCAATTAGCTTGGAAATGAGCAGAAGGGGATAATGATTCTTGATCGTCATTTCATTCAGTTTCCAGTAATCCTGAACTGGTCATAAGGAGCCGTCCTTTTTCTTGATGAAGAAGAAGGGAGAGGCGAAAGGGGATTTCGAGGGATGAATACGTCCTGAGTCCAAGTTCTCATCTAATAACTTGTCCAATTGTTCTTGCTCATTTCGATTGAGTGGGTAAACCTTGCAGTCCAAGGTCGATTTCACGTTGGGGACCAATTCGATTGCATGGTCCCAAGGTCTTCTTTCCAGTAACTCGTCAAAGCTTTCTGTAGAGAATAGATCTCTGAAGCTCTGATACTGAGGAGGTACAAGCTCCTCAAATGTTTGTTTCGGTTTTTCAGCATTGGCGGCTGCAGCCAACTCGTTCGCATGATGGATGGCACGAAGTATGATTTCTTCTTGCATATTAATGGGAAGAATACTTTCTCCTTCCTCGAGCTCTTCGTCCCATTGATCTTCTTCATCTGCGTCTGGCAGAGTGAATTGGTTTTGGACACAGTGACATTGTCCAAATGTCAAGGTCCCCGCCTTCCAGTTGACGAAAGGATTGTGGCATTTAAGCCAGTCATGGCCCAAGTACATGGTCTTGGAGCCTAGGTCAGTGACTGCTAGGTCAATTTGTTTGCTATGTCCTCCGATGGTCATTCGGAGTTCTATGAATTCTGTAACGTCCCCTGCCTTGTTGCATGTTCCATCGGCATTATAGACTGGTATAGGGGCTGCAGCCTTCCTGGTGTCCAACTGATGTTGCTGGATGTAAGTTTGGTTGATAGAGCTGCCTGTGCAGCCACTATCCAACAATGCTCGGGTTGTCAATGTCTGTTTCCCAGTACATGGGGAAAGTTGGATGTCCACCAAGAAGTCCTGTCCGGAACTTTTGGTACTGCGAATATACCGAATTGGTTCATGTAATTCATAGAGCTGTTCTTGGGCTGTGCTCCCTCCCATCTTCAAGCTTTGAATAAGCTCATTATCGATTTCTCCAAGTCGTTTGGGATGTACCCAAATGGAGAGAATCACCTTGGCGATTGCCAAATTCTTGGAGTCGCGTACTGCACACATCGTCCAGTCAATTCCAAATGGTCTAAACCATTGGAAGTTGCTCTGCTTCCCTGTACGTTCGGAAGACTTGTCCTGCTTCCCTGTGCATTCGGAAGCATTTGATACCCCCTTGTTAGGATAGGTGTCGGGTTTGACACTTCCCCTTGCATTTGGAAGGTCAATGTTCTGTGGTTCCGGTGTTCTGGTTATCGGGGTACTGGCTTTGGATTGGCTGACTTGCCACATCCTAAAAGCCATGTCATCTTCCTCATTGGGTACTTTGACGATAGTGGTTCTATGGAAATGCCCCCTTTTTACTGCCTGAATGCTAGTGGGATCCTGTTCCTTTTCTTCGGCTGACACCACTCGCAACAGAGTTTGAATTTCCTTGGTCATTGACTCCCAGCTAGTGCCTAAGGCAACCTTCGCATGTTTGCAACCCGTACCAGTCTGGTTTGGGTAATCCTGCCCCCTTTTTATTGCCTGAGTGCTAGCGACTTTCTTTCTTTCGGCTTTGATCCTCTGACTTGCCAGCCTGGTTTGGTACTCAGCTTCGTCAAGTTTTCCACTCCCCAGACCGGTTTGTCTGGGTAGTCGGTCCTGGCCTTGGTTAGAGGCACTGTCCTGGTCCTCTGCCGACTCTGGTGGAACTGGTGAGCTTGCCCCACCGCTCGAGGCGGGTACTGGGATGGTCGAACTTCTGGGAGGCCCGAAGGAGTCCCGCCTACTGGTCCCTGCTCGTCGCTGTGTGCTCAGCAGCATATCCGGTGAGCTCTGCTCGTTGGACTTTGTTGCGGCGCCAACACCACTTGGCAAGTCCCACTCCAGTTCATTGGAGGCTCGGGATTTGTCACTACAGATACTTGTGTCAGCGTCTTCTAGGAGGATGATGTACCTGTTTGTTCTTGATGATTCTTGTTTGGTCTTTGGCTTCAATTTCTGTGAAGTCATGGGTATATTGGTTTTTGTACGTAATTGTCTATTTTCATAATAATCAGTCTGACCTGCAGAAACCGAGGACACACCTTGAGACTTGGGTGTGCAAGGGGAATTGAACCCTTGATGCCCTACTCTTTTACCTCCTCAATCCTGGAGGTGCTCAGCACCACTGCGTCAGTGGGCCCCACATATCTCACAATGTTCTTCTCTTTTCTCATAGGGCAATCCCTGTTCAGGTGACCCTTTTGGTTGCACCTGAAACAGCGCACTAATATTGAATTTGGGCGGTTTCGAGTATGATGGAAGCACTCTGCAGACTTCAATAATCAAGTACAATTGTCTTTAAGACGTTTTATTCGTTACTAGTGAGTTTATACAAAGTACTAGTCATACTAGTGGGGTGGGTAAGACACAATTGGATAAGAGTGACTTGGTTTGAGCTACTGTGCTCGTTCTGACTGAAACTGCTTCAGACTGGTGGCACTCTTGGCCCTATACTGCTTCCTACAAGTGATAAACACTTGACTAGCCACACTCTTGGCCTAAGAATAAACTATAACTCCAAGAACTTTGCTTGAACTAACTTCAAAACACTCCAGACCTTTGCAGGACACAACAGTGACTCTAATGGACTTCAATTCAATGCAATTCTATGGGTGACTTAGCGACTATTAATCACTTCATCGAGGTTAAGCACAAAAGCCTTTAATTGGGGACACCAGTTACTACCAGTGAGGGCTCAACTGCGGGGATGGCCTGCCTGCTTTGCATGAGCGCCCATCCCACTACTTATATACTACTGAGGCAGAACTATAAATATCATCTGGGTATAGGGTATATTGGTAAGAATTTCTTGGCTAGTCATGAATAATGGTGAATAATCACACAATAGTCGGTCTAGTCTGTTTTCTTTTCAAATATTTGGTCTAGAGACTCCACAGTTGGTCTTTCCGCACCCTTGGCACAACTACATGCCCTAGTAACATAGTTATATGAATATCCGGATATTGGTACCTGTAACAGCTATCTGATCATGATCGAGGGTGCAGTCCGGCTCCACTAGCATTGATCATAAGAGATCTATATCAAAATAGTCAGATCTGGGCTCAAGGTTAATCCATTCCTAATTTATTTCTAAGTCCTGTTTCAAGATTGCCATGTGACTAGTTATCCTGACTTAGGTGTTTATGCCCAGTCTGGGCTGCTAGTGACAGAACTTGACGAGATCTGTGTACTCTGCTCCTGGTTTTGGTGTGCTAGTAGCATCCTTCGTTTGCTAGTGGCTGTATTTCACTTAGTCCTGCTAGCATTCGAGTTACTAGTCTGGCCGGCTGGTAGATTTAACCCACTAATGGTGTTGCATCTAAGTCCTGGCTCTACCAGTTGCTTACTGCTTTTAACTATCAGCTCAAAGCCTCAGCTATAGTCCTCTATGTATCACTAGTATAGGATAGATGTGCAATAGTATTGTTACAAAATCGCAAAATCTAGGTGTGAATGTGTAGACGGCATATCACCGGATTTCTTCCTCATAGATTAATATGGCAAGGACCATAAAAAATGACAAAAGTATGGCGCCACTGATGGCGATGCCGAGAGATACAGTTCGGGGTTCGTGGGTGTTTCTTTCTTCTCCAGGCATGAAGAAGTACTTCTATACAGCTAGCATATCAGAAGTGGGGAAGGGAAATCTCTTGTTTAATGTTAGGTACTGACTTGGGCACGTGACTTGGGACAGTCAGCTGATCTCTCTGGGCCGTTATGCGTTCGAACGATCACCCAAGTTGAGAGATAGAAGCTGAAGGTCTTCTGTGTTGTGCAGACAAGAAGTATATGATAGTAATTTAAACAAGAGATAGAGTACAACTGTCTAGTTTACTCTGTTTATATAGTATTTCTACGGCATTTATATTTAGGTGAAACACTACGGTCCATGCACAAATGGTGTCAAAGTAGGATGATCTGGGAGGATCATAGAACCAATAGAGAACATCTGGGGTGGCAGACAGTGAGAACGAGGGTTGTAGCCAGCGAATAGCTGGATATGAGTCGGTTTCTTGATTAGATTAGATGGATGAGTCATGGATATGACTCGGATAAGATAAGATTATGGAAAAATTGTAACAGTTCTCTCATGGATAACATCATTTCATTTATTAATAAATGCCGTACTTTCAGTATATAAGTAGAGTAGTTTTCACCATTGTACTCTACCTTTTGACTAAATTAGATTCATATACCTTCTACTGCACTACACCAAAGACTAAAGTCAACCTCTCATTAACAGGTGATTGTCCAAATGTGAGACAGCCTAGAGAGACACTTATATCCCAAGTCACATGTACAGACAGAGTCCTAACAATCAGCAAGTTTGGCATGATGCCAGATTGCCATCATCTTGGCTCAACTCTCAAATCCCAACAGGGATTATTTGTGCTACCACACCAAGAAGCTAGATTGAACCAAGACATTTCTTCAACCTCATTGTTAGGCACTGATATGACTGTTTCACTTCTCAACAAGGCCTCAGAAATACTGTCCTTGAATGTTACTGATCTATTGATCCAATCAGCATTGTCCAGATTGAGATGAAACATAGCTTTTGCATAGCTCTTCAACATGCATCATTCAGTTTGAATGAGCTCTGCTGTGGTGTTACAATTTTTCCATTTTCTCCATTATCTTATCACACTTCACATCATATCACTCATGCATCAACAAGTGTATCAACTAAAACACCAGTAGACACTCTGACTCAACCTCTCTCATTCCACTCATTCCTAATAGTCTCACTATGGTTTGTCCATGATCATCTGACTTCCAATGTTTCATACATGGACCATTGTGTTTTATCTATTAATAACTGCAGTACTTTCATATATAAAGTAGAGTAGTTTTATACTTACTCTCTATCTTCTGACTAAATTGCATCTATATACCTTCTCACACACTCCTCTAAAGACTAGCCATCCTCTTATTAAGGGTGATTGTCCAAATGCAAGACAGCCCAAGAGTGATGCACAGTCCCAAGATCATGTGCTAGAATGGGCCATAACAGATGGTGAAAAGAAGTGATAGCAAAGAGTTGGCAACTGCTGCAAACCCTGTTATTGATCTGATGTAACTTCAGTTTTTTATCAGTACTCATCATTGAGAAATGTTGGTCTTCTCTGTGATTGATCTGAAAACACTGGAATGTGTAGCAAAATTCTATATACATGTCCAAAAAGCTGACAAGATGCTATGCTAATGTGTTGCTGAAGTCAAATCTCAGGCTCTCCATCAGTATATGATTTTCATTCTCTAATACTTGATACTTGGCCTTTTCAAAGAACTGGATCCTGATGCATATGCTACTGACTCCTCATCATCAAGCTCATCCTCAACCTTCTCTATATTGCTATCATTGCCATCCTCCTCCTTTTTAACCACACATCTGCCTCCTAGCATTCCTATTATCTCACTGAAACTCCTCCTGTATTTCTCCCTGAGTCTCCTTCTCTCTTCCATCACATCCAGGGCCTTCAGATAGCTCTTGACCACAGTAGCTAAATGCATCAATGGCTCAGAATGTAGCTTGTACAGTTGAATAGTATCCTTGAGTGTTAGGACCCTGTCCCCACATGATCTTCAGATCAGATGCTAACTCCTAGGCTGTCTCACATTCAGACAATCACCTGTAATAGGAGAGCAGTTTAGATCTTGGGATGAGTGAGAGAAGGTGTATGAATTAAGTTTAGTCAGAAGATGGGGAATATACATGAAAAGTACACTACTTATATACTGAAGAGTGAAGGCTAATAATATCTCTTGACCATGTGTATATCATCCATGAAACACATAAGTCCATGTGTTTGTGGAGTGATCATAGTCATGTGGTTAGAATATGGTGACAGCATGGGGAGATTGATGGTATTATTGATTGATGAGCAATGTTGAAGATAAGATGTCAGATAAGATAATGAAAAAATGGAAAAATCATAACATTACCCTCTTGTTAAAGCAGTCATTCTGACTGCTAAGGCTCTTCTTCAGGGGTTTTGAGTTGTGATTTAGCTTGGTCGATCTAGTATTGGTCAACTAGCTGCTTCCATTGTACTTGGTGCAGGTTAATGATCCATTTCCAGAGTCTATCCTTTCACTAGGTGAGGTATATAATATTGCCATTCTCAGAATATTCATGATTGAGTATCTTGTCCACCATTTTTTTGTGAGTTACAATTTTGGTAGAGTATCAAGTTTGATTAACATTTTTCTCATATTCTGCTATCACTTCCTGTGCATTTGTCATCTCAGTGTCTTGGACCTAAGAATTGTGTTCCTGAGTCTATTCTTTCTATTTGATGAAATAGTCCATGACTATTTTCAATGGTTGTTCTTTCTTGGAGCATACCTGACAGGTTCTCAAATCTAAAACCTCTTCTATTTTATATTCTTCTTGTCCATTGACAAGGTCTGGCAGTGGCAGTGGCAGTTGCTGTTGATTTGGGAAAGCAGGTGGTACATATGGTGTCAACAATTTCTTGTTGAACCAGAGGTGAATTTCCCAATGAGGTGGTAACTTTAGCTTGTATGCTGAAGCGCCAGCCTTTTCAAGGATTATGAATGGTCCTGTTCATTTGTCATCAAGTTTCTTCTTGGGTCAGAGAAGATGAAGATCTGTTGTATCAAGCCAAACTTTATTCCTGACTTGATATTCCCATGCTGCTTACTTTCCTTTGTTGTATTGTTGCTTTATTTGCATTGCCACATTTTCTAGTGCCTCATGCACTTTCTTGTGTACTTGCACCATAGTTTCAGTGAATTCCATGGTGGCTGGATTCATGAATGGGGTGGTTTGGATTGAGTCTGGGAGAATTCTGGGATTTTGACTGTATAGGGCCATGAAGGGACTCTTTCCCATAGCAGAGTGGATTTGATTATTATGAGTGAATTCAGCTAGTGGTAACCACTCATTCCAATCTGTTTGTTGGTGGTTGATGAAGATTTAGAGATACTTTTCAATCTCTTGATTAACCTGTTCTGTTTGTCTATCCATCTGAGGGTGATAAGCAGTAGAGGCATTCTATATGATGTTGAGGGTCCTGTATAGCTCCTTCATAAAATTGGAGATGAATTGAGGGTCTCAGTCTGAAATGACTATTTGTAGCATTTTATACTTCACATATATGTGATCTCAAAGAATGTGAGCTCATCCTTCTGCAGATAGCTCTTCATGACAGGCTACTGGTATAATAGCCTTAGATAATTAATCTACAATGACCAATAGAGTGTCAAATCCATTGGATTTGGGAAGTCCAGTGACCATATCTATGGATATATAGGTTCAGAGAGTCATGGGGATGACATTCAGGTGGAGCAGTGCAGCCTTGGCCTGCATGTTGCTCTTAGTCTGTTGACAGGTTTTGCAACCTTTAATATATGTTTTGATGTCTTTTCAAAGCTTTGGCCACCAGTATTCCCTGAGTATTAACTCAGCAGTTTTTACTATTCCTGGATGTTCTGCTATGACATGATCATGATACTGGGAGATGATTTCTCTCTGAAGTTCATTGTTTCGAGGAATATAGATGCATCTGTTGTAGTACAGGATGCCATCCTCTTGTGTGATTCCTCTTTTGTGATCAAGAGATTTCGCAATCTCTTGATCCCATTGTTCTTTGTGTTGAGTGATGTCTCTTATATGTTTGACTTGTTCATTTGCTGTTGGGAGAATGAGAGCACAGAAATGTTCTGGGGTAAGGACTATTATATCATGATTATCCTGTTTTCCCTGGTCATGATCATTGCATTGACTGAGTAAGTCAGCTTTCTTGTTTGTGACTCCTGCCTTGTGCTGAAGAGTAAAGTGATACTCAGCCAGTTCTATGACCCATTGGGCTCATCATCTGTTCAACTTTTGTGGTTTGTGGAAGTATTGGAGGTTTTGATGATCTGTCCAGATCTCAACCTCTTCCTTCATACCCATCAGATAGTGGCACCATTCCTCTAATGCGAGTATTATCACTAGCAACTCTTTATCATAGATTTTGTAGTTGCATTCAGTGATGGTTAATGCTTTAGACATAAATGCTACAGGCCTCCACTTTCCATTCTGCTCCTGGCTCAGGATAGCACCAATGGCTCTGTCACTTGAGTCAGCTTCTACTTAGAATTTCCCTTCATCTGAGGGGATCATTAAGATGATATTGGTTGTTATCTGCTGCTTGAGCTGCACAAACACCTGTTCTTGTTTGGTTTCCCAGCTCCATTCAGCTTTTACAGTCAACTGCATGAGCAGTCTGATGATTTTGGAGTAATTGTGTATGAATTTGCAATAGAAATTTGTGAATCTCAAAAATGACTTTAATTTTTTTTTCTTCATGGGAGTTAGCCATTCCATGATTTCCACTACTTTAATTGGATCCATATGAATAGCATCTTTGCTAATGATTACTCCTAAATACTCAGTTTCAAATACTTCAAATTTGCATTTCTCTGCTTTGAGAAATAGTTTGTTTTCTCATAGGCATTAAAGGACTTGTCATACGATGGGTCAGTGTTCTTCTAATCCTTTGGTGAAGATAAGGATGTCACTGAGATAAATAGTTACTTTTCCTCCAGTGATCAAGTCCTTGAATATATCATTCATCATCCACTAGAATGTGGCTGGTGAATTTATAAGGCCAAAGAATATTACTATGTGCTCAAAGAGTCCTTGGTTAGTTTGAAATGCTGCCTTTTCTTTGTCTCCTTTGCAAATATGTACATTGTTGTATCCTCATTGAACATTGAGTTTGGAGAAGTTTTTTGCTCCACATAATGTGTCAATGAGTTCAGATATAAGAGGAAGGGGATAATGATTCTTTATCATCATTTCATTCAGTTTTTGGTAATCCTGAATGGGTCATAGTGAGCTATCCTTTTTCTTGATGAAGAAGAAAGGAGAGGTGAAAGGGGATTTTGAGGGATGGATTTGTCCTGAGTCTAAATTCTTGTCCAGAAACTTGTCCAATTGTTCTTGCTCATTTTGATTGAGCAGGTAGACCTTACAGTCTAGCATAGACTTTGCATTGGGTATCAACTTGATTGCATGGTCCCAGGGTTTTCATTTCAGAAGTTCATCAAAGCTTTCTTTAGAGAATAGATCTCTAAAGCTTTGATACTGAGAAGGTACTATTTCTTCAGCTTCTCTGCATTGGCTGCTGCTGCTAGTTTATTGGCATGATGTATGGCTTGAATGATGAGCTCCTCCTGCATATTGATGGTGAGGATGGTTTCACCATCCTCCAATTCTTTGTCATCTGAGTCAGGGAGTGGGAGTGGGTTTTTTACACATTGACAACATGCAAAGATCATCATCCCAGTTTTCCAGTTGATTACTAGGTTATGGTGTTTAAGCTAGTCATGACCCAAGTAGATGGTCTTAGAGCTGAGGTCAGTGACTGCTAGGTTGATTCATTTGGTATGACCACCAATGGTTATTCTGAGTTCTATGAACTCTGTGATGTCACCTGCCTTGTTATAGGTTCCATCAGCATTGTATATGGGGATGGGGGCAATGATCTTTCAGATGTTCAACTGGTGTTGAAGGACATACATTCAGTTGATAGAGCTGCTGGTGCAGCCACTATCTAGTAGAGACCTTGTGGTAAGAGCCTTCTTCCCTGTGCATGGGGTGAGTTGGATATCCACCATGAAGTCTCTTCCTAGACTTTTGATATCTCAGATATACTGGATCAGTTTGCAGAGTTTATAGAGTTATTCTCAAGCTTGACTCTCTCCAGTCTTCAAGCTCATTGCTAGCTTGTTGGTGATCTCTCCAAGTCATTTGGGATGAACCCACATAGAGAGGGCAGCTTTGGCAATGGCCAAGTTCTTGGCAGTACAAATGGCACATAAAGTCCAGTCAACTCCAAATGGTTTGTACCACATATGATTGGGTACCCTCATGACTGGCAGGATTTGAGATTTGGGTGTCAGGATGTGGACTGTTGTACTTTCCATTATAGGAAGGCCATATCATTCTCTTCATCAGATACTTTGACAATAGTGACTTTGCTGGAGTGCCCCCTCTTTACCACCTGGGCACTAGCAGCTTCCCCCTATTCTTTGGCTGTCACCACTTTCAATGAGATTAGAGTCATAGCACTGCTGTCTCTGGAGGTGTTGACTGTGTCATCAGGGTCAGGTTCCATTGCAGTCATGGGTTCTATCAATACCAATGGCTCAACCAGCCCCTTCCCTTTGGCTGAGTCTGGCAGTGTGTGGCTTTTCCTCCAGTCAGTGTGCCCTACACTGCTTGGGTGTAGTGGCCTGTCCTCAGATCCTTGGAGATCTTGAGGGTCAGCTGACCTGTTTTTTGCTTCCTCAGATCTTCAGGCTTGGTGGGCCTCTTCTTCCCCCAACAGCCCTGATAAAGGATGACTTGGCTCCTGTACAGGTAGTGCAGGAGTGTATGACATTGAGCCCTGCCTTCTTACTCCAGTCCATGGTGTTATCCATATATCTGGTGCACTCTGCATAGTGAGTCTGTTAGATTTTGATGCAGTGCCAGCACCACCTGGCAGAACCTGCACTTCATTGGAGATTTGGGAGTTACTATAGATAATTGTGTCAGCATCTTCTAGCAGGATGATGTACCTATTCTTTTTCAATTCTTTGGGTGTTCTCAGCTTCTGTAACAAAGGCTGGTATATTTTTTGTTCATGATGTAAATGTCTGTATGCATATATATCAGTCCAACCTGCAGAGACCAAGAACTCACCACCTGAGGCATTGGTTGGGCAAGAGGAATCAAACTCTTGTTAACCTAGTCTTTTGCCTCTTCAATCTTGGCTGTTGTGGGTTCCACTATATTAGTGGTCCCTACTGACTGAATGTCCTTGTACTCTTTTCTCTTGGGACAATCCTTTGCCATGTGACCTTTTTTATCACATCAGAAGCATTGGCCTTCTGCCCTTCATCAGTCAATTTCCATCAGTTTTCCCACCACCCCATATGTTGTCCATTGGCCTGTCAAAGTATCCCAGTTGGGAATGCTTTGGGTTGTTGGCTTTGGCACTGAGGAACTTATTGCCCCAGTGGCAGTTTTGCCACTAGATTGTTGTTGGGGGCAGGAGTCCTTCTTCAGTCCCTTTCTTGAGATTCTGGCAGTCTGGTCAAAGACCCACTTGCACTGTTGTTCTTCATACATGCACAGTATCCACTCCTTCCATTCTTGATAGGTATGAGGTATTTTAATGCCCATGTTGGAAATGAATGTTGTATATGATGAGGAAACTCCCAGTTGTACTGCTTTGACCATTGCACCCCCCAGACCTTGTTGATGGACAAGAAGAATATGAAATAGAAGAAGTACTGGACTCTAGAACCTGCTGGGTTCAAGAGAAAAGAGGACAGCCATTGAAGGAAGTCATGGACTACTTTGTCAAGTGGAAAGGATGGACTCAGGAGTATAAGTCTTGGGTCCAATGATATGCCATCTACATATTCACACCTAGATTTTGCGATTTTGTAACAATACTATTGCACATCTATCCTATACTAGTGATACATAGAGGACTATAGCTGAGGCTTTGAGCTGATAGTTAAAAGCAGTAAGCAACTAGTAGAGCCAGGACTTAGATGCAACACTATTAGTGGGTTAAATCTACCAGCTGGCCAGACTAGTAACTTGAATGCTAGCAGGACTGAGTGAAATACAGCCACTAGCAAATGAAGGATGGCAGTTGTTGTTGATTGGAGAATGAAGGTTCAGTATAAGAGGTGAGTAACTTTTTATTGAATTGGGGGTGGATCTTCCAGTGAGATGGTAGCTTTAACTTGTATGATGAAGTGCCAGCTTTTTCAAGGATTTCAAATGGTCCTGTTCATTTGTCATCAAGCTTTTTCTTGGGTTGTGGAAGATGAAGGTTGGCAGTGTCCAATCAGACTTTATTGCTAATTCAATATTCTTGGTTTGCTTGTCTCTTTTTATCATATTGTGTCTTCATTTGCATGGCTGCCTTCTCCAGAGTGTCATGTACTTTCTTATGGATCTGTGCTATTGTTTCTGTGAATTTGATAGCTGCTGGATTGGCAAAGGGGGTATGTCTGATTGAATTGGGGATGACTTGGGGGTTTCAACTGTACATGGTCATAAATGGGCTTTTTCCCATGGCTGAGTGTATTTGATTGTTGTGTGCAAACTCTGCAAGGGGTAGCCATTCATTCCAGTCTATCTGTCAATGATTGATAGATATCCTGAGATATTTCTCTATTTCATGGTTAACCTATTCTGTCTGCCCATCTGTCTAGGGATGATATGCCATGTAGGCATTCTGCATGATGTTCAACATCTGATATAATTCCTTCATGAATAACAAAATGAATTGGGGTCCTCAATCTGAAATGACCACTTGGGGCATTTCATGTTTTGCATAGACATGGTCATGGAGGATTCATGCCTATCCTTTGGCTGATAATTCTTTGTGACAGGCAATGGGGATAATCACCTTTGAGAATTGGTCTACAATAACCAATAATGCATCATATCCATCTGATTCTGGGAGTCCCATTATCATGTCAACTGAAATGTGGGTCTATGGGGAGCTGGGAATTGTGTTTGGATAAAGGGGAGATGCTTTTGTCTGTGTATCACTCTTTGTTTGTTGACAGGTTTTGCAGCCCTTGACATATCTTTCAATGTCTTTATGTAACTTTGGCCACCAATATTCTTGTAGTACCAATTTGGTCATTTTGGCTATGCTCGGATGACCAGCCATGATATGGTCATGACATCTACTGATAATGTCTCCTCAGAGAGAACCATTTCATGGGATATAGATTCATCCATCATAATACAGAATTCCTTCCTCCTGAGTGATTCCTCATTCATGGTCAAGGGATCTGGAGATTCCCTGATCTTATTTGTTCTTGTGTCTAGTAGCATCTCTTATATGCTGGGTTTGTGTTATGATTTTTCCATTATCTGATCTTATCCGAGTCATATCTATGACTCATCCATCTAATCAACCATAGTATCCATCTCATATCAACATATTCACCAACCATTACCCTCATTCTCATTCAGAGTCACCTCATACTCTTCCCATTGGACCATGATCCTTCTGGATCCACCTTACTTCAACACTGTTCCAGCATGGACCATATCATTTCATCTAAAAATAATGCTGTACTTATAGTATATAAATAGAGTAAACTTCACTGTTGTACTCTATCTTTCAACTAAATTACAATCATATACTTTCTATTCACACATCAAAGACTCAGCCCAAGTCTCTACATTAAGTGACTGCCTGAATGTGAAGCAGCTCGAGAGACCAAAGCTTATGTCCCAAGTCATGTGATAGACAAGGATATAATATTAGTCAAAAGATAAACATCCTGCTTCTCCTATGCCAGCTGTAAAAGAAGCATCCACCCATGACCAACAAAGAAAACTGACAAAACCCAAGAACTATTTCTCTTGGCATCGCAATTGGCAGTGCTATACTTCTCACCATATTACTCTATGAAGAGGAAATCAGAACTCTTCTCTGCCAAAGGTGAACCTGCCATCCACAACTTCCACCCCGACCTCCCTGCCACCTCAAACATGTCCTCTCTTGGGAGCTACCCCCCACCCAATTGGGAGAATAAGAGGTAGTACCACTCATCTGCCCCTGAGCCTGTTTCACAATTGCCTCCTCCTCTGAGGGGACAACTGATGATGAGAGGCTCCTGATCCCAGGGCCCTCCAATGCCAGTGCACACAATATGTGGGCAGTTCTACTCCAGTACTGGATGGAATAACCTGCCCCCACCCTGGCCCAAGAATATGCGCAGCATGTTCAGGTTGAGATCGAGGACACCCCCCCCCCTACCCTGGCCCCCCTCATCCCCATCCCCAACCCTCTTGCCCCGCAACTCCCACCCTTCATCCACACAACTGGCAGATACCCCCTTGCTCCTGATCCCCTTTCTCTGATGGATCCTACCATAGACCCTGTCACCCTGATGATCCTGGGATAGATCAAAACCACCTCTATGGGCCTTGGGCCTATGAAAACAACTGGCCCCAAGGAGGCACCAATTCCACCTCCTCCCTCCCCATCATTGACCTCTCTGATGAGTCTGATGGGGAGCTCGATGCCCTAACTCTGCCTGCTCCCACTGCCCCTGATGAGCCATTCAATCCAAATGGGGCAGACTACACCTGGCCCAACCTCTCTGAGGTTGACCAAAGACTATTTAGCCTCTTCAGGGCTGCCACCTGGGAAATTCGATGATATAATGTTGAAGCAAGAATGCTCTGGGATGAGCCCAGACCTGATATGGATGAGTGGCTGGCACTCAACTGAGAGGATCCCATCTGGGGTCCCAACCCAAATGCCACAGTTCACACTCAGATACATGCAAACTGGGAGTGCAACATATTTCGCCCCTCCACTGGGGATATACTACCAGGGCTTCAAGCCCGAGATAAGGATGAGCAGAGGGAGATAGAATGCTCCCTACGACAACTATGGCAATTGGAGGTCACATGAGAGGAGTAGGATGGGACAAGGACCCATCTACAATATGTTTACCTATGATACAGGTTACTACAGGCAGGGATATGCCTAAGAGCAATATGAAAATATCCCTGACTATCCCCCAGATACCCCAGTTGCAAGACCAAAACCATTGCCTGACTCGCTGCCACACAGTTGGGCATGACAACAAGGCTATCACCCTTATCAGGGTGGCAGTCTTCTCTTCACAGGCATGGGAGAAGAAATGGAAGCTGAAACCATCCCTGCAGGAACCACCACTGCAGGGGCATCAAGAACCCAAGCAATAGCAGAAGAAATTTGGCAACAGATGAAAACTGCATTGGCTGAGAAAGAGAAACACATTGCAGAAATGCACAAAGAGCTTGAAAGGGAGGAGTCTGCCAAGAGGATGATAATGGACTACCTCCGCAATCAAGAAAAGGGGAAGGAGCCAGACAGGGGCAGACCCACAGAACCACCGAGAGAATATCCAGGGCCAAGGCTAGATTGATATTTGATCCCAAGACTGCCCTCTGGCAAAGGACCCCCTGACCCAATCCCCAACCCTGTTGAGAATGCACCTGCTGATGCCCCATACTTGGGCATCAAACCTACTCTCATCAAAGTCCCCTCTCCATTTAAAGAGGACCATGATGATATCAAATGCTTCATAGGTGACTGCATCGCCTACTTTGAAGTGTTCAGACACTATTTCCAGGTGCCATCGCACCTGGTATTATTTGTGACTTTCCATTTCAGAGGAGCTGCCAAGGACTGGTGAGTCTATAAGAGACCCAAATTCTGGGTAGGCAACTCTTACAATGGAACCGCCACTCACTTCTGCTACCCTGACTGGGCAGATTTCATCAACATGATCTCTCACCAATTCTGAGACCCTGCTATCGAGAAAGTCCACAAAAAGCAGATGTTCGACCTTCATATGGGAGCACAACCCACCTCCCATTACTTTCAGAAATTGGAAGAAGAAGCAAAACTAGCAGGCTGATAGACCAATGAGAATGAGTGCAGCACCATGGTAAAGGCCATTTGTTTAGGACTACCTTTCTTCTATATGACCTTTATTTCAAATATGGGTGTCAACATTCCACGCTTATACCCAGAATGGAAGGAGCATATCCTCCAAATGTATGTGGAGCACCAGCACAAATGGGTCTTTGACCAGACCACTGGTATGCCCTGGGATGGGCAGAAGAAGGATTCTCATCCCAAAATCCAACAGCACCCCAGCGGCAAAGCCACTACTGAGGTGACAAGTTCCTCAGCCCCCAAGCCAACTGCTAATACAGGTGTCAATCAGGATACTGGAACTGGTAGATGGACAATGTATGGAGGTATGAGAAAGCCCATGGATATAGATTGGCAATGAGCAGAGGGAAGATGCTTCAGATGTGACAAGAAAGGTCACCTGAGCAAGGACTGCCCTAGAAGAAAAGAGTTCAAGGACATTTGGTCAGTAGGGCCCACTAACAAAGTGGTGCCACCTACAACCAAGATTGAAGAGGCAAAAGACTAGGTCAACAAGGGTTCAATTCCTCTTGCTCATCCAAGTCTCTCAATGGTGAGTCCTTGGCTTCCATGGGTTGGACTGATTACTATAAACATAGACAATTATCTGCAAATACGAATATATATTCTATGACTTCACAAACCCTGAAGCTGAAGACTCTCAAAGAATCAAAAATGAACAGATATGTCACACTCCTGAAAGAAGCTGACATGATAATCTATAGTGAATCCCGAGCCCCTGACAAGGTGCAGGATTTGCCAGATGGTGCTGGCACTACCACAAAGTCCACTGAGCCCACATTGTGGAACTCACCAGATACACAGGTAAAACTGTGGACAGAGACTAGTAGGTGAGATGCTCTCAGGCCTCTCAGAAGTCCAAAAAGCTTAGTGCTCCCAATGAGTTGGGAGACAAGTCCACCAACCTCACCAGGGTTGGTGGGGGACCAGGACAGAGCCTCTCACCAAGGTCAGGATCGGGGCCACACACTATCTGGACCAGTGGGAGAACAGCTGGTAGTGGAGCTGCAGGCAATGCTGATGAGATTTGTCCTGGATGCAAAGGCTCAGTACTCTGCCAGAACTGATAGTAGAAGTGGAATCTCAGAAGCCTCAAGCTGAGTTCAATCCCCTCTTGGGATTGTTTGGATTCCAAAAGCAACCCAAGCCAAAGAACAGGGGGAAGCCACTAGTGCCCAGGCAGTAAAGAGGGGGCACTTCAGCAGAACCACTACTATCATCGAAGTACCCAATGAAGAGGATGACACAGCTTTCTTACAATGGAAAGCAAAACAATCCAGAACTGAAATCCTGCCTAACAAGGGGGTATCGAATCCCAAAGTCCTGCCAATTATGGAGGCATGTGATCATGTATGGTACAAACCATTTGAAATTGACTGGACTCTACATGTTGCTCATAGTGCCAAGAACTTGGCAGTTGCCAAAGCTGTGCTCTCCACATAGGTACATCCCAAATGACTTCAGGAGATCACCAATGAACTTGTACAAAGCCTACAAACTGAAGAGAGTCTTGCACACAAGCAACTCTACAAACTTCACAAACTGATCTGATATATCCATGGAACCAAGAGCTCAGGCCAAGACTTCTTGGTAGATATTCAACTCTCTCCCTGTATGGGAAAGAAGACCATGACAACCCACATGTTGCTGGATAGCAGCTGTACAGGCAGCTCTATCAACTGAATCTATGTCCAACAACACCAGTTAGACACCTGCAAAGCTGCCTCCCCCATACCAGTATACAATGCAGATGGAACCTGTAACAAAGGAGGCAACATGACCAAATTTGTGGAACTCTGAATGACCATCAGAGACCATGTCGAATGAATTGACCTCACAGTCACCAACCTAGGCTCCAAGACAGTGTACCTGGGCCATGACTGGCTTAAACACTATAATCCCCTCATCAACTGGAAAATGGGAGCCATGATATTTGGACAATGTCATTGTGCAAAAAATTATTTCACTCTCCCTGACTCTGACAAAGAAGACAGATGGGACAAAGAACTCGAAGAAGGCAAAACTATCCTTGCAGTAAATATGCATGAAGAAATTATTCTTTGAGCAGTACATCATGTAAATGAATTGATGGCAGCTGCCAATACAGAAAAACGAAAGAAGATGTTCAAGGAGCTTGTGCCTCCTCAGTATCAAAGCTTTAGAGATCCATTCTCTAAAGAAAGTTTTGACAAACTACCAGACCAAAAACCCTGGGATCATGCCATTGAGCTAACTCCCAACACAAAATCCATATTAGACTGTAAAGTCCATCTGCTCAACCGAAATGAACAGGAACAACTTGACAAGTTCCTTGACAAAAACCTCAAATCAGAGAGGATCCAACCTTCCAAATCCCCCTTCACCTCTCCTTTCTTCTTTGTCAAGAAAAAAGATGGCTCTCTACAACTCATTCAGGATTACCAAAAACTGAACAAAATGATGATCAAGAATTATTACCCCCTCCCTTTGATCTCCGAACTTGTCAACAAGTTATAAGGAGCCAAATACTTTTCCAAGCTAGATATGCAATGGGGATACAACAACATATGAATCCAAGACAGAGATGAAGAAAAGGCCACGTTCAGAACTAACTGAGGACTCTTTGAGCCTATGATTATGTTCTTTGGCCTTACCAACTCACCAGCCACATTTCAGTGGATGATGAATGACATCTTCAAGGACTTAATCACCAGAGGGAAAGTCACTATCTATCTCGACAATATTCTCATATTTACAAAATCCCTGTCAGAACACCGCACCATTGTTTGACAAGTTCTACAATGCTTACAAGAAAACAAGTTATTTCTCAAAGCAGAAAAATGCGAGTTTGAAGTACTCAAAACTGAATACCTTGGCATCATTATCAGTGAAGATGCTATCTGCATGGACCCAGTCAAGATTGCTGGAATAGTGGAGTGGCCAACCCCAACAAAAAAGAAGGAACTCCAATCCTTCCTAGGCTTCACAAACTTCTATTGCAAGTTCATTTGCGATTATTCAAAAATTGTAAGACCTCTCACTCAATTGACCAGGAAAGTCAATTGGATCTGGGGACCAGAACAAGAACAAGCATTCTCACAACTCAAAAGGTTGATGACCATAAACATGGTTCTTATGATTCCTTCTGATGATGGGAAATTCTGAGTAGAGGCTGATGCCAGTGACGGAGCCATCAGCACTGTTCTAAGCCAAGAACAGAATGGCAAATGAAGGCCCATTGCTTTCATGTCAAAAGCCTTGATGGTCACTGAATGCAACTATGAGATTTATGACAAAGAATTGTTGGCTATCATGTTGGCCTTAGAAGAACAGCACCATTACCTCATAGGTGCCAAAGAAACCATCGAAATCTGGACAGATCACTAGAATCTTCAGTATTTCCAAAAACCCCAGAAGCTGAATCATCGACAAGCCTGATGGGTTATAGAATTAGCCAAATACCACTTTATTCTTCAACATAAAGCTGGAATTGCTAACAAAAAAGCAGACCTTCTCAGTCAACAAGATGATCATGATCAAGGAAAGGAAGGATAATCAAGATGTAGTTGTCCTTTCTCCAGAACACTTCCAGGCATTAATACTGCCCACCACCAAAGAACAAATCATGTGTATAAGAGATGCAACCTGACAAAAGAGTCAATGGGACCAAGGGATCGAAAAATCCCTTAACCACAAATGAGGAATCACCCAAGAAGATGAAATCTTGTGGTATGACAGGTGAATCTACATTCCTCAGGACTCTGCACTTCACAGAGAAATCATCTCACAATATCATGATCATATCACTGCTGGACATCCAGGAATCACCAAGACTAAAGAACTCATTCTTTGCAAATACTGGTGGCCAAAGATGAAAAGAGACATCAAATCCTATATCAAAGGATGCAAAACCTGTCAATGAATGAAGAGTGACATGCAAGCCAAAGCAGCTCCTCTTCATCCTAATGCAACCCCAGACACTCCATGGACTCATATTTTCATCGACATGGTTACTGGCCTCCCAGAATCCGAAGGCTTTGATGCCTTACTTGTCATTGTAGATCAATTCTCCAAAAACATAATTCTCATTCCATGCAATGAAGAGTTATCCACTGAAGGATAGGCCTTAATGCTTTGCAACCATGTATATGCAAAACATGGAATGCCCCAAGTAGTCATCTCAGACTGAGGACCTCAATTCATATCCGCATTCATGAAGGAACTTTATTGAATGTTGGATATTATGCAAAATGCCTTGACAGCATATCATCCTCAAACTGACAGACAGACCAAGAGAGTCAATCAGGAGATTGAAAAATACCTCCATATCTTCATTAACCATTGACAAACTGATTGGGTCACATGGTTACCTCTTGCAGAGTTTGCCCATAATAACCAAGTCCATTTGGCCACTGGCAAAAGTCCCTTTATAGTCCTCTATGGACAAAATCCTCAACTCATTCCAGAATCAATCCAAAAAACGAGCTTTGCCAATCCTGCAGCTGTCAACTTCACTGAAACTATGGCCAAGGTACACAAGGAAGTCCATGAGGCATTGGAAAAAGCAGCAGTGCAAATGAAGGTGCAATATGACAAAAGGAAACAATCACCATAGGAATATCAAATCAGCAACAAGGTTTGGCTCGATACTGCAAACCTTCATCTTCCATAACCAAAGAAAAAGCTTGATGACAAGTGAACAGAACCATTCAAGATCATTGAGAAATCTGGAGCAGCAGCATACAAGCTAAAACTGCCACCTCATTGGAAGATACATCCCTGATTTAATGAGAAACTGTTAACTCCTTACATTGCACCATCATTCCCAAATCAACAACAACTGCCACCTCCCCCTCCAGACCTCATCAACAGTCAAGAGGAATATGAGATTGAAGAAGTTTTGGACTCGCAAACCTGAAAGGTGCACTCCAAAAAGGGACAACCATCTAGAGAAGTCACAGACTACCTGGTCAAGTGGAAGGGTTGGACCTGAGAACACAACTTGTGGGTTCAAGAAACAGAGATGACCAATGCTATGGAAGCAACAGAAGAATACAAGGCCAGCATAAACCACACCTTATGCATTTCAAAAATCATAACCAAGAACAAGATAGTGGTCAAGATCTTAGACCACAAATATTCTGACAATGGTGATGTCACATACTTAGCCCATTGCAAGGATGGATATAAAAAATGGATCGTCAATCTGGACAAAGACATATAGAAACACTTGATTGATCAGTACTGGATCAGTCAAGTCGAAACACAATTTGACACCCCTGAAGAAGAACCTTAGCAGTTGGGATGACTGCTTTAACAAAGGGGTAATGTTATGATTTTTCCATTATCTGATCTTATCCAAGTCATATCCATGACTCATCCATCTAATCAACCATAGTATCCATCTCATATCAACATATTCACCAACCATTACCCTCATTCTCATTCAGAGTCACCCCATACTCTTCCCATTGGACCATGATCCTTCTGGATCCACCTTACTTCAACACTGTTCCAGCATGGGCCATATCATTTCATCTAAAAATAATGCCATACTTACAGTATATAAATAGAGTAAACTTCACTGTTGTACTCTATCTTTCAACTAAATTACAATCATATACTTTCTATTCACACACCAAAGACTCAGCCCAAGTCTCTATATTGAGTGACTGCCCGAATGCAAAGCAGCTCGAGAGACCAAAGCTTATGTCCCAAGTCATGTGATAGACAAGGATGTAACAGTTTGTTCATCTGCAGTAGGTAGAATGACTGCCTAGAAGTGTTCTGGAGTGAGGACAACCACATTATGATTGTCCTGTTTTCCTTGGTCATGGTCATCTCATTGGCTGAGCAAATCAGCTTTTTCATTTGTGACTCCCATCTTGTGTTGCAGAGTAAAATAGTATTCCACCAACTTGGTGACCCAACATACTTGTCAATGGTTCAACTTCTGCAGTTTTCAGAAGTATTGGAGGTTCTGATGATCTGTCCAGATCTCAACCTCCTTCTTGGTACCCATTAGATAATGGCATCATTCCTCTAATGCAAGCATGATAGCTAGCAACTCTTTATTGTAGATTTCATAGTTGTATTCTGTAGCCATCAATGCTTTTGACATAAAGGTGACTGGCCTCCATTTCCCATTCTGCTCTTGACTCAGGACAGTGCCTATGGCTCCATCACTTGAGTCAGCCTCTACTCAGAATTTCCCTTCATCTGAGAGAATTGTCAAAATGATGTTGGTTGTCATTTGTAGTTTGAGTTGGAAGAATGCCTGTTCCTATTCTTTTCCCCAGCTCCATTTGGCTTTTCCAGTTAACTGTGTGAGTGGTCTGATGATCTTGGAATAGTCACATATGAACTTTCAGTAAAAGTTTGTAAATCCCAGGAATGATTGGAGTTCTTTCTTTTTGGTCAGAGTTGGCCATTCCATGATTCCTGCCACCTTGACTGGGTCCATGCAAATAGTGTCTTGGCTGATGATGACTCCTAAGTACTCTGTTTTGAGTACTTCAAACTCGCATTTTTCAGCTTTAAGGAATAACTTGTTCTCTTGCAGATGTTGGAGAACTTGTCATACCACTTGTCAATGTTCTTCTAATCCTTTTGTGAAGATGAGAATATTGTTGAGGTAAATGGTTACTTTTCCCTCCATGATCAAGTCCTTAAATATATTGTTCATCATCCACTGAAAAGTGGCTGGTAAATTCATTAGTCTGAAGAATATTACCATGGGCTTAAAGAGTCCTCAGTTTGTTTGGAATGTGGCTTTCTCTTCATCTCCATCATGAATGCATACATTATTGTATCCCCAATAGATGTCCAACTTAGAGAAGTACTTGGCTCCCCTCAGCTTGTTGATAAGTTCTGATATCAGTGGAAGGGGATATTGATTCTTTATTGTCATTTTATTCAATTTTTGATAGTCTTGAACAGGTTATAGAGAACTATCTTTCTTTTTGATAAAGAAGAATGGGGAGGCAAAGGGGGATTTTGAAAGATGGATTCATCCTGAGTCCAAATTCTCATTTAAGAACTTGTCAAGTTGTTCTTGCTCATTTCAATTGAGTGGATAGACTTTACAGTCTAGAGTGGATTTTGTGTTAGGGACTAATTCAATAGCATGGTTCCAGGATTTTTATTCAGGTAATTCATCAAAGGCTTTCTTTAGAGAACAAATTTTTAAAGCTTTGATACTGAGGAGGTACCATCTCCTCAAATGTCTTCTTTGGCTTTTCTGCATTAACAGCTGCTGCTAATTCATTTGCATGGTAGGTGGCTTGGATGATGAGTTCCTTCTGCATGTTGACTGCGAGTATGGTTTCATCATCCTCCAGTTCTTTATCCCACTGGCCTTTGTCATCAGAGTCAGAGAGTGAAAGTGGGTTTCTTACACATTGACAATGCGCAAAAATCATTGAGCTGGTTTTTCAGTTGATTACTGGGTTGTAGTATTTAAGCCAGTTGTGGCCTAAGTATATGGTCTTAGAGCCTAGGTTGGTGACTGCTAAGTCAATTCATTCAGTATGACTGCCAATAGTCATTTGGAGTTCTATGAACTCAGTAATATCATCTGCCTTATTGCAGGTTCCATCTGCATTGTATACTAGGATTGGGGCAGCAGACTTTTGGGTGTCTAGTTTGTGCTGTTGAATGTAAGACCGATTGATAGAGCTGCTGGTGCAGCCACTGTCAAGCAATGCCTTGGTGAACAAGGCTTTCTTCCTTGTACAAGGGGCCAACTGTATATCCACCAAGAAGTCCCTTCCTGAGCTCTTGGTTCCTTGGATATATTGGATGGGTTCATAGAGTTCATAGAGCCACTCTCAAGCTTGACTTTCTCCAGTCTGTAAGCTCATTATGAGCTCATCAGTGATCTCTCTGAGTCATTTGAGATGGACCCACATAGAAAGAGCAGCTTTGGCAATGGCCAAATTTCTGGTGGTGCAGATAGTGCATAGAGTCCAGTCAACTCTGAAAGGCTTGTATCACACATGATCAGGTACCCCTGTGATTGGCAGGATTTCAAGATTTGGTACCCTCTTGTTAGGCAGGTTTTTGATTTTGGTGTTGAAGTTGGTGGACTCAATTAGGATTGTCACACTTTCCAGATTAGGAAAGCCATATCATTTTCTTTGTCAGGTACTTCAACAATGGCAACTCTGTGAAACTGCCTCTTTACTGCCTGGGTACTAGCAGATCCTCCCTGTTCTTTGGCTATCACTACTGCTGGCAAGGTCAGAGTTGTAGCACTAGCCTCTTCAGAGGTGTCAACATAGTTGTCAGGGTCAGGTCCCACCATAGTTATGATATCTATCAATGCCAGCATTTCAACTGACCCCTTCTCTCAGGCCAAGTCTAGCAGTGTATGGCTTTTCTTTGGGGTAGTGTGCCCTATACCAAGAGGATATAGTGGCTTGTCTTGAGAGTTCTGGGATCTTTGCAGATCCCAGAGGTCCACTGACTTACCTTCTACTTTCTTTGGTCTTTGGGCTTGGTAGGCCTGATCCTCCAATGGCTCTGGCAAAGCATGACTTGGCTCTCTAAATGGGGGCACAGGGATGTTCAGCTTTAGAGGTTCAGAGATGTCTCATCTACTGACCCCAGTCTATAGTTTGACCCATATATCTGGTGCACTCTATATAGCAAGTCTGTTGGACTTTGTTGCAGTGTCAGCACCACCTGACACTGCAGCCACTTCATTGGGGGCTCAGGAGTCCCTATAGATAATTGTGTCAGCATCTTGTAGCAGAATGACATATCTATTCTTTTTTGATTCTTCAGTGATATTCAGCTTTGACAAAGGCAGGTGTATTTTTTGCTTATGTAATTGTTTGTATGTATAATATTTAGTCCAACCCATAGAAGCTGAGGACTCACCATCTGAGGCACTGGTCAAGCAAGGGAAATCAAACCCTTGTCTTTTGTCTCTTCGATTTTGATCATAAGTGACATCACTTTATTAGTGGGCCCTACTGACTGAATGTTCTTGAAGTTCTTTCTCCTAGGACAATCTTTTGCCATGTGGCCTTTCTTGTTACATTTGAAACATCTTCCTTCCACTTTCCTTTAATTAACTTCCATCAGTTATCCTAATCCCCCATACATTGTCCATCAGCCTGTATTGGTGTCCCAACTGGGACCTGTATTGGCTGTTGGCTTTAGAGCCAAGGAACTTGTTGCCCCAGTGGCAGCTTTGCCACTGGGTTGATGTGGGGGATTAGAGTGGAAGTCCTTCTTCTGCCTATTCCAAGGGATTCCCAACATTTGGTTGAATACCCACTTGTATTGTCATTCTTCATACATATGCATTATTAGCTCTTTCCACTCTGAATAGGTGCACAGGATGTTGATGCCCATGTTAGAGATAAAGGTCATATAGGAGATAGGTACTCCCAGATGTATAGCCTTTACCATGGCTCTGCACTCCTGTTTGTCAGTTCTCTGGCCTGCTAGTTTAGCCTCCTCTTCCAGCCTCTGGAAGTAGTGGGAAGTGGGCTGCATTCCCATTTGGAGATTGAACATCCACTTCTTGTGGACTTCTTCAATTGCAGGGTCTCAGAATTGATGTGAGACCATGTCGATGAAGTCTTCCCAAGCAGGATATTGGAAGTGGATGAGAGTTCTATCATAAGTGTCCCCAACCCAAAATTTAGGTCTCTTGTAGACCCACCAATCTTTGGCAGCCCCTTCAAAGTGAGAGGTCATGAATAAAACCAGATGTGACAGCATCTGAAAATAATGACAGAACACTTCAAAATAGGCAATGCAGTTGCCTATGAAGCATTTGATGTCATCATAGTCTCCCTTGAATGGCTTTAGGGGCTGGATGAGGATTGGTTTAATTCTCATATATAGGGTGTCATCAGGAGCAATCCCAACTGAATTTGGAAGAGAGTCTGGCAGACTCTTCCCAGAAGATGGTCAGGGAATCAAAAAGTGATCTGGCTAGGAGGTGGGATATCCTCTTGGGGATTCCATCAGCCTTCTGCATTCTGGTTCTTTCCCCTTTTTGTTCTCATGGAGATAATCTATCATTTCCTTTCTGATGGCTTCTTCCTTGGCAAGTTCTTCATGCATCTCCTTGATGCATTGTTTCTTTTTGGCTAGCACAGCTCTAGTTTGCTGCTGAAGTTCCTCTGTCATAGTGGGAGGTGGTCCTGCAGGGGCAATGCTTGTTTCAGGATCTTCTCCCATGCCTGCAAATAAAAGACTGCCACCCTGATAAGGGTGGTAACCTTGTTGACATACCTGACTATTGGATGGCAAGTCAGGCAAGGGTTGCAGCTGTTGGGCTAAGGTATTGGGAGAGTAGCTGGGATAATCAATGTATTGGGGTTAGGCATATCCTGACCCTCCATAGTAGTTTGTCCCATACATAAACCCACTAAAGTTGAGCCTCCTGCCTATCCTCCAATTGTTGGTCGATCTCTAATCGACTAAGTCACCAAAGAGCATGACTCAACTCTTGTCACTCCTCTATTATCTGGGGCCATAGCCCAGATACTAAGTCCCTTGCAATAGGGGGGTATAATTCTCTATGCCAGTTGGTGTATATTTGGGCATGAATGATGGCATCTAGGTTAGGACCCTATATGAGGTTGCTCCTATTAAGAGCCAACCACTCATCCATGTCAGGCCTGATCTCAGGCCAGTCCATTCAGACCTTGATGTTGGCTCACCTGAGGTCCCAGATGGCAGCCCTAAAGGGGCCAAGTAGGGTCCTGTCAATTTTGGTGAGTTTGGGCCAACTGTAATTGGCCCCATCAGCATTAAAGGGGCTGTCAGGGGCAAGGGGAGTGGCTGTGGTTGTGGCATCAAGCTCATTGTCAGAGTTGTCAGAGAGCTTGATGATAGGGAGGGAGGAGGAGGACTCTGTTCTAGGTCAGGAGCCTCTTTCCCAGATGTTGCAGCCTCAGAGGCCATAGGGATGGTTCCAATTCATTCCTGGATCATTGGGATGTCATGCCTCAAAGTGGGGGTGAGACAGGGTTGGAGAATGGGGATGGAAACATTGGGAATATGCAGCTAGGAGGTCCTTGAATGTAGCCCATATGTTCCTTATGTATTTCTGGGCAGTGGTGAGGGCAGGTCATTCCATCTGGATATTGAAGGGTTCTGGGGTTATGGCCCTGCCATGTATTGCAAACTCCTCAGAGGAGAAGGTGTCTGTGAATCAAACCTGAGGGCAGGGGAAAGCCTTCTGGGAAGGCTATGTTGGGAATGTCGAGGAGGGCAGGGTGGAAGCTGTGGTTGGGGGTGGCAAGATTGCTGCTCCTGTCTGAGGAGGTTTCTGATTTCCTCTTCATATATTAGTACAAAGAGGGTGGCAAAGATTACTAAGAGTATTGCACTGCCAATGACAGTGCTGAGAGTAATTGTTTTTCTGTTGTTGTTTTCTTCTGGTATAAATTTAGTGCTTCATCTTGTCTAGCAATGATGAAGCAGTTGGTGTATCTTCCAACTAATGTTAGAATCTCATTCTCATGTGATCTTGGGATCAGATGCAACTCTTAGGCTGTCTCATGTTTGGACAATCACCTGTAATAAGAGTGTAGCTTAGATCTTCAGAAGAGTGTAGAAGAGTGTATGAATTAAGTTTAGTTGGAAGATGGGGAATATATATGATGAATATGCTACTTATATACTAAAAACTGGAGGACTGATACTTATATTGTTCATATGTATACTCTACATGAACTGTGTGTTTGGGGTGCTTTCGGGGTGCTATTATGGTATTACTATAGTCAGGTGAGAGAGTCAAGGTGACAGCATGGGGATATTGATAGAATTATTGATGGGCAAGCAATTTGTAATAGATGAGGAGTGATAAGATGTTGCAATAAGATAAGTAAAATGGAAAAATTGTAAAAATGTCAGGCTATTGATATAGCTCACTAGAAAGACATAGTAGCAGTGGAGCAAGACCCAAGAAGAAGCATTCTAAAAGATCAAGAATCTTATTGTGAATGATATAGTGTTGGCAATGTCAATAGAGAAAGATTAGTTCCACATAGAGGCAGATGCTAGTAAAGAGGCAATAAGAGCTGTCTTATCCTAGAAACAAAATGACAAGTGGAGACTAGTAGCATTCCTCTCTAAGATACTCACTATGACAAAGTGCAATTATAAAATATACAACAAGGAACTCCTCACTATTATGCTTGCACTTAAAGAGTGGCAGCACTATCTGATGAGAGCAGTAAAGAACTTTGAGATCTGAACAGATTATCAAAATCTCCAGTATTTTTAAAAATCACAGAAACTCAACTGATGATAAGTGTGCTGGGTTACCAAATTAGCAGAGTATCATTTTATACTCTATCACAAGCCAGATATATCAAACCAAAAGGTGGACCTTCTTAGCCAAAGAGCAGATCATAATCAAAAGAAGCAAAACAATGATGATATTGTGGTTCTGAAGCCTAAGACCTTCAGAAACCTGATCATGCTCACTGAAAAAGAAGTCCACAAGAAGATTAGAAAGAATATTCTAGATCATACTAAGTGAGACACTGATATTGCCAAGGCTCTCAACAGCAAGTAAGGAGTTATTCAGAGATAAACTGGTATACTTTGATAGTCACATCTATATACTCTAGAACAAGATGCTTCACAGAGAGCTTATTACTATATTCCATGATCACATTATAATAGAATACTCAGATATAGAAAAAACCAAGGAGTCAGTTCTGCAGAACTATTGATGACTACAGCTGAAGAAAGATATAGAAGCATATATGTGTGAATATGAAGCAGCAAACAGCACTGCTTCATCTGAATAAAATCTCAACAGGATCATGATAACATATTACTGTCAACATGATCACTGATTTATCAGAGTCAAAAGAATATGACTTAATTCTGGTAATCATTGACTGATTCTCTAAAGAGATTATTCTAATCTCATATGACAAGAAACTGTTATTGCTAGAATAAGCCAAGATTCTATGAGATCATATTTATGCTAAGCATGGTATGCTGAATAAAGTTATATTGGATAGAGGATCATAATTTGTCTCCAAGTTTATAAAGAAACTATATATATTGCTCAAAATTATAGAAACTCCTTGATAGTATATCACTTCCAGATAGATAGACAGATAGAGTAGGTGAACTAGGAAATTAAAAAGTACCTATGGGTCTTCATTAATTATTGACAATATGATTGGAGTGAATGGCTGCTATTAGCACATTCCAGCATAATAATAGGATGTACTTGATAATAGAGTTTTCTCTATTCAAGGTCAACTATGGATAAAATCCCATAGTCACTCTGATCTCAAAGCCAAAAAGTGAGACACCTATGATAGCAATATTTATGGAAAATATGTAGAAGATCTACAAACAGACAAAGAAGTCCTTTGTTACAGCCCTGTCTAACATGTGACTTGGGACATAAGCTGTATTCTCTAGGCTGTCTCATATTCAGACAATCACCCATTAATGAGATTGAGCTAGGTCTTTGGTGTAGTGCAATAGAAGGTATATGAATGTAATTTAGTTGAAAGATAGAGTACAAAGGTGAAAACTACTCTGCTTATATACTGAAATATGGTGTTTATTAATAGATGACATGGCAAGGTTCATGAGGAAATCTTGAGGAAGTCAGGTGATTATGATCCAATAGGAGTAAACAAGAGTGACAACCATGGTAAACTAGGGTGGTTTGTCAGTGAAATACATTGATACAAAGTGATGATAGTGATGAGGACTGATTAAATAAGATAATAGAAAAATCATAACATTACTCCCTTGTTAAAGCAGTCATCCTGACTGCTAGGATTCTTCTTCAGGGGTTTCAAATTGTGATTCAGCTTGACTGATCCAGTACTGAGAAATCAGGTGTTCCCTATGTCTTTGTTCAGGTTTATGATCCATTTCTGGTATCTATCCTTGCATTGGGCAAGATATGTGACATCACCATTCTCAGAGTATTCATGGTCCAATATCTTGACCACTACTTTGTCCTTGGTTATGATTTTAGTGCAGTATAAGGCTTGGTTAATGTTAGCTTTGTATTCTGCAATTGCTTCCATGGCATTTGTCATTTCAGTTTCCTGGACCCAAGAGTTGTGTTCTCTTGTCCATCCTTTCCATTTGACTAGATAGTCCATGACTTCTCTAGATGGTTGTCCTCATTTGTTACATACTTGACAAGTGCATGAGTCCAAGACTTCTTTGATTTCATATTCCTCTTGACCATTGACAAGGTCTAGAGGGGGAGGCAGCAGTTGTTGTTGGTTAGGGAATGAGGGTGTGGTGTAGGAAGTCAACAGTTTTTCATTGAATCAGGGGTGTATCTTCCAGTGGGGTGGTAGCTTTAGTTTGTATGCTGTCATGCTGGCTTTTTCAATGATCTTAAATGGTCCAGTTCATTTGTTGTCTAGTTTCTTCTTTGGTTGTGGAAGATGAAGGTTGGCTATGTCGAGCCAGACCTTGTCACCAATTTGATATTCTCTTGATATCTGTTTTTGCTTGTTGTATTGTGCCTTCATTTGTATTGCTGCTTTCTCCAATGCATCATGGACTTCCTTGTGGACCTTGACCATGGTTTCTGTGAATGTTACTGCTGCAGAGTTTGCAAAGCTGATCTTTTGGATTGACTCAGGGATGAGTTGGGGGTTTTGTCCATATAGGGTCATAAAGGGACTTTTGCTGGTTGCTGAATGAACTTGATTGTTGTGAGCAAATTCAGCAAGTAGTAACTATGTGACCCAATCAGTCTGATAGTGGTTGACAAAGATTCAAAGGTATTTTTCAATCTCCTGGTTGACTCACTCCATCTGTCCATTGGTCTGTAGATGATATGTGGTGGATGCATTTTGCATGATGTTCAGCATTTAGTAGAGTTCCTTCATGAAGGCTGACATGAATTGAGGTCCTTGATCTGAGATGACCACTTGGGGCATTCCATGTTTAGCATAGACATGATTTTGAAGCATAAGGGCCCATCCTTCTGCAGATAGTTCTTTATAGCATGGGATAAGGAGTATGTTTTTGGAAAAATGATCCACAATGATGAGTAAGGCATTGTAGCCTTTTGATTCTGGAAGACCAGTCACTATATCAACTGAGATATGGGTCCAGAGGTTATCTGGGATTGTGTTGGGATGAAGAGGAGCAGCCTTGGCCTGTGTGTCACTCTTCATCCTCTGGCATGTTTCATATCCTTCAATATATGCTTTGACATCTTTTTTCATCTTTGGCCACTAATATTCTCATAGAATGAGTTCCTTGGTTTTTGTGATGTCTGGATGTTCCACAGTAATATGGTCATGGAATTGTGCTATAATTTCCCCATGAAGAGTTGCATCTTGAGGAATATAGATGCATCCATCATACCATAATAATTCATCCATCTTGGTGATTCCATGTTTGTGATTAAGGGATTTTTCAATTTCTTGATCCCACTGTTTTTTTTATCTGGTTGCATCTCTTATATGCATCATTCATTCCTCAGTGGTGGGCAGTATTAATGCCCAGAAGTGTTCAGGATTGAGAACCACTACATTTTAGTTATCCTCTTTTCCTTGGTCATGATTGTCCCATCAACTAAGCAGGTCCACTTTCTTGTTAGCAACTCCTGCTTTGTGTTGGAGTGTAAAATGGTATTCCACTAGTTCCATGACTCATTGAGCTTGTCAACAGTTTAACTTCTGTGGCTTTTGGAAATACTGAAGGTTCTGGTGATCAGTCCAGATTTTGATGGTCTCTTTGATGCCCATAAGATAATGGCACCATTCTTTCAAGGCTAGCATAATTGCCAGCAATTCTTTATCATAGATTTCATAATTGTATTTGATGGCAGTCAAGGCCTTGGATATGAAGGCAACAGGCCTCCATTTGCCATTTTGTTCTTGGCTTAATACAGCTCCAATAGCTCCATTGCTGGAGTTGGCCTCTACTCAGAATTTTCCATCATTAGAGGAAATTGTTAGGACAATGTTTGTAGTTATCAATTTCTTGAGTTGTGAAAATGCTTGTTTCTGGTCTGGTCTCCAGGTCCAGTCTATCTTCCTGGTCAACTGAGTAAGAGGTCATATGATTTTGGAGTAATCACATATGAATTTTCAATAGAAATTCATGAATCCTAGAAAAGATTGGAGTTCCTTTTTTTTTTTGTCAGAGTGGGCCACTCCATGATTCTGGCAATTTTGACAGGATCCATGTGGATAGTGTCTTCGCTGATGATGACCCCAAGGTATTCTGTTTCAAGTACCTCAAACTCGCATTTCTCGGCCTTGAGGAACAACTTGTTTTCTTGCAAGCATTAAAGAACTTGTCAAATGATGATTTGGTGTTTGGACAGGGATTTTCTGAATATAAGAATATTGTCAAGATAGATGGTGACTTTTCCTCCTGCTATAAGATCTTTGAAAATATTGTTCATCATCCACTGGAAAGTGGCTGGTGAATTGGTAAGACCAAAGAACATAACTGTAGGTTCAAAGAGCCCTCAGTTAGTTCTGAATGCGGCTTTTTCTTTGTCTCCTCCTCAGATTCATATGTTGTTGTACCCCCATTGCATATCTAGTTTGGAGAAGTACTTTGCTCCTTGTAGCTTGTCAATGAGTTCTGATATTAAAGGAAGTGGATAATGATTCTTGATCATCATTTCATTCAATTTTCGGTAATCCTGAACTGGTTGTAATGAACTATCCTTTTTCTTGACAAAGAAGAAGGGAGAGGCAAAGGGGGATTTAGAGGGATGGATCCATCCAGAGTCAAGATTCTCATCAAGAAATTTATCAAGTTGTTCTTGTTCATTTCTATTGAGTGGGTAGACTTTACAGTCTAGGGTGGATTTGGCATTGGGGATTAACTCAATGGTGTGATCCCATGGCTTTTGGTCTGATAATTCATCAAAGCTTTCTTTAGAGAACAAGTCTTTAAAGCTTTGATACTGAAGAGGAATGAGTTTCTCAAAAGTTTTCTTTGGTTTTTTGGCATTTGTGGCTGCCACCAATTCATTGGCATGATGTATGGCTTGGAGGATGATTTCTTCTTGCATGTTTACTGCAAGGATGATTTTGCCTTCCTCCAGTTCTTTATCCCATCTGTCTTCTTCATCTGAATCAGGAAGAGTGAAATGATTCTTGATACAGTGACATCATCTGAATGTCATTGATCCTATTTTCCAGTTGACCAGTGGGTTATGGTGTTTAAGCCAGTCATGGCCCAAATATACTGTTTTGGAGCCTAAGTCAGTGACCACGAGGTCAATTCATTTGACATGATCTCTGATCATCATTTGGAGTTCCATAAATTTGGTTATGTTGCCTGCTTTGTTATGGGTCCCATTGGCATTGTAAATGGGTATGAGAGTAGTGGCTTTTCTGGTATCCAACTAGTGTTGTTGGACATAGGTTTGGTTGATAGAGCTGCCAGTGCAACCACTATTCAACAACATGCAGGTTGTCAGGGTTTTCTTTCTGGTACAGGGAGTGAGTTGGATATCTACCAAAAAGTCCTAGCTGGAACTTTTGGTTCCATGGATGTACTGAATAGGTTTATGAAGTTTGTAGAGTTGTTCACATGCAGAACTTCCTTCATTGTTCAGGCTCTGGATGAGCTTATTGGTAATCTCTCCAAGTTGCTTGGGATGAACCCAAGTAGAGAGAACAGCTTTGGTGACTGCTGAGTTCTTGGTGGCATGGATAGCATGTAGAGTCCAATCAACTCCAAATGGTTTGTACCACACATGATTGGGTACCCCCTTGTTAGGCAGGATTTTGGGTGTCAGGGTTTTAGCTTTGGACTGTTTTGCCTTCCATAGCAGAAAAGCCATGTCATCTTCTTCATCAGGTACTTCAATGATGATGGTGATTCTACTGGGATGCCCTCTCTTTACCACCTGGGTGCTAGCAGATTCCTATCCTATGGCTGTTGTGAGTGCTATCAGTGATGGGCAATAGGCAGTTGCACTCCAATCTTCAGAGATGTCAACTGGCAAAGTCAGCATTCATTCTGCATTATCAGAGTCAGGATCTGCTGGTACTGGCAGCTCAACTGATACCTTCTCCTCTGAGTTAGGGAGCTTGCTACCATGTTCCTGGCTAGCACTTTCCTTGATGGAGCTAGGTTGAGGTCTTGCTGGACTCAATCAAACTTTCATATCCTGGTTCAGATGCCCTCTTTTTACTGCCTGGGTGCTAGCAGCTTCCTCCTGTTCTTCGGCTTGAGTTGCTTTTGGAACTTGAACAACATTGGGAGGATGTCAGACTTGTATTGATGCATCCAAGATTCTGCTACTACCCATTCTGGCAGAGTACTTGGAGATGATACTAGGTGCAAATATGGATGCCATCATTGCAGTCAGTTTCACCATCTGATTTCTCCTGACTGGACCAAGTAGCATATGGCCCTGGCTCTGGCCTTGGTAGGCACTTGTTTCCCCCACCGACCCTGGTGAGGTTGGTGGACTTGGCTCCTTAAATGGGGGCACTGGGGTGTTCAGACTTCTGAGAGGTCTGAGGACATCTCACCTACTTGCTCCTGCCTGTGGTTTTACCCATGTATCTGGCAAGTTCTGCTGTGCAGGCTCAGTGGACTTTGTGGCAGTGTCAGCACCACCTGGCAAATCCTGCACCTCATTGGGGGCTCAGAATTCACTATAGATTACTGTGTCAGTGTCTTTCAAGAGCATGATGTACCTGTTTGTTGTCAATTCTTTGGTTTTCTTTGGCTTTGGAGTTTATGACAAAGTCATATAATTATATGTAGTATTTGAATGTCCTAAATCATATACATAAGTCCGACCCATGAAAGCTGAGGACTCACCAGTAGAAGACATGGTCAAGCAAGGGGAATTAAACTCTTGTCAACCTAATCTTTTGCCTCCTCTATTTTGGTCATAGGTGGCACCACTTTGTTAGTGAGCCCTACTGACCTAATATCCTTGAAGTCTTTTCTTCTAGGACAATCCTTTGTCAGATGACCTTTCTCATCACATCTGAAACACCTTCCTTTTGCTTTCCATTGACTAATTTCCATGGGTTTTCCCAATCCTCCATATATTATCCACCTACCAGTTTCAGTATCCTAACTTACTTTCATATTAGCAGTCAGTTTTTGCACTGAGAAACTTGTCACTCCAGTGGCAGCTTTGCTGCTGGGGTGCTGTTGTTGTTGGGGGTTGGGGTAGGAGTCCTTTTTCTGCCCATCCTGAGGCATACCAGTGGTCTGGTCAGAGACTCACTTTCACTGGTGTTTCTCATATATTCACAAGATCTGCTCTTTCCATTCTGAGTATGAGCATGAGATGTTGACACCCATATTGAAGATGAAGATCATATAGGAGCTTGGTACTCCTAGTTGGACCATCTTCACCATAGTGCCACACTCATTCTTATTGGTTCATTGGCCCACCAATTTTGCCTCTTCTTCCAGCTTCTGGAAGTAATGGGAGATGGGCTGTGTTCCCATTCAGAGATCAAACATTTGCTTCTCATGGACTTCTTCAATTGCAGAGTCTCTGAATTGATAAGAGACCATCTCAACAAAGTCATCCTAAGCAGGATATCAAAAGTGGGTGGTGGTGCCATCATAAGCATTGCTGGCCCAAAACTTGGATCTCTTGTAGACCCATCAGTCCTTGGCAGCCTCTTTGAAATGTGAGGTTGTGAATAGTACCAGGTGTGATGGCACCTGGAAATAGTGTCAGAACACTTTGAAGTAGGCAATACAATCACCAATGAAGTGTTCAATGTCATTGTGATCCCCTTTGAATAGATTGGGGGTCTTGACAAGGACTGGCTTGATACCCAAGTATGGGGCATTGTCAGGTGCATTCCCAACTGGATTGGGAATAGGGTTGGGAGGACCTTTCCCAGAGGGTGGTCTTAGGATCAAGTAATGATCTGGCCATGAACCAGGATAGCCTCTTGGCAGCTCTGTCGGTCTTCCCCTTTTGAGCTCCTTCCCTTTCTCATTCTTATGAAGATATTCTGCTATCATCTTCTGAGCAGCTTCTTCCTCTGCGAGTTTCTCATGCATCTTCCTTATGTGTTGTTCTTTCTCATTCAGTATGGTCCTTGCTTGCTGCCATATTTTCTCCACTGTTTTTGGGATTGATGATGGTCCTGCAGGGATGGAGTCTGTAGGTGTTATTTTGGCTTTGCCACTTTCTCCTACACCTGCAAATAAAAGGCTACCACTCTGGTAGGGATAGTAACCTTATTGACATGCCTGATTGCATGACAGTGAATCAGGCAATGGTTGTGGTCTTGTGACTGGGGTGTCAGGAGGATAGTCAGAGATGTTCATATATTGGAGTTGGGAATATCCCAGCCTGCTGTAGTATCCATAATTGTATCTATTCCTCTTAAAGTTGAACATCAAGTCCATTCTCCTCTCGTTAGGCAAGCTCCAGTCACCATAACTGTTGAAGGAAGCAACCCAGCTCCCATCATTCCTCTACCATTCTTGGGCATAGCCCTGGTACCAAGTCACTGATGGCACTCAGGCGGATCCACTGTCTGTTTCGTCTCCTTGGAGAAGATACTAGGAGACATTGTCGGGGTCTGTTGGCAGCAGTACTGCCGTGGTTATTCACAACAGCTCAAGCATTTGAGACTTAGGTGAGAGAGCAATTGTCAGACCGGATGCTGAATGCAGGGCAATAAAGCTCCTGGTTCCTATTTGCATGGACCTGGGCATAGATTGTGGCATTGGGGTTGGAACCTCATATTGGATCACTCCTGTTGAGGGCCAGCCACTTGTTCATATCAGGATGGAGCTGTGGCCAGTCCATTCTAGCTTTGACATCAGCCCTTCATAGTTCCCAGGCAGCAGATATGAGAGGGCTGAGTATTTGCTGATCAATGTCAGTGAAGGTGGGCCAGGTGCAGTCAGTCCCATCTGGGTTGAAGGGACTATCAGTGATATGCCATCTACACATTCACACCTAGATTTTGCAATTTTGTAACAATACTATTGCACATCTATCCTATACTAGTGATACATAGAGGACTATAGCTGAGGCTTTGAGCTGATAGTTAAAAGCAGTAAGCAACTAGTAGAGCCAGGACTTAGATGCAACACTATTAGTGGGTTAAATCTACCAGCTGGCCAGACTAGTAACTTGAATGCTAGTAGGACTAAGTGAAATACAGCCACTAGCAAATGAAGAATGCTACTAACACACAAAAACCAGAAGCAGAGTACACAGATCTTGTGAAGTTCTGTCACTAGCAGCCCAGACTGGGCATAAATGCCTAAGTCAGGATAACTAGTCATATGGCAATCTTGAAACAGGACTTAAAAATAAATTAGGAATGGATTAACCTTGAGCCCAGATCCAACTACTGTGATATAAATCTCTTATGATCAATGCTAGTGGAACTGGACTGCACCCTCAATCATGATCAGATAGCTGTTACAGGCACCAATATCTGGATATCCATATAACTATGTTACTAGGGCATGTAGTTGTGCCAAGGGTGCAGAAAGACCAACTGTGGAGTCTCTAGACTGAATATTTGAAAAGAAAACAGACTAGACTGACTATTGTGTGATTATTCACCATTATTCATGACTAGCCAAGAAATCCTTACCAATATACCCTATACCCAGATGATATTTATAGTTCTGCCTCAGTAGTATATAAGTAGTGGGATGGGTGGTCATGCAAAGCAGGCAAGCCATCCCCACAGTTGAGCCCTCACTGATAGTAACTGGTGTCCCCAATTAAAGGCATTTGTGCTTAACCTTGATGAAGTGATTAATAGTTGCTAAGTCACCTATAGTATTACATTGAATTGAAGTTCCTTAGAGTCACTGTTGTGTCCTGCAAAGGTCCGGGGTGTTTTGAAGTTAGTTCAAGCAAAGTTCTCAGAGTTACAGTTTATTCTTAGGCCAAGAGCACCACTAGTTAGCCAAGAGTGTGACTAGTCAAGTGTTTATCACTTATAGGAAGCAGTATAGGGCCAAGAGTGCCACTAGTTCAAAGCAGTTTCAGTCAGAATGAGCGCAGTAGCTCAAACCAAGTCACTCTTATCCAATTGTATCTTACCCACTCCACTAGTATGAGTAGTACTTTGTATAAACTCACTAGTAACAAATAAAACATCTTTTAAGACAATTGTACTTGATTATTGAAGTCTGCAGAGTGCTTCTATCATACTTGAAACTGCCTGAGTTCAATATTGGTGATTAAGTGTAGAGTAGTAAGAGGTTTAGTGTGATTGGTGTTTATTGCCATTCCCTAATTCTTTTGTCACTTGCCATTACCAAGCACATCAGCAGTAGGAGAGATCTTTTGACTAATGTTATGGCCCTGTCTAACATATGACTTAGGACATAAGCTGTATTCTCTGGGCTATCTTGCATTTGGACAATCACCCATTAATGAGATTGAGCTAGGTCTTTGGTATAGTGCAATAGAAGGTATATGAATGCAATTTAGTTGAAAGATAGAGTACAAAGGTGAAAACTACTCTGCTTATATACTGAAATACAGCATTTATTAATAGATGAAATGGTAAGGTTCATGAGGAAACCTTGAGGAAGTCAGGTGATTATGGTCCAATAGGAGTAAACAAGAGTGACAACCATGGTAAACTAGGGTGGTTTGTCAGTGAAATATGTTGATACAAAGTGAAGATGGTGATGAGGACTGATTAGATAAGATAATGGAAAAATCATAACATTCTTGAAAAAGACAGTAGAAAGCATGAAGAAGGCATATGATAAGCATCAACAGAATACTATCAAGTACAAACCAGATGACAAAGTGTGGCTAGACATCACAAACCTCCATTTACCTTATCCTAAGAAGAAACTCAATGATAAACAAGTGGAACTCTTCAAAATTATTACAAAATATAGAGCTTCATCATACAAGCTCAGGCTACTGATATTATGGAAGATCTATAATAAGTTCAATAAAACTCTTCTTACCCCATATTATCCTCTAGAATTTCTAAACCAAAAAAAACCACTATTACCACTGCTCAACCTCATAGATGAATAAGAAGAATATAAGGTCAAATCTATTATAGACTAAAAGAAACAATTCACCAGCAAAGAATACTAATGAAGAAAAGTCATTGAATACCTCATCAAATGGAAGGGATATAGAAGCAAAGAAAATACCTGAACTAGAAAGGAACACCTTAAGAATGCTTTAGAGGCAATTTCAGAATTTAAGGACACAGACACAATGTTCAGACATCCAGAGGATGTATTTCAGCTACAGAAGAAAGAAGTTGAAGAAACAAAACAATAATGAAAAGACAAAAATGAATGACTCATGACTATTTGGGAAGAAAATAAGACCAGCGACTCAGATAAAGAAGACCCCTAGGTAACAGCTTATAGCAATTGGGATGATTGCCTTAACAGAGGGATAATATTATAATTTTCCCTCAATCTCATCATATCTATCACTATCTTATCTTATCTGAACACCAAGCATTATCTAATCCACTATCTAAGCATCCAATTGCTTATATCATTATAACCATACACAGTCACATAAGATGACTCACTATGATGTATGCATTTACTCAATGCATATCTTCTTCACAACTCTTCCACATTCCTGACCAAGACTTTCATGCATGACAGCTGAAACATCTGAATGCAAGATTCTCTACTTCCTTTCAGTCTAATTAGTGCACCAGAACCAGACCAACCAGAGCTGTGTAGTTGCAATAATATAGACTCAGATAGTTATAAGGTTTCAGGCATAGAAACCACATATAATATGCATTGAACTCTGACTCATAGTACTTATTATTAGTACAGACCACTTTGTATATAAGTAGGTGAAGCTGTGACCTTAAGCCTCAGCTTCAGACTAAGGTTTAATCTTATACTTCTCTTCAAAGTATCTTCCAACTTCACTATCTGATTCCTCTCCTTTGATCAACTAAGACATTAGTTGCCATACTCATACAGATTAGTGATGACACCATAGATGACTGTCTGAATGTGAAGCAGCATAGGTGTTTGACCTTATTTGTCAAGTCAGTTGCTAACAGCATGTTTGCTATTGATGATATCAACTTTAACAAAATACTCTGCAATCCATCCTAATCTGAATGACTCACTTACTTGACCTGCAGTGATAGAGACAAGAACCATTCAAATAAGAGGTGAACAAGTTTAGAGTGCATGTGTGGACTGCATAGCACAGAAGAGCCTTATGTTAGACAGGGAGAGAGTGGACAGTGGCAGACATCATTCTGATTGCACAGCCATGGTTCTGGGCACATTCATTACATCCTTATAACTATCAGGGCCCCACCTTGCTTCTATCCTCTCTCTAATATATGCTTGCTTCTGGATCAGGCTATGAAAAGAATAAGCACCCCTGGATATAAGCAAGAAGTGTCAAGACTTTCCATGCTGCATATCTCCTGGTCCTTCTGCCACCTTCCTGAGCCCATACCATGTTATTCCCATCATTGTTGAGTATGACAAACAGGTCCTTCCCTCCACAACATGGACATGTCACCCCAAAATCAGGTCCTTGGATTAGTCATCTTCAGTTATGAATCCAATCATTGAGAAAGAGAGGGGAAGACAACCAGAGGCAGGGTGAATAGACTGTGGGAGGAAAGTTTTGGTTAAAATGCACTGATGTGGCAGTGTCATATGTGTGTCATTGTCCAAAAATCAACCGGAGTCATCCCACTGAGGTGGCAAAAGTCCTCTACTCTCCACTACAGCGGTACGTACCTCTTTTATAACTACTAACTAATATCAAATAGACACTATCGAACGAGTCATGAACGGTGGAGCAAGTGGAGCGACAACGGGGTAGTAAATGGAGAGAAAGGGACTGGGCCTGAGGCCGGCTCGTTACACCTAGAATGCCAACTGATAACCATGAGATTACCTCTACATCCCTTGTAAAATGTTTCAAGGTGTCCTCGATGTCCCGGCGGCTATAGTAGTGGCAACGACGTTCACCAAATTAGGAGGGAGACGTCAAGTCGAATGCAGTTATTAGAAGTAATGGTTCCTTTCCTCAGGCCACCAGAGAGGCGAATGAAACGGCACTATAGAAAGAATTAAACCGGGCACAAGGTGGAGAATACAACATACAATTTGACACGATTATACAATTTCAAAATTTCCGTCGCTTCTGCCAGTACTCATCATCAGAAGCCATCCTTGTCTTCTTCACATCTCGTCACGAGCATCTCTTCTTTCCCTCTCACTACGCATACTTATCAACTTCCGGATCCATCTTGTTAACATGCCAAAGTTCAGCGAATTTTGCGAGGCTTCGTATTATGTCTGAGTCTATAATATGGCCAGTCGTACAGGCTGCCCTTGACTGGAAATACTGCATTGGGTCCATACCCATCGAATTACACCGCCTGTATACAACCCTTGTGTCGACAAGGCCATACGGATAATAAAATGCTCAAAATTTTTGCCGCTTTCGATCGAGTTCCTCACCTGGATCAGAAACGGACTCTTCATTATCTTCAATGCTCTTCTCCAAGGCCGCTTCATCCTATTCTCTCATCACTACCCACAAATCATAAACTCCTTCATCATCCTTAGATTATAGCTGAAAGGGATTTTACAGTGCCTCCGGATTATGTCCTATCCACCCTGACCAACAGAGCGCCTGACACCCCCAGTGCTTCAGTAACATACAATATATCGCCAGATTTTGATGTCCTCGTAGGTATGTGCTCACCTCCAACTCGACACCGGAGTTCTGTTGTAACCATCAAATGAAAGAACTCTGCACTGAAGATTGGAAGGCCAATTAATGCCACGCCACACCTATTTCGATACCTCAATAAAGAAAAACGACACAACACATTCCCATACCGGGAATTTCTCAGTGGCCAACGACGTGAACTAGATGGGAAGTCGGAGACAAGGCACAAGCACCATTGACCATTTTCTCAAAACTCAGACAGTTCACAACAGATTGCACTTCCATCAAACTTGCATTATACACTCGGAACCTGGCAACAGAAAATACAAAGATGGTAAACGCAGGGACGATATCTTCCTCCTTCTTCCGAGCCGAGAAAGTAAGACGATTTCACCCTGGATGAACAAAAATGGCCTGGGATATTTGATTTATATATCACTGCTGGTGCGTAACACTACGGGGCGTCCCCCGGTGATACAGCGAACCAGCCTCCAAAGTGCCACAACTATTAAAAGTCGGACACAGTGACGAATATGCAATACGGGCCTGTGGAGGTCATTGATTAGGATACACGAAAGCCACAATAGGAGGTATATCACTCACATACTACCGCCGAACCGCGATTGCCACGATTCGGATTCTTAGTCCCTTGCAAGTGGGAGTGAGATGGTATTCGGGAGGCGTCCATCTGCAACAAAAGAACAATCATCAGCCAGCATGAAAGAAATATTAGCATAAAACGCTCACCAAATCGCCGTGTACAGTCGAAGCTTTACTTTCACTTCAAAGGGGCCTGTGCTCAACGATGAGAAAGGAGCTACTACACCCGAGCCAAAACATATTTACCGTTTGAGGCCAGCATCCAGGTCGCAGGATGCACGAACAAGTCGCCACAGTGCTATGTGGACGACCAAGGTCAGTGAGCAGTCGGTGCTCGGTGTCGAGGTCGGGTCAGCCGGAATGTCAACGAAGACGGTCAGTCAGTACTCTATTCTCTGAGTAGCTCGGATACAGCGAACGCTATTAAACAAGAAAGAATCAGTAAGGGCGGGACAGGACGATGACAGCCACCCACCTTGCGCTGGGGTTGCCACTATGGCTTCCAAAGAGCAATGCAAGGGGATACCGGGGTTTATATACACTGACAACTACTTTCCCACGCACAGACCTTTACGGAACCGATTCCGTTCCGATCCTAGGTGACTTATCATGATATCTTGATTGCCGGTAAATTTGATAGGGTAAAATGAACGCTGAGAGTATACAAACTTCAAAAGCAATCTAAGTCTCATTCACTGCTATTGATATATCCCCAGTAATTGTAGTAGTAATACAAATCAGCTTGCTAATAGGAAACCGTGGCGACGGGCGTGATAGAAACAGGGAAATAGAGGGTCGAACAATCCATCACCTTGGTGAATCAAGGAAATCCCGCAGCTGCTGCCAGCAGGCTGGACAAGCGAAGAAAGGTGCATTAAGGATCTGGGAAAGCAATAGCCAAACACAGTGGGAGTGAAAATGAAGACCGGGATGCGCGGCGCGTAAAGGAAATATACAATATCGGCTGGAATAAATCAATGGGAAGATCGGCCACTGGACGTCGACGAGTCTTTTCAAAAGGTGCTCGCCCATTCTTCCAAATCAACTTTGGAAACTCTTGCTTGTTTGATCCACTCATGCGCCTAGAACAGGGAATTAATATGAATAAAAAAAGGAACATTGAAAGATGGCATCTTACGAGTAGATCTTTCGGCGTCTTCCTCATATCCGGATCCTTCAATAAACAGCTGTCCACAAAACTTTCGGCTTCTGGAGGGTACCTCCCTTCTGGTGTCAATCTGGGCGCCGGTTCGTTGACAATATGTTGCAGCAGCTCCAAAATGCTCATCGTCATGCCTCCTCCCTGCAAACTGACTCCCTTGCTCTTTCTTTTATCCTTCTTTGCCTTGTCTTTACGCGACTTGGGTAAAGACAGTGCAGCAATTGATCCCATTGAGCCAGGTCGGGCCGGCGACAGAGTGCTTTCGAAATCGGACAGGTCCGAATCGTCTGATTCTGATTCGGAGAATGGAAAGCGCCCTAAGGCTAACTCGATGAGAGAGATACCAAGCGACCATACGTCAGACTTGACTGTATACTGTGCTCCTTGGATGCGCTCGGGCTGGAATGTGAGTCAGGATAGAATAAGCGTAAGCGCGAAAAGACACGCACGCTCATATACGTGGATGTGCCGACGAATGTGTCCGCGATCGAATTGATGAGTTCCCCAGAAACACCAAAATCACATATCTTGATGTCACCTCGAGAATTGCAGAGGATGTTAGACGGTTTGATATCTAGTGAATCATCAGCGGTGGACTATGAGGTATATAGAAAACATACCTCGATGTATGATTCGGTGAACATCGTACAGATACGTAAGACCTTCAAGAACAGCCAATGCGACCTTGCCCACAATGTCGATATCGATGGCGCCAATCTTTTTGTAAATCCCGTCGAGCGAACCCTTGTCCATGAATTCCATGCAAATGCAAATATTAGGGTCCGCAAGGAAAGCGCCATAGAACGATATGATAAACTTGGAATTGCAGTTGTGCATGATCTGTAGCTCCCGAAGGATCTGTTTCCGCACAGACGGCTTGGCGTCAATCAATACAATCTGCAAACTGTGAGCAATAAGATGCCTATAATATGGAGCGCACAGACCTTCTTCGCCATGATAGTACTGGTAGGGACATGTTCGACCTTCTTCACGCTCCCGCCATTGCCCTGACCAAGCTCTTGAAGATCCTTCAGATCCTCGTTCCGCAAATCAAACTTTATTTCAGCATTCATATCCAGGTTTGCTAGGGTATTCGATAGTGTAGCATAGGTTGAGCGTCGTGTCGAAGCCATCGGCGAAGCTGTAGTCGGAGCGGAACTGGGACCATTGGACACGGTCAAGAGAGTGTTGTCGCCATCAACAGGCGTAGCTGTGGTTGTCGGTATCTTGGGGGCTTTCAATGTCATTGGCGGTGGTCGTCGTTTGCCTCCACCGGCGACTGGGGCTTGTCGTGTAGGCATAGGATTGAGAACAGGTTCTGGCTCCGTCGTCGCTGGCGACACTGGCAGGCTCGGCGTCGCCAACTGGAGCGACTTGAAGTTACGTTTCTTGCGAATGGGGGTCGCCATCGTGGGCAAAGAAGAAGGGAAGAAAAGAGAGTCTTTCCAGTTGGAAGATGAGGTGGACGATAGCAAGAGGAGAGCACAACGCGTGACACCATTTGTCACTGAACTTGTCTCTTGACCACCACCCTCAGAAAATACCTACTGATCAGGATGGCGATGATTATCGGCAATGCAGAGCGCTATTGCTAATTCCATACAGAGCATTTCATTTTTGTTGCCGGCCTAGCATAACGACCTTATCCTTGCTCCTGAGGGTCCTTTTCACGTACACTATGACGGCATCATCCTAGGAGGCAACTTGAAGACGGAATACAACGGTCACTCTTCAACAGTATTGGCACCCTGCATTCTAGCCGGAAGAAGCTTTCCGTTGATTCTTAGATTTAGAATGGTCGACGGACGGTCTACACGGATAGGGAATTTCAGGTGCGTACTTTTCTTTGATAGTATCACAATCATATTTGACGGCAAACAGTCACCGAAAGTCCTGCTTTATCTGCGGCACATCCGCGACAGCCTTTGGGGACCATGACTTTCACTTCACTGGCATACTCAAACCCGTACTTGAAATCGACTTGCAAGAGCTAGTCCCTCAAATTAGCGAAAAGGCGGAAGAAGGCCGCCGATGTTTATAACACAACTTGCCTCCGTGCTTGTCTCTGTTCGGTTGTCGGCCTTGTTCGTCTCAGACCTTCGCGCGACTTTCGACTACCAAGTTCTGGGGGCGATGTCTAAGTCCGTTGTACTACCCAAATTGAAGTCGCAAAGCACTTAGACCCCGCAAGGCCTCAAGGTCCTTGCCAACTATAGTTAAAGACTCTTCCAATTTGGTATCAAGTGTGATACGGTCTTGTCGTATTGTCTGCGGTCTCTCATGAAAGCTGATTAGGGTATCCATTACAGCTGGAGTCGAAACGACAATGGCCTCGATATACCTACAAAGTTGTACGAGTTGTTGATGACAAGTATAGCTCGCCATTGTATCATGAACGCTATATCTCAATGAGGACGTGCCGCGAATAGGCCCTAGCATTCCAAGGCATTTGCTTATATGGATTGCAAATACAAGCAGACGATGACGCAGTGAGAGACGAGATTATCAAGTACCTTTGGACGTTCTAAATTCAAGTCGGTTCCTATATTATCATTTTCACTAAGAGAAAAACGCGCGGAAGCCATAAACATAATAAAGCATTGTCGAATGACGGCAAACTAAATAAACACAATCCGAGTCAATGGTAATCAGGGCTTCAACTTCTTTGGCTTCGTCCACATGTCCCAATAGTAGATTTTCCTCTTCTTCCATCGGTACCGACGTTCCCCATGGCGTCCAAAGACAGCCCACCCGTATCTCATCAGATTTCCGAACTCGTCATTATCATTCTCGAGGAGAAAGACAAAGGACCTACCGAATGGGAACGGAAGAAATGGGCGAAGGCCAACAAGCACTTGGTGCGCATAAAAGTCATTTTGACTATCGCTATTTTTCACCGTTTTTATCAAGGTCTGCGCTACATGTAAGGAGAACAGTGTAGAATGTGTACCGACGGACACAAGGATCCACTGCAATTCTTCTGTCTGCCAGTAGTCCGATAGACCTTGCAGCAAGTTCAACGATGAATTATACAACCGCATTGTCAAAAGGGTGTCAACCCTGGAGAGAACTACGTTCGACGATGTAATGTCTGCGCGACGAACCGCAGAGTTTACTGGACTCTCTCTTAAGATTCCAGCTCGACATCCGTTCAGTGCGTCTAACTCCCCTGCTAAACGCGTGCAAAATTCGATACCATCCAACGAGGTATGGTAACCCGTCCTTTTTCAATCGTTTTAACCCCAACTTTGTACCACAGTCTCAGTCTGTTTCCACCAAAACCAGTGACATACATTCCAACAGTCGAATCCAGACACTTAGTCAAAAGTTCGCAGACAAAAGCCGCGAAAATGATGAACTCCGTGCCGAACTCACGAGTGAGTGTAATGCTGTTCATTCAGAATTTGTGACCGACCTAGTTACAGAGATAAAAGCAGGTGGGCAACATTCAGATTCTTCGCCCTTTCTCCTGCTCTTATGACAGCGGAAAAATTAAAAAATTAAAATTGGGACAAGCAAAAAGGGTAAGGATTTTAAGCTGCCTCTGAATCTTCGCTGGTTATATGTATCTTACAGACTCACGACCACAGTTGTTTGTAAAGCAACAGATACAGGACCAGCTCAAAAGTATGTCCGCTCGAGGAAATCGCCATAAGTACAAGAGCTAATCGTTACTAGACGAGATCCAGGCTCTTCAAAGAGAGTCGTCGCGCACAACCATATCCTTAGAGAAGTACGGATCCAAAGTTAATGGTACTGCAGTCTCTTATGCAGTCTCCCATAGCACTTACTAGCCTTGACAGCCCTCCGCCGCCAAATCGTATCTGAACGCACTGCCCGAATCCTGCTCGACCTTGGTGAATTGTACCATACCAAATCTGAATGGGCATGCCTCGCCGAAGCTGTGGTTGATTGCGAACCACAATCAGAGTCTTCAGTGTACTGTCTAGTGTCGGCTGTGCGGTTGCATTAGAAAGAGCTAGACGAGACAATTAAGGGGGAAATAACCAGCATCCCGCTGAGCTACGACAGGTTAATGGAAATCATGAATGGAGGAAGCACCAGTTATGCAGGAGAAGGAGGACAGCGGAGAGATGGATTTTAATGAAGATCGTGACGAAGAGATTTCGATGCTGTCTGTTCTTCCGCTTCCAAGGAAAAAGCGGAAGCTTGCTCGCGATTAGGAGACCCGTCGAATATCGCTTGTTCTACATGCTTTTCTCGTTGCTATCATAGTGTCTTGTATTTGTTGCTCTGTAAACTGTGCTTATACACTAGTGTGTTCCATTCTTCTAACCGACGATGGAAGGAGGAAATGCCGGATAGGAGACTTGTGATGTGAAGAAAACAGTCACCCACGTCATACTGGTCAAATTACTGGGGCAAAGGCGAAACAGGGTATCAGTATTCAGTAGTCAATCCTTGTATGCTCATTGATGCGGCCGGGTTCAATGAGCGTTTAGGCCCTACAACAAAATAGCTTCAACTTGGTACGATATTGAAATCCCGAAGCCAATCTGGGAGATTTAGAGGATGCCATTAGGCGTTTCTTTTTCCCCCAGCATATTGGATTGAGATCGCAGTACAAGTAGTAGTTACAAATTGATGCAGGCACTGCTACATATTAAGCTGCCTCGTTCTTGGGCTTAAGAACGACAGAATTATCTCCTCACAGGGCCCGAAGAACAAAATATCTGCCGTATCATCGATCACTGTACTTGTCAGGTTGTAGACAGCAACAGTCCCTCCTCTGTCCTTGACGATCTTGGCAAAGCCAGAGGTAGGTTGAACCTGTGAAGGGAGCTTATTTCAAGGACCATCGTAATGTCCGTACCAGCGACGGAGCACCGACGGCGAGAAGCATATCCGTCCAGTTAAGGACTTATGCGGTCTCGCCCATGCTATTGGGTATTTCTCCAAACCAAACAACCGCAGGCCAGAGAAGTCATCGCATTGGCCACGGCGATTCGAGACATTCCAGGAGGGACCAGCGCGTCAGGGCAAGCTCTCGATTGATATGTCGCCGTCAGGATGGAATACCAGAGCCGCAGACAGAGGAGTGGCACGAGACTCGTTGACGTGTTTACACCTAGTGCAAAAATTCCTGTATATGGAGCCATACATTTCAATCAAGCGTTCGCGGACGATCTTCAGCTCATCGGAAATCATCTGGTCACCAAGTTCCCCAAGAGCGATTTGAGGTAGACCATCGATGTTCTGCGTGATGAAGAGAGGAGGAACGGAAGGATACAAGACCGGTAGCAAACACTTTCGAACTTTTAGACAATGAAAGCAATACAAGAGCACGATGAGCTACATTGGGCTTCGCCGCCAGATATCTGTTTAGCAGAAAATGTAAAGTAAACTGCAAAATAAAAAGAATTGTCTGCTGAATGTTCTCCGAATGATAGCCAGATACATGTACCGAGAGGCGTAATAGTCAGATCCTCAGTCGAACGACGATGGCGGTGTTAGACTGAGGAGAGAAGAAAAACTAAGCTACGAGGTAATGGTCCGTGCTATACCCTTCCCAGGCCAACACCGAATAAAATTTCCACACAGCGACTGGATGCGCCTTGAATGCCTCAGGAGTGCAAACCCGGGCCGACATCGAATTCTAGATTCAAGTCTCCAACATTAATTATTTAATAGTTGATTGATTTCTCCCCAGTGCTTCAGACCCGGTCCCTATTGATTACCCTGTTGTCACTCCACTCGCTCCACCATTCTCCACTCATTCGATGGCATCTATTGGATATTAGTATGTTGGGATAGCAATCCCGAGCAAGTACTAGAATGTACTCGAAGGATTGGCTTACTCAGCAGGATCAAGTTTGGACCGTGAAAGTGGACATACATAGTATTTCGTAGTAAGTTCTAGAAGTAGTACAAAATGTATTTAAGTAGGACACCTCTTGCTCGAGAGGCAAGGATTTTACCATCCTTTCTACATTCTCCTCGCTCTCGTTACAACAGGTTATGGGCCCCGGCCCTAACTGAACTACTTACATCATCACCAACTTCGCACTCTCGTACTTTATGTACACACATAGAACCAAATGGATAGCCAGTCCGTGTATAGGATTGAACCCCTTAAGGGCCCAGAAAACTACCCGACATGGAAAGTCAAGATGATCGATATACTAACCGATTTAGGTCTAATTGACTATGCCAATGGAAGCTCTGTGGCCCCGGCAGAAGCGGCACTGGTGGCAGATTGGAAGAAGAGTGATAGGAAGGCTCTTTCAACAATAAGGCTGCGGGTTTCAGATGGCCCGCTGGTGTATATTGCTGGTTCTAAGACTTCGGCAGAAGCCTGGAAAGCTCTGAAGGACATGTATGAGTCAAGGGGACCCATGGGAATTGTCCTTGTGAGAAGGAAATTCTTTAGAGCTCAGTGTGAAGAAGGAGGAAACATAGAGGAGCATATTAGGACTATGAGGTCCTACCAGGAGGAGCTGGCATCCCTTAAGCAGACTGTTGAGGAGGAGGACTTCTCAATCACACTGCTCACATCACTTCCGGAATCATGGAATTCATTCATTTCATCAGTGGATACTGCAGACTTGAAGGATTCATACAAATTGATCTCCCGAATTCTCCAAGAAGACATCCGATTGCGGGAAAAGACTTCTGACCCAACGACAACACTTGCAGCACATGGCAAGAAGAAGTTTAATCCAAAAATCACATGTTATGGATGTGGAGAAACTGGCCACATTAAGGCCAATTGCCCAAATGGGAAGAAGAATCCTGGAAAGCAATGGAAGGGGAAAGGGAAGGGCCAGACTCAGGCACATGTTGCCAAGTCAGATTCCGATGAAGAAGATTACGCATTTTGGGCAAAAGACATCACACCTACTGCACTTGCAGGGTCATCATGGATCGGGGACTCAGGCACCACCAAGCATATAGTCAAGAATAGATTGCATTTTTCTGACTATGTTGAGACCCCAGGACATGAAGTTATTGGTGTAGGAAGGTCAAAAGGCTTGGGAAGAGGAACAGTTAAGATTAAAATGGTTGAAGGAGGGAAGACCACCGCAGTCACTCTAAAGGACTGTATTCATTGCCCTGAAGCACCATTCAATCTTATATCATTAGGGCGCATCACGGATGCTGGGTTTGAACTCAAATTCAAGGAATCCCAGATGGATATTATCTCACCACGTGGCAAAAGGATTGGCCATGGAGATAAAGTATCGGGTTTAGATGTAGTTTACACAAGGGTAATCGTCGAGTGAGTACCCACGTACCGATGCTCACCCACTCCACTCATGTGTCTCCGCCTCTCAGGCCGAAAGCGAGACACAAATCCTCTCCGCCTTTGCATTAGCAAGGCCGCAAGCGAGAAGGACAATGTGCGTGAATTGTTGCTATACCAATGCTTCCCACATCCCCCTCACTCTCCACCTAACTCAGGTTGCAAGCGAGTCTATATTCCCTCCGCCTTTGAGGCTGCAAGTGAGGAGAATATAAGTGAGTCGAACTCCCGCTCTTATCTTGACAGTGCTCGGTAACTCCCACCAGACAGGTCGCAAGTGGAGTCAGAGCATATTTGATTTAGCGACGACACCTGGCGAGCGGGGAAAAATGGAGAGACCAGCCTCTCTCCATTGCGCCCTCACCGTCTCGCTAGGTATGATCCAACATTCTCTCTCTGTTGCTTAGTTCTCACTGCCTCGGTAGTTTACATCTTTACTTGAATATTGCTCATATCCTATCTTTAAAAACTCAATTTGATATGTCTTATGGCCCCCCAACGGACAGACAAACTGCTCAACAGACCAACAGACAGCCATGGAGGCCATGGGAGGAGAACAGGAGGGAAGACCCTCATGCAGAGATTCGAGCCAATGCCCAATGAGAGCTACAGCAATACGTCCAACAGTTCATTGATGGGACTATCAGCAAGAGTGTGGCCGCAGCCCGAATCGCCCTGCACCTTCACCAAGTCTGCACCCACCATGGATTCTGGATGACCCCGCACAACTTGAACCTTGGCTTGCACAACTTGACTCCCATGAGAGGCAAGTCGCTGATGCAGCGGCTCGGGGTCGTCGTATCCAAGGATCTGACAGTGAGAGCGAGGACCTTGCAGGAGAGGCTCACAGACGAGATAGCCACCAGGATGGATGGCAAAACAGTAGAGAGCACCCACATCAGGAAGGGAGACAGTCATCCTCCCCCAATCGAGACTGAGGACATCTCAATGATAGGAGGCGATGAGGTCGGACCTCTCGTTCCCACACTCGGAGCTCGTCCAGCTCTGAAGAGAACTCTAATAGACAGGATGACGGTCGCACCAACAAACACCCAGAACTCGACCACAGCTTACTCGGCTGGGAAGTTGAACACATTCTCACCAATGCTACACTCTCCGAGGAACACAGATATGTTCAGAAGCGACTTGAAAACTATTCTCAAAATCCCAGGGAAGCCTTCCGCATCCTCTCCAACATGTTCAACAGACCTACATTCACAGACACTGGCTACAAGTCAATCCTGACTGGCACTGCCATCAACTTTGACGAGATACTCGGCAATTTCCACTCCACCGAAATTACTGGTACATCTTCCCACACACTCGCAACCGGACTCATCCTTCAGTGCCATCCACCAAGCCAGCCACCAAGGTCAAGAACTATGGTCAGTGGATCCAAGTGTGGAACCTGTTTGAGAGAGCAGTTGCTTACATATTTGGGGGGAGAGAGGCAGAACTCCGCACTTACTACAAGTACATCAATGACCTTTTCTCAGTCTATGATGTGTCAATGCATGAATGAGTCATCGCATATGATAGAGCAATTCGGAACTTCATCGCAATGCGTCAAGATGTCCTATTCAGTGACATCCAAAAATTCCAACATCTCAAGACCACTCATCTCGAGACTGGAGGCGCTGCCTATGCAACTCCATCTGCAGGCACTGGGGGGAGTAGCCCAAGAAAACGTTGACGCAATGAAGAGGAGATCTGTAGGAATTGGAATGCTGGAAGGTGCAACTCAGACACCTGTCGCTACAAGCACATATGCACTATATGCAAGTCAACCAAACACCCGAAGCAGTCATGCCCAAAGCATGCAGGAAAGTCGACCTGAGCTAACTGCTAGGCGAACTGACATATCACGCTTTACGGAGGCTGCCAATGCCAATGTTAACTGGATGGCACTGCGAGAGGAGAGTCTGGAAGAATCCGCCACGAGTTGGTGTGACTATGACGAGATGGAATTAGTGGATACCCCAAGCAAAGAGTATACCAGCTATTTACCTCACTTCATAAGAGGATATGCTTGGTGGGATCCTACACGGTTCGAAAGCAGAACAGCGCACTATACAGAGATAGATGACCCTCTACCGCGTCCATCTGAATATGAGCTCCAGAATCTTACAGCGCTACATACGATCAAAGCAAACCCTCACCTGTTCAATGTAACTACGCCAATCGATGTTGACCACCTCGCATCCCTCTTGATATCCCATCCAAACACTCCATTTGTTGACTCAGTCATAACTGCATTGCGTGAAGGGTTCTGGCCATGGGCAAACACCCGGTATGACTCTGGGTACCCAGCCACTTGGGACAACTCCTGGGCACCTCCTCCATCAGTAAGAGAACAAGACTTCTTGACTAGTCAGCGAGACTTGGAAGTTGAAAAAGAAAGATTCTCCCCCACCTTTGGCCCTGATCTCTTACCAGGAATATACAGCACACCTATAATCGCAGTACCAAAGCCACATTCAGATGACCTTAGGCTCGTCTCGCACCAGAGCTGTGGGACCTTCAGTCAGAATAGCATGATAGACAAGGACAGTACTCGCGGACCTTGTATGGACACCCTACACCAATTCCTGCCCTCACTCCTACACTTTCATCATGTTCATGGTAACGTGCGGCTTGTTCTCTGGAAGTCAGATGTAAGCGAGGCCTTTCACCACCTACCAATGCACCCACTATGGCAGATCAAGCAAGTGACGACTACAAATATACCAACGCATGATGAGATCAGCAGAGGTATCAACAGAGGTGACCTACAGTGCAACGTGGACTGGAGGAGTTCATTCGGCAGTTGTGGATCACCTAGGAACTGGGTATCAGTAATGGGCCTAGTCATATGGGTCGCCGTTTACATCAAGCTCCTGCTCAACATCTTTTGCTATGTGGATGATACATACGGATGGGAGATAGAGGGACAGCTCACCCGGTATGATCCTTATGACCATCTCCTTCCCACAAAGCAAGCAAAATTCCTTTGACTCCTAGATGACCTGGGTATCCCTCACAAAGATAAAAAACAAGTATGGGGGGCAATCCTGATGATTATCGGGTTCCTAATTGATATCAACGCTATGATGGTCACACTGCCAGCCGACTCCAAGGCTGAGCTCATTGCTGCAGTACGTGATTTCATTGACTCACCATCTAGATGTCACACTCTACAGGAGTGGAACCAGTTGGCAGGGTGGATCAACTGGTCGCTCAATGTTTTCCCACTTCTAAAGCCGGCATTATGTCATGTGTACATAAAGATCTCTGGAAAGAACCAAGCCTACAAGTCCGTATACCTCAACAATGCAGTGAAGGCAGACCTTACTTGGTTCCTCAAGCATGTAGAGAAATCAGATGGAGTGTTCCTTTTCGATGCGATCGACTGGGACGCATATACACAGACCAACCTCACCATCTATTGTGATGCATGCCTAGCTGGTATGGGCTTCTGGATACCTGAGCTGCTGCTGGGTTTCTCCATGCCCGTCCCTGGCCACACTCCGAAGGACACCATCTTTTTTTGGGAAGCTCTGTGTGTCGTCTCAGCACTATGCTGGTTCTGTGAGACCATGAGATCTGATCTCACACTTATGCAACGGCTCCATGTATCCATTCACACAGACAATCAGAATACAGTCGACCTGTTCGACTCACTCCGGGCCCTTCCCTCATACAATCATCTGCTGCGCTATGCGATTGATCTTCTCCTTGACCACAATGTCGATCTTCGTGTCTTACATGTCCCTGGGTCAGAAAATGGCGTCGCTGATGCCCTCTCCCGCTCCAGATTCGACGATGCACTCAACCTCGAGCCTCGGCTCTCAATACAACCATTCACACCCCCTCAAGATGCGCTGGGGGCAACGGAAAAATGATTCACATCTCCCATACGGCCAGGCAACCCCCTCGCAGTGCCTGGTCTCTCGATGAGCTCATTCGTCGTCGATCAATCACGTTAGGCCTCGCACTTGATACCTCATCACAGTCGACATACTCATCAGCCCTCAACTCCTACCTAACGTTCTGCACCCTCCACAACTTCCCTATCGAACCGACCACCGACACCCTTAGCTTCTTCGTGGTGTACATGTCACATCACATTGAACCCCGCTCTGTTAGCAGTTATCTCTCAGGAATAGTGAGCCAACTCGAACCTTACTTTCCCAACATTCGCACAACGAGGAATGGAATGCTCGTGAAGCGAACACTGAAGGGATGTATGCGCCTTCGAAGTAAGCCCATTCATCGAAAACAACCACTATCCCGGGACCACCTTCGCCTCGCACAAGCACGGTTACCAGCCATGCCCTCACACGACGACCTTCTCTTTGCCGCCATGCTCTTCACTGGCTTCTACGGGCTTCTCCGCCTTGGCGAGATGGCCGTGCCTGACAACCCTAACCTGCGTAACACACGCAAGTACTCACAGCATGCATCAGTAGAATGGATCCCTGAAGGATTCGCCTTCTGGATCCCTACCCACAAGACAGACTCGACATTCGAAGGGAGCCGCATTATCATCCCAACCAAGACCGATGACACTATCAACCCTGTCCGCCTTTTTCAAAGGTACCTGAGGAGCCGGGACAATGTCTTCCCTCTGCACCCTTTCCTATGGACCCGTAGCTCTGGGAAATCGCTGTCAAGGTCCTGGTTCATCCATCGCCTTCGCAAACTAGTACCCGACACCAACATTGCAGGGCAATCACTACGCGCCAGGGGCGCCACAGCCCTCGCTGAAGACGGCGTCTCTCCACACCTCATCCAAGCCACTGGTCGGTGGACCTCTGAGACCTTTCAAATCTACATCCGGAAAAATCCCATCATCCTGCAAGCCCTGCTGTACAACCGCAGGCACGGTTCTAACCCTCTTGCATCGGCATGATCCATCTTGATCTCAATCCTTTCTTCTTTTTATCACTCCTTCCAGTCCCTCCTCTTTCCTTCCATTAGCATCTTAGCGACTCATACATGACGCAATCTACCTGGGTCCCTCTCACCATGTGGGGGGGGCCCGTTCCTTGGCTACACTCGCTCTCAGTCAGCCGAACTCGAGACGATTGGTCGAAGCTGTATAGCCTAGATATTATTGCACCAGAAATAACCCAGGCCCATGTGACAAAACCGGCCTGATCATGGCAGAAGTGGCATCGGGTAATGGGCCACTTAAACATGGGATTGGTAAAGAGACTATTTAGGAAGAAAATAGTCAAGGGAATGGATGTGGATGAGTCGGCAGTGCCCCAGAAGGATTGTGAAGCCTGCATACAGGCCAAACATCATGCCGAGCCATTTCCACAAGAAGCTGAAAGGAATTATACCGAAATAGGTGAAATGACATTTTCAGACTTATGGGGGCCAGCCCGAACTCAGGGTATCCATGGAGAAAGATATTACATAAGCTTCACAGATGGGAAATCCCGGAGGACAATGTTGTATTTTCTGAAGTCAAAACAGGGTACAGAAATCCGAAAGAAGATTCAGCAGTACCAAAAATACATCAAAGTCCACACTGGAAGGGATCTGAAGTTTATGAGGATTGATAATGGGAAGGAATATATCAATGAGGAGGTGAAGGAATACCTCCAGAGCAATGGCATCCAGTTGGAACTGACTGCCACATATTCACCATCCCAAAATGGAGTTGCTGAGAGAGTCAATCGGACTCTTGTGGAGCATGCTCGTGCCATGCTAGAAGAACATCACCTGCCGAAATTTTTATGGCCCGAAGCAGTGGCATATGCCACATATTTGAAGAACTGATCACCAACCAGGGCCATCAAAAATGATCTAACCCCAGAAGAAGTGTTTTGTGGAACAAAACCAGACATTTCAACACTCCAGGAATTCGGAACAAAGTGCTGGGTGTTGCAACAGGATAACAAAAGGTCAAAACTTGACCCAAAATCAAGGGAATTTATCTTTACAGGTCTTACAGATGAATCAAGAGCCTGGAGATACTATAACTCACAGACTAGGCAGATTCAGACCTCAAGAAATGTTATATTCCCTGAAGAGAGCATTCTAAATGCTAACAATGATGAATACATTGTGTCCCATCCTCCACTGCTCGAGGGGGAGTCAGGGAGCAAAGTCGAGCAGATTCTGGATGGAAATGATGATATTTCGGACAAATCCACAGGTGCCGGGAATGCCAAAACAAAAGGGGAAATGCCCCTTGATGACCTGGCAACCAAATCAAAGTTACCTGTATGGCGTGGGAAGGTGATTCAGCCACGCAACAAATCAGTCCGGATTGCATCAGTAGCCCCACCAAGTTACCGGTTCCTTAATAATCCAGCCTCACGAGGCATGAAATTGCCAGAGAAGCAGCAGGAAGTAACAAAGGAACCACTGGAGACTGCAAATATTGCAGTAGAATATGCATGTGTGGGGGAGACTGCAGATAACCTCAGTGATGAGCCATTAAGCCTTGAAGAAGCCAAAACAAGGCCAGATTGGCATCATTGGAAGAAAGCAATGGATGAAGAATATAATCTATTGACTTCTCTAGGCACATGGCAGCTGGAAGAATTACCTCAGGATAGGTTGCTTGTTGATTGCAAGTGGACCTACAGGCTGAAAAGAGATGGTGATGGAAAAATCACCAGGCACAAAGCCAGACTTGTTGCAAAAGGATTTTCGCAGAAACCCGGAATTGATTTCTTTGAGACATATGCACCCATAGTTAGGCTGGACACATTCTGCCTACTTATGGCCATTGCTGCACAAAGAAACCTGATTATTCATGGAATGGATGTCATTGGAGCCTACTTAAATGGAAAGCTCAATGAATCCATTTATATGGCACAGCCACCCGAATATTCTGATGGGAGTGGCAAGGCGGCACACCTCAAGTTGACATTATATGGACTCAAGCAATCTGGCCGAGTTTGGAACGAGAAATTAAATGCTACCTTTTTGGGACTCAGATACACAAGATTGATTAGTGATCAATGTGTGTATATCAGACAGATGGATTCTGGTCCTATAATTGTAGCTGTGCATGTAGACGACATGACACTGCTTGCCCCAGATGATGAAACCATGTCTATTATGAAAGAAGAGCTTAAGAAGAAGCTAAATGTTACAGACATGGGGGAGATTCAATACATATTGGGCATGAAGATAGACAGGAATTGGGAGAAGGGTACCATTACCTTATCACAGAAGGCATATATTTTGAAGGTACTCGAGCGAATGGGCATGAAAGACTGTAAACCAGTCAAAATGCCTATGGACCCAAATGTACGGCTAGAGAAAATCCCCGAAGATGATCCCCGGAGCGCTGACACAGCCACCAGACAATATTACCATACTGGTGTCGGATCTCTGATGTATGCAGCCAATGGATCTCGGCCTGATATTGCACATGCTGTCACAGAATTGAGCAAATATGTACAAAATCCGGCTGCTGAGCATGTCACAGCTCTGAAACGAGTTTGCCATTACTTGAAGGGGACTCTGGATTTTGGAATCACATATGGAGGGACTACAGATGAACTGATACCCTACTCAGATTCAGACTGGGGAGAAGACAGGACAGATAGAAGATCAACATCTGGTTATGTCTGTACCTATGCAGGGGGAGCTGTTACTTGGAGTTCAAAGAAACAGCCCACTGTAGCTCTATCCACTATGGAGGCAGAATATATGGCCCTTTCGCAAACAACCCAAGAAGTAATATGGTTGCGGGCAATTTTAACTGAATTAGGATTGCCACCTGATGGTGCAACCACTATTTTCGTCGACAATCAGTCAGCGATCAAATTTGCTGAGAACGCCGTATTCCACGCGCGATCGAAGCACATAGACATATGGCACCACTTCATTCGCGAGCGCATGGCTTCAAATGAAGTCAAAGTTCAGCACTGCGCATCAGAGGAGAACTTAGCAGATATATTCACTAAAGGGCTACCAAGACCATTACATGAATATCTATCTGCAGGTATTCTAGGAGCTCGGAATTGAGGGGGAGTGTTGGGATAGCAATCCCGAGCAAGTACTAGAATGTACTCGAAGGATTGGCTTACTCAGCAGGATCAAGTTTGGACCGTGAAAGTGGACATACATAGTATTTCGTAGTAAGTTCTAGAGGTAGTACAAAATGTATTTAAGTAGGACACCTCTTGCTCGAGAGGCAAGGATTTTACCATCCTTTCTACATTCTCCTCGCTCTCGTTACAACATAGTACAAAAGAGCTACGTACTATTCAGTTCGACTTCAGAGCTTTAATGCCACATCTTATTTATACGTATTTACTATTTAGTACTTGACATTTCGCACCTACCTTTACCTGACACAGAACCCCCACTGGCTCTATGCTGTGTGACAGAATATACCTACTTTTCGATTCCACTACGCTCCCTTCCCGAAGAACCAGCAACCAGACTCCAACAGGTTATGGGAACTTGGCTGCTCAATTCATAGATGTCCCTTGCTGATTCCTGAAATCTTCACAAAAAAAATAGGGCACCGACTTTTGACCGACTCGCCTTCAGTTTTGGATAGAGTTGTGTACTGTCCTTGTGCTGCCTACCACCTGTGAGTAGTCCGTGCAAAGAATTTAAGTGCTCAACTTTGTGTTCTATGTCTCCTTGATCACCCAATGCATTCCTCTTCATCCAGATGTTATATATCAAGACGTTGAAAGCAACCATTCAGACAATAGAGCCGAATCAAAAGTAAATAATGTGGTTCGGAGTGACGTAAAAGGTTCACCGGTACCCCAGAACGCGTCACCCGTATCCTGTGGCACCGCGGCACCTTCCCTTTCCTCCATCATCACCTACTTAAGTGATCACTGAAGCAAAGCACTTCAGTCGTACCGCCCGGTATACAGCATTACTGATAAACGCTCTTCATTCCTAACAATAACCTTCTGTTTCAAGGTCCATATCAGACATAACAGCAGACAATTTCAAGAGTGCTCAGTGCGCCTTTTAACACTACATTCCACCCCCGGAGCATTCTCTTATATATTCTACAAGGAATGGACTATGACTACCAACCTCCACCTCGGGAATCCATAGCATCATATCCATTCGACAGCTCTGATGCCACCTCCGACATCGTGCTGTTGTCCTCTGACAAAATCCACTTCTACTGCCACAAAGTCATCCTCTCCCTCTCCTCCCCCTTCTTTAAAGAAAAGTTCACTATACCCTCAGGGTACGTTGATGCCGCCCCCATCCTCTTCATGAGCGAAGACAGCAAAGTCCTTGACAAAATCCTTCGCTTCTGCTACCCCGCCGTCGACCCCAAGTTCGAGAGCCTCTCCGAGTTTTATCAGGTCGTCACAGTCATGGTCAACAAGTTCTCTATGCGTAATGTTGCCAGACGGGCTCGAGGCGAATTACGCAAGTATGCGAGATCTGAGCCCCTTCGCGTCTTCGCTATTGCGTATGCCATGCAGTGGAATGAAGAAGCGGTAGAAGCGGCTGCATGCGTGCTGAACCGACCCTTGTTAGCTCTCGACGATCAGGATATCCCCGAGCTCGATATTCTCCCATCACCTCGCGTCCTCTACCGTTTGTTCAAAACATATCGCACACGGTTTGACGCTGTGCTTCAGGCGGTGAATAGGTGCGATGATGACGCTATAATCGGTGTGCTCAACGGAGTTGCGTGCCCTGAGCACGACTCGTTTCCCGACCCTGAGGGCACGCCTACGAAGACGTGGCTCTTAAGGTACTGTACCTCAATTCGGGAAACGTTGAGCCACGAGCCTTCGTTAGAGACGCTGTTTGCCTGCGACGAATGGGCCCGACCGCTTGCCGAGCGTACGGCTTCTTCGTGTGTGCATTGCTCGCAGCTCGACCTAGAGCGCTTGTTTCGCAATTGTATTCCTTATATCTACTTGGGAAGTATCAAAAGGGCTCTGAAGATGGTATGAATCTGGGCGGTTTGCCCCTGTCTGCTCGCTAACTACATTTTTACAGAGATTCGAGCTGTAGTTTCTCCTAACACTTCCCACTGGATTGATACCCTTTACAATGTGATTCATGTGGCCATGTTTCTTCCATCTTGAGACCAATTTTAATTCTATCACCTGGTCGGAAACCTCTGAACAACGAAGTGAGCCTCTCATTGGGAGTTTGTGCCGGCGCCAATATATCAACACCTCTGCTACTTCCTACCACAGTCGCTTGTCTTAGAGACTATCGCGAACTCTCTCGGTATGGAGTGACAACCTGCAGGGCCGCCAATCACGCTGATGATTTGCACAGTGTAGCAGTGTACCTGAGCTTAATTTCCCCCCATTTGCCTCAGATGATATGATGCTTTCTGTTTTGTCAACAGTTGTTTATGGCATTCTCAGACATGAACGATAACTACGATTCGGTGGCCTCTCATCCCTTTGATGATGCGCACTCTACAGCATCCGACATCATCATTGTTTCCTCAGACAGAGTCGCCTTCCACATCTACAAATCTATCGTTTCGTCCACCTCACCCTTCTTCAAGGACATGTTCACTTTACTGCAGCCCATTATAACCATCAATATTGCCAAGCACAGTGATATACTCGACAAAATTCTCCACTTCTGCTAGCCCACAGTCGGTCCATCGTTCGAGAGTCTGACAGAGCTAATCCACGTTCTAACCATCGTGGTCATGAGGTGTCTGATGGGCGACGTAGCCGAGCGTGTTCGTGGCGAACTTCGCAAATACGCCCAACATGAGTCCCTACGCGTTTTTTCCATAGCATATTCCCTTCAATGGAGTGAAGAGGTAGATGAAGCCGTCAAGTGGTTCCCTAGCCGGCCTCGCCTGACTTGCGACGCAAGAGACATCGTTGAGCTTGACCTATTAGACTCAGCTCGGGTTCTTTTCAGGTTTTTCCAATTCCACAAAATGTGCTCCATGTGTTCTTACTTCTGTACCCGAGACCACGGGCTTGTGGCCTTCGACGTACAGTATATGATGAAAGCATCGGGCTGATGTTCACTCCACGATGAGACGGACGATCCTGAAGATCCTTTCCTGGTGCCAAGGAAGACGTGGTTTGTCAAATATTGCAACTTTATTACCGAACAGCTACAGTCGGCACCGTCCATACACTCTTTGCGCAGACTGTGAAGGGCGTGCTAGGAGGATTGCTCGTCAAGAAGCCCTTGCATGTTCCAATTGCTCCAAAAACAAATTGGATGAGTTATTTGACGTGTGGATACCGGAATTCTACCACGCTAGGATTGAAAAGGAGTTAGCGCAGGTATGTTCTACGTTGGCTTATCGAACTGACTGATGATTATGTACACACAACAGAAGAAATTTCAAGGGTGATTCTAATTTTCTACTTTGACAGATGGCAGAAAGTGTAATAGCTGGATAGCGTAAATCGGAATAAGCTATAGAATGTTACGAATGATGAACTACGTACGCTGGTCGTCCTTTCATAAGTGCCTTGCGCACGTTATTCATTTACGTTTTCAGCCAGAGGACCGACTGAGCGCTGTTTCTTCTGTAGGCTTCCCGGTTTATCTGTATGGTAGAAATTCGTCGAGGCAGCGAGCTGGGGGCTTCTCGATTGATGTAGTTATTCATAAAATCAGAATACAGTAAATATGCTTTATCCCCTCATTCAGTGGATGGCGGTGGTCAGAAGAAAGAAAGACAATATGAGTCAGCACATACAGCCTAGATCTGTACCACCATGACCGGATACCTTTGCCACCTTGTACATCACTCCTAGTCCCTATTGTACTGCCATGCGCATTGATGAACTACCTCAAGAGACTATAGAAGAGATCCTGCTTCATGCGGATCCCACTAGCATCGCCTCTCTATCCCAGTGCTCCCGCTTTTTCGACACCCTGATCAATCATGGCCCGGACCAACACCTATGGCGGTGGCTCTATCTCATCCAGCCTCTCGACGATCCAAGGGAATGCGTATCCCTCAATGGTGACCCACGGAAGGATATTGACTGGAAGGGGGAGCTTCAGACATTCATTCGCGCCCGGACAGTGGTCAAGGACGTTACCGTATGTCGGCCGGCTGAGCGATGCGCCATTCTGCGGACTATGATACACCTGATAGAGTATATACCGCCGCTGAGGCGGTCCTACGCGGAGGGCGGCATACCAAAGAACCTGATTTGGATTCGGGATGCCCTCAGTGGTGGGACATTTATCGACCCAGACACAATCAACTGGGTGACCACTGATATTGAGGAGACTCAATTACGCGACAAATTGCATACGTACTTGGGAATTACTCCTGCAGATCGTACGCCACGCATGTTGGTCGAGTCAAGGGCGTACGTGTATGATTTAAGGAACTACTCCTGGGAGACGGATTTTGGGCCATTCTTCGAAAATGGCAAGGTGAATTGGGAACATCTTAGAATGGTACGTCATGTACTGGCGATGCATGTACACGGCGCGGAGACTACGCCTTTCCAAATGAGTTTGGAGTTTACGCAGATACGGATGGTGGGCTTGGCGGATACTAGAGACTGGGCGGGTATCGAGGGTATTTGGTGGTGTGGGTTTTGTTTTTGCGACCATTCGGATCTTACACGTACGTCCCTTTTTGGTCATTCTTGCTCACCATGTTGGCTCAACGTATTCAATAGTATATAATTTGTCGACAGTGAGTCACCTATCAGGTTGATTTGCCCTATATTCACTTCCATCCAGACGGCGGATGGCTCTTTGAATGTCAGCCTCTTCGAAGATCCTGGATTTACTGATGTCTTCCGTTCCGTGGAAGTAACCATCCGTGTCTTGGAAGTCTCGCCGGATCCCAAGCACCCCAAATTTCCACGCATATATTTTGGAGGTTCCATGGGACAGCATTCCGTGTCCACAATGAGTGGATATGTGTATATGACAGACGATAATCAAGTCCGGTGGCGTTTTGTGCGTCTCTCTCTTCGTTGCCTCGTATGAGAATTTACACGCTAGCTCAGCGGTCTGGGGAACAAGTAAACCCTATATGGAGTTCGGAAGGAATACAAGTAGGGGGATTACGGTCTCTGTATGGTGTTCTTGGAACCTGGACGACAACGTTTCATAACCCGAATGATCCAGTTGGTACGTTCTGTTGATTATCCCGTAGAACAATTCTGACGGTGAAGCAGGACCTTTTTGGCTTCGAAAAGCGATAGATCTGCCTCAGGAAGACTGATTTGAAGCCATACATACTCTTGTTGACCATAAGGTACTCGAGAATGTCTACAGTAGTCTCAAAGCAGTTTATCGTTGTTAGTCTCGTCGGTAGTTTTCACAGGTAGCTGAATAACAGGTATTAATTACGCAGCTGCAAATATTGGTCCACTCGGAAGCAGGATCATCCCAATCTCATTCACCTTGCACTGCTGAATAAGGTCAACCACCGTTATCTCGAGGATGGGATGACTACAACTCTTTGGAATACAAGTTCTTTGAGTCAGAGTTCTGGATGTTTATGGACCTAACAACGGATAGTCTATTTCTGTCAAGATTCCGAGCGTAAACGACGCTGGCTGCAATCGAGAGAGTTGAAAAGGACTTTCGTCTGGTTAGTCGGTACCTTATGTGCGCTGCCTTCGCAAGCTCCGTTAGCTCACAACGTCCAGTTACCCGAGTTTTGTATTCGCCGGCCCGTACGCCCCTTCAATGACCGTGAGAAAATCTTGACTACCCTTCGCATCGTGTATTCACGGCGATAACAAGCTTGTCTTTGCACCACCATACCAAAGGCGATATCGACTCCGATACCCTGACAGCATGTCAGACCAGCCATCGCCACCAGTAAAGCCCAAACCAGGCTCCCTACGCGACAGGATTGCGGCTTTCGAGAAGCCCACGAATGTCTCGACACCAGGGCCTACACCTGTACCTCGACCGAAGCCTGGTGCAGTGTCGTGGAAGCCGAGAGCACCATCTCCGCCGTCGATGCATCCTGGTGGTGACTCCTCGACTTTGGAGCGTAGGACAGGAGGGATGTCCGCCTCAGATGCAAAGGAAAGCATCGGTAAAGGTGGAAGTTTGAAGGAACGTATGGCGGCGCTCCAAGGACGAGGCGCATTTGGTGCCCCCCCGCCACCAGTTGTACCTAAACCTGCTATTGAACGTCCCAAGTGGAAGCCTCCCCCTCCTGTCGCGTCTCCTCCACCAGACGACCGTCTAGAGAAGGACGACGTCACACACAAGTCCCCCGAGATTCTATCGAAATCCCCTGATTCTATTCCGGCTCAGCCGTCTCCTCCTATCGAAGGCGAGCCCGACGCGCCCGCTGTAGCTGTAGCCGTGCCAGAGCCCGAGGGACAGGCTGCAGATGAGGCTGACCCTGAGGACGAAGAGCGGCAACGACGAGCCACCATTGCAGCCAGGATGGCACGATTGGGTGGCGCCCGCGTCGGAATGGGCCCGCCCGTATTTGGGAAGGTGCCCGTCAAACCAAAGCCCAAAGCGGAACTTGTGGAAGAAGAGACGAAACCCGTTGAAGGCGTATCGCCGCCGCCGCCTTCTGGCGAAGACGGTATGTGCAATATGTGGTTTCTTTGACAATTTTTGACGTCGAATATCAAGAAGCGCTCAAGTCGGCCCCGACATCTCCACCTCTCGGAGAAGGAGCGGGATCGAAGGCTCTGGATGTCGGTATGTACACGTGGATCTAAATCACTTATTGTCTCTTACGATTTGGCTAGGGCAACCTGACGAGGACAGAAGCTCTGAATCTCTTCTTACACCTCCTGATGCCGATGTATCATCCCCTTCCGTCGCCCGTACTCCAGCTTCAATGCCCGTTCCTGCTGGTCCCAGACGAGCTGCTCCTCCTCGTCGAAGACCTGCAAAATCTCCAGTTCCACCGCTCATCGAAGACAGGCAGAAGAATAGAGAGAGCCTTACCAGCCTGGATATTACGTCACATCCTATCAGTGATTCAGAGGGCGCGCCTAAGGAGGAGCCACTGAGTGTTGTTACTGAGCCTGTGTTAGAATCGCCCACCGAAGCTACAAGCTCACGCACCGCGGATGAAATGTTCGTCTCTCCTCATGTTGTTGAAGCTGATGTCGCGGACATCAGGGTATCTCCAGAATCACCCTCGTTACAAGGTCACATCGATCTACTTGGAGCGTCTACAGAGGCATCTGAATCAATAAGCCAGGAGCTGAGTCCTGATGATACCTCTGATGTGCCCGTAGAGAAACATCCCTCTCCTACTCCGGAGCCATCGATCCCATCTGTCGAAGAGGAGGAGGAGGAGAAGGAGGAGGAGGATGAAGAGGCCAGGCACAATCGTATCACCGAAAGGATTGCCAAGATGGGTGGGATTAATCCCTTTGCTCCTCCCCCACTCCAGAGGAGATTGAGCACCACTTCGAACGTTTCCGACGCTGTTGCGCCTCCATCGCCCACAATCCAGAAGCGCACGAGCGTTGGATCTATTTCAAAGTCTCCGGAAAGAAAGTTGAACATTAGAAAGCCATCTATCGACGAGGCCCCGGTCGAAGAACAGACCAGGTCCATTCCACCTCCACCGCGTCGTCGTAGTTCTCAGTTCAGCGAGAAGTCTCCGGCTCTGGCCATTGTTTCGCCTCCAACTAGAACTCACAGTGTCGATTCCGCAACTTCAGGAGAACAAATACGTGCTGATTTGAAGAGACGATCTCAGGATGGTAAATATTAAAGTTCTCCTCTCTCGTTTATCGATCGTAAAATGTGTAACAAATATTGATTTGATTCCTTTTGCTGTCTCATAGACGCCATCACCGTCCAGGATGAACCAGAACCTAGATTCCCTATCGGGATCACAGAAGAGCTGGAGTCGTTTGAAGAAGAGATTAGCGAGAAGGGTGCGGCTGCTATGGAGAATCAGACCAAGACGAATTGGGATACGGAGTCAGTTGATGAAGATCAGAGATTTTCAACCCATGATGGGAAGACTTCGTCCGTTATTGAGGGTCAAGATGAAATCAATGACGATGATACCCGTTTGCCGCAGCAGGCCACTTCCGGCCCTCCACCGCCATTGCCCGCCAGCAACACACGGCCGCTTATCCCGGCATCTGAGTCTGTTGCTGCTCTGCCACCACCTTACCCACGAAGGCTTTCCATACAGCGCGTAGACGAAGACGACGTCGTTGTTATCTCACCGAAACGCACATCGATCTCGCCGCCACTCGCAATCACCACAGAGGTCGAAGATGGTGCTATTTCTGCCGTGCCACCGCAGCGTTCCGTCCCTCCTCCGCCGTCTGTCGAGCATGATTCACCGATATCGCCAACATCGCCTCTACAAATTCCTCCCCCGCGATCTTTTTCTATTCTGCAGTCGCAGGCTGCTGAAGAGGACGATGAAACAACGCCTCTTCCTCATCCAGGTCCTTTCCATCGTTCCGTTCCACCGCAGCAATCATTGTCTCAATCAACCGACCAATCTGAGATAGAGACACCTCCAGTGCCTGCATACCCTCATCCTCATCGCTCCATTCCTCCTGTTCCTGCAGAAGAGGTGGAGTCCGATCATGAAGCAATACCGTTACCTCCGCCGCCTCCAAGAGGCCCGTCTCCTGCTTCAGAGGAGCAACCCTTAATCATTCCTCCGCCCGTGAGACGGGAGTCGATGAAAATTCCTCCTGGTCTTGAAGTAAACCGGCGGCCCCATACCCCACCTATGCTAACTCCCACTGTTTCTGTCAGTGACCACTCTTCAGAACAAGAGATTTTGGATGAAGAAGAGGGTGGTAGGTTCAATGATTTCAGTACCGATCTGTTGAGCACTGATTAAATTTGCGAATACATAGATCCAATTGATCCGACATTCCATAGTCCGAGTAGGCGTGCGTCGTATAACAATATTCAAGAACCATCTGGGTCACACATACGAGAACCCGCATCGCCATCCCCCTCGGTAAGTTCCCATATACGAGAACCTGCGGCCACGTCGGCGACAGTTTCTGCACCGGCTGCAGCTGCAGCAACATCGCCAGCACCTGTTGTTACAGAACCCGCATTGGCGGAAGAGCCTATTGAAGCGGAACCAGAACAAGAAAGACGACGGACAATTGCTGAACGGATGGCAAAACTAGGCGGGATCAAATTCGGTGCTGCGCCTATTCCGACCTCACAGCCTCCGCCCCCGCCTCAGAGGACCCTCGAAGTTCAAGAGCGTAGTGCGGGAGAAGAAGAGCCACAATCTACAGAAGAACCTGAGGAGGAGGAGGAGGAGGAGGAGGAGGAACGGGCACGCAAGGAACGGATCGCCGCCAAATTAGCAAGTATGGGCGGAATGCGGATTGGAATGATGCCTTTGGGTGCTAGTGTTTTGACACCATCGTCGCCAGGTCCATCTCAAGTGCCTCCACATCCACCAGTTCGAGCACCTCCCATGCCTCGTGCCCCACCGCCGACCGAAATACAAGAGACTGATTCTGAGCAAGAGAGCCAGGCAACGTCGGACGATGTGGACAAAGTGGAAGCAGAAGAAGAGAGTGAGGCAGAAGATGTTCAATATGAGGAAGCTGATGAGGTACCTGAGGAAATACCTCCCCCGCCTATTCCTACTCGCGAAGGCAGACGGGCGTCTGTGCAGCGTCAAATGTCGACGGACGTTCCGCTGGCGTCACCGCAAGTCGCAACACAATCGCCGTCTTCCCCTCCCCCTCCCCCTCCTCCTGGTCGTCCACCTGTGCCCACAGCGAATCTCCCACGACGAACTAGCGTCCAAACTGTGACATCCATTAAATCATCCCATGGTGATTCTGGCGCAGATCCACATCTGACGCACAGACCTCAGTATGACTTCGTCATGGTTGAGGAACCTGAGGCGCAAGATATTCCTCCAAAGCTTGTTACTCGACCTCCTCCTCCAACCGGAGCGCCGCCGCCGCCGCCACCTTTCTCCGACAACACTCCTCCCCGAATGGAGCTGTCTGACAGCGTCTCGTCGCAGTGGGAGCTCCCATCGATTCCGAGCTCCTCGCTCGAGTTTGGTTCTGGTGGAACCATGTCGGTGTCGTGGACCGATGATGTAGTTGAGGCTACGACGGCTGTCCCTGCTCCTGCTCCCGAGATCATCAAGCCCACGAAGAGCCAAGAAGATGCTGTTCTGACCTCAGAGGAGTTGATTGCGATATGGGGTCGTATTGGCGTCCAAGTGTGTGAAGTGGCCACGTCGCTGCATGATAAATCGAGGAAGGCGTTGATTGGCGATGGAACATATCATGGATTCATTGAAGCCGTCTTGCACGAGGTGCCAGGTGCAGCGCCGCCCACTCCTCCATCGTATGGATATGTCATATACATGCAGTCGGGTTCTTCGGTGCAGAAGAGGGCAGGAGAGATTATGCCTGGTGATGTTGTATGGCTTTCCGACGCCAAGTTGAAAGGACATAAAGGTATTCAGACGTACAGCCAGCATGTGGGCGTGAAGGAGCCGCTTGTTGGTATTATCAGTGAGTTTGAAGCGAAGAAGTTCAAGCTAAGAGTGTTCCAGGCGAACCAGCATGTCGGGCAGCAGGTAATTTCTTTTAAATTCATAGCCGGTCATCCGCTTGTTAATGATCATTCTAGACAGTGGAGTCAGTAAGCTACCGCTTGGAGGACTTGAAGAGCGGGGCTGTGAAGGTATGTATCATAGAGTCAAGGTTACGTTTCTGTTGATTCCTTCGATTAGGTATTCCGGATTTTGGAAGCATAACCAATGAAGACAAAGTTGTATTATCATTGTGGTTGCACCACATCACATGGATATTATAGCATTCATCAAATTTTCAAAAGTTCGAGTCATGTCCCATTCAGTTACGCAGATGTACAACGGGAAGGGGCTACCTGGATACTATGGACATAATTAGCATATGACTAGGAGGACATCATATACTCACTTAAGCGGTAACAATACTCAGCTTGGATTCTAATCATAACGCATTCAGCATCTACCGAGTGAGAGTGTGCCCACCAGCGCCATCGTCTTTGAGATTACGTCCAGCATAGTTATCGACAAGCTTCTGGTATTCAGCTAAGTATGCAGGAATTAGGGTTGTTAGTAAATAGGCGATGATCAGGCGCACTCTTTGCTGAAATATTGCCAGACTTCTGTTTCTTGGTAGGTGGGTCGGCAGGGGTAGAGTCGGCAGCTGGGAGTGGTCGCTTCCCTCGATTCCTCTGGTGTATAATGAATAGCTGTGGCACTGCTGATGAGGGTTAACTCACGAAACGGTTATCAAAGTTTCTCTTTCTGGGGATCACATTCACGATAAGCAGAGAATGATGGACAGAATAACATGCGCTAACCTTTCAAGATCTTCCTCACGTTTCCGCTTTTCGTCGACTTCCTGTGAAGAGGTTGCCTTGTCTTCAGAGCTGAACGCAAAGAATATTTGTAAGTAGTAAGAATGATACATATCATACCTTCATGCTGCGTCGGATGCGGTCTAGGAAAGAACCATCGTTAGAAAAGACATTGACAGGTTTCACTCCTGGTTTGGGTTTCGGTGGTGGAGGTATAGAATAGGCATAACCCGCGTAGCCGTTGACGTTGGGAAAGTATGCTTGAGACATGTAGTGGTTATTGGACAAGGAGGGATGTGTGGCTGTGTCCTGCGGTTCCGAATTTTCGAGAAATGACTTGTTTGACCACAAGGAAGTTTACGTTTGAGTACGTTTGGTCATCAGGTCGTTTGAAATGCAGAGAAACACTCTTCAAAAAGAATTCGAGAGGCGTGCACACCGACCGCGGGGTAGGTAATGAATGATGGATTCCCGTAACGTAAAAATTTTGTATATTATTTCATTTCGTACATAACTTTAAACCTGCGGCACTTATGTTGTCACTCGTGCAAGCGGGTGTTGACGAAAATCATTGATTAAGTAACAAAACATGGTTCAACCCAGGATCGAACTGGGGACCTTGTGTGTGTGAGACACAAATCATAACCACTAGACCACTGAACCGATGACAAGTAACTTCTTATATATTTATATTACTGATCAAAATAGGCCTAGGCAGAATTCCGAAGCACCGTGGGAACAACACGCCATTTAGACCTCCCCCTTCCATCGCCTGCCACGGATTCGAATCCAGGCCCCTAGAAATAATCCTTGCGGCACCTCCACAATGTCTCGCCGCAGGCTGGTGGGCCAGCCATTATTGTATGTTGTATCTATCTTCGCCAGTCTAGGCGTATTTCTTGTGGGTCACCATATTTCTGTAAGGTGGAAATTGCCAGTTTATCACGTCTTCCTCAGTTCGGGTATGATCAAGGGTAAGAAGCCGCGGAACCTGGCACAGTCGATGCAGCAGTTCACGATCTTTTCAGTGTCATGTCGGGTATCATAACGGGTCCCCATTTCATTCAGTTTTTCGGGAGGCCGGGACCGATACAGGTAGGGAGTATGGTCGCGGTGTTGGAGGTGGGTGCGTTCGGTATGTGTTCACCGTATGTCATTGTAGTGCTTGTTCTGACTGTGAATGCTTGTAGTGACTTCCCTGGCTGCTGGACGCGTGGGCGACATTATTGGCCGAAAAGGAACGTTATTCATTGGGGCCGTGGTGTTCACCTTAGGCGGGGCGGTACAGACATTTACAACCGGATTCGCAGTAATGGTAGTGGGACGGATTGTCAGTGGATTTGGTGTTGGTCTTCTATCGTGCGTTGTCATCTTGGGGCTGGTCGTGTGCCCATCGCTGACTTATTCGCAGCACTATCGTACCTATTTATCAGAGTGAAATATCACCGCCAAATCATGTATGATGTCCATTCTTTTCATATCAACTGTTGACTAACATTCTTACAGAGAGGTGCCCTGGCTTGCGTAGAGTTCACTGGCAACATCTTTGGTTATGCGTTTTCTGTCTGGACGGACTATTTTTGTTCGTTTATAGACTCAGACATGGCATGGCGGATACCTCTACTTCTTCAGTGTGTCATCGGTGCCATTCTTGCCGCTGGATCACTAGTGCTTCCGGAAAGTCCTCGCTGGCTCATAGACACGGATAAAGATGATGAAGGACTCCGGGTACTCGCAGACCTGCATGGCGGTGACCTGGACAACGTTGTTGCCCGGGCAGAATATCGAGAAATCAAAGACAAAGTTATTATGGAGGTGCGCGCTAGGAGGCTAAATAACCTATGTCTTATTTAGACATTCGCAGAGAGAATCCGGCGAGGCCAGGACATATGCTGTGATGTGGAAAAAGTATAAGCGGCGCGTGCTGCTCGCCATGTCATCGCAAGCCTTTGCTCAACTCAATGGCATCAATGGTATGTCCCGCATGATTCAATTTCCCTCGATTGACCCCCACGATTGTTGCAGTTATTTCTTATTATGCCCGTGAGTGACCCTCCTCTGCAACCCGAATGTTTACCCATCCCCTCTACTTGCAGCTAAAGTATTTGAAGGCAAGTAGTTATCAGAGATATTGTCACAGACCGCGTTCTCACGGCAACCGCCGCACAGAAGCTGGTTGGTTAGGCCGACAAGCTATACTCATGACAGGAATTAATTCCTTAATATATCTCCTTAGTACCTTGCCGCCGTAAGTTCCCTTTTTAATCTTCAGACGCTTTTCCCCACTCGTTGTCATAGATGGTACCTAGTTGACCGATGGGGACGTCGACCGATCTTGCTGTCCGGTGCTGTTGTGGTGAGCTTTCCTCAAAGTTGTCCCCAGGATATATGACTCACCGTTAAGTCTGTAGATGAGTCTGGCACTCTGCGCTACAGGGTACTGGATATATCTCGACTTGCCAGAAACGCCTAATGCTGTGGTGGCGTGTGTCATCATCTTTAACGCTGCTTTTGGATTCAGGTTCGTCTTTGCTCTCAGAAACTTTTTTCTTTGCTGATCTGACTTCGTAGTTGGGGTCCACTTCCATGGCTCTACCCTCCCGAGGTAATGTTCTTCCCGATTTCTATAGCTCGAGTATTAATTTTTCTAGATCATGCCCCTCACTGTACGCGCAAAAGGCGTGTCATTGTCGACAGCGACCAACTGGGCGTTCAACACCCTCGTCGGTGAAATAACGCCTTACTTGCAAGAGGTCATAGAATGGCGCCTCTATTTCATGCACGGGTTTTTCTGTGCATGCAGTTTTGTTTTGGGTATGTTGTTTCTTCTGGCTCCTGCTTTAACTCATGCTGACGACTTTTTGAAGTTTATTTCCGTAGGTCGCTCCCTTGATTCCCTCCTGCTTCAGAGTTGACCTTCTCCCCTCAGTATATCCTGAAACTAAGGGTGTTCCTCTTGAAGAGATGGATGCTGTATTTGGTGAAGATGAAAATTCCGGTTACAGGACTGTTCCACTGTCGTCTGCTGATGAGCATGCATCATTCTTACCTGGACCATCGTACCCACCAAAAGCAAAACACGCGAAGGGGACGTCGAGTGGAAGTTCGAGTGGATGGGTATCAAGGATGCTCAATAGGAATGGAAACCGGAAGAATGTGGGCCCTAGCGAAGAGGAAGAGGTGTTGAGGCCAGAGGAGGACGCCGATTTTGAGATGTTAGAGAGGGACGGGATAGAACGATAGCATTGGATGTTTTGTATATTTATCAAGTATATACCAGTTGTAATAGTACTCTCTCAATAATTTCCATAGACGCACACTCAAGTCTGCAGCCAGAAGAACCTGCCCTCAAGTGCCTTATTGTTTCACTTGTGTCTCGGATAACCTCGACCTTGGAGCCATTCTATTTCTTAGCAAAGTACCGTTATCGCCTCAAAGCCTCGCGAAATCAGTGAACTAAATATCGACATCCGCTAGGCAATAATTGTCAACTTCGATACGAGTTCTTTCACCTGCTTCAGCCATTGAACGTTTACCCTGCTGCTCACACCAAATATCTGCTTCGTGTGTAGACTCCGAGATGGATACTTCGTATACATTTGACGGCTCTGACACCACGGCAGATGTTGTTCTAGTATCATGCGACAACATATGCTTCCACGCGCACAAACTTATTCTTTCGCTTGCGTCGCCTTTTTTCAAAGACATGTTCACGATAGCTCAGCCGCCGGCCAATGGTTCCATTCCTGCAATTCCGATGACCGAAGATGGTCAGACCATCGGGAAAATTCTTCGCTTCTGCTATCCTACTAAAGATCCGTCGTTCAAGGATATATCTGAAATGTACCATGTGGTGGTAACCATGGCCAGGAAATACCGTATGGAGGACGTAGTTCTCAGGACTCGAAGCGAGCTGCGTAGGTTCTGCGAGTCTGGGAAGGAGCCATTACGGGTCTTTGCGATTGCCTACGCTATGGGATGGAAGCAGGAGGCCACCGCAGCTGCAACAACGGTAATTCAAAAACCTCTTCTGCCAGTGACATCGGAAGATGACGATATCTTGGAGCTCGACATCCTCGACTCACCACGTATCATATATCGACTTTTGAGTTTCCACAAACAACGTACGGGTGACGCTTACAAGTTAGCTTACATCGACGGGGATGAAGTTGACTTCGTATTCAAGAGTAACCGCTTTTGCAAACATCATGACATTTGTGAAGATGATAGAGAAGGTCGTTCCTATTACTACGCCGTTCCACAGAAATCATGGCTCCTGTACTACATGGGATCAGTTCAAGAAGCGCTCCTTCTTAATCCGACCACGGCGAGTCTTCACGGCCGTCACGAATGGGCAATGCGACATGCTCGGATTATCGCAGAGGCGTGCCCCGAATGTGCAAAATGCGATCTTCCCGCCCTCTTTGACCGGCACCTGCCCCAAACCTATGTGAAGCGCATTGAAGAAATTTTAAACAAGGTGGGTGTCTATCTCATCTGGCGACCCTGAGACGTCTTAATTAACTGTATTTCGATAGAAGTTCTGTCTGTAGCGGGTAGAAATATGAGGAAAATCGACTCCACGTAGATGGAGGTTGGTATACTTGGGTGGAATATTTCCGTGTGGCTGTATTCCCAAAAATTATCGATACAGGTACAACTATGTACGCTTGGCCATGTCTGTAAGTTAGTATGATGGAGTCTACACGCGTCTGCACGTGAGCCCCCGGGCCATTGGAAGTTGTTACCGCCTGCTCATTTCGTTGAATTAGGCTATTATCGTAAGCCTTGATAAGTCAAATAGTCCATTTACTCTTCATCGATAACAAAAATCCTCACCAGTCTTCCATATAGGTTTGTTAGTTGTCAGTGCGCGGCAAGTGGTACCAACTGTTTGCATTGTCTACAGCTTCGCAGCTCCAGCCAATCCTTCCGGTAATGGATGCTTTCATTCGATGGTTCAGATACCACAGCCGATGTCATTATAATATCACGTGACAACATCCGCTTCCACGCGCACAAACTCATCCTTTCACTTGCCTCGCCCTTCTTTAAAGATATGTTCGCATTAGCCTACACGCGCTCCATAAAGGACTATCCCTAAAGTTTCAATGGCTGAAGATGGCGAAAGCATAGGTCAAATTCTTCGCTTCTCCTACACCACTAAAGATCCATCGTTCAAGGACATATCTGCCTTATACTGTCATGGTAGCATGGCAAGGACTTAGTACCTTATGGAGGATGCTGTTATCAGGGCGCGAAGTGAACCGCGCAAATTCTCCGACCATTAGCCCTTGCACGTCTTGCCATTGCCTACACTATGGGGCGGAAAGATGAGGCCACGATGGCTGCAAACATCGTGCTTGAGAGACTTTTATTAGCAGAAAATGGAGATGATATCATGGAGTTCGACCTCTTACAATCTCCTCGTATCATCTATCGGCTTTTGAAGTTCCATGGAAAACGCCTGGATGAAGCTCATAGGTTCGCTTTTTTCGACCCGGATGAAGTTGAGTCAGTACTTGAGAGCAAATCTTCTTGTTCCATTCATAGTATTTACGAATACGACTATGAATACTGGATGAAAAACAATGTTTTTTTACCTATAAATACATAGAAAATATGCAAAGTTTTTCCGTCGTTTTTTTTTACTGAAAAAAGTACTAAAAGTATTTTGAATTTTTCACTGCTTTCAAAAGATTTACCAAGAAAAGTTATAAAGATTTATACCGTTTTTTCCACAAAAATGCTGAGAAAAAACTTTGAATATTTTCTAGGGGTAAAAATACTTGAATTTCTAAATACAGTGGAAAGCTACCCCGTTTCCGATCATCCACAGAAAACTTGGTTTCTTTCCTACAGGACTTTGATTTAAGCAATAATCCGCAACCGTCCGACTTCGGAGGCTGTACGAGCTGGGGAAAAACATCTCAGATGGCAAGCTCGAGGCACTGCAGAGTCATGTCCTGCGTGTACGATCTGTGACCTTTCAGCCCTCTTTGATCGACTTATCCCAGATACTTATTTGGAGTATATTGAAAACGTTTTGAATCGGGTGGGCGGCTATAATAATTGATGGTTTACCTTTCTGATATGCCGTGTATTTTCTACAGAAGTTCTATCTGTAGGGAACTCAAGGTATCTTTGAAAGAACGAGAGAGGACAGATTCAATGCCACCCTGACGGCTTGGGCCATAGAACAATCTGTATATCGATTTATCCGCATCTCTATCTTCAATTGCTCCTCAAGGCGAAAACCATGACATATTTATTGATAGGCTATCAGCATCGTGACGAGCGAACAACCCTGTCTTCCTTCTTCTACAAATGGATCTTTTCCAGGCTCGTGGAGGTTTCAAGTCTGGATTGGTTTCGGCTACTGTATTCCTTCATCTCTTTCCTCGTCACTCGTGAGACTCTTCTAATGACGAAATGAAGATGCTTTTGCATGAGGATTCAGTTGCGTAATTGTTGGACACCCTCATTTCTGTCTCCAGCGTCTATAGTTTGTTACATGAAAGGCAAAGAGTGAGGCGTTCGGGAGGCAGAGGCTTTTATTTTCATCCGCTAGTAATTGCAAGCATTCGAAAACTCGACTAACATGCGTCCGTGACCGCAAGTCTAAACCGCACGAAAGTCTAGACATTGGTTGATGCACGCCCCGGTCTAGATGGGAAAATGAAGATAATATGGGATGGAGACCCCTCTACTAGATGATATGTAGCTAGAGCGAAAAAATGGCCACTGGTAGTTGTATAACATGGTAAACATGGTTGGAATGAGTGGATGTGGATTTTCCCAGGTATATGAGATATATAATATATAAGTTTGGACTTGAGTCTCAGCCTCAAGTCAACGTACAACCGGCTTTGGCAATCGCGAAATGATGCCTAGTACAGACATGACATTGTTGAACTCAATCGGCGCACCATTGCATACCCTTATCAAGCCTAGGTGCGAATTTTTCAGTAATCAATAACAGGACGAAAGTGGTCAAAGCCTAAGCCATCTCAGATTAAAACTAACGGCGGATGGAAGGAACTGGGAGGAACGTACTGACGTGGTGGAACTTGATATTTTGTAAGCTTCTTGATCGAAACTAGGGCCACCCCGTGCTTATCGTGCGTCCCCTTACTGAACTCCAATGACTTCATCGCGCAGCTTTGAGATCCCCGGATGTTAGTCGTTTTAGGTGAAGCAAAAAATCCTTTTCGGAATTCGAACATTAACGCACGAGGTAGGCTCCTATCTCAGATGGAATAATTTAATAAGTATGGCTGCAAAAAGGAGCCAAGTAGCCGGGGAACAACGCGTCAAGGCTTGAACAGTAGCAGGGAGGGGGCTAGGACCGATCATTGCGAGGCTCTAGTTCGAATCGCCGCAGGGGACATGGATTGGTGTGGATATCAGTATTACCCTCCATGATATGTATGTACGTGTTGATTTAGTACGTTAACTATCCCATTACCAGAACCCTTGACACACGTTTGGTTTGACTGTATACAAGCCCCGTGGTCTTTGCTAGTAACTGGACCGCCGTCGTAATTATTGTTGCCGCCAATTCCACCGAGAGGAACCACATCCCCCATATTGACACAAGCGGATTTGTCAATAAGGTCAAAACTTGTGCAATAAGATCATACGAAGTACAGATTCCCCAAGAAGAAAAAGCTGGCGTGCAGGTCCAATCATATAGTTATTTCGACAGGCGAAAGACAAGGAAGTTGCTAAATCGACTGAGCGATGATATCGGAGTGCAGCTATAGATGTGATGCATTGAGATGGATGTACAGCAGCCATGTGGATGCTCCAAGCAGGAATACAGAGAACTCGAAGGTGATGTGAAAGTGATCATAGCGATGTGAAGATACGGGCTTTTTGCCACGCGTTGTCGCCCGTTTTCAGTTTCAGGAACGGACGTCCGGAACTCGCATTACTATCTCCGGAATGCCGATCAGCACAGGCACGACCATCTAAAGTGCTGACGCCCATTCTGTACAATTACGACCGCATTCTCATGGGGGTTGTTACACCAGATGTATTAGATTTCACTTCAGAGGCCTTACACATTATGAATATCTGGCCGTCAATAATGCTGTATTCAAGGCTCACCTCTACGGTACGTTAATGCCATCTCACCAACAAAATTTAACGCAATACTTAGGGCGTATCCACATGTCGGGAAACCACAACACATATTCTTGACCTGGTCGCATAACAGGTTTGACTCATTTTACATACTTATACGCAAAAGCGGCCAGAAGCTCCAAACTACAAATAACTGGAAGAAGGAATGATGGATATAGTACAAACCGCTCCGAGAAGGTGACCGTTGTCCTGCGTGTGAGCCGATCTGCTGGAGTGCTGTGTTTCCGTCTCAGGCTACGGAACAGAGCGTTCAACATACCTTGTGCCATAGCCAGTGCGCATGGCTGCGAGCGTCTACTTACTGCCATCTGTCTATTTGAAGCTGGCCACATGTTCCCAAAGCTTCAGAAAACGCGGCGATTCATCTACCACACTACAATGGCTCACTTCTGTCCCGATAACTACTCCAACAACCTTCCCCAGAACACTGTCCTTTTCGAGCCCAACGTCCATGCTCGCAAAGATGCAAGGCCGTGATCCGGCCGCTCATCTCAGCGCCATAGTTCAGTACTGTCCATGTGGTGCGGGAGAAGCTGTCGTCACGAAGATCGAGCATAGGAAGTCTCTTCCCCCTTCAGAGTACCAGTATCTTCTGTGCTACGTCAAAGACAGGCGTAATATCTCTGGGAGAGAGGCCATCATTCGGATTAAGCGCACTTTCAAGACCGGTCATCCCCAGACTTCTCAGGAAGGTCTGCCCGGGCCGGTCTCTAGCAGCTCTGCGAAGTCCTCTAGTCTACTGCCCGCGACATCTTTACCATCAACTGCACCCCGGAAATTATGCCGAATGATGATTCTCGTTTGGTTGCCAAGCCGGAATTCAAAGAACTTTCATTGACGTCGGAACAGCTTGCGGCTGCTGCTGCAGTCGTCAGCGATTACTACGAACGACACAACATTGCCAATTACCAGTGATATTGGTATACTTTGGCGGTCTGTAACACCATCCGCAAGACGCAAGAGGAAAATCACAAAGACCTGAGATGTCCAGAGGGAAATTAAATGGGAAAGTTCAAGGGATGAAGATTTTCATGCATCCCTCTCGTGGTTCTGTGGTAGATTTGACGGAGACCTACCACGAGAAGTGGCCACAGCAGCTCGAGCGGGATCTTAAAGAGGGACAGTTTGTAAGTGGTCCTGTTCTTTGACGGCCGTACGTGCTGACTGTGACACTGAGAGATGCAGAAGAAGTCCTGAAAGAGAAGGATGCGGCGCTACAAAGGGAGCAGGATGTTCCACGGAGGAAGAAGAGCTTAGGAAGGGGAATGAGGGACTGAAAAATAGACTTGTTGCACAGACGAGTCAATCACTTTCGCACAGATCAATTCAAGACCAGTAATTCCATGTGTTGGTATTTTCTATCTAGTTCACTCCTTTTTATCGTGTCTGGCTTTCATATTCAACGTTTACTCGTTTTCTACCCATATTTTCGCATTACTTTTGTTTTGCTGGTCTTGCATATTATTCTGTCGCTTTGTCACCATACTTGCTATACTACTTGTACCATTTGCATAATGTAGATGCATGCTTCTATGCCATGAACTGGCATCGTGCCATGATAGTCACGCATTCATGGTCACACCACCACCAAGCGTCCTGACGCTTGCGTTGTCTTCACACATGCGTACAATTGGCATTTATTAGGTATCATGGATAATCTACTTCAAAGATGCCACAGTGAGTCTGAACTCACGACCACATATCAGAGCCCATAAAATACGTGCAACGTCAGGACATCGAGATATAGAAACAGACAGAAAGGATAAAAATGAATACTACACGACAGATCAGATAAAGACGCAGTCACAGAAAGGAGTAAAACAACGAAAGTTTATGTGCAGTTCTCAAAGCCCAAATAAACGATCGATCGATGGACGAGCGTTCGGAGAAAGAAGACGCACGTAGAAGTACCGCAGTGGTGAGTATCAGCGTCCGCGCAATAAAAACAGTAAAACAAAGGAATCTGCAAGAATATGAGCAAAGGTAAGAAAAACAAAGAAGAGATGCACTCACGCATGCTATGTACAAGAAAGGCAAAAGAGCCGAAGTCGAATCACCTTCCAGCGGAAGGCCAGATATCCACAACCGTTCGCCTTCTCTCTTTCTTCGGACCAGGGAGAATAGAAGAAGCCGCGCTCCGATCAGCAGCGCGCGCTGCTTCCGTCCCATCAAGCGATATCCTTGCCGACTGATTGACCGCCCGCCTCCAATCTCTCTCCGTCTCAGAACCCGACATCGGCGAATGGACACTAGCAACGATCTCTGCCTCATCCGTGTTCACAGAACCCGAGGAAGACGACTTGCGCTGTTTCTCATCCTGCTGCTGAAGACCATTGAGCGTTGAGATCGAGACAGTTGATGGACGAGAGAACGTCACCGAGGTTCGATTCGATTTGTTCGAATCGGTCCGCTGTAACGGGCTCGCGCTTGGGAAACTCACTCGATCAGGAGAATTGGATACTGTATGTGTGGTTAGAGCTGTAGTTGTGTTTGGGCTCCGAACAGAGAAGATGGAGTTAAGGTTCTTGCGGCGAGAAAGTGTTTGGTTTTGCTGGTCTCGGTTATAATCTTGAGGTCGCTTGTCTGAAGGAGGCGTAGGAGTAACGGAAAGTCGAGCTCGAAGAGATTCGGAGGGTAATGTCGGCAGCGGTCTTGGAATGTCAAGGGGAGGGAGGGTCTGACTTCGATCGGGCACGCGATTGGTACGAGAAGCAGGTGTAGGCGATGGATCAAAAGCACGGAGAGTTTCTTGAGAATCCAGCGTAGCGACACCGTTGGCGCCGACACGTATTGAGGACTCCCGCGGCTGCACTCTTCGTATGGAACCGGAACTTACCCCATTGGTAGTAGCACTTCGACGAGGTTCTCGAGGAGACGGGGTATCAAACACAGATCGCGTATGATCCTTGTTCTTTAACGTGTTGAGAGCTGATGGAGGTCGAATAGCAAGAAGAATTTCTGCCCTTTCGTTCAGCCGCCGCGAGGCTTCTTCCTGCTCCCTATCTCGAATGTCCCAGCTACGTCGAGACTCAGCACTACGTCTTCCGCTACCATTCATAGGGGTTTCCGGCGTAAGATGAAGCCTCGATAACCGTCCCGTCAGACCTTCTTCATCCAAACTGATGCTCCGGTTATGAGTATCTCCAGCCCCACTTAGATCTCTGACAGCTTTGCCGACGCCAAGTAGGAACGCTGTCACCGCTCTAACAAGCTCGTCGCTTGCTCTCATGCCCTCTCTATACTCCCCACCAACTTTCCTCCATATCTCCACCAAGTCCGCATCCATGTCACGGTCACCAACCTCCGCATTAATCTGCTCCTCCAACGCTCTTCCATTCCCACCCTTCATTAGTCCTTGCAGCCTTTCAGCAGCTGCCACTATACCCTGCGCGTTCCTCAGCAAATCATTGGCCACATTCAGCTGTACTCGATTGATTTGTGATTCGAACATCGACAAGCTATTGTGCATCAGCTCCGTATGATGTCCAGACTGCTGTATCCCAGAAAGCCGTGGACTCGAGTACCGGTCCTGCCCACTGTACGCGCTGAGTGACGACTGTGGCCTCTTCACATCCCTCCGAGATACTTCAGTATCTCTGTCCCGTAAGGGATACGCACTTTGATGACTCCTTAACTGACGCGAAGCTGATGAAGGGGAGTCATGATCTTCTTCGAAATCTCGGCCATATCCTGCCATTGATGTCGCTGCTCTCGGTCCAACAACAGTACCAGCACGAGTCCTAACATCACTGCATCGCTTCTCCTCATCATCCTTCAAACCTATACCAGCTGCGCGCAACCCTTCGCCAGCTAAGCTTCTACCCCGAGCACCTACTGTCAATCCACTCTCCGCACTCCCACCTCGTAGTGATTGCCGCCGCCCTATGGCAGGACCATCGTTATCATCAGTAGGAGACGCCGCCGACAAATCCTCGCTCATCCAACGTGTTTGGTGCCGTCGATTAAGATCTCGTAAGGTTGACGATCTAGCAGGCGTTTTGGGGACAGATGAGAAATGTAGGGTAGAATTTCGGGTAAGTGTACCGTTAACACCGTTCTGCTGAGACACTGAGATGCCACCACCGGGTGAATCACGAAATTCCAGTGGAAGAGGCTGCCTCTTCTTCCCTAGACCCACTGTGGGACTCCGTCTGGAAGACGCAACCGCTGCCAGCGCGCTTTGCGTCACGCCGCGGTCCGGAGATCTTGAACGGTAAGAGGATGTTGCTTCTGTGAGAGCGACTGAAGTGCGCTTCCGGGTATGGGAAGGGGAATTTGATGAATGCGAGGAATTGGTGGACTTGGCTGCGAGAAGGTCTTGTCCGGGAGATGAGGGGGCAGATATGAGGCGCTGTCGGATACGCGGCGTAGACGGGCGAGGATCAGAAGTGCCTGTTCGGGAGGATGAATGTGAGGAGGAAGAGTGGGAATTTGTTGAGAATACGGGAGGATGGAGACTCTCGCGCTCTGTTTCAGAGCCCGACTGGTGATCTGGGGTAACTTGGTGGGAATGGCGCGATGAACGTGTTCTCGAGGAGGAGGAGGAAGACTGGGACGATGTTGAGGCAAGCGGTGGGGCATGATGCTTGGGCGTAGTGGGGTGACGTGGCTTGGGTGAGGGTGTACTTAGCCTAGAGTAAGAAGAAAGTTTATCGAGGGCCTACACAGATAAAATCAGAAGGAAAAGAAAAGGACCGAGCCATCCGAAGACATACCATTCGGTTCCTCTGCGTGAGGCTCTTGACGCGTTCGAGCGCCTGTACATTCTCACTGGAAGAGATGGAAGAATGTCGTCTGCTAAGACGCGCCGTATTATTCTCGTCGTCGTTGTTGTCGTGGTCGTTGTCATAATCATCATCGTCTGGATCGACCGGACGACTTGCGGACCCATTCTGCTCTTCTTCAAAAGCATAGTGGAATGCCTTTACATTTGACTCAGTGAGCATTTCACTGGGATGGGGCCGATTTCTTCTAGCGATGCTGGCAGGATCACCTGTGCTTCCACTACCGGTAGAATTCGTTGCTGGTGGAGAAGGGAGACCGGAACCTTTAGAACTCGTGCTCGCAACTGGACTTGGTGGTTCCGGTAAATCAGGCAGGTTCGAGGGAGAAGATATGTACAGAGGATCTTTCCCCAAGTATACAGCAGACAGCGGACGTTTTCCAGTAGAATTGATAGGCCGGGGGGACATTTAGAACTTTTCTGGCAGCTGAGGACGGATAGAGAACAAAAAGGAGTGAGACGTTTAAGCCCCAAGGCCTAACAAAAAGGCATGAAGAGAAGAAAAAAAGACCACTGCGCCCGTCGTGGACGTTGGAGGGAAGGGAGCAACGTTGTCTACATCTGTTTGTCAGCACACCCTTCACGTGGGGCCGTCACTTCACGCCAAACGTCTAGCGTCAATTCGAACATGCCCACTGTCTTCCCGTTTTCTTGCTCGCGCTTGGTGATTTTCTTCGTAGCGCTACAGTTGGTGCTTTCTTTCGTAACAGATGTGTGACAAACAATACTTCCCATCGCTATGACCTTGCAGTGGAAACAATAACAAACTACCGACAAGAATAACTTCAAGTCTCGGTTCTGCGAACTTCATCGTGACCGTTTCACATCGTAATTCCACCTTGTAATCTTCCCTTGTTTAGGTTTTGTTCTCTTCATACTCCCGCGGCACCGATTACAAGAATCGAAGCACCGACATCAGCTCAAGACACAAGGCAAGAATTCTCTGCATACTGTGCCTGGTCTCCGTGTCTGACATTTGTGAACAGGAAATGCCAATGATCTGACCACGTCCGTGTTAGAAAAATTTAAAATCCAAGAGCCTCGTCTTTCTTGGAGAAAGAAAAAACTAAATATTTATCCTACAAATCGGGGGTCATATGGTCGCAGCAGTCGGCCATGACAGCCCGTCTGCGGTGGTTTCCAACGCGTCTACCGAGGCAGCAACCGGTAACAAACATCTTCTGACCCTATTGGCAACTTCCGCCCTTCAGGATAGAATACCAGTGTTGCCGTCATGATTGGCGCACGAGAACGGACTACGGAAGTGTCATTTATTCGGACTTCCCCGCCCCAAACACATTGTGTCCCGTCAAGGTGTACATAGGTGACTACTATATTCCACGTGTTGGAATCCTCGTAACATCCGCTGTGTAGGGCCCGAGGATACATCCAGGGTGCTGCCATGATCGAAGACCTATGTTCTTTCGGATTTACAGGCGTCGAACGAAACACTAATAAAAAGCTACGCAGCTGCCGGTTCGCATATCATTGATCGAAAATCAGATTCAATCAGGTCCCGCTGGATCTCATGAGATGGGATCTTTAATGCGCTCAATCCCCTCGCTCAAGTGAACCAACGCAGCGACTCGATTCATTTCTCGCATCCGGAAACCACAGTGCGGATGTCCGTCCCGAATGCGGGCCGGGCCCGGAACAGGTATGAAGCTAGTTGCTTGGGTTCCGTGTTTTAACCGAAAACCCATTGGTAGCTCTCTGCCCCTTGTGCTGTGGTGCGATTATTTTAATTTTCTTTTCTTCGCCTGTCAAACTCTTACATCCGTGAAAGTACGCCGTTGAAGGAAATTCTTTGTCGTGACTGCTCGCTAACCGACGTCGCGTTGTTGCGCTATTAGTCATAACATTGGACAACTACTTTTCGGCGGTGGCGTTGTCAACTTCCCGTTTGATGTTCCTTCTTTCAGACGGGCCGTCCTAGACAGAGGCTGCTGTGAATTTCTGGAGAATATGACATCGTGACTTTATCATCTGACTTCCTTCAGGTGTCGGGGTGGTATGTGGCTTGCTGGCGGACCGCGTACGGATGCTTTTGGAGTCAGATATAAGGCAACATTGAGTGATTCGCGAAGAACACTTCGTACAGTTTGTACAATGGTGAGCACACTCCATCAACTCCGTCTTAAGACTAATCATAAGGGTATAGACAATGCTGCTTCCTTTACTGTCAACGGTCTGTTTTGGAGTCCTTTCGACTCTCGGAAGGCGTAAGTGTACATATCAGTAGAGATGTTACGTAATTTTCTTAGTCAGAATCTCGCTGCAAGTCGTTGCGCCGGTGTATAACAGAATTCCAACGGGGGCGATCAAACCAGTCGGATGGGCCTTGGATCAAGGTTATGTCCAGGCGGAGGGCCTCGCCGGACATCTGATGGACTTCGACAGCTAGTGAACCTGCACCAGGATCCTTTCTTGTCAGAACGCCGTCTGATGGATTATTTCTAGCGTCAACGGGTCAATTTGGGTAGAGGGAGGCTCCATCGAGTACAGTGCGATGCACGAATCAGCCCCGTATTGGTTGTAAGTCTGGCCATTTCTCTATTCTATTCCAATGGCGCCACTATATCCCTCTCAATTGACAATTTTGAAACGAAAGCAACGGCATGGTGGCGCTGGCTTTTCAACTTGAAGATAAACGGCTCTTGGGTCAAGTCCGTGCATTCTTGGATTGGACTCTAGACCATCAAGGCGATGATGGTTGGATTGGTCCCGAAGCCCTTGACGGGTCATCGGATGATGTCCCCCGTCTGACATGGCCCCGTTATCTCGTTTTAATGGGACTCGTCGTGAGTACCATTCGCAGTCATTCAAGTACAGTTCTTTATGATGTTGGAATAGCAATATGCCGAAGCGGACCCTACCCAAACCGAACGGATCGTAGACGCCATGCACAAATTTATCACACTCGTTCACAATACCTGGGTGTCCGGCTCGGAAGGCGATGCTGAAGATGGCTTCCAGTTTGAGTATCAATATGTAAGATGGGAAGAAGTGAGGGACTTCTTGCCCTTATTATATTAAAACTAAGCTTTTCTTTTTCCTAGTTGGTCTACTCCTTACAATGGTTATATGATAACTATCCAAACGGTCTGAGTTCCTCACACATATTAATGAATTCATCTTGCCACGTTATTCATATTGATTCTGCGACGCAGGCCGGGAAGATATCTTAATCGAGACGATGCAACTCGTTAGAGACTCGGGATTTTCCTGGAAAAACGACTGGTATACGGAAGCCAGTTTCGCAAAGGAAGCAGTGACATCCTTCTTCTCATACACGTAAGCAAACCAAGCCCTTTTAAATGGGCAGGGCAACCCAGTCTCACGGAGAACTGATCAAAAAAAATCACCCTGCAGGCATGGTGTGAACAACGCAGAAGGTAGGAATTGCCAAATGGCAATACCGGCTGTATGGTTGGCACTTATGAAATTCTGTGTTAGCGCTGAAGTCTGAGGCGCTGGCGTATCGGTTTACGGGTGATCCGACAGACGTTCAAAGCACTTTTGACCGGCTCGACATGATTTACCAGTACCACGGGCGCGCCTCCGGTTCGTCTGAGTATTTGTCCCCACCGTAAAATCTGTTTTCAAGCCGGTTCCGATTCTTTTATGTACAGGTACCTTTTCAGCCGACGAACATCTCGCTGGTCTGGGTCCTTCTCGTGGGTAGGTAGATGCCGTAACTTGTGTAACAAGGATTCTCAGTTGTCATTGGCAGAACTGAACTGTGCACCGTAGTGTGAGTCGTTGCAGTCACTTACTTGTTCGAGCTGAAACTTTTCCGAGGGAACAAATCTTCTCGCTTGCGACAATCTACCAAATACTTGGCAACAATTCTTTGGCCGACCGCGCGGAGAGAATAGGTAGGTATATGATCTGGGGCTTTTTGGCAACTGTAGATTGACCTCACTTGGACAGCCTATAATGCATTACCTGCCGGAATAATGCATGACTGGTGGTGTAGGCCTCCCCCTTTTACATAAAATTTCCCGGCGTTTAACATTATCCGTCTGTTATCATCAGCACACCAGTATGACCAAGAAGGTCACAGACACTTCGCCAATTTGTTCCTTTTTTGTTTTATTTTAACATTCTTGTTCAGTCAATCAAATTTGGGCCCAGGAAATGGTCCCATCGCCATGGGGTAATAATGGTCCTAGGTCAAACATCTTCGGGTTCGAGCCGTGAGTTCCATTTTTTATTCGTGTCACAAAATAGAGGGCCTTCCACAACGTGTAGGAATTACCCATGTTGTACCGCCAATCATCCGCAAGCATACCCGAAATTCTGGGCTCACGCGTTCATGACCGATCCAGCGGATGACGGATTGCTTCACGTTTTTCTGGGGCCGTACACGTATTCCGGAATCGTTGGCGCGTCCAACCAAGTTGATGGTCTGTCATTCCTTTTTTAACGGCCGCCTACCCCAACTCTCTCACCATCCTTCCTTCAGTTGTGGTTGATACCATTTATCCGTTCAATAACACGCTCAAGTATCAAATTGCGGCGAGTGAACCACTGGTTTTCAAGATTCGTATACCAGATTGGGCTACTGAAGAAAGTGTGATATCGGTGAACGGGGAGGAGGCGACGACCCTGACACCTGACGATACGAATTTACAGGTCGTTGAGGTGAATGCTTGATTGCGGAGTGACTAGGTAACTTGGCTGACATGGTCTAGCTTTCGGAAGGGTCATCGACGATAGTGCTTTCCCTTCACACTGTCCTTGACATCGAAAAACGGTTCAATGATGCTATCGCCATCAACTATGGGGCGCTTAACTATGCAATAGAATTGTCTTACAACAATACGGTTGCTGAGGGATTACGGTATTCTGTGACTTTCAGAAGTGTTTCAAAAATTTCTCACCTTCACTGGCAGGAGCGAACAAGCTTTGAACGATGTGAAAATGCTTTATCCAAATGCCCCTGCTGAGTATCTTACGCCGGCTCGTACCATCTTTTTCATTCGGACGCCTGGCTTACGGAAAATGTAGTACGACAATCACACCAAGGACCACACGCTGCTGCCTACCACGGAATGGCGTCTCGCTATTGATCCTTCCACTATTAAGATTGTCGATCGTTCATCCGGGGTGTCGAATTTACCATTCTATGTCTGGGCGCCCGGTTCTCAGCCTATCACTATGATTGGTTCGTAGCCCATACGCCTGCCTTCTCTCACCCTAAATAAGTGCTTCTCGTTCAGCGACTGCATGCCAAATCGACTGGGAAATTTCCAGTGGAACAGCCGCCTCTCCCCCTCAAAGTCCAAATGCTTGCACCAGCGATACCTTCGAAGTCAAGCTTGTCCCATTTGGGGCTGCGAAGCTTCGCCTGGGGGAGATTCCTACTATGATCATAGCCTGACTGACACCTTTATACATAATTTGTACATGTAATGGATAAACAGACTTTGCACAAATTCGATACACTCAGGCGATGAGCCAATCTTGATTTCAAGCGCACCGTTCGTCACGTGCATGAGACACCCATTTTCCCGACCACGATGGACGTCGAACGGGGCGTGAAGGAGTACGGTCCAATAGAGAGTGAGGCAGTGCCGTCTCCACATTCTCGAGATGAGTGGCCCAAGAGCCCGATATACCAACCCATATCCTCATTCTACACCCAGCCCCATTTCACATTGCTTCATCTTGCTATCGCTTTCCTTGCTGGATCCCTAGGCTGTTTCTTTGCTCAATACGCTATATGCGGGACGACCTGTTTCTCAGATGGTGTAACCATTAGCACAATAGAAGACTACAATGATGCTATCGCCCTGGCGCCTCCTTACGTCGGCTCGACGGAACGGGACATCTTCCCACCACCTACGCCGACAAACGCTTTTCCCTCTCTCTTCCCCACAGACGTAGGATATGGTGGGGAAACGCCCACAGGAGTCGAGCCTGCGTTGATAGCGACGGCCCCGTCATACCCTATACACAGCGGCGCCGCAGTGCTCGTCGCGCCTCAGTTGATGACTCACCAAGAGAAGACGAAGTCATTTGATTTGTTCAAGAAGTGGGGCAACCTCTCGCCGTGGTACAGTGTGGATAGGAAGACATTTGGGTTGGATTCGAGTCCTGAAACGCCGGAGACATGTAGGATCACAGGCCTGCATTTCTTGCATAGACATGGGGCCAGGTATCCGACTGCGTGGGGTGAGTGATGATCTTATCCCCGTGACTCGATGAATCTAATCACTGTTTTTCGCAGCGTCATACGGTGGCCCGGCAAATTTCTCGGGAAGGCTGCACGATGCTGCTGAAGGACTGAGCGCGTCCGGGGACTTGGAATTTTTGAACGAATGGTGGGTAGCTTCCGGTAACGATAGGGGCCTTGAACGAACTCTTTTACAGGACGTACAAGCTTGGCGAAGAATTACTTACGCCCTTCGGGAGACAGCAGCTCTGTCAGTGGACCTGTATCTTGTACTTGCGTATCCTCTTACCTCACCTTCCAGATGACTTGGGTATATCAATGAGACTCAAGTATGGGTATCTTCTTAAGAACTTTACGGAGTCCAACACCATTCCTGTCTTCCGGACCGAATCCCAGTAAGTATGCTCCTCGAGAAATGATGGCTCAGTGTTTTATTTGTGCGCAGAGATCGTATGCTCAACTCTGCCATGAACTTGGCAATTGGCTTCTTTGGATACCCATTCGAAGGTCAGTATCAGCAAAGTATCACCATAGAAGCAACTGGAGTGAGTCCTTGTCGTCATTGATCCCCCGTTGTCTGACCGTCTCGTAGTTCAACAATACTTTGGCCCCGTATGACACGTATGCCATTTATACGTCCACAACATCTTGCTCTGACAGCCTTACAGATGTCCGAATGCCAAGATCAGCTCCAGAAGCGATCGTGGCAAGTGGTACGTGGAACGATGGGCCGCCATCTACTTGAAGAATGCCCAGGAGCGTCTCCAACGTCAACTCAAGGGGTATAATTTGACCATTGAAGACACGTATGTTCTTCAGCAGATGTGTGCATACGAGGTGCGCATCTGATCCTGTCGCAAAGGATCAGCGTACTGAAAATACCTCTAGACGGTGGCGCTGGGGTATTCGCAATTCTGCACGCTCTTTACGGAAGAAGAATGGGAAGGCTTCGATTATGCGTGGGGTTCCTGTCTTTGGTCTTCTCTGTTATCACACTGACGTCGTCTTTCTCGGCAGTCTGGACCTGAGTTTCTGGTACAACTCCGCATTCGGATCGCCTGTTGCCCGTGTTCAGGGCACCGGGTATGTCCAAGAGCTCGTGTCCCGGCTCACGCAGGAACGCATCAAGGAACATAGGCTCTCGACGAACGCCACGCTGGATGACGACCCTACGACCTTCCCCTTGGGGGACAGTTTGTATGTGGATGCTACGCATGAAGTGGTAGTTTTGAACAGTGAGTTCCGTGCATCGCTATTCTAAGAATGTAGAGCTAATTCACGGGTCCTCTCGCTTTTATTTGACCAGTCATCACCGCATTGAACTTGACAACTTTAGCAGCCACTGGACCGCTCCCGTACGACCACATACCCGAAAACCGGTCATTCAAAGTATCCGAGCTGGCTCCGTTTGCTACGAACGTGCAGTTCCAGTGTATGTATACTTCTTTCATATCATCAACGGTCCTAACGTAACATAGTATTGGAATGTACGTCGGTTCCGGGACAGCAAATCCGCATCGTTATCAACGATGGGGTCGTACCGCTCACTGGGATCAAGGGGTGTCTTGACCAGAAGGATGGTATGTGCCCGGTGGAGACGTTTGTGGCGGCGCAGAAGGAGTTGATTGATACGGTTGACTGGGTGTATGATTGTTATGAGGAATGGGATATACCATCGGGACCGGCATGGGAGACGGTTACAGGTGACTCGCCCAAATTTTGAGTATGAGGAGGGTATCTTGGGAATACCATACATGTACACCGATGGACCATTTGTAGAGAATATACTTTTGCTGTCGAGGAGTAGGTCCATGTGTGCGCATCAACAGCACAGCCACAGCCGAAGACTCCAAACAACCGACAACCGACGTGTCGCTTTACCAAATCCACCAACGGGACCACCTTGTACGCTTTGCCCAACAATGTTTACTGAAGAGCTAAAGGCCTTTCGAAGGCTCGGATTTCGCCATGTATGCTTAATGCTTCGCTGCGTGTTCTGACCTTACCTACCGTTGCATTAGGTCCTGCTCCAATGTCTCAATTTCGCGACTGTCATCGCCTCGGGACTCATGATATGGAAGGGTTTGGGACTAGTGACAAACACAGAATCACCCATTGTTGTAGTGCTGAGGTGCGTGGTCGCTCATTCGACCAGTGAAGCGACGTGTAACTAACTGGTGGGTAACAGCGGTTCGATGGAACCAGCCTTCTACCGCGGCGACCTACTTTTCCTTACCAACCCGGCGCATGAGAGATACCATACGGGAGACATCACTGTTTACAAGATTCCTGGAGCCGACATTCCGATCGTTCACCGGGTATTGGAGACGCATGATTTTCCGTTGATGGATAATTCTACGTATGTTTCCATACTGTATGGTGTACCAGGACTAATCGGGTCTATCTAGTCTGGCGAAACAATATTTGCTTACCAAAGGAGATAACAATTATGTGGATGATATCGATTTATACCAAGGGTTAGAGTGGTTGGAGAGGAAGCATATTGTAGGAAAGGTTAGAGGGTATGTTTGGTCTTTTTCGTCATTTTTTCGGGTATTCCCTTGTGTTGACTTCGTATGGCCAGGTTCCTACCGTACATTGGATACGTCACGATAGCGATGGTTTGTTGCCTTAGCTTTTACGTTCTCGAGGCTCGCGCTGATTTTCCTTATAGAATGATTTCCCCCAGCTCAAATACGCTCTACTAGGAGGACTTGGGCTGTTGGCGCTAATACAGCGAGAATAGGCTGACTGTAAGCACGTCCACTTACTACTGTCCAACTCATGAATACTGAGTGATATTTTGCAGGTAGTGTAGACATCATTTGCTGTGTAATCATAACAAAACCCTCCGCCAAGAACTCGGCTATTATACCTTCTGAATTGCGTGGCGTGACATCATAATTCGCAGCCAACACGAGGAAGCGATGAGGCCCATTGAATAGACGGAACAAACATACATACCCTAATTTCTTGTCTCCATGTACAAAGGAGCCACGTCCTTGACATTCTCCATTCTAACGGCGCTGTGCGTCTATTTTCGTGCGTACACCTCCATCTCCAAACCCTTCCGAGATCCTTAGGAGCACAGAATCTTCTTTGCTCAGCATACTCAAGGCGTTCACGGAACATCCGGTAGATTACACCTGTACGCATTCTGTCTGTTTTCTCTCCCTCTTCTTCATTTGTTTCGCAGATGAGCAACTTGTCCGCCTCTTCCAGAGACCCGCGGATTTTCCGTACCAGGTCGCCGTGTCCCTTGATCAGCATAGTACGGCAGAGGTTTTCCCCATATACATATTTATTTATTTTCCTCATGATTCACCAACCAGTGAAACGGCTTCCGTGGTTCTCCTTAATAACTTTCTACACTATATTCATCGGTCCCGACATCGTCCTAACGGGATTCATTCTCCTCCGGGAAATCTTCTTTGCTATCATGCACCACTTCCTATATTTGTTTCATAGCTGCCTTCGGTGTGAGCGATCCTCTCCCCTTCTGCATTATATACTTACTAAAAACGTGTTTATCGGGTGTCGTAGCCCCGTCGCTAATCAAACACTACGAAGAGCGCACGTATGACGTCTCTCTTCCGGGGAAAGAATTTTTTATTTTTGTCAGAAATTCCAACGACATGTACAACACATGGACGAAACAATCCAGAACTTTGACAGTTCTGCGATGCGTGTCGGTCGCGGGGTGTGCCTACATGATGTTCGTCCTTTGGTTTGGGTTATAGTAGGCATTGGACTGATGTCCGAGGAAGCGTTCGGTTCTGATCATAATCGAAGACTGGATTCTTCTAACGTGTACTCTCTAGTATGTGTAAAAACAGTCCTGATGTATACATCTCTATATGAGTCCATAAGACGCTAACTATATCCATTATTAAATCCAAGAATAAATGACGGTCCAAATAGCGGAAGGGTACAAATCAATACCACTAAGAAGGAACAATGTTCGGGTACTTATGACCCCGTACAAGCTGCAGTAGGGAGTGTGGCGTTGACCGCGTTCCATGGGCTGCAAACACAGCGTTAGCCAATGGAAGTAGGGATAAATATAATAATGATAACGACGACTCACTTAGGATAAGAGCATCCTGCGACAGTTCTACAAAGAAAGGTCAACCAGCGTTCATTATAAAGACATCCGAGAATTAAAAAAAGGGACAGAAATACTGACACATAAGCCAACTGCGTATCAGCGGAGTTATTCCAGCCACTGCCCACTGTCGCCTTAGGCGCGGCAGTAAACGTGGGTGCGAACAGGGTCTTTATCGTTCCCGTCGCTGTATAGGTCGGAAGGAGTGACATCTGAGACGGTGAGAAGGATGGGGACAGCGAAGGCGGGGGGAAGGCATGTGACGATGTCTGTGCAGCTTCAACGGTGCCTGCGCCGGACTAGACAGAACAACAAATCAGCTTTATGGGAATAGAAAGACAAGAACGGAATTCTGAAGACCCACTCCACCGGTTGCAGTTGCGGGATAGCTCCCATCGAATATCTGAGATGAACTGAGAACACTTGCACAGTGGCCGATGGCTTCCCGTGGGTCTATAATTAGCACAAGGGAAAAGAAACTGAGCTCTCGATGCGGGTCTTATAGACATGCTACATTACCTTTCGGAACCCACCCTTGCTGTACACCCAGTTGATAATGCCAAAGGGGGCTGGAAGACGTTCCTAGCTTGGTAGAGTTCCCGATCTTCCACGTCCAGAAGAAAAAATTCTGGAGCGCGTCCATGGATGCTAAGGCGACGTTCTTGAGACCTGCAATGGTGCTGGCGTTGTACGACTGTCGCGGGAATGGTTTAGCTTCTGCTGTGTTGGGAATCACGAAGGGAGGAGAGGTCACGTACAGTCCAGTCATCCCAAATGGTACAGTCCGGATAGCCAGGCGTAGAACCAATTCCGTTGAGCCTGAGAGAATAGACGGAATGAGAAACCGATCATGATTCAATTACGGAGGTGGAGTGTGAGTTATCGATAAGGAATGAGGGTACCCACCATAAGCCACAGTCATTCACTGCAGTAGACCACTCGCCGCCCAAAGTGACACCGAAAGCTTTCGAAGACTGGTTTGTCGCAATTGCCCAGGCACTATGGACGGGCATTAATTTTAGGTGACCATCACAAGATCATTGCCGGATGAACCAGAGCACATACCAAGGTTTGACTGCCAACTGATCAACGCTAACGGGAATACGTGACACGTTGACATGTCATCTACTCATGATGAAGTGAAATGAACTCACGAACTGGTGTGATCGTTAGTAAATGCCAAATACTGCATGGGAGCGAGAGAAGAATGTCAGGCGGGTCAGAACGAAGGACGAAGGGGACAGGATGAGACGTACAGGGTGTTGATCTAGTGCGATACGGTCGGCACCAGATAGGAATCTGTAAATGGTACCACAAGAGAAGGAAATGAGAAAAGCGCTGACACCGGAATCATCACACGCACCCTTCCCAAATGGCGACCTATATATCAGGATAAAAATGTCACGCCCGGAACACCGTAATAAGATACGACTTACCCCTTGGAATCCTTCATGGATTGCGATATAGGGTCCAGCTCCGGAACCAATGCCACTGACGAATTAAGTTAAACGATACTGCAAGATGAAGATATGGAATCCCGCACGTTGAGGTTCTGATGGCTTGGTATGCTGCATAATAGAAACTCTGCACAGAAGTTTGACCGATAGTTGCCCACAGGATTTCGTTGACGATGCCCACGCTATGGGTGTGTGAGTCAAACGAGAACCTTGGAAAGAAGCCCGCGGGAATCACGTACATCCCTACAACATCACGGTACTGATCCTGGCTGACGAACTCTGTAAGGATTCGGAGATATGTGAGCGTGCGTTCCGCGTTGGCTATTCCCATAGTGCCATGCTGTTTGAATAGTCAGACCCTTACGGAGGGGAACGAATAGAACTTTTTCGACGAACCATACTAAAAGACAGGCCATAAATGAATCACTCGTGGAACAGCGGTAGAATAAAGATAGATCTTACAAGTTGACGGTTCCGCCTGGTTGATGGAGACGAGATGATTAACCTCCAAAATAATAATACGTATATAAAAAGAATATTCACTTTTTCCTGAATGGTTCTGTGAAAAAAGGTACGAGAGTCAGTCACGCAAGAACGGCAGCAGGACACGTTCGATCGACAGACCCATCCGTTTTGACTTCCGGGGAGTGCGTGCAGGTCGAGGAAGATTCGAATGCCATACTTCCTACCCCATTCGATACTAAGAACTGGGTCAGAAGGTTCGGTTAAATTCTGCTGGTAGTCATCAACTTACGCTTTGAGGAAGTATGTCCATGAGGTGCCAACAAGAAACGGCTCATCGCCAATGGTCTCAATTGCCTAGCAATAAGATAAGCTACCATGAGAAAAGCGCTGCCAATAAGCAGACTAACCCAAAACCCGAGGGGGATCCGAACCCAGTTCAAACCGGCACCTGAAAAGCCAAGCCATGAGCACGAAGAACCCATCCGGTTTTAGCAAGTGTTGAACGTACCCGCGATATCTGCAAAGTCCTGTTCGGTCTAAGAGAAGAGCTAGGGTCAGGATCACGAGGAAACCGAAAGCGGATTATCGTCTCACAATGAATGTCTTGTAATGCTCCTCCATTTGTGATGCCAGGTCCTTGCCCATGGCCAGGGCCAGGGTCCACTCATCAACGACAACAATGTCACTCTTGTTCACGTATTTTTCGTAAAGACTGGGGCAAATGAAAGGCTCTGTCACTTTAAAGACGTCAGCGAAATCAAATAGGGTCGACAAACGAATTCCGAATGCGAACCTAGCCATCCACTAAATTAAAAAAAAAAAAACAAATTATTTAACAACTCATGAATGGGATGAAACGGCTGGGTCAAACAAGCTCTCACCCTAGGTTGACGCCACGGGCCACGTCCTCGCCCCAGACCCAGTCTTCCGAGCCGATGCGCTTACTCCAACTTTGCGCCTTGCCACCAGAAGTAAAAGGGGTCGTGGGATCCTGAGCCCAATCACCGCCAAACGTATTCGTGTACGTGAACGTGGTGCCATCGCTCATAGTTATCAAACTTCCCGTAGTGCCCGACGTTGCGGTATTTTTAGAACCTCCCCCTCCTCCTCCCCCTCCAGAAGATCCGCTCGAGCTGTTGTCATTCTTCTTTTTCGTGACAATCGCCACAGGAACTGCAATGGCAATAGCAACCACTGCGAGGACACAGAAAGAAATGATGAGGATCTTTTTTCTTCGGGACGTCGCTAGTGGGTTAACGTGCGTGATGTGGGCAGAGACGACCGATTTTCGGTGTCCGTTCTTGAGGTTCCGGCGCTCTGTCAGAAGCCGTCTTTGTTGGGCTGCGCTCATCGCAGAGGTGACTGGCTCCTCCTTGGTGGTATACTAAGGAACATATCACAGGAGGAGTACATGTTTGTTGAGAAATTATGGCCCAGATAAGGGAAAAACGCGTACCATATCGATGAGTTCATCTTGAGAATTACGTATCCATGCGTCGGGGGTACGCGTCGATGTATCAAAGGGCGAATCGTCAAGAGGTTCGTCTTGAGTGGACACGTTGTGATAGTGCGCCATGGTGGTAGTCGTCAACAAGCAGCGCTCCAGCCACGTTCATAACCACCCATTGATAATAATAAAAAAAAATTAGTGTGCCTTTGCGGAACGTGGTCGAAAAGGGTTATCTTCGCCGCGCAATATGATCCATTGCGGCCTTGGAACGCCGATCGATTCCCATAGCCTCCTTTCAAAACATTCTGGGCACTAATAAGCAGTGTACACACACGACGAGTTTCAGAGGCACTGTCAATGTCAACTCCTGATATTCATGGCTAGCCCTCTAGTGCAAAGTTCTTCGCCAAGCTTCTTTTTCCTTTTCTTTTTCCTTCTTCTTCCTCTTCTTCCTCTTCTTCGTTAGAGGCATACGGGCGCAGTCAATGGAAGGATCATTTAAACTAAGTCGCAACGATGCCATGGCCAAGGAAAAAGCGGTTATGCCCGAATTCGGTCTCTTTATCCCGATGTTTTGGCCCGACGCTCCTAGCAAACGTCGTTAGGGCACTACCCTTGGGATCTGCAACGCCTTCGAGGACTTACCATACACTCGGTTCAAACATACCCTGTACCTTCCCTTGCGGAGGAACATTACGGTATCTCACCTTCCTGATGCGCCACACTTCCGAACGTATACCCAAAGTATCCAGTGAACACGCCTTGCCGGCGCCACCATATTTCCGTGTGTAATTTTTCTAATCAGTAGTAACCTTCGCGGGAAAATCGAGAATTCGTATAGTTTTATTGCATTCGAAGCGTTTCATGACCATCAGTAAGCCCGACGCCTCCATCACACCACAGACGTGGTTGCCAACTCTCCTATCTCTTCTTTATGAATGGGTGCGAAACCCTGCAAGTTTAAGCCCGGTATGGGATCCGGTAAATGTACAATTGTACTTACTTACGTGATGTATCGATGAGCCTCTTGGATCGTCTTGAAAGCAAACCGGCAACTCAAAATGAACAACTCATGATAACAAATGACTCATTACTGTACAACTCCACGGGTCTCTAAGCATTCTCTCGCTCCATTCTCCGCCTTTTTCTATCTTGCTCTTCCAGTATCAGTCTCTCGGCTGCTGTCATGGGTACGCTCCGCTTCTGCGCACCGGAACTTGAACTTGAAGCTGCCGCTGCCGCTGCCGTCTTGAAAACGTTCGGTCGTTTCAACGGGTTAACGGCAGCCTTCATCTTTATGCCAGGGGCCGATAACGATGACGATTCGGTTGCCGGCTTGGAAAACGAGATCGTCAACTTCTCCGCCCCTTCGTCTCTCTTAAGCATTTTCTCCTCCTCCTTCTCCTCGCTCTTCCCCCCTTCCTCTGCATTCCCCCCCGCACGCTCAATCTGCTCAGCGATAAGCATTCTCTCCCTCTGCTCATCCGAAACCGTCGCCCTCTCCTTTTTCATCGAAGCTTCCTGTAAAAATCAATCAACACACTTTTATAATTTAAAAACTCTAATTCACAACTTACCGCTTTCGCTAGAGCCTTCGGACTATTATCTATCCAAGCAATGAACCACCCCTTCTCAGTCTCATCCACCCTCGCCACCCCCGTCCTCCCAAGGTGTTTCACAAACTCCGTCAACGTAACCCACCGCGTAGAGTTCATATGTACATGATATTTATCCGAGATGTACTCTTGGTACACCTGGTTCGCACGTACTCGTTTCGTGCCAAACCTACCAACCAATAAGTCACTCAGTCATGAACAAGAAGAACAATAAATATGCCCACCTCCGAGAAAGAAGCGCAACAAACTCGGACTGAAACTCGCTCGAGAAATTTGAGATATGCTTCCCCGCATGCTCGCCAACGACGAGCATCTGCCGGAGGTGGCTCTCCGAAGCAGCGTGGCACTTGAATCCATTCTCGTCGCGGCATTGTTTCTCGCAGACTTGGCAGTACCACCGGAGCCTTTGAAGTCCCTTGGACTTCATCTTGTTCGCGAGGTATTTCGGGGTTCCAACTAGGATTGGGTTAATGAATTGTATTTATTCTTAGTCAGGATCTGGGATGTCTCTCACCTTCGGCGCGAGGCATGATGGTAGTAGAAATGGTAGTAGACTAATGATGATCGTCAATGGCAGACTGCCCTCGACATGATGACAAATCTCTCCTCCCACCAATGGCTGTGCCCCATATTTATCAAAACCCCCCAGTCTACACAAAGAAACCTTACTTGCCTACCTTCGCTCAAAAACCGTCCCCCACGAACTCTGGTGGCCATAATAGGCCGAGAGCACTGATGGCGTCACCCAGCTCTAATCTAGATGTGGCTCCAATGATCAATTACCGTACGATATTAATTACAAGCCAGAGTAGTACAGTATCCGTTCACCTTGCACTTCCCCGAGATCGAATCAGAATTTACTGTGCCTTTTTCCCCCTCGCCTTTTTCTTCTGTTTACGAATATACCTCCTAGCGCTCGGGATGCCGAACTACCACCATCATCAACACCAATATAATTTTTTTGAAAAGGGGAGAACGTAATACCTGTACAGCCGGATACAGCACCAACAGCAAGGCACCGATACCCAAGCCCCATTTCACTCCTCTCGGGAACGGCTCGGTAAAGACACCCACGCTCCATTTCCTGATGACCAGGATCTCGGTGAGGATGGTCGCTAGGAGGAGCCAGACGTGTTGGCCCATCCTCACAGCTTTTCTGCAAAGGGATTCAACGAGGATGAAACATAACGACAATACAAGACATACCGCGGATCATTGATATACTGATACAGCTCCCTCACGGCAGGAAGTGCACACAGAAACACAAACGCCAACCTCATGATGACGATAGGATGATCAGGCTCCATCCACAACAGAGTCTAAGCATCCATCCATCAGAACCAAACAGAAAAAAAAAGAATACCACCGAGCCGCCCTCACCTTGAGATAAAACGGGTTTAGCTCCGCTGCGAGGAAAACAGCCAAGAGGAGGACGACAACGAAATAATGCATAAAGGACGATGCCGTTCCCCATTTGAAAGCCGTAAAGTCGTGGGGCGAGAACTGGCTCAGGACGCGTCGAGCTTTGGATCGGAGGCCCCGGTGTTGACGTAGGCCGCGCCATTCGTATGGCTAGTATCGGATATGAAGAGAGCGGATCGGGTTGGGAGAAACGAAGAGGGTACCTTGACTTCCAAATATTGACATACTTTCATACCTTGGGGGGGGGGGGGGAAGATCAGCCAAGGAAGGGTATGCAGGTGGTGAACCCAGCCTTACCGAGATAGGTGCCAATCCAATTGCAGATTAGCACGTCGAGGACCCACTTTTAGAAAGGATAAGCAAGCATTTTTCCTTATCTTGACAACGTACATGGTCCCACCAACACTAATAGACAACCAATGTTTCAGAAACTCTCGCGAGGAAGAAAGAAAAGGTAGGTAACTAACCTCTGCGAAATTAGCAAGCTGGTGCTGCAAACTATACTCTGCAAGTTCAAAGGCGATACTGAGAATCTACAAGTACTCAGGGGTGACGCGTACGGATCACATCGAATGACGCACCCAACAGAACCAATAATCCCTCAGAATCATCGCCTTGCCGAACCAGCCCAGCGTATGAGCTACACAAAATACGTCAAGCGCATTCTACGAACAGAATAAGCCAAGCCACAAGCCCCTATCGATGACGTCTGAACGCACCCATACACTCGCTAAACTAAGCGTGCAATCCTCCGCGTAGCTCTTCTCAGGGAGGGCCACTCCCAGAGCCGGATCGAGGATCCTCATCATCCCACGGGCAGAGTCTAAATCCTGGAAGAGAAGGAAGACGAGCACGAGTTCGTATAGGAGGTTCACGCCTAGGACGGCCCGCCAGAAGGCAGGATGCGGGCGAACGAAGGGGCCATCCCGGAATTGGATCATGGAGAACATGAGGAATGAGAGGATGGAGGCATATACGCCGCTACAAGGAGGAGATATTAAGGAGGGAAGGGAAAGGGAGGGGGGGGGGGGACTAGGGGACTCACACGCGCCGCTTGTCCCGCCCCTCTTCGAGGACATCTTGTGTGGTCGCTACGTACGCGAGGAGGGCAAGGCCCACGGCGAGAGCCGAGAGCGTTATGGGCTTGTAGAAGAACCTAACCAGTCGATTAGAGTTCCGACTCGGAAGGGTTCGTCGGACGCTTACTCTACGCTAGTATCGTGCCGTTCTTGGAAGGGCGTGATCCGCGTGTAAGGCTCTGTGCGATCCGCCTGTACGAGGGTCGGGTCGGTAATTATCCCAAGGGTAAGGAAGGACGGGAGGAACGTACGTCGTACCCTATAGGAACATCATTACGCTCGCTCTCGGAAGGGCTACAAAGCAAGGCACTCACATCTAACCGGAACCCCATTAAGCCCTGGAACCGGCTCTGGCTCATGGGCACTATTACTATCCGAATCATCAACTGGTGATGACAGCTCCATGTCACTACGAATGAAATGTAAAATGTAAAAAAAAAAAATGGATGCGGAAGAAAGAATAAGTTGGGCAGGGCGAGAGTGGTTCTTCGAATTCGTGCTCCGAGTCGATGACGATGTGAACACGTGGGGTGGGGGGTGACCGTAGATCCACAAAAAAAAAAAGAGGTTCCTTTTTTTTTTCTTCAAAAAAGGGATATGGGTCCTCGAAGCGGGGATTTCAGATGATGAGTTCTGTATATGGTCTCCCTTGTTCGAAACCGGCGCCACCATCCATCTATCCATCTGTCCATCTCATGTACCTACCTACCTACCTACCTACCTACCCACCTACCCACCCTTCCTCTGTTCCGTCCCGTTCCATAGAGGGCTTTCCCTAATAACCCCAACCAACCCACCAATAAACCCAACTTGAACGATTCAAAAGTCAGCCGTCCCCCGCGGGTATTTACGCATCATCGTCTTTTCAATTACGTGTAACGTCAAGGAGAGAAGGGGAAAAAAAAAATCCCCCAAGTTTTGTTTGTTTGGCTTGGCTTTTCATCTGGCCTCGGGAAATTTTACGCGCCATATCGGCAATTCAAGTCTTGATGGGGATGTTGAGTTGGAAATAGTCACCCTCGATCAAACATTGAATGCCGGGGATACAGCCGACCGACCGACACCGGGGGGGTGGGGGGGGTGGTGGTGGTGGTGCAAGGGGGAGTGAGTAAGTATAAGGGAAAAAAAGATATATTTGATTTTCAGGGCCAAACCCACGTCTTTGGAATGGACCTTCCCTTCTCGGAGTTGGCGAAGCGGTTTGGTTCGTAAGGGCAAGGCATCTCGAACCTTGGATCTTTACTTAATGGCGCCGGGACCCTCTTAAAGACATTCCTCGAGCGTGTTCCTTTCTGCCCTTTCTCTGTTTTCCCTCTATACATGGATCCTTTTCAGCCGTTGCAGCTCAAGGGGGAAGTGATGGATCTCGAGTTTACTATCGACACTGACCACCGGTGCGTTTCACCTACCCACCCCTTCTTCCCCCTCCCCCTTCCCCCTCTACTCACTCGCTGACTTTGCTTTTTACCTCTCCGCACACAGAAAGAGAAGACGGAACCGGACGACGCAGAGTTGTCTCAACTGCCACACGTCAAAACGCAAGGTACGTCCCGTCGTGAATGGTCGGACAGGTCGTTGACTGATTATTATTATTATTTTAGTGTGATCGGAAAAGACCGTGTCAGAGATGTATACAGCTAGGATTGGTACGGGCATTCTGTGAACGACGTCGCGTGTGTTTTTCTTATACGACTTAGACTGGACTATGTGTATACGAGATTGATGACCCCGCATTGAGGTGAGGCGCTCGTCCATCAAGCCACCTACCTACTCACCCAACTCTGCAGAGATGACCCCTCCGTTGACGAAACGACACGCCTCCGAAACAGAATCGCCGAACTCGAAAGTCTAGTTCGAGAACTCCGAGGTAAATAAAAAAATAAAAAAAAACAAACTCACCTTGACTCGCCTCTAACCTAACCCTCTCCCAAAGGTAAACCCCACCCCCGCTGGGCCGACAGCTCCTTCCGGGACGGCGACCCCAACGAAAAATGGCACTCCCGCGCAACCAAATGCGCCCCCCTCTCCGCCAAACGGCGCGCTCCGTCCCCATCCATCAAAACCGAGGCCCCCCCCGACGGGTCCGCCAACGGCACCTCCAACGGCAACGGCGGGACGCTCTACCGCTTCTCGCCATCCCCGCCCGCGCCCACGTCGATGCGGTACCACCAGAACCTCTCCGCAGAGTACAGCACCAACGGCGCGGGCCCGGGGTCGTATCACTCGTCGCCGGGCTCGGGGTCCGCAGGGTATGCGAATACGAATGGGTATTCGGATGCGGGTGGGGGGGGGGGAGGGGAGTATGCGAGGGGAGGAGGAGGAGGAGGAGGAGGAGGAGGCGGGTATGCGGGGGACGAGGCGGAGCATCCGTATTGCTCGTGCCGTACGAGTCCGGGCGCGAGCCACGCGTACATGTCCCTCTCCCACCAGCTCCAGAGCACGCTCACTGCCCTTCGGCAGTACAGCTCCCACCCTGCTAATACCCCCTGCTTGCTCTACCGCCGTATCACGGAGCTGCATAACCTCATGCAGTAGGTTGTCTTTTGCTGTCCTGTTATTTTTTGGTTGCTTATTAGGTTTAGGTTTAGGTCGAATGAGCCGGAGGCTGGGACGTATGATAGTAATACCCCGACGGATAGTGAGATCCTGACACCGCTGTCGGCATCCAGTAGTACCCACGGTGGGCCGCCCTTCCATAATAGTTCTCCCCCTGGAGGCGTGTCACCACATGAATGGAACACCATGTCGACACCAAACTACAACCCGTATTTCCCAATGCAATCCAACGAACACGGGGGAATGTATAACCATATCATCACCTGAACATTCTTCTTCAAGTTTGCTAGTAACATCTTGGACTTTTTTTTTTTTGTTTTGTTTTATTTTTGTTTTGTTTTGTATACATGGACACTCGCGAGTATATCCCCTCAATGTTCTTTTACGCATGCGATTATTATATATTGGATACAGGATTATAGAAATGAAACAGAGTCATGTTAACGTCATTTCGGATGCACATCCAATTGGAAGCGGTGTAGGCGCTGAGATTCCAGGCCAGACCTGGTGACACCCCCACTATCGTGATCCAACTTCCATACATCCTGTTCTACAAAGAGCACCCTGCCATCCCTGCCAACCAACAAAACTGTCGATAAACGGGTACCGTACATCTTACCCTCTATCGAGATTGGGACGACATGAATAGCCCTCTTGAGCTCTGAACGATGTACGACACGCTCAGGCGGGTGCTCGCTTGAATAAAAGAAAATAATAAGATCAAAAGCTGTTAATATAATCCCACGCACTTGAGTAACCCAAATAAGCTCTCCACAAGATCTTCCTCCTCCTCCCCACGACTCTCGACGATCCTCGCAAAATCCCGGTTACCCTGCAAAACCTTGGGCCAAACCTCCTCTCCATCAACAGCATTCGAGAACCCACCCGTCGCATCCCCAAGCCTCGACGAGATGGGCTTCCCCGCACCCCCATTCGACACAAACTCTGCATCAAAAGCCACCTTTTCATCACTCAACCTCGGGACAAGAAGCAGTAAATTGAACCCCGCAAAAGGTGTATCCCTCGGGACCCTAGGATCTTCCAATAAATGGGACGAGACAAGCGAGCCCCGGGAGAACTCAAACGGATGCAAAGGCGGGGGCTCCGTGATGTTCGTTAACAGGGCGACCCTCCCGGCCCGGGATACCCCAAACCAGGACCCGCCCCCGAGAACGTCGATACCGGACAAGACATCCTGAGGGAGCCCCTTCCCGAAAGAGTGGAAATGAGCATCGAGAGTAGGTCTATCGAGGAACTCGTCTCGATTAGTGCAAAGGATCCTAAGAAAGAGTTGATCAGCATTTTCGTCTAGGCCTCGAGAAGGAAGAAAATTCAACAGAGCGTAATCCGAATGCTCGAGGGTCCAGAAAACGATACACATGACGGCAGCAAAGCAGATCAAAAAAGACTTGATGGACATTTGGTCTCGATCTCAATTCCCACGGCTCAATGACGACAACCGTCATACTCGACAACGGTGCATCTACCATTAAAGCAGGAATTTCCTCAAACTCTGCTCTACTCATTCCCAACGCTATCGCACGCTCAAAATCAAGGTCGACAACTTATTTTGGGCACGAGCTGCTCCGATGTACTGACCATGCTTCCCTCACGTACCGACTCCCTTTCGACAAGGTAAGGGTCCCATATCCTCTAAATCATCATCATAAAGGGCTTCATCGTAGACTGGGATGCACAAAAAGCTATCTGGGACGGTGTATTTTCAGAGCAAGTATTGGGAGTACGTCTCAGTGTATAATAATTTTGTCCAACTCACACCATCGTAGATCGACACCACCCAAACCTCGCTCCTCCTAACAGAACCATACCACAACCTCCCAAACATCCAACAAGTATACGACCAATTCGTATTTGAAGAATACGAATTTGAATCATACTACCGCTGTACACGTACGTCCCTTCTTCCTCTGCCTTTCTTCACTAAATAAACACACGCAGCGGCCTCTCTCATCCCCCACGGCACCCTCTTCCCTCCCTCAGAATGCACCCTCATCATCGACTCCGGCTTCAGCTTCACCCACGTCGTCCCTATCCTCCAAGGCGCCCCCCTCACCCCCGCCCTCAAACGCCTCGACATCGGCGGCAAACTCCTCACCAACCACCTCAAAGAGCTCCTCTCATTCCGCCAGTGGAATATCATGGACCAAACACACCTCACCAACCACATCAAGGAAACATGCTGCTACGTCTCTCCCTCCTTCTCCGCCGACCTCGACATCGCGCGCTCCCTGCCTAATCCTATCATGCGCGAGTATGCTTTGGCGGAGCAGCGGCTGCGTCAGCCTGGGGATACGGGTGGACAGGTCCTCGTCATGAATAATGAACGGTTCACTGTACCAGAGATCATCTTTCGGCCTGATGACATCGGACTCGACCAACTCGGACTAGCAGGGACCATAGCCGCGTCCATCGCCCTCCTCCCAGAAGACCTCCAGCCCATGTTCTGGGCCAACATCGCCCTCATAGGCGGGAACACAAAGTTTCCCGGGTTTCGTCACAGATTGTGAGTTGGCGGCCCTTTGGCTCCCGGTCTTTAACTCTCACTCTGCACTCACTATGTAGGCTCGCGGATCTCCGGCCCCTCGCTCCGGTAGAATGGGACGTTAAAGTGTACGAATGTGCAGAGTGCGTCTTCTCCCCCTCTCCCCCTTCCTTCCTAAAACTCACCTGCCAACAGCCCCATAACCGCCCCGTACGACGCTGCAACCCACCTCGTCGCCAGCCCCGCATATAAAAACTGCGTGGTGACCAGGACAGAGTACCTCGAGAGCGGGAGCAACGCTACCCGGAGAAAGTGGAGCGCAGGAACTAGCAAGGAAAAGGAAAAGGAAAAGGAAAAAGTACCACACCTTGGGAGAACGAGGAGCAGGGCTCTCCCCACCGCGAGGAAGAAATGAATCCTTTGTTCTTCTTCCTTAGCCAACTGGTTCGGATTTCACCTCGTGAAAGTTTAACCGTCGATCAAGGTCAAGTACCTCGAGGTTTCAAAGCGCGTTTTGCTCGAGTCTTCTTTTAATATACTCTCTCTCTCTCTTCCAAAAGTCACCTGCGTACTTTTAATACAAGTGTACCTGACATTGCATTCTCGTTGAACAACAAACGCGTACCCTTTGTTCCTGGATGTTATACTTCTGGGGGACAAGTGCGATATCACACTCCCACTCCCTTCGTGGATCGATGCTTTCGATGCTCAATTTCATACCGGCGTTTTCTCCCCTCCGGCCGTCTGGCTCGTCGTACCACCCCTACTTCACGCGATCGTCAATTGCCACAAACGAGAACAACTGCGTCCCTTCCTTCTTCTACTTCTACTTCCCTCACCACGTACGCCATAGAATAACAAAAAAAAAAAAAAACCCTCATGTGATTAGCCCACTTTCAAAAAGGGCTGTACAGTAAGTAATACAAAGGACATTAAGTAACGCTTTAAGAAAGAAGAGAAACATCCAAACAGAAGCACAAGTCATTCGATTCGGTATCTCATTTCGATACCGCATCCGCCAATTTCATCACCTCCATCAGGACCGTCTGTTGTTCCACCGTCAGAGACGTCGTGGCTGCTTGATACACAGGGCCACTTTTCATTTGGAAGGCTAACGGAAGCGGCCATCATCATCCATCATCAGTGGGAGAAATGAAATGAGATCAACTCACCCGTCAGAGCTTGTTGGAACGATACGTACGGATTCACGTTATCCAGCGGACTGTAGTACCCCAGCTCTTCTTCAATATCATCCTCGTCGGAATCATATTCGTCATCATCCGCCCCCCCTGCAGCCAACTTGTCAGATTTGTCCCTCAGACGGGCGCCCTGAAGGAGGGAAGAAAAAAAAAAACACGAGGTCAATTCATATTACAACACCGGGGGGGACCTGAATTTATCACCTCTTTGGCGAGCATCTCCAGATATGCGGAATCTTCATCCCAGACGTCCTCTAATGAAAACCATCAGTTGAAGGGGAAGAGAGCTGAGGTCCCATGATCCTCACTCACCATCATCCCCGTTCAGGTTCAGGAACTTCTCGTCATCAACATCATCATCATCATCGTCTTCTTGAAGCGCATCTTCCAGAGCCTTGCGCGCTAAGGTTTTTAAAAAAATACGCAATGATTAGCTCATCATTCAATTTGACAGTTGGAAGGGTTTTCCTGAACCTTCGACAGCCTTGGGAAACTCTTTGAATAACTTCAGGATCCCACCCAGGATCCCTGGCCAGCCCTGCTTGACGCTATCAGGGATACAGCTGGGGTCCATTTCGATTAGGGCAGACAATGCGAGAATGCTCAGCCGTTTGTCATGCACCCGCGGGAGCTGATTTTCAGAGTTGATAGCGGCGAACCATTTGTCTAGGAAAACCCGCGTCAGTCCAGGTCGGGAGGTCTCCATGATGTGAAGCGTGGCGGTGGGGTTGTATAGGACGGCATTGATCAGAACTTCGAGGTTCGCGAGCCGAAGGGCAGGGGTCTCCGCCTTGTCCAGGTGATCCAAGGCAGTGACGGTGAACGGTTGCAGAGCCTAAAATTGAAAAGGTGTCAACCCTTGCTGCCCATTCCCCGTAAATGGCCCAACATACATCGTCGACGCTTCCACGAAGGTTTAACAAAACAGATTCGGCTAGCTTACACCCATTGACCCGGTCGTTTTCACCCAGATGTTCGTTATTAATCGAAGTCGTGTAAATATCCACGAGCATCTGCTTGTAGTCGGCCCGACTTCTAATTACATCGCTGCCAAACGACACGAAATTATCCAGGGAAGGCAACATTTCTTGGCACAAGTCTGACGTGAGTAAAACTCGACATTTTGGAAACAAGGACGGAGCAGTGACCTACCTTCTAGGTAATCAACCGCATCTGATTTGAAGAGTTTGTATGTTAATTCAAACACCGGCCACATGCTCGGAGATATTGCTCGGAGCTTAAAGGTCAAGCTGTCGACCAGCTCGTACATGCTGTCGAAAAGATCTGCGGGTGATGACTCAATGAGCGCATGATCACTCGCGACAAATGGACAAGGGTTTACCAAGGAACCTGTTCTCGAGAGTGAACGTGACAATAGGAATTACGATCTCCTGAACTTGTGCCAGAATTTCTGGGGCACTTTCTATGGAATTGATGACCTGCGCATGAACTCTGTTGAGTAGACGGCATCCCCATGGACATACAAGCCCATACCGTCCAGATTGTCTTTGCGATGCCCATTGCGTAATAAGTTTTGTCATCTTCCCCTGTTGATATCAGGGCTTCGAGATCCATCCCGTCCGCTTCCGAGTCTTGGGCGATGGTCTCTCTTGCCAAACGCAGGTAAGATTCGCACTGCAAAAAAAAAATCAATTTGAAAGGAACCCGGCTCGATTGCACGCCGACCCTTACCAAGCGTGCAGTTAACTGAGCCGCGACGGGAAGTAGCTCCGTTTGGTATTGATCAACCATTACCTCCATACTGTGGTTCAGGATATCCAGGTCACTCTCATCCGACAGCTTGAGTAGGCCTAGTGTATGCACCACGATCAGACACGCAGATACTTATCATCATCATACGTGTAAGAAAGAGACCCACTTTGGATGACTTTGCTCACTTGAGGCGCTACGGCAGCTTTCACTAGATAGATATACCATATTAAGACCACAGTGGAGGACATTGAATTGGAAAAATCCCACCAGAGTCATAGGCGACCACCATCTCCGTAAGGGCGAGACACGCTTGAACCCTGACCGGGAATTCCGGGTCATCCATCGCAGCGACGACAGCAGTAAAATTGGTGTGAAGGTGCTGTGAACAAACGAGCGCCATTAAGCATGGATTGGAGCGGTTGCCAGGAACACAAACTCACCTCTTCACTAGTCCATTGTAGGCGGTTCTTCACGACAGTGCCTATGACTTCGCATGCCTATGAATACATTAGATCAACCTGTGACTCGGTTTGATAGCGGACGGTGCATACAATGGCACGTAAATAAGGCTCTTGACTGCTTAACTGGGGAGTCACGTATTGCATTATGAAGGTCTCCATATTATCCTTAACTGTGGGGTGTTTCATCATCCAAGGCCCGAGCGCCGCGGCCATGTTCAGCGCGCCAAAACGTTGCGTCGCAGATGCATTGCTAGTGAGGTAAACATTAGTACACCGTCGTGGATCTAGAAACCGACGTACGATTGCAGTACGGAATTAATGAATGACAAAATAGGTAGGAACGTAGTCTTGGTTCTGTTGGTGGCGAGGCCAAACAAGAAAGTAGTCGCCGCGGAGACTGGAGTAGCAAAGCTCTCGTATTCATCTGTCAACATTTCATCAAAGGCTGTTTGACCTATCGAAGCTTATTGAAACGAACCAACTGAGATTCTAACATAGTCAACTGGGTCGTTCTCCCACAAATTCTGCTTTGTGGCATTGAAGGACAGCTGGGGAAATACAAAAGAGGAAACAAGGGTCTCAAAATGAGGTTTGAGCAGGGTCCATGTAGATTTGGGCTTGACGCTAGAAGAGTGTCAGATGTGAATACGAAAAAGTTTAAGGGAACGAGACGTACCATTCGCTGAAGAATGTAAATATTTGATACTGACACTTTTGTGACAGCCATGCCTGTCCAGAGACGAACAGGTCTACTTGACGGAAGTAGACGTTCAATATCTCCGGGGCAAACGTAGTTACGAAATGCTGTGCAAATCCAGAGTAGCTTTGCATCGTGCTCGGAAGCTGAGAAGGATTGCCATAGCTGAGACAGGAGCACAGGGATATGAACGTTCTGCTGACTAGAAGAAGGGAGAGGCATACCGATGGAATAGGCGCCCAAGGATAGCATATGCCCATTTCTTAGTTTTCCACCATTCGGAACGCTCCCGCTCTTCCTCATCTTCAGGGACAACGGCGTTCGGTATTTGAAGGTTGACGATAGAAAAAAATAATTGGCCCCAAGGAACGATGCTCTCTGCACTCTGCTGGTGTGCGCTAAGAGACATAACAATACTCGTTTTATAAGTCTTCAAGATGAGATGGAGCATGGCAGGGATCTCTTGCGATGTCGTTGGGGGTGTTTGCATCATGTGCGTCGCGATGTTAACGAGAGTAGGGAAGATTTCTGGGACGACCTTTGGCAGTACTTCATTGTTCTGGATGAATCTAGTTGGTCATGGGGTCAGCGGAATCGCTTATATGCTGTTGTTCTGTCGCACACCTGAAAGCTCTCACTGTTTCGAGTGCCGCCACACATCCAGCATGAACTTGCATGATTTCTGAGCTCGCCAGTAACCTCTTAATTTCATCCAGGAGTCCTGGCCATTTATGGGGGAAATCGCGAGAGATTACATGCTTGAGTGCGTTGGCGAGCTGGAGACCGATACTTCGAGAAGGTGCTGAAGCGATAAGATGGAGTAGGTTTGCGCGCAATGATTCACGATCTGTCTGAGAAATGCCGCCTTTTATCTCGGTTGAGTAGTGGGTGAAAACGCGATTTTTGACCCACACAGCACAGGCCTGGCGGGTGGCACTAAAAGAAAGGGCCACCGTAAACCAAAAGTGAGAAGAAGAACGCGTAGGAACACGTACAGGTCGATGCTGTCGGCGGCGATAATCTGGAGAAGGGCAGTGATCATGCCATCCTGGTTGCCCACCTGGATATGGTGTGATTAATGGAAATCCTTCGCCTAAAGGATGTGCAAGATAATAAAAGCTAACCTTTCGAATCTCAAGCTCAGCGGATTTTCGTACATTAGGGTCTGGATTGAAGGTCGTGGCGAATAGGTTGGATAACATTTGTAGGTCCATCTGCAAGGTAATGTCAGTCGTCGGCAGCGACGGACACGACGAAATACAAAAGCTAAGATATGTACCATACCGTGAGCAAAGCAAGAATTAGATGAGGGTTTGAAAGAAAGTACACAAAGGTGAATTGAAAGCCCTCAATTGAGACCCTACTGAAATTTTCTGATTATGATGGCACGTGGTATTTAGAAGCGCGACCTGACCCAACAAGGAAGGACATATAGACGTGCTTGACTGCTCTCCCTCCACAAGTCTTTTCATTTTGTTAAAAAATAGCGAACCGCTCAAGTAACTCGAGAATATGTTTCTCTAAGTGGCGATATATCATACGCGAAGCTGAAAATGAAATCAACGATTGAATCGGTAAGGGTGACAAACTTCATTTTTTCATAATGATCCCTCATTCTAGAAGCGCGCTGCGCAAGTATTCCGGATGGAAGCAGCCTCCGACTGTCATCGCTGCTAAGCAGCCAGAGTAGCAGAAGTTGTCGCTGATTTTCAGGGAAGCCGCACTGGGCCTACAAATAGAAAATGGTCGGGATCCTTCGTTCTTGCGATCTACGGGCAGCTACGGTGTCAGGCGCCATGCCTCGAGGCAAGATGAGACATATTTAGATCCACCCTTAAAACGTTGTGCTGGCGCTAGAATCATTGGAACCGCCAATGAACTGCCACGGAGACGATAAACACGGATACTGGTCGACCCTCGCGTTATTGAGAATACATCCACCATCATGACCATGTCGTCCTACGACGTGTTGGAACGGCGCCACATATGTAGTAAGGTCCGAACTATTCTCCTAGGCTCACGGTCATTTCCAGCTGACGCCAGAAGTTCGAGAAGCCAGTACGAATCATCCTGTCACATCCAAATATGAACCCAACCGAACATCAGCCTGTGTCCGCCGACAGATCCTTGCCAAGAGGGGAGCCCGGGGAGGTGTAACAGAAGATGATCATTTTCGGTCCCAATAAACTGAACATCTACCATCCGCAAAGATTTTAAACCCGGCCTCTCTGATTGGTAGGTAAGTTCATGAGCGGCCTCGACCAGACTGGCCTTGCTGGAAGACGACAGAAGAACCGTTTCATGTACAGCTCCTCGCCAATCGGTTCACCTAGAGTCAGGACTTTGACGCGACCGTCGCGCAAATCATCCCGATTTCGGGGAAGTCCGCCAGCCAGGGGGTTTCATGCCCGTTCCTATGACGCGTATTTCTCGAATTTCAACACATGGAACATACACACCGCTAAGAGCAAGCAGGTAAGCGGGAACGAAAGATCCACTTGGTTCGACCCGAAGGTCAGATCCCGTCCTTCTATTCCAGGTAATTTGGAATACAGAGAGCTTCTAAAATAAATACAAGCAACTACGAGGAACACAGCCATATCCAACAGTCGACTCGAACCACAACCAGACGTCTTCTTTGTTCCTTCCGGCTATCGTCGCTGTACGTTTTATCAGTCCATCTCTTGACAAAACTCACACGTTTACTGGCGTTCAAATTTTCTGCGCCACCTTACTGCGACTCCGACACACGATGTTCGCTCTGGAGTCTTGACCTCAACGAGGGTTGAGACTACAAATATTTTCGCATCGTCGACGACACGAAACGGTAGCATGCCTCGACTTTGAACTTCATACTCTCCGATCAGTCGAAAAACAACAGTGAGGTATTGAAGTGCGAAATGTGTGTAAGTATAACTCGGAAGGGTGGTAGGTAATCCAGCTATGCGAAGAGATGATGCTACATGTCCCTGAATAACCATGCAGGGAGGGTAAGAAATATGCTAAATGACTGTGAGCTAATATACATGCTCAGTGAGGTATTGTAACAGATGTAAGTAGTCGGGGAAATGACCGTGGTTGAATGTATGAAACTAAGGTGAGCTAAAACTTTGTCAGCCTACGTCGGGCATTGCTTGCAGATGAACAAAGACTGACCATATTACATATAACAGGGGGAAAACCGTCGGTGTGACTCCAACGCCAAGGTCCACTTGTCATCTCCGTCATGCGTTAAACCGCCGAAAAAGGTCCGCTCGCCTAAGAGGTCAACTCGACGCTTGCCTTGTTTCTCGTTGACGTAAGTGATTCCGGGACTTTTCGCGCAGCGAAGCTTGAAGGCCGTAACGCACCAGTCTGTTTTCAGGTAATGCTGGTAACGGAGCTCTTCGTCTGGCGTCAAAGTCGTGTTGAAGCAGCTATAAACAGCTTCGAATACATCAATGCACCGAATACCCTCCTTTCGCCTGACCTTCACTACCCACGGTATGAGTGGATGGTCGACCTTGACTCGGATGTTCATCTTGCGCAATGTGCAATGGGGCGACGCTGTCAATGTACGTTCCTCATCCTTCATTTCCGCGTAGTAGTCTCCGTTGAAGCGTTTAAGCTGAGACCCGTTTCGGACAGGATCGAATATGATGTTGAACATGACCACCCAGAACTTGGATATCTTGTCGGAAAGGCTAAACCTGACCAGGGGCCATTGCAACTTGATGTGTCCTCGTTTTACTGGCACTATTCGATATTCAATGAAAGACCATTTCTACGAAGTTAGCTTTATGGGACGCACGGATCTCGGTCTTCAGCTTCAACGGCGGCACCTTGAGAGCTTCAGTATCCGTTAGGTTTCGGGAATGATGTTTGTCGGCTTTCTTCGGCTTGGAGCCCATTGACGTCTGCGGTCTCGGCGGCGCCTCGTCATGACGTGACTTTCGATAGGAACCCGATGGCGCCTCAAGCGCATCTGCCGGTTTGGATGGAACTGGACTAGCATGTCAATGCTACGTTCACCTGTAGAAGCAAAAATTTTACATACAAACATATTTATTTAATGAGATGGGTGGGTGCTTTACATTGCTATCGTTATTGGTTATGGCTAAAGGCACATCAGCAAAATACAGATGATAGGGACCTAGATGACTTACGCCATCCCGATGGACCTTGATGTGACGAATTGGGTTGAGTATAAGCTAAAACTGGTGGCCTAGCACCTACTGCTAATCACCCAGGCTCTCAGCGTCATTGTCACTCTCAAGGTCTAATGAGCACTTACCTGCGGCTTCAATATCTTCTACCGGACTCGTTCTTGAGGCCTTACGAGGACGAGGCATTGCTATCGTGAACATTGATACGACTTAGGTGCTGATAACAAGGATCCACGTACCGATCTCTCGCTGCCGGACTGGCTCTGGCGAGGGCTTCCTAGGCTTCAAAATTGACTTCAGCCCTACAAATACGGATAAGCTAGATCAGGTCACTATCTGAATGCGTACACACCGCCTGTGATCGACGTTTTGCGTGTCCGTGATGAAGACGACTGCGTAGACGAATCCTTTCGAGACCTCACATTCGGTGCAGGGGTCATGGATCGAGACGAAATCGAGAAAGCCACCGTAAAATGGTCGGAGTGTCTAGATACCGGCCTCATTATGACCGGTGAAGAACTCTCTGGGAGTTCGATACTGGAAATCATGGGCGTCCGGGGTATAGTACTCGACAGCGATTTGAACATGACGGGCAGAAACGAAAGCGTGATGTCGACGGTTAAGTTGGAAAGCGCAGGAAGAAATGCAAATATCGAGAGGAAGCGATCGTAAGCGTGAAGGGCGTTAACTCGTGCAAGGCAAACTAGAAAGCAGGGCCAGCTGTAGAGGCTGTAAGTCATTTGTCAAGTATATAAGATATGGCTTGCCTGGACATAAACAACCGTTTGACGTAGAATCGTGGTGAAGTCGTTCTCAAGACCTCACACTCGCACTTCGTGCAGCCCTTATGTGCCGAAGGGAGGACGGAGGAGCCTGTCGAACACGAGGTGATGCATAAGGCTTTTAAGTCAAGGGTCCAATCCGCTTCTCGACTATTGCACGTGATACAGCATTTATTTTCTTGGGTACGCCGGCAGATTTTCGACGCTGGTGTAGCGAGGCGTTATTCCTTCCAGCCCACCATATATCCATCCGCTGCTGTCAATAATGTCGACGATGTTCTGCGTTTGCGAATTACACAGCCACATCTTTGGCCGTTCTTTCTTCCCTCAGTGCCTGCACCGTGGTTCTTAACTTGTCTGTGGAGATCCGAACGAAATCCTCATGTTGGAGTAGCTGACGTCGACGTGTGATGTTCGGGAGGAGATTCCTCGGGGAGTTTTATTATAATGTGGCAATTACTCATGTTTTGATGATCGTGCCAACCCTAGTGCTGAAAGCGTATAACTTGGTACATGGAAACACTCCAAAGTGCGGTAATGTCGTATCACCTCGACATCAAGGCAATAGCAGCTGAGGAGCATATATCAGGCAAGCTGATCCCCAGATAGTGGATACGAAATCTGCTTGGACGTAAATGAATAGATATACGACGTACAAGTCTGCTAGTATTTCCTATGTCCATCGGAAGAATCGGATTCAGAGGATTTGCCGGTGAAATTTGAAGTGACGTCGCATGAGGATGACAAAAACGAGGGACGGACGGGATGCCGTATGATAACGGTGGCTTAGGTATCATGCGAAGTATACAGCAGGCGTTCCGTTTATTCTTAAGAATGACATGCTCCCTGTTTATGCAATGTGTGATTACTCACCCTTTGACAGCCTGAGTATGCACATATATGCGTCATAGGCCGTCGTACGAGTAACAATGTCGCCAAACACTCGATGACGGTGGTTGAATAGTACTCAAGTTGAGAGTCTCACATAAAGAAGACGACGCCTCCTGGTATTAAAGATGGTTTAGGACGAGGCCAAAGTACTGACTGAAAGCCAGGGTGCTAGCAATAAATGCCTCCAGGTGTAATGCACCTATCCATCTTCCTCTAGTCTTGGTGATGTGACGAGAAGAGATGAGGTCCACGACCCACCTTAGACAGTCAGCATGGTCCTGTGACTCTTTATCTTTCTGCGTGCATCCAATCATTTGAACCGGTAACGGACCGTCGCGAAGTCCACGGATCTGGCAATGTATTTCAATGGTAGTAACGGAAACCAAGCCCGGCCCGATCTCAGGTAGATATGGCTCGGTCCCGTCGCTAAGACAGCTTTTATTCAGGTCAACCATTCAGCAAGAATCTATGCAAAAATATGGCCCGGTCAGCTTTCGAGGCGAGCCAGATAGGAACCGATTTCACTGTTTAAGGTCTAACTCGGCGGTATCTATTTGTACCTAATCCCCAGTCGGGATTCCATATCGTGCATTTCGAGCCAGATCTTGGGCCAGACGAATGGGTTTCCGCTACTCTTCCGTAGGACTTCGAAGACCGAAGCTGAATAGTCAAATATACTTGGATGCGATAATGACGGTCATGCTACCCATGGAGCAGTGCTAAACGTAAGAGCTACATCAAGACGCTGCCACATATCAGAAAAGAGAACCCGGAAGTATTCACATGTAGGTGGGAGCCTTAGTTTGGAGAGAAGGAATCCACTGGACATGACAGGAATCCATGCTCCCGATCGTTGAATGGACAACGGGAATGGACATTTCAGCACGCAGTGCGCATGTTGGCCGCCCATCTGGACGGTCCTCATTCGCGATCCATTTCGCCACAGAAACATCACTGCCTGTCAGTCCGAGGGATGTGTGGCATATGTGAGTAAGAAGAATCCCCGTTTCACAAGAAGCGCAGGTTCAGATACCGAAATCATAGAGTTCCTTGCCAATGCTTACCCCTTCCCCTCACTTCTACGCCACCATCAACTCAATACGACCAAAGGACCCAAGTTCTTCGCGTGACGGCTCCTCCGGCCATCTCCTAGTTATAACGTCTCTACCACCCCAAGGTACCTGCTCCTTGAAAGAGCAGGGATGGACCTCACGTTCAACGATCGGCCATCCATCCATAGTCAGTGACTACACCTCCCGAGTGCTAAGAGTCGGCCCCCGGGAGCCTAAGAATAAGCCCGAATACAGATACAATGTTATGCGTCCAACAAAGTGATTTTGATGACTTCATTTACGAACAAGGATGGCGAAGTCGAAGGCCATTGACACAGAGGTCCTGTACCAGAAATAATCGTGACGGTAAGTATAACGAGAATCAGAAGATAGCGGTCTCTATAAATGTACGTGTAAGATCGTGGTCACCGGTATAAAAAAAAAAGAAACCTTAACCGGAATCTAGAGAAGTAGCCCTGCTATTGCGCAGGTCTTGTACGTTTCTCATCGATCATAAGATCGCACAAATTATGCAGACTGAGAGAAAATAGATAGGATACAGATAAATCAGGATCAACAAGGAGAGAGAAGCACCGAGATAAAGGAAACTACTCCTTCTTATCCTTCTTCTTATCCTTCTCCTTTTTCTCCTTTTTCTCCTTTTTGTCTCTCTTCTCCTTCTTAGGGACATCCGCATCCTAGGAACCATGATTATCAGTCAGCAGTACAAACGTGGGAGATCAAGCGTACCGCTTCAGCACCCTCTTTCCTGGCCTTCTCTTTCTCAGCCTTCTTCAGTGCCTTCTTTTCTTCCTTTGACAACTTCACCTTCTTTTTCGGTGAAGGTTCCTCCTCTTCATCAACGTCCATAGCGTCACTCTTTCGCTTTTTCTTCTTCTCCTTCTTTGGTGACGGCTCGAGAGTCGTCAAGGCAGGTCCATCCATCTCGACATCTTCCTCCTCCTCCTCCGCAAGCGCATCCAAAACCTTCCGGATAGTATCAGCGTTCTTCGACGGAGGGGTCCCATGTTCAAAGAACTCGAGACGCTCTTCGACTTGTCCTCGGAGTGCCTCTCCGAATTTCGCGGTGGGGTTGTCTACCCCAAAAATGTTAATACATTCGTGAAGGAATAAATAACAACATACCGGAGTAGCAATCTATCCGCGACGCGATCGAACATTTGTTAGCCAGGAAACGCGAAATACGACCCTTATGTTTGGGACCAGCACGACCAATGAATGTCGAGTGATAGATGAGCCCGTACTGATCAGTGTGGTTAGTTCAGAAGCCGAGGAAATTTATGATTAACATACCTTGGGCGTGTTCCCCTTCGTCTTCAGAGCTCTGAATAACGCTTTCTCAGCGCCCAGAATCTGTACGGTGCTGGCAGGGTATTTACTGAGATTCGTCAGACTTCCAGCATGGCTGATAAGTCGCGCGCCGATTCGATCTCCCAGCAGGGCCGTAAGACTTGGCGCGACGAGGTTCATCTTGTCGGATAAATAGGTGATTAATGACTTCCTATATTCGCTCAGCGAGATGACACGTGTGGCGAATGTGGAGACGTTGAGCATGTCAATTTCGGAGAGGGAGGAACCCATGGAGCCACGGGCAGCATCTAGAATGTTTTGGGCGATAGTGGAATTGTCTTCGAGGATAGCCTCCATCTCGGGGAGCTTCTCCTCGGTAAGTGTCTCCTTGTCACCAATGAATTGGACAAGACGGGCGTATTGGTGGTTGTCGGGAACGATTTTGACGAGTTCTGGGAAATGATAACCATACCATTCCCGAATGCGCATGGAGAAAAGGTTAACGTCCTTGTCGAGTTGATCAAGAAGGGCAATAGCTTGAATGATCATGTTGTCGTGTCGGTTCACGTTGAACTTTAGCTTGGCGCGAGAGTAGGAGTGGCCCAAACCGAGTTGGGACTTGGTAAAATCGTCGTTCTGCAATCCTTTGAGCAACTTGGTTGCGTGCAGACGAAGGCCTCGAATAAGCTCCATGGCCATGTCTCCTGACTCGCATTGCACTTTCGTCTCAGTACGTATCGAGTTTCCTAAATTCGGATCTGTTACGGCCAGCACAATGGACGATTTTTTTGTTGGCTTGGAAAGGTTGAGCTCGACAAGAGACTTTAGGTAATCATTGATGATTGCTGTAAATTGTTTAGTAGAGGAAATAGGCAGAAAAAGTGTAGCGCACATTCCGAGATATCATTCGCATTCTCCAACGCATGAGCTGCACTTTTAAAAGGCGAAAAGCTCATGAGCGATACCATTTTTGAGAATTTCGAAAAATCGATTATTGAATCCTGAAAGGCTTTGGACTTAGCCTCAATTTCCCCCGTGAGTTTGACCTCAAATATGGCATAACCGGACGCGGTCTCGAGCAGTGCGTGGGTAGGCATGGTAGTCGAGGACGTCGCGCTCGACGTTGAGGAAAAAGTATACCACCTGAAAAAGTTTCGAAGTCCGACACCGACACTCATTGGGTTAGGGTTAACCGATCTGTATTCTCCGGCCCGGGTCCCGTCGGGCAACTCGCCTTTGACCAGCCTTGATTCAGCCAAGATGTCCTTATGCCGTTGACTACTCTGCAAACTCTAGACTGGTTGATTGAAAGATTTAGACATGTCTTTTTTCCTCAAAGAAAACTCAGCACTGCCTCATATCCTTCGCTTTGTCCAGAAGAATGAAGAAAGGCTTTGCCACACCCAGCTTTGTCTCTTTGTTCGATCGGAGGGACTTCCTGTATAAAAGTCGAAGTTAAGCCATGATCATATTTTGACATCTCCTCCCCATACTTAGCGGAAAGTGAGTATTCCTTTCTACGATCCTGAGGACAAAAACTAATTCGCGTCCCGATTCTTTCCAGAACTCGTGCCGTTCAATCAAAACTTTTGGCATTCTCATCACCTCTCACGCCTTTTGACCTTCATTCTACAACGCCATTCATTTTCATTACCATGTATCAACGTGCATATCCTTCCCCTACCGCAGAAGAAGCAACATCCTTGCTGCGTTCCTCATCCACCACCGGTTCGGACCAAGGTCAAGAAGTGGCTATCCCACCTCCTGGAAACTATCCTTCAGTCTCAATTCTTCTTCCTCCCAAAAAACTCTCTCTCTCCAAAATGCCCAGTTATATATTCAAGCTGAAGTCTGGGCCGAGCTGCAAGCGGACCTCACCTAAAGAGGGCCCTTTCAAACAAGGGAAGTGCGCATTACCAGAGCACGTCGATGTGGGGAACGACGAATCCCTGCTTGCAGCCGTTTTCAGGAACACCGATGAGCAGTCCTCATCTGGGTTGCAGCTGTCCCCTGTGTCCCTGGGATATCTAGAACTCAGCGGTGACCAGAGGCGTCCCTCATTGAGCCCACTCTCGGAGGGGTTTGACGACACTAGAGTAATCCCATTGGCTCCTTTTCCTCGTGTCAATCCTCTTCCTTCTATGCTCTCTTCGGACAGGGATACTGCTCCCGAGTTTACCAATCCTTTCGCAACTCCTCATTTCACTCCGAGTGGCTTTGGTAGCATTGTCTTGGCAGCTGATTCGGCTACATACAACAATGATCCATTTTCCTCTAGTCCTACAACTCCACTGTCTGCTATCACGAACGTAGAGGTGGATCATCCAACCTTCGGCCCGACCCAGGTCAAGGTAAAGGGCAAGGCGCTGATTATCCTTGGCGAAGAAGCGGGAAACTTTCCCGGGAACGACATGTAGGAAAGCGTCTTCGACTTTGGCAGTCGTTGGGTGCCCGGTTCACTGATGCATGGTTCGAAGACACCATCGGCGGATGGCTACTGTCTGCACCATGATTTCTTGCTGTATGTGTTATCCATTCTTAGTTGCAGTGAGCATGTAGAGAAAGAAGTACGTAGTTCTTTGAATATATACTCGTTGATAATTGCTTCCAAGTTTCCAGGAGGTTTTCGCCGTTCAAGGTAACATGCAAGCATAAGATATGATGATTCGAACGGCGAGCTCACAGGACAGAGGACATCCATTCTCAGAGCGTTCCAGCAGTTTACGGATATTCTTGATCTGGGATTTCAATCGCATGTTGTCTGTCAGTTACGGATCCGAGATTTGAGTCGGGGATGTTTTGGGCAAGAAACACCCGGATCCTGTTGCGTTGTCCGGGACGACACCTCTTCACGAGGCAAAAGCATGGTGCCAGCCATTGACGGTTACCATGAACAACATTCATTAAATCTTATTGGATGCACCAACCTTCTCTTCAAAATTATGTTCCCAACTGCAAAAATACTAAGACACGGAGAATACCGAGATCTGGTAACCACAACACAAAAATCTGTGGCGAGCCATCTAGATACCTTGCTGGCTCCGAGCCGTCCTACAGTCTGGCTGCGACCGTGCCACTCACATCATCCGGCTGGGAAACACGCGAATATGTGATTTCGGACATACAGGAGGGTCAGGAAATACTGGTGCAACGCCATATCAATGCCCACTGTGGGAGCTTTCCCGTCAATCAAGACATACGATGAAAGGGCAAAGCATGCCATTCCTGACATGCGAGTGATTTTGCAGGATGGTTATGGCTATGGGCTCACAGTCACTCTTCCCGTGTTAAATTTGGTAGGTAAATAAGAGAACTCCAGTTGTACAATTTACTGCTCAACTGATAGTGCATGCAGGTTACTAAATCCGATCCACGGGTATTGGTGTTAGTACTGAATACATCCTCTTGTCTCGTCATAAGACCTTGAATTGAACTTCGGTGAGTATGCAGCTTTGTACAGACAGTGAAGCTTGAAGCTCGAGGCTCCTGCTTGAAACTCGACCTTGATGTTACTAGTTAAGATACTCAGTAATTTTTAGATGGTCATCGTTGGCCAAGGCGTACTTTGATGACGTCAATGCCGTGATACAACTGCTAACTGCCCCTCGAAGCAACAGAAGCCGTCATCCTGCTACCTCAGGTATGATGCATGAGACATCAATGCATCACTGGCTAGCATTGTTGCTTTTATAGTGACGTCACCAACAGTTTCTTGGTGTCACCGCTATGAATAGTTTGGTCGCGGAATCACAGCCACGCCATGAAATCTCATGGAATGCGTTTCACCGCAGACTCAGACGTTGATTAAGGATATTGACTGCTCCCGGCGCGGTAGGACTTCATCTTTGACCGCAGGCGTCTGACGAGATTTTGAATGAGACTGCATACTTTGTATTCAGAGTATCTCCGAGAGCGCTTTTATTCCCGAAGATGCATACGAAAATGGCGATGGTGGTGGGATTTTCGCATATCTAACACAGCGCAAGGCGACTAATAGTCTTGTCTGCAGTAAGTCACGAACAGCAGGGTGCTCGTTGAGTAGGCCGCCTTAGAAGGGTACTTTACGGACGGTTTGCTGTCCACAGCTCAAACTCGTCTCTTTATCCCTTGTGATTATTTTCTGCCTACCGAATAGATATCCTCCATCATGCGGAGTGTGTGGCCCAGAGTAACACCACAACGTTCCTTACAGCGGTTGCAGGTCCCGGGTTATTCCCAGCCTTTAAACAGCTATCCTTGACCACCGACCTGCGCGAAATGCCATGGGCCTTGGTTTCAGCTCCCAGAAGTCACATATCTACTTTCCTGCGACTCCTGCGACGGTGAAAGTACGGCGAGTTCGAGGCTCTAAAGAGACGACACATAGTTCGTTGCGGAAAGTCATAGAGTGCAGGTGCCCTGCCTTATTTGAGGACTTTTCTCCTGCGTGGTGGTTGTTCAAGTGCGTGATTGCCGAACCTTACATGAATCTTCCCTGACATTTGCTTTTAGTGGACATCTGCAAACATTATATTGTGTTGCGGGAGAATTCTCTCACATCGATAAGATAAAATATGACAGGTGTGCATGGTCGCATCCCTTACTTAATCTGCTAAGCATATTGAATTTATGAATGATTCCAGAACCTACCTTCATTTGCTAGATGGCGGAACATTGTCCGAACAGTCCGTTGTTTCCGTGGAATGAAACTAACGTTCTTATCAGATGTCTCGATTTCACGTCAGCTCACGAAGATTTGGCGGATGATTCGCCTATCCTTGTTGCTGTCACTGTCTTGGATGGAGGAAAGTGAACTGGCTCGCTTCATAGTTCGAGGACTTAATCTGCTATTCTGCAGGTGGCTACGAGGCCTATATCCGAGCGATTCTAGCACCGACTTGCTCTTCTGTAGAGAAGGGTGGTCTTGGATACCGAGGAGTGGTCGTCAATATCCGTGGCTGTAAGCGATCTCCCTTTCATTTCGAATATCCTTCCGCTCACCCGACTATTAGGTGCTGGCGTACCGATTCATGGAGGTCCGACCGATGACTTGCGGCAGGCGCTCCTTTACATATCAAACCGCTATCCTTCTGCGCCCTTAATTGGACTCGGGTTCTCGCTCGGCGCAAACATCATCTTACGGTACCTTGCCGAAGAGAAGGAACTGAGTCGATTATCGACTGCTTGCATTCTGAGCTGTGTAAGTACCCATCGTATCGTCCCGTCGTATCTGACTATATGTAACGTGACAGCCTTGGCATCTAAAGATTCACAGTAAAATGTATGCATGTTACGTGCTTTCTGGAGTTCAGGCTCATTAACCAACCATCCACCAGAACAGTAGCTAATCTTCTCGGTCCTTATGGCTACGTTAGTGCGAGGGGGATACACGACAGTCTCGTACGATTTCTCACGATACACTTCGTGCCGACGTTCACGCAGGCACCTTTCCACGAAGCATTAATGACTGCCACAGTATCCCGAGAATCGACAACACTGACGCAATTCCACTATCATTCTACCCGCACCCTAAACAGTAGTGTCCCGCAGGCGTATGATTTTGCCACCGTGAAAGCTGACGCGACATGGGCGTCTAGCCTGGTTGACATCCGGGTCCCGCTGCTGACGCTGAATGCAGGGGATGACCCTGTTGCCTACACCACTCCACACGGTGTGGCGAACGAGAACGTCTGCATGGTTGTCACACCAGGAGGCGGACACCTTGGATGGTTCGAGTCTTGGAACACCCGATGGGTTACAAGGCCGGTCTTACAGTGGTGCAAAATGATAGTAGAAGACTTAGTGTTTGAACGGAAGCATGGAAGAGAGACATACATAGCGGAGGGTGGTTTCTTGAAGGAGGTGGGCCAAGACCATATTGGGTGTATGGAGATTGAGGGGGGCTTAGAAGGGATGATAGTCGGGATGAACCCGGAGGAATTTTCTTTTGAATGATCCAGTCCAATCAGATCGTATGCGCATATTTTACAGTAAGATAGCAGGTTATAGTAATTAATTTCAGGACTATACAGCATGTAACATTCGTCCAGATACCATGTGGACATCAGCTCCACCTTCAGCTACGAGCTTGGCGCCTGGCGCCTCTCCCTCTCCTGCAGAAGGCATGCTACCCGAACCGACTTTCTGTGTAGTACCATCTCAGCCGACAATTGATGTCAATAAACTACCGCGTATGGGAATTAGAATTTGGACATTGCTTTGAGGCGATGATGAAAAGAAGGGCAAAACCATTTGATGAATGCATGTATTCGGAAGAAAGCAACGACGCTACAACGCTGATAATTTCCTTGTTTTTGCTCGGAGATGAGCCCAGAGAGAACTCTTGCCAGCAGATCTCCCGCCTTTCTCTGGCTGATCCGAGTCCTTCTTTTCTGCTTCGCTGAAGCACATAGTCAATGAGCATACATAGCCAAAAAGTGACGGCGGAAAGGTACTCACATCCTAAGATGCTGGGTGTTCACATCAACCATGTTCAAGGGAGAATTGTTAACGACTTTGAGTTGAGCTAATTTCAGTATATATGCGTCCCTCGATGTCACTTCGCGGTAAACATGAATGCTTATCCTCTTGATCTGAGGGAAGCGCGTCACGGATTCTGTGATACGGGCAGCGACGTCTTGATTAACCTGGTCCTTCCTTGGGACAACAATGTTCAAGTATTTTATGTGGGTCAACCGAGACTCAAAGCGACGACCGGTGTAATCAAGCCACGCCCGCGTTTGGTTGAGCGAGGCGAAGGGGATGTGAAGGTTGCAGACGTGAGGATGCGCCGCGATCATGCTGAGGAGTTTCTGCAGGTCTGTCACACTCGGGTGGCCCCTGTAGTCGAGATTCACATCTGTGACGAGAGGCATGATGCTCGGTTTTGAGAGTGCCAATAAGATAAGGTCGGATGGTGCATTCAGGCGAGTGACATTGGGCAGTGATCCCGATGGGAAGGTGATACTAGTATCCTCAACTGGACGTATGTCATCGATGAGGAGCTGGACAAGAAGGTTATGGCGGGATAAGAATGGAACAAGGTGCGATGGCAACAGCAAAGGACATTTGACCGACAAGAACTGCAGATGATCCATCTGGGTTCTAGAAAGATGTTGTCCGATATCCAGGCCATTAAACGTCAGCCCGGTGATATGGGAAGCGTTGAGTGACGCGACGGTTTAGTCAATGAATGGAGCAGAGAACAAGATGTTGGTGCCAAGTATCTCAATATCTCTGGATATAACGAGAGGTTGATACTGAAATATGGTATCGCTCTCTCCGATGATTAAGTCCCTTTCGAACACCAGCAATCCGGGCTGTCTCAATAAGCCATGAACTGGGTCTGAGATGGTAAGGCCCGTCAATTCCCATAGCAGCTTTCGAAAAGCAACATTATCTCTCTCCTTCGTGTCCCCCACGACCGGCGGCGCATTCCCTTGCTGCATGTTCATCTTGGCCATCAGAGACTCGAGCCTGTAAAACTTTTCACCCAACAGTCCCTTCCCAGAGTTCAGTATCAAGCGGATAAGCGTCAACTCCGGAGTTGTCCGGAAATAGAATGCGACCTCGCCCACCTCGTGGTCAAAATCCCGAGAAAAGGTGAACTCGATAGCCTGGATGCTTGGATTCGCAAACAACGAAAGGCTAAGAACTTTCAATAACGAAAATTCAATGCCGCCGAGCACATTTCTGACGATGAACGCTCTTTTAGATTGAATGGTTCGAGCGCGCCTGGTGTAAGAGCCAATTTTGACACTTCGATCCGTGTTCAAGATGAGTTGAACGGCACGTGATAGAGCAAGCCGGTTGAGTCGGCGGCAGAGGCGCCCGAGTGATATGAGATCTCGTTCTTCAAGATTTTCTACTATGATAAGGAGAATCTCGTCGAGAAGATCTATCATAGTAGCAGGTTGGTCGATTAAAGCCATAGACACTGAACCCATTAGTTGTTAGACGACTAGGAAAGGAAAGGATACATACTAGTGAAAGGAACGGTTGAAGGTGGTTACGAGGATAAAGGCACATGGTGTTGGAAAGAGAATCTTGCTCTGGGCCCATCGGGATCCACATCAATGATAGCTATTCACAGCAATACGTACTCTCACTTCACCGTAACGATAGGAAAGAGAAGTTTGTTGGTCATTTTGTATCTAATTATTAGACGTGAAACTTAGGTGAATATCCTGGTTTAGGAACATTCCGTGGTGGACGAAACCTTCTCAATAGAGCCTCAAGGCAAAATACAACAGATAATACAAATAAGCAAATAAAATAACGTACCAAATCGTGTCACATCATGAATTACGCCCCTACACCCCTCCTGGCGAGGACGCGTAAAGGCAAGTCGTAAAACCCATCCGGCATGACCAAAGCCTCGCCCTTCAACTAATTCTTCCCACTCTTATCCCTCACATCCCGCCAAAAGTCGGCCCACCCGTCTCTGCGGTTTTCATCTCCATCCTCAATCGGCGGAAGCCCCTCCCTTCCTCGAGGTCCAAACGCATCCTTTTGTGCCAGGGCAATTCGGTCAAGAGCCTTTATCAATGAGGGAGTGACAGGCACAGCACCCATCGGGGGTGATGGCGCCTCGACAGCTGTACCATGGCTCGAAGACAGAGTATTCGACGACCGGTATCGCTTTATGAACCTAGGACTCCACTCCTCATCGGTCTTCTGCTGACTGATGCTCGTAAGGTCCTCTTCATGGTCAGAGTAGTCAGGTACCTCCCCCTCTCCAAGTCCGCTAACCACATTCTTCCGCTTGAGTTGTCCAAGCTTCTGAATTTCCTTGTCATAGTCAATATCATCTGGCGGTTTGACCTTGTCATCTCGCTCGCTGTCATTAACCAGCGTTGGTGCCGTGGATGTCATGGAATGTCTTTGCTTCAACCAGGGTAGCCCACCTGTGGGCGGACTTGTTTTTGGGTCGTCTTCCTCTGAATCCGAGGACTCGAGTTGGCCTAGGGGTCGGAATTTGACAGCTTCCCGGTTACGCTTACACAGAGCATGGAAACGAGCCTGGTTATCCTTCTTGGAGCGCGCCTTCTTCAAGTACCCTGCACTTTGATGGAAATCGAACGAGGAATGATCAGACGGATTCGAACCGCTCTTGTCTAGCTTCGGAGGCGAACCAGCCTTATCGTCGTCAGGGAAGACGAGATCCTTGGATATGACGGGTTTCTCTGTTAAACCAAAGATGCGGTCCCATACAGATGTGAAGGGTTGATAGGTTCCTGCACGGTTGGCATGGTTGGGAAGGTTCGCTGCATAGTCGGCGAGATAACTGTCCCATTTCTTCCACATTGTCGTAAGTCTTGTATTCTCTGGAAAAGTGCACAACACATACCTGATCTGGGCACTCACCAAATGTCCGCTTCAGGAACCAATCTGACGCCATTCCTGCGCAAAGGAACAGACAAAATCCTGCGCTGAGGCCTTTCTCCCTGCTTGTCTCCCATTCTATACTTGCGGTAAGCCATAGGCGTTCCCACACATTGGTCCATGCAGGAATATGGGCTAAAGCCGCGATAGCGACAATGACGCCAAAGGAGCCCAGGGAAGTTGTGGCGAAGCGAAGAGACGCATGCTGGAACTTGACAAGTGGGAGCAGGGTGAAGAGAGTCACTATGGGGGTACATATGGACAAAAAGACGATCCGTGTCAATAGAGATGGATGGACGATAACCGAAAGGGCAAGAGCGAAAAGGGCGCTAGTACCTGACATCAGGCAATCATACCGGAAGAGATTGGTGATTGGCTTACCCTCCGGAAATACCGCCGAGTGCCAATGCAAAGTATTTCCATCTTCCGGCAAGAAACGTAGTCAGGAGGGAAGACAGAAGCCAGATGGCAACAAAGGACTTGGATGATAGAGCGCTTGAGGATGTAATGGATGGAATCAGCAGTGCCAAAAACGTCGAGAAATGCACTATACGGTCATATTAGTACGGGTAAACTAAGTAATAAATTATGATAACGCACATCCAAAGGCATATCCAATGGCCAAGCCACCAATACCGCCTTCTAGAATCCATTTTAATTTCTTTGGTGAATCAAATGCGCCTGGAATAGCATCGTATCGAGGCGCAAATTGTCGTGTGCGGTCGAGGGTAAAAAATGTACCAGAGAATGTGAGCAAAAGAGAGAGTAAAAGTAGAGGTAAAGCATAGGCCAGTAGGTATGATGTCGATGGGAGGAGGGTCGTAAGACTGTATTCGTCGGTAGTCGTCATTATCGTCATTAGTTGTCGTTAGTGATATCTTTAGCGTTGAAGATGTTATAGGGTATCTCCTGAGGCGTCTTGAATTGCCGTCGAAGACGCACTACCTCGGATGCGGAGTCCTGAAGGGGGGATGGAGGGAGTGTACAGGTGTTTACTTGCGGCATCTTCGGACACTCCACATATGACGTCATTGGCCGTATGTCTCGATTCTTGTGCGGCTCAGTCTTTGACTGGCAGCCACAATATTAATAATGCGGCTGACATGGTGCAAATTCGGGGGGAAAGAACTGCGAATTTGAAATGACTGTAATTAATACAAGGGTTCTAACTTTTAAGAAGGATTGCATAGACCCACTAGCACCGTGAATGGTCGAGATCAGCGCTATTTATAAGGAGAAACAGAGGTGCTCTAGCAGTGAACATCAATGGTAACAAGTGGCTGACTAACAGAATCGTCGTCCCATTGAAGCTGATGGCTCTCAATCCATAACAATTTTCCTCGCTTTTGCCACAAGTTCCTATTTTCATTCATTTTCCGTGATAAAACCGCACATGCACGTTTTACCTGAGGGAACAAGGCGACCGCGTCTACAATATGCGGACCGACAGTGTGAGTAGGATAAGGGACCCGGAGGGGAAAGCAGTACTTCTGGAAGTCCCTAGAAAGTAGGCATCCAGCCAAGTGATACATGTGTGTCGAAGGGAATGAGGTTGAATTGTAGGGCAACTTTGAATCATGAGCCTTTCCAGCAAGTCCACTCAGATCCGGCGAAGAAAAGGTCAATTTTCTACATCATCCAAACATAAGACAGTGATGCAGCAGGTGTTCAGGGATGTGATGGACCAATCTTGAAATGAAGGACAAAATAGAGCATTGGCGCAACATAGGGAAAGCATCCCAAAATGCTTGAGAGGTGGACCATCGAATGTACCACCGCATATGCAGTGTGGTGTCAGCGATATCAAGCTTCCTCTCCAAAGTAGCCCGATTCCTCTGCTTTGCCGTCTCACCAGCAGAATATCCCAAACCTATCCCCACCACGATGGAAAATTGAGAGCGATCTGATTCAACTCGGAATATGTTCGAAAATAACGTGTTACCTGCTCTGCAGCCTGCGCAAAATTTGGTGAGAACGTGCAAGCCACATTCTCGATGAGCGGGCTCATCACAAGCCACAGGCAGATGGCCTTGAATGATGAAAAGGGAAGGTCACAACTGCCAAAGGGCTCCAAATAAAAGAGAGACCAGCTTAATGTGGAACAACGAACGCAAAATGGTGGCAAATCCAGATGCAAAGATTGTTCGGTAGGGTCCATAGCCCGATGGATGTAGTAGGTGAGAGTAATGTAGTTAAATTTTCGGCATAGACACACAGCTGAAAGGAAATTTTCGTCATCCAACCAGAATGATGTGGACTAATTCGTTTGGGAGACCAGCCAGGGTGGTAGGGCCTGGGCCAGGATTAGGCGAGGACATTGGCGCGGCCGCCGTTTTGCCTGCAAAGTATAACGTTGTACTTGTTTCAGTGGAATCAAAGACCGGCAGAGTCGTGCAGTATGGGCGATTATTAGATCGATCCGCAAGCTATAGAGGCGACCAGCCCTCTTCAAGGTTGAGGGACACGGCGGTACTTTGACGAGTTCAATTTGATCGATTCGGATCGACTTGAACTTGCTCACGTGAAACTCACGGGGTAGTTTGTACGCGCCATCAATGATCACTCAGTGGGGGTATAATTTAAATATTGTTCTTGGTCTCTACATAACCCCTACGAAGTAACAATTTTTAAAACAAGAAGTCGTCAGGTTAGGATACTGCCCGTATGGAATCTGCCATCTGCCGGGCTTTGGACTCGATCTTCTCCTCGTTTTTAGTCACAAATCTGCCGATGTGTGGCGGAAATACCTGTTCATGGACGCGACTTTCGTGAAGAACTGCTGTAGTTGCACCCGATTCCTCCTTGAATTTCGGCCTCATGATCTCCTGATGATCCGATCTAGAACCTCCTGATGAGAGGCGGTGATAATAAGGATGGCATTTCGCTCTTCTCATGGTCATCCGTTTCGCGGCAATGATAATTGAAATGTTGATATCCGGGCAGTTACGTTGTCCTCGTCTACTCTTCAGACTTTTAATGTAAAGAGCTCCTTATCTTCTTCGAGCTAACTGAGACTCAGTCAATCGTAGAAGATCGCAACAAACCCCCAAAATGGTTACCTCAGAGTCCGTCGTTGAATGACCTGCGAAACACTTTGGTTCTAGCAGATTACAGTCCTGTCTTCGGGCCGCAATCTGTCCAAGCTGGCGAGTCAATGCCTCGTGTATATTCGGTATAACTCCAGGCGCCAGGAACAACTTCCAAGGCGCCCCATGATGGCATCTGAATTCCCACCCTTGGATGATATAAGACTCATCGATTCCTGCGCACCACCCAGCAATCATCGAGATGTCCCTTTCCCCATCCACGCCACAAAATGAACGATACCTCCCTGATACGGGATTGAATCTTAAAGAGTTCGATGGTCCTGATTATTTCACGTCAAACGTGCTGCATAAGCGGCGTCCGTCGAGAGAAGCGACGAGGCAAGAGGGAAGGGGGGAGTCTGTTTTGTGGTGCTCGCAATCTTCTTCGGCGGGAGCAACTGAAACGACAATATCAGGCGTGTTCTAAATTTGCTGAAATGTCCGTAGTATACTAATCATCTTACTTATAACCAGACTCTACAATACCGAGAGACGCTACCCTGGGGAAGAGCCGTCGTTTCCACGACTGCAAGATTAGCCTGTATATGAATGGTCACGGGCATCGCGAACCTTCATTTTCTGGACAAAGCGGCAGCCCTCAGCCGGCAGTTTCGCCATCGACTTGTACGTCTTGCAAACGACTGTGCGTCCTTATATAACTAACATCGCGTATATTTCTCATAGCATCACGTCCTCGGGCACTGGCATTCTTATCCACACCCCTGAAGCAACCCGAACTCAAGATCGGTAGGCATGAATGTTTCTCGCATGGGGAGGTTGACTGGAGCAGGTTGTTACTTTCTACAGGACACCCATCTCCACCTCTCATGTCCCTTCGGCTTGGGCCAGTCGGGTCCTAGTAGGGCCCCAATTCACTTCCTTTCCCTTTCCCTATTCATCATGCATCTATCATTGTATACTTACTTGCATTCGACCGGATGATACCCCACATACTGTGCTTCATACTTCATTCACGATGTTACAATTTTTAAAACGGCTTTTTCTATTGACATTTGTATCACTAAATCTTACATCCTTCCGAATCTGTATCCGAGGAAGCGATGTCGTCTGCTGGTGCCGCCACTTCATCCTCGTACCGGCCCGGGGGGGCACATATATCCAAAGGGAGCACAAACCAGCCGAACCAGATATCGCCATGCGTACTTGGGAGCAATACCTAGACAGTGTATCCTTGCTATCAAGCAAACGTCGCTACTATCTCACCATGTCATATGCTGATGAGATACACTTCAAGGCCCAGGAGACTAGACAGCACCCAACAGACTGGGAAACTAGGGTATTGTGATGAACCGTTTCTATTCTGCTCGAAATGCGAGCGCCGATATTCAGGCTAATTTACATCATATGTTTACATTTATATCATCAGAAAGTCCTGAGGCCTCAGTCCCCGTTGTCGGCCAACAAGTTGGTGGTACCCGAAGCTTAAACGCAGACACTGATCAGACGATGATCCGGAGACTGCAAAGAAGACTGCTTACGAATGCCTGTCAGGACACCAGAGATACCAAGGGACTTGACGAGGATGCTCATTGCCGCAGGAGTCGTATTTCCACTTTGAGAGATGATATAGGCAACAATACCGGAGACATGAGGAGTAGCCTGAGCCACAGAAAAGCCTCAGTTCTGGCACGTAAGCAGATTTCGAGGATTAATCCACACACCATGCTGGTACCACTGATGTTATTGGTGGCCGTCGTGCTGCCAATCCAGGAGCTGGTGACGAACGCGCCAGGTGCAAAGATGTCAACAACGGGGCTATCATAAAAGGTTACTTTTTCTGTAAATTGGTAACAAGAGTAAAAAAAAAATCGAACCCGTAATTAGACCAAGAAGCTTTCGCATCAGTAATAGTCGTGGCACCAACAGTGATGACTTCTGCAACACGGGCTGGGCTGGTGCCCGATGCATCAGTACCGTCTGTTGATAAATAAGCACTGATGAACATGAGTGGATTGGATGGACGAGACCTACCGTTTCCGGCAGCGACTACGACGTGAATGCCAGCATGAATGAGCTGTATTATTTCAGTCAGTAGCGGCACATATGCAGCAAATGTGATTGCTGACAGAGAGAACCCCGCTGTCGAAGGTACTAGAAGCCGAGCCGCCGAGAGACATTGAAACGATGGAGGGTTTACCAGAGGTTTCTATCCGGCGATAACTCAGTTCAATGATACGGGAGAGAAGATACGGAAATTACTGACCTGTAGCATTAATGATCCAGTCGAATCCCGAAAGAATGTCGGAGATATAACCAGAGCCAGCATCGCTCAGAACTTTGACGGCAATCAGGTTAACCGACTGGGACCCTTGTTAGTGCAAGGTGATAAATTGTAACCCTGTGGGAGTACATACCTTGGCTACACCGTATTGGGCGCCACCGATAGTTCCTCTGAATGAATGATGAGCTGAATTCAGCGAACTAAAAAGTCAAAGACTACGCACGAGACATGGGTGCCATGGCCATTACCGTCAGCATTGCTACGATCATGAGATTCAAATGCCATGCAGCGAGAACAGGCTACACTCACGCATAGCCGCCGAATGTCGCTCCCCAAGTCGCACGGCCACCAAATGTGGACTAACAAAGACGACATTCGTCAGTCTGGGAAACTAAATAGAAGGTCATGTGCCTTACGTGTGCCGTGTAGATACCTAAAATCAGCATCAGAACGATGATTTTGAAAACCATAAGATAGGAACCTGACCTGTATCAACAACATAGACATCCACACCATCTCCGGCGGCGTCGTATGTGTAGGTATAGGTCAAAGCCCTGAAGATGTTATCAGTCAGACCGTGATCAGCGAAACTGATCTCTAAAAAGGCATCGTACGATGTATCAGAAGTGGTGAGGGCTTTGGATTGAGAGATCCGGTTGAGGCCCCAAGGGGCGTCTGTTCTAATGGAAGGCGATGTATTAGTGAGTCAGAGCAACTTCCAAACACGGTGCCAGAACGTACTGAATGGTGGTAATGGAGACAATGCCATCCTCAGCGACAGTAGCTGGTGAGGCGCAATTTAGTGTGCCTTGTTGGTAATAGGATTTCGCTACTTACCGACATCTGTAATAGGAAGATCAGTATTCTGGCTGGCGGATATGCCTAAAAAAGGATGACCAACCAGGGTGAGCGCGGATGTCGTTCAGCGTTTCGTCATCGAGTATACCTAAAATCAAAAGTTACCATCAACTCGGATATCGGGAATGAAAAGAAGCTTTACCCGCGAATCCCGTGTAGGTGCGGTTGTATAACGCAGTGACTGACGAGCCAAGGCCCTCAACAAGCGAGTCTCTCGACGCCTTGTCCTTCATGGTCACGATGTAACCACTCTGTTTAACTTTTCCTGCAAACCTCTCAACATCGCGGAGCGCAATATGGGGAGCGCCCAGCACGGGAGTAAGTGCAGCTGCAAAAGAAACAGCAGTGGTGAAGAAAGACAGCATGATGAAGAAAGTAGGCCGAAGAGTATTTGTGAAATGAGAGCACTCGGTAGGAGAGCTCGTCTGTCCTCAGCAACACTGCTGACCTGGCTTTTAAGCATTCTTCAAGATATCGATAGATTACGAGCGATATGAGGATCAATTCTTGACAGAGTTCTGTAACACGTATAGGTACGTCCGTCCTGGGACTTTCAAACATCAGCTTCGCGCTACATGTGCTGCCTTCCTTTCAGAGATAAGGAACGAGCAATGTATGGTTCGAGATGCCTGTGGCGGTATACGGCAATAAGAAATTTTTATACTGATTGTGGAAGTCGCGACGGTTCCTGCCCACTGGACTGGTGTGGTATGAGAATATTGTGTTGCTCCGGCCAGAGTATTGCAGGTGAGATGGGTTCAAGTTTGATACCATCCAGTCCCTTCTGAAGATAGAAGCGAAGTATCTATAGATGTGATATCTGTGACCCGAAATTTCTCCAGATTTAGGTTATGCCAGAGTTGGTCAGTGCTGGCGTTGAACCAACTTGCGATTGGGGCTATTTTTGGGTCTCCACGTGCAGAACTGTCCAGGGAAACGCCGTACTGCTGCTGAGGTTAACCACGACCTCCCTCCAGACAGCAACAGATTTGAGGAGATAAATGGAATCGACTGGCGGGCATTTACTGCGCCTCTTTCGGTTCTATGCAGATTTCTGATGTGATGAAATGAATACACGATGTTCTTGAATACCTTCACAGTCAAATTCTGTGTCAATCGTGCAATGGGTGTCAATTATGGTGAGTCGAGACGATCTTCATCTATGCTTCTACCTTATCAAACAAAGGTCACTTTCGCCGTAGGGTCGAGTCATCATGCGACCTCTCCATTGTTCCCATCCGCAACTTGGACCTTGCCGTTATCTATAGTCCTCCTCACTGGCCAGGAAGCACCTGTGCCTTGACCATGGGACCCTTGGCCCTTTCTCAATCACTGTGGGAGACTCCATGATATTGATCCAACGAAATTCTGGTTTCAATGGGTAGGTTCGAACTTCGGATAACCAGCCCCCTTTTTCCCTCGCAGAACATGCCGATAGCTAGACAGCGTCAAACTTTGGGGTTCAGATACTTACTATTCTCACGCTTCAAATCTTTCACCCTCTATCTTACCGGACTTCGAGGACGGGTGCGATTGGGCATGCTTGCAGGATCTTCCTTCGTCAGAATGTCATCGAACGGTCGACGGCCAACCTCTGTCAGGTATCGCAAGGCTTATACTCACTAGAGGTCGTGGTATGGACCCATATTGTGCATATTTCGGGTGTTTCACAGAGTTCCTGTTGTATCAGCTAGCCTCGAAGGATGTTGGTCCAAGTCCTCCCAGCTTTTATTATCTTTCCACAAAAAAAATCTCTCCCAAGGGCCTATATGTCGCTTGCGCGTAATCGACTGGGCCCACAGCCATTTGCCATTTACAATAAACACGCCTTCGGACCGACTTTGCGCCCTATTTGTCCAACTCCGACTTCGGTTCCTGATAAAAGGCGCCTACCGCAGTCCCTTTCCCTCTTCATTACCACCACCATCATCATCCCCACCACGTTATGCCATTTTACGCGCAAACGGACCTTGACCTGAAGCTCTTCGGTTTCGAAGAGTTCGCTGCCCCTGTACCTCAATCCTGGGACCTGGAGAAGTCACAGTCCGCTTTGTGGCGCATACAATCGTCAGTGAACCAGAAACTTACGCGCCTCGAGATTTATGGTGAGATATCTTTTGAGTTCCATCAGCTGGGAGGTGTTGTTTATGCCGGCAACACCCCCGCGCTGTAGATTCCATTCCCCTCGAAATCATCACCCTCGGACAGTCACGCCGTTACGTTGACAATCAGATGGATATATTCAACGAAGAAGAAGCGAAGGCTACTACTTCTTATGGATGGAGGGTGCCATCCAATTACGCCTTGTATAGCGGCGGAGGTTCGAGCTTGCCGGCAACTAGTACGTCTGACTTCTTCAATCTGGACGGCCCTGATAATGTCAATCATATCTCAGAACCTCGTGTACTGCCGCCGCGCGTTCGATTATCACCCAAGCAAACTAGTTTCATGCTCGGTACGTGTCATTCCCATACTCATCGTGAGATTACTGCTTACAGTGAGCGGGACTTGCAGCAGGTCCACCTACCTCTCCCAAGAGCGCAAGGTTCAGACTTGGCACTGCTGGATACTAGAGACCATGTTCATTCACCGACACCACCATCCTCCTTTACTCACATTTGGGAACGTATCCATACATCGAAACATTCTACCTCACGCATCCATCTGTACTACTAGTCACCAACATTGCACAATACATCTCGTTCACTTAATAGCACCTTGCGGCTCATATGACCACCTGGCTGATTCTATTCTTCTAGGCCATCTATCTTCGAGAACTGAATCTAAAGGTGAAGTTAAAGCTTGAAGCTTTCCGGGCCAATCTATTGCGCCACGTGGAGAAACTTGTGTCGAAGATTTTCCGCATTGCACTCCTGACCTTTTACTACTAACACCATCGAAGAGATCTTTCGCCCAGTCCGAGAAATGGCTCCGTTCATGATATAATCATCCGGCAAGAAGCACTGTCTTGAGCCACCATAGGCCACCACGGATCTCGTGGCAATCGTGCAGTTTTTATTGTCTCTGACGTTTGGCCACAATACGCCGGTTTCATCTTTTTGCCACGTACTTTTCATATTTAGCCTCAGCTTTCATCATGCCACGTCGCTTCTAATTCTCTCCTTCGGGTGCTTTCATATCCCTGCCACGACGTTTGCCTGACCCCGACGGGAATCCTTTACCTACTATGGACGTGGTTCGAATTTGCTTTACGAAGTGTGGCGATGTCTTTCGAAGATTCAACTTTAGCGAAGACATAGAAGAAGTTGTATTCAACTCTCTGCCACATAACACGATCCAAGTAAACGCTGGTGTGACCACCGAATTGATTTCAGGCTGTCATCCGGACCGAGGCTCTGCATGGTACCTGGGGGCAAACACTGGAACGTCAAACGATGAAGATAGGGTTCGACTAGCGATTAAACTTGCTACTCACATTGAGGTACAACCGCGGACGGAGCAGTATGAAGTGGCTCAATTGCTCAAGGAGGAGGCACTCTTCTACTCGCGCTATCTCAAAAAGCTCCAAGGTCGTATCGTGCCCATCCATTTCGGACTCTGGATTGGCTGGACATCGTGGGCTGGGGTCGTGGTCTGTGCAATTTTGGAATGGGGTGGCCATCCGTGGCCATCCAGGGTTGAGATCAATACGCATGAAAATTGGTACGCCACGATTTTTTAAAATTCACCACAAGGCATTTATGCTGACTTTTGTACGTGTACATAGCATGAAGTTTGGAGCAGCCGTTCAAGCCTTGCATGATGCAGATGTGGAACATCGCCAGCTAGATGACCGTCGCCACTTGCTTTACAACGAGGGGTCTGGGACCGTTCGAATCGTGGATTTCACGCAGGCTACAGGACGTCATGTATGCCAGCGTCAGCTGCCTCTTATTCACTATGCAGCTTGTCCATCCGAGGAGATCATGCGATGCGGAGAGCTGATCCAAGCCGGGAGGCTTCTGGGGCTCTTTGGCTCGACGCCTGGTGGGTCGTTTTCTTATTGACAGTGTCGTTTCTGAATTGGTGTATCCTTTGCAGAGGACCAAGACATGGACATGAGGAGGGCATATATATTTTACAAGCGAAAGAGAGCTTTGGGACTTTCACATCCTCTGGCACTTGAAGCTCAGTTGCAATTTCTTTTGCGCTATCGGGAATGTCACTGGCATGAAACCGGACAGCTTGACCAGAGTTTGAAACTGACTGGGAGGCCTCGTAGCTACACCCGCCATAGTCCTGTTACTCCGGAGGTAATAGATATGATCCTCGAGGAGACTGGTGTGTCTCGACGGGGATTAAATTCATCTCGGATACGGAGTAATACGTTTTCTCCGTAGTTTGACCGCTGTTGGCACCATCATCCGGACCCTACTATACTTCACTGCATATATCTGGCGTAAGCCTTTGGTACGCCTCGCACATTTCTACACCCAGTAGTGGAAGTATTACAGCATTAACATCATTTTAATCCCATCGAGTTGTTATTTTTTGAAGCACAATTTAGTAGGGTTGCCGATAAGCACATCACATCGGCCTAATCACTGCTGTGACGAATCGGTTTTTCTGGGGAGTCAATACCGGTCCGTCACCGCACTGAATGCTGAATTTGAGGGAAGATGATGTGACGGTGGACCTGCAGAGCGCGACCAGTTAGGCGCAGACACTTCAACCAGTTACTGTGAAGTTACGTAACTGTCCATCATCGTTGCGATCAACCACGACCATGGACAGTGCTGAGTTTCATGCTGCTGTGTACGATGCTGTAAGGCATATCCCGGTGGCTCGTGTTACTTCCTACGGTACGCCATCAGTCCTTCACAATCCTCTCTCCAAGGCTACGACCATTGTATTGATGCAGGCCACATCGCGAAACTCATTGGCATGCCCAGATATTCACGACACGTCGGTCAAGGTACTTTCAACCGTTACCGTAGACTCATCTCACTCAATTACACGCTTAATATTAGCACTTAAGTTCACGTCACTTGACGCGGATCCGCCTGTGCCATGGTATCGCGTCATTTCATCAACAGGTGCGATATTGTCTCGCGGGCCGGGAACGGATGGGGCACAGCGGCAAAGGGAGGCCTTGGAAGCGGAAGGCGTAGAGGTCTCTGATCCCGGATTGAAGGTCGATCTGAGAACGTGGGGATGGTTTCCCGATAACCTCGAAGGGGAAGTTTGACGTATGATCATGATGATTACGAGTTTTCCACGTAGTGTGTTGACTGTATATTGTATGCTTTGAATACGGGATGTGTAATGGTGTCCAAGATCAGTATCCTTCCGCAAGATACGCCGTCGACGGGCACGTCCTTGTGGTTGTCGCATCACTCTTAATTGGTCTTGGCCATTGCTATTCTATCTACCATAGGCCGCCACTTATTCTTGGTCATTGTAGTGATATAACCGGTTCACGATATGTATTATTTTGCGTCAAGAAAAGGATGAGCAGTACTCTAATGTATCTAGTGAAACACTGTCTAAATAGAGACACTCTACAATTATTGATAGTACATGTTTCCATAACAAGATAAAGCGACGACAATAAGGATAGTAGGACATTTTAAGCAGTAATGGTGAATTTTAGCTTGTCGCCCTCAACCTCGCACTTGACCGAGTTCATATTCTCGACGATGAAATGAGCGCCGCAGTCCTCGATCTTCGACCTTTCATGCGAAGTGCAAACAGCGATTACAATCGCACCGCTAGAAACACCCGCTCGGATGCCGGAAGGGGAGTCTTCAAACACGATGCACTTCGAAGCGTCGTATCCGAGACACTTTGCGGCAAGAAGGAACGGATCAGGGGCAGGCTTTCCAGCCTTGAGACGCTTATCGTCGGCAGTGATGGTGACCGGGGGAGGGGTTATCCCGACGCGAGTCATGCATCCGTGAGCTGTCATAGAAAAATAAGTAAGAGGCTGGTGCGACTCAGAAGACAAAGAGGTTTACCGTAAGTCTTGGCTCCAGAAGTCGCGACAGCGTATCTGCCTGCGGGAATGGAATCCATCAACCTTTTCACTCCAGGAAGAATGCGGACGGAGCGGTCAACGCTCGCCGCTTCGATCTGCCAAGCCTCTAGTTCATCCCGACGCGTCTTTTCTTCAAGACCCTCCTCAACGATCTCGTTGTGATTCGCCTCCATGACGGCGTCCTCGAAGGTAGGTTGGTACACCTGAGTCTCTGGGACGGCGCTCATACGAAGGAGGTTCTGCAGACGACTGGCGAAAGAGGGGCGGCGGGATTGGGAGGAAATGATCGAGGAAGCGCGAGAGCTTGGCGCCGAGCTCGCGGGAGTCAGATCGGGAGTACCAAAATCCCAACTTGCGGGAGAACGGAGGGGGGAGTCCATGGGAGAGTTGGAAAAAGAGTTGCTACGAGAGCCAGGGCCATGAGTGTTGTAGGCGTCGGCGAAGAAGAGAATCGACTCTTCAAACTTGGTGACCTCGTCGTCCATTTCGTGTTCTTTAATGTAAGGCTTGAACGCGGCGAGGTTATCCACGGCACGTTTACCGTGGGTGGCGGCGATGACATAGGCTGGGTCCTCCCCAATGTCCTTCGCGACTTTGCCCCAGGCGGCCTCTACAGCTTGGATAGAATCCGTCAAGGTTCCGTCCTATCAACACACTGGCAGAGTTAGATTGGGAAGACGACGATAACGAGGTACACACCATGTCAAAGAGCACCGCGTCGGCGTAGAAAGTTTGAGTCGAAAGCATGATTTCGCGAAAGAGGTAATCTAATAAGAAGTGTAGCTAGAGAGATGTCGATGAAGCTTCGACTGCGAATTGGGGAAATTGGTCACAACATGTCACTTTATATACAAAGATACTTTGATGAATAGGGGGAATGTGACGTCAAGGACGGTTGAAAAAATTTGATCACTCGGCTGTCTTGGAGTCGTCATCTGGGCCAGCATCTCCAGGCAAAGCGGGTTGCCATAACGGGAGACACTGCTGGATGGCTGAGGGACAGCCACCAAATAATTAACGCTGATTTCAACGTTGGCTGGATATTTCCATTTTGCATGTTAACGTCCTCCCGAAGGCTCCACAGTTTCCAAGATCAATGATCAAAAAAAATCTGACTGTAGCAGGGGGATAACGCTCCACGCTCTCCCTGCAATGAATAGAAAACTTAGTTGGAAGCCTCCAAGAATGGTGGATGTCAACTTACCCGGTAGCTCTATCGACACACGAGCGGTTCAAACGTAGAAGGCGGTGATGATCTCCTTTTTTGGGTGATATGATGGAATCGGTTGCTGACCATAAAAGGATCATCACCACGTTTTCCTGGACACACGTCACAACAACCGCATAGCGAGGCACGGCCGATCGCGTCTGCGTATGCTCTGCCTTCCAGCCTTCTTCCCTCACCTCCTTTTGCAGTGGCTCCTCTGGCTCCGTCGTTCTTCCTTGTTTTTTCCTCCTCTTTTTTTTTCTTATTTTAGATCGCATTGTTAGCTTTGTGGAGCCTTCTATTGATTATCTATGCTAAAGGGACTCATGAATAAGCTAATGGTCCTCCGTCTCAATCGCGAACGTCGGATTTGGTTTTTATTCTGCTCCCCTACGTGTGAACACATCCACGTGCTGCTGGAGCGTTAGGTTACGATATGCTAGGAGCCTTATCTATAGGCTGGCATTCTGCCGCACTGGCCTTTGTTCCCTCTGTCATTAGGGTGTCTTCTTCTGACGCTCATGCATTCATGTATCAGAAAGTCTACCTATATGGTCCTGCGCGTAACGGAGCCTAGACCAAGGCACCAATAACAAAGGGCAGACGTATTTCATTGAGATGGGAATCATGTTCGCGCCGCCCCCACTTCAGGTCGTTTCATCTCCAACCTGGGGCTTGATTAATGATTACCGCAGATTACCGCTCAGCGTCTTGAATCATGGGATCAAATGGGCTTCCGTCCCCGCATCTGTGACTTGTGAAAACCTTCCACTCGGAGAGCCCTCGAAGCATACTTGTTTCTCGCATGAATGCATGCGCAACAAACGTACCTGACGTCACGTAACCAACTGTTATTAAGTCATTTCTCTGTACCTGTCTCCAGACTGTCGTCTTATTGCGGAGAAGACGTCTATACTCGTCCTTCCGCCCGCTTTTTCACATGTCTAAAGAGTGTTTCCAGGGTGAAATAAAAGGTACTGAAAGGAATACCTTCAAACGATCAACGTTCGAAGTTCTTCCTTTGGCTTTTGTAAGTGGCGAACCTGACCCGAAGAACAACTTGTTTCTCTGACGGTACCTATCTGGCAGAATCATCTGGTCAGAAAGATCCTGGGGTTCTGCTCGAGTGCAGGGAATAATGCACGGTATGTCTGAACCGCACCATACCGTTACTCGTCGGTCTTCCACCACTCTAGGCCCATCCACAAGGTGAATTCGAGATCCCTATCGACTCCGGAGCGGGAGGAAGACCTCACAGCTCGATTTCATTTTATTGTACACAAAGCTGCGCCCATCTGAGAGCAATACAGACTTAGGCTGGGTCCGCCATCCTTATATTTCCGAGCTACTGCATGGCGACAGTGTGTGAATTTCCATGTTCGTTTGCTTGGGCATCAAAGAAATCCTTGTTAAGCATCACGGAAGTCCTCGTGACCTATTCTGCGCTGAGCACTGATTGGGCGGTTGCCACTTATTATGAATTTATAGTGGTGCAATGGTACCCCGCCACTGGTGCCAACCGCAGAACAACTCTAATTGGCCCTACACTGAAGGGCGCAAAACCACACTACAAGCCCGTTACTGTGCTACACACCACATGCCGACCACCAGAAGAAACTAAAGTTATGAAGGAGGGACTAGGACACTTGGTAAAGGTACGTCCATTGTCTCTTATTCTAACTATTTGTGGTGGTTAATAAAATGTAGAGTCACACAAAAAACCTGGCCCTAGCCAGGTGACATTAGTATGATATGCTTCCTCATCTAAAGTAGGCATTAATGGGGTAGTGGTAACCTGGGTCGTTGCCATATTGTGCATCTTCGACCCGCCGGGGGTTCAATTCCCCCTTAATGCAGGTCCAGATAATTCGGAATAGCATTTTTCTCCCTAATCAAGAAATCTTCTCTTGAGCTGAGGCAGGCTCCGCGCCATCATGGTGGCTAAGTTTTAAGTTTTCCCCTAGACAATTGGAAACTCCAACAATGATAATTTCGTCGTTGGTCCCCCATTGACTGACACCTACTGTCAAGACTGGACGATAGAAAGTTGAAAGTTTTGTGCGTGGAGCCAACGTTCATTATTATATTATCGCGACGGTGTGCTATTCTGAACCAGACTTCGCCCCTGACATCATTTCGAATCTACACTCTGTTTCCGACCTCAAGGATCAGCCCATTCAACTTCGATAAAAATTTCCGGTCTTTAACCGGCCCGATACCGGACTTGACAATCTGCACCGTCCCTTAAGTATGTCGGCGTCCATCTATCTGTCTTACGTCGATGATCGTGATCACGTCGCGTTGTGCATGTCGAATGTCCATTCTCTAACTAAGTTCAGGGAGGATAAATTTGTGATAGTAAGTTTTTGGTGATTACAATGTCGTTGTCCATTCCAAATTCCAGACTTGAGAAACTACAGACGTAATCGACTGCGTAAATAATCCGTGAATGCGTATACGTACAATTGGCTGTGATAATCCATGATGGTTTCGAATCTATCGGGGAAATCAAACCAAGTTAGTTCGCTCGGAATGTATGGGAAGCATAAGGGACTCGCCTTCGTTGCTGCATTATTACAGCCGTGTAGATTATCTACACCTATGTTTTGCGAACCACAGGTCAGAGCGGCACAATTAGTTATTAGTAGTATGAGTATTGCATATGAATGAGTATCTGAATCGGAAAGCGATGTCTGTTGCAGGCGGCGGCATAGTGAGAACGCATACGACAGCGGGGACACTAGGATAGCATGGAGGATAAATGAAGGGAACGACGAATGCATATCCAGTATCGACAGAGGGAAAAGGGGGTCAGACACGACCATCTGGACAAGTCACATCTACAGTTGAGGATCATCAGCGCAAATACTACCATGGTCACCACGTAGTAAACTCACCCAGATATCAAACCGTTTCTTCCTTCGCGAACAACTCATATCTGGCGGGCCGGGATCCACAGCCCGCATAACACACGTCGAGGGGCTCGACGTCGTGAGCATAACGAAGGATATCACTTTGAGATTATCATCAAAGTCGATGGTACACTCAAAGTCCTCCCTCCACCCCTTCCGACTCGACCTCCACGTCCAATGCACGCTCCCGAGGAGAATGACGCGCCTAGCGTGCACCGAGATCCTCATGGAGTGCTTTTCCATCGCAGAGCGCTCATAATGGGTCGCCAGCAGATCAAAGTACGATCGAACGGCGTTGAGCCCCGTGAATCGATAGGCATCGGGGGTTTTACAGTCTGCGAACGAATGCTGTATGGTGACCGTATGGTGCTGGGAAAAATGTGCCAAGAGGCGTATAGACGTGGAGTTATTGGCGATGTCGGAGAAAAGATTGTCTGCGACGACTGTGAGGTCTGATACAGAAAGTGACATTGTGGGAGGGAAGGACTTGAACGTTTAGCCAAGGCAAGTAGGATCCTATATAAATCATTGGACCTCGGGCAGACGGGCAGATATTTTTGGTATGGCCGTAGAAGGGTTCCAGGTTCGCAGGGACTTGGCGCCGGCTGGTCGCAGTCGAGTGAGTAAAAAAAACATAATACGGGCATGTTTACGGACTTGCTTCACTCGCATCATTGGTACTTTGGTACGCCGTCCAAGGTGTAAGAAGTTAATATGATATTTGACGCTCACGTCAGTCGAAAATCCGGCACGTTCATGCGGTCCTACCACGGATAGCAGCCGACAGCTTCGGATTAGCGGTCGGCTATTCGTGAACACTGGCAAGTCCTTTTTATTAAGCAAAACTACTCGAGAAGATACAGGTAAGAATCAGCACGAGATAGCTTTAGTACCTGATGATATCTTTGTACCGGGGGATATGAAGGGTATTTTTGACTTCCAGTGTACTGCAGAGATTTCTGACAGTAATTGTGCCACAGATTTTCAGGGTATAGGACGAAAACAGCAAGCTTATTCCGGGTGCAGAACGCTGGGCCGCGATTTCAAAATCCACATGGCGGTTAACGAGATCAGTGTACGCCAGTGAGTTCCGAAATGACTCAGTTCCAGCTAAATTTTTTGACCTGGACGTTAGCAAGACAGCTTGCAAATCAGCTCGGGCATCGGTCATGGTCCACTGTGCTTGAAGTATTAGTACGTGCCCGGCCTAACATTGGGGAGGGATCAATTCAGCGCCTCCGAGACCGATAGATAACCTTCCGATCCAAACACAGCACCAGGGTCAGGTTCCGCGACAGTTCCTTGTGGCGTGATCCTTGTGGATCTCTTCTAAAAAGAATGCTGCCTAGCCGTTGCCGTTTAGTGCGCTTCCGGGTGAAGGATAAATGCAGACTGGAGAAAAAACCGCGATCGTAAGCGACAACAAATGAAAAGGCATGGGTCCATATTTGCTTCAGCCTGCTGTTTCAATTTCGCTATACCTTTTGCGCGACAATCCAACGATCTCAGTGAACCAAGTGAGTGTCGACACAAAGGCATTGTGCGTCTTCCAATCGTGTTTCGCGGCACCAAAAGGTACCAATTTCACCATGCACAAAATTGTTGGGGCTGTGGCGGTGGTTCCGCGGTGCCTTTAAGAAGACGACCCCATTCAATCGGATAAGTTGTTGCCTGCCAGTGAGTAATTTCGGCAGTTTTTGTATCGACAGATTAACATAACAGGTCATTTTCATGCGAGCCTCAGATGCTATGTACTACGAAGGTGCATCCACCTGTCACGGACGCCAGAAATCTCAAATAAATGTGCAGGCGGGACATTAGCCTGTCGTTAACATGAACCTATGGCTTTGGGCGGTGTTGCTTTGCCTGCTGGAGTGTTAGTGAAAGTCAAAATCAAGAATCGAGGGTGGTGCCTTAGGGTGGCACGTCAGAATACAGCAACATCTCGACGCTTTCGAGCGCGGCTTCGTTTATGATGAATAATTTGACACCCTAGCATCAGAGAAAAGGCCTGCGGAATCAGAACGCACACCACGTTCTGGTGTCAGGATCATCAAGGGGTCGAGTCAGAACCACGGATCTGTTCGTATAAGTCTCGAGTCCGAAGATAAGAGTAAATCTCCGTTGTTCCTTCCGGTCGCTAAAACGCGAAGTCTAGAGGCTGGGAATTAGATGGATCAGGAGCATATATGTTCGAAAGATCAGGTACAAGTGGCGTCGCTTGTCTATCATAAATCGAAATCGTACGCAACGCCTGAACCTATGCAAATATTCGGATCACAAGGTCAGTGATTCAGAAGCCGTGCGCCTGTGTTTTGAATTGTCACCGAAAGGATGAATTGTATCGACGGAAACTGCCAGGAATACCGTTATGTGGCGTAGAAGCTAAAAGTCCCTTGTCATACAGACTATTGATTCCCTAGGATGGTACGGATAGTGCAAGGTCCGAAGAATATGAGCAAGAACAAATAATTGAGTCGATAGTGAAGACATGTACCAAAAATATGGAGGTTGCATGATTCCGAATTCCTGGACAGTATGGAAGATGTCCATGAAAATCTAGGTGTGGCCAGCTCTTAGCAACGAAAATTAAAAAGTATTGGCCAAATCCAAAAAAACCCTGGAGTTCGGTTCACCCTAAGGATATGGACCACTCATCGCGCTTAAATTGTAATCACTGGGAGACGAAGATGGGTAAATAGCGCGCCACGACTGGAACTCGACTCGAAACCTGTCCTTGGTGATCGTATATGATGGGCTAGATTGACGTGAGTGCATGTATTTTACCGGCGCAGTCCTTGAGGTCGGACCAACAATCCGGTATATGCCCAGCAGAGACTTTTGCACGGCCCATTCGCCGGACCGCTGAAGCTCAAAATATAAAACCGAAAAGCATACCAAGTCCTTGGCGCTCTCGGGTGAGTATTTCTTCCCAAAGATTGATGGATAGCGGCAAGCGCGAAGATCAACCCGTAAGGAATGTGCTTGGACGAATATGATTGGGCCATCGCGTACGAGATATTCACAGAACGGTACAAGACACCGTCCTGACCAGCATGAAAAAATGTCAGTTCGATTACGACATCAGGGTACATAAACTTACCCGATCGAGACCTGTAAAACGCTCATTTGCAGCATTGAATTATGTCTTTATTTAATCTATACAGGCAATTCGCTCAACAGGAGCCCTGAACATGCACCGACGCGCGCCTAGAGGATTTGAATTGAAGTAAAGCGACGCTGAAAAAAAGTTGTCAGGAGTCAAACTGAAAATGGCGAGATGAACGTACTTCAAACGTACTTTTAATATCTGACAGACCGGCTGAACGCCAAATCCTCGGATATTAGTGCTCACTGGGAGTTCTGCTTTAATGCAACTGTCAAATAACGATGCTATCTTCGGCATTATTGACTCCGTTGCTGAGTTAGTACGGGGACAATCGATGTTGAGAAAGGGACGAGCAGCAAATACATCGACCCTTTGGAAAACAACAGTCCTTCGTGTATTTGCTATCTGATAGCCCAAAGCCTCTGACCAGTTTTTATCGTCTCGATTGATACCTGCCACATCCTAGTGAAACAGAATGATGCAAAAACCAATGAAGCGAGCATAAACCTTATAATTTGACTACCGTGATGCATACGCGAATCGTCAACTTATCTTTCACCTATTCTTGGATCGATCATCAAGCTACCAATAGAGTTAAGTCGACCCCTCGGTCCCGGATTCCCTAATATTGCCCAGAGCTATGGCCGTGCATCGCATCGGCAATACGCCCCTTTGGATTCGTGCGTCGCTAAAAAAGCGCGTCAAGAAGACTTAAAATGTCGCAGAAGCACGACACGCATACCAAAGATCTAGATGCGCAAAATATCGCGGCTATATGGACATCAAATTTGCGGCGCAGTTTACAGGTTCAGCGCAACCATGATCGGGTTGGCAGATTATAGTCGAACCTAAAACAAATGACCTTCTTCAATCAAGACAACGTCCTTCGAGTTGAATTATTAAACAATCACGCCCGACTTGTCGATTCTCATTAGATGTTGCCTGATTTTTTTTCAAAGACGCTGCAGCCAAACAGGACTGCTTCGTACCACATCCGCCTGGGATACAGCTGCATTCTTTCCTACTGAACATGCATCCGCGATGTATCAGCAAGAGGATAAGTGTCATGATGCCAAAAATGTCTTACTAACTGCGGAACTCGCGTATGTGCACGAGCATGCCATTCACCACTGGCTTGGCGTGAAGCCAGTTTTCTGGGATAGTACCAGCAGGAAGGCATTGCCCCAGCGCTGCTACATATGACCAAAGGAGAAATGAGGATCGGCCATGCAAGAGCACCGTAGCCGAAGGTAACGCCTAGAAAAGACTGAGCAGCCTTGAAAAAAAGCACCAGCGTTCAGTGAAAAGCATAGTCTTGCTTTGGGAAGCTTGCGAACGGCGACGAGCCTTGTTCATGGATGGCGATGCATGAGACGACAGGAAACAAGTGTGCTATTATTTCCCGAATTGCCTCAGCACTAATAATGTGTCAGCGGTCGTCACATTGCCCCAAACCCTCCGTGTAGAATTTAGAGGCTTTTCTAGCGATCTGGTGCAGTTCCATGACGCAGATCATGATGTACAGGAGGATGCCACCAATGTTTCCTTGTGCAATCGGTGTTCCTAGAGTAAGTCCCTCGTGGCAATACCTCAGCCCTCAATTTCAAAGCTATAAGTCAAGATGACACAGCTCACCGCTTTCAAGCTTTGAAGTATTAATAGCTGATTTGAATAGCAAGTATTCATTAGTGTTCGAGCGGAGTCCCCTTCAGCTCCTCAGAGCTTCAAACTTCACGTCTTCAGCCAGACAGTCAATGATCGGTTGGTCCGAACAGCCTTTTCTGCTTCATGGCAGTAGCACTAAGACAACAAAAGACGGCAACGAAGGGCTAAGGCGTTAGATGGGTATCGGTTAACGTCTCTTTGCATCAAGAGTCGAGAGTTGAGATGACAGGTAAACGATGACCGAAATTTTCAGGTTGGCGTCAGGCCGTCGGTTCGGACCAATCGGACCGACCTCCAAGAAAAAATTTACTCCCGACTCAGGTTGGTGGCATGTGCAGCTAAGCACGGACTCCGTCTTTGATTGAAAATACACAAGGAAGCACCAAGTCCCATCGGCCCACTAACGAGCGTCATTCTGCCCGTTTAGATGACGGCTGCTACTAATGAACGACAATGAGTATCTCTTAATCCCGCTTCACTTTTTGGCAGTCCGAGGGTAAGGCGGTCTGAGATATCCTCGTTTAGAGCATTCAATTATAGTGGCGCTTCGTGGCAGCCACGCGGACACTCAGGAAAGATCTATGGGGATCATTGAAATCTGACATTACAAGAAATGGACGTACATTTACTCTGTCCGAGCCCGAGGCAAACAGCGGGCCTAACGACGAGAAGAAAAAAATCAGACTAGGCGTAACTCGAACCCATGCTTCATCAATATAGCTTAAGCTGGAAGGGGACAGGGAAGGAAATTACGAAGAGGTCCCGCATGGGAGATACCGGCCGTCTGCATGTGCTGCAAAACTCTCGCCTGCACTCAGGTATATCAGTAGGGATTTCGTATGGTAGCACGCTTTGAAACAGTACAGGTCTAGAAAGGTCCGAAAAGGTATACTATGAGGAGTGAAAGTCAATCCAGTCCCGGTTTCCCCCTCTGCCGCTATTGATGAAACACGAAATTGATAGTACACATGGGTGCCAACGGCCATACGTATACTTGTTGCTGATATCAAGCCTTCGCGACCATAAGAGGCAGAGAAGCAGGAAAGGAACTGATATCCTTGGGTCCAGAGCAATAAAGAGCTAAGAGTTGTGATAAAAGACACGAGATTGACAAGCGCAGCCGGTATCTACCAGCAAACCCGTCCCTGCGAAGACCTGCGGGACATTGAAAGAGCGAGAAACCGGGTAGGCCATGAAACACGAGCAAGGATATTGGTAACCAAACAGAGATATCATGTGTTCACGAAAAAGATGGTAAAGATGTATATAAAAGGGAGAGCAGTTGTTGAGTGGAGTGGGATTTCCTGCGTGTTGCCTAAAAAGGACCATCAAAGTTCCTTGTTGGGATCCAGAGCTTGGGATCTAGCCATCAGATTGCTGTTTCTCAAGAACAATATTGAACTCCGGAGGCTATTATGATTCGAGTCCCATGGCACCCACTCTTTTCTTTCATGCGTCTGCTACTTCAGGACCCGGGGCCGTTTATCAGGTTTCTGGTCAAAGGTTCACGTTTTTTGTCTTGCTTGCACGCCCCTCACACTCGTTTTATCGTCGCTCGTTTTTCTCGTCTCTCATAGGGTCTCTTTGTGTCCCTCAACTCTTATAATATGCATACCGCGGCAAGGCCCACCCATATACGAAAAACTCATCGTGCCATTCCTACTTATTCGCTCGAAGAACGCGCGCCAGCTTTGATTAATCTTCCGGTATCCCTCCCTGACATACCCATTATAAGCCCTATCGTAACCCTGCTCATTGCTGGAATCAACCAGCAGGCGGGGACGTCAACAGTGACTATAGCCACGACCGTATCCAACTTAGTCGCCAGCCCGACTGAAAGCAGTGACTCTGCCTCAAACGATTCAAGCTCTGGAAATTCGTATAGTTCTGGAAGCACCGACTCTGGTTCAGGCAGTTCGAATAGCTCAGGATCCAGCTCTGAAAGCTCAGATAGCTCAGGGAGCACCATCTCAGTGACCAATGTCGATGTCATCTCGGACAATACCGGGAGCGGGAGCTCTGGAAATTTTGGCGGTGTGAGCGAGGTTAGTTTGGCAAGTTCTGGTGGGAGCTTTGCAAGTACTGGGAGTGCAATTGCTGGAAGTGGGAGCAAAAGTAGGACCAAGATTGACGCAACGGTGTCCGGGAGTCTAACTGGCGCGGCTTCCGTCGTTTCTTTCACTAGCGATGGTTCTCCGGTAAACACGTTCATCCTTTCCTCAAGTGCTATACCGTCGTCCGGAACCGGTAGTATCGAAGGTACCGACTTGCCTTCTTCTACCCGTTCTTCCGGGAATGTCACCCCGAGCGAGACGACGGCCAGCACGAGGGCGAATTCGAAGAGCGGCCCTTCTGCTACCGACATGGCGACGAACATCCAGGAGCTTTCGGCCAGCGCCGTTGGATCGCAGCTTACTCCCAATTTGAACATACTTTCTGGCAACCCGACTGCTAGAAGTACAGCGTCTGGTGCCTCTACCGATACCGTCAACGGAGGAACAGATGGCACAAACGGAAGTGGTGGAAGTTCTTCCAATGGTAATGGCACAAACGGAGGTGGTGGTCTTCCTACTGGCGCCACTGTAGCCATTTCTTTAATCGTTCCTGCCATATTCGCTGCCTCTCTCCTACTCTTTATCCGACAGCACCTTCGAGCGAAGCGGAACAAACGCAACAAATGGTGGTTTTCCAACATGAAGTCACGGGAGGACGATACCAGGGTTTCTAGGAGTGGTGCAGAAACCGCTGCTGGGGCACGCTCAATTAGGAGCAGCTTTGGTACACCATATGAGTATAACACAACGCCGACACCATCCTTCGATATTCCAGTGCCTGCTCTCCCGCCTATGGCAGAAATTCGCCGCAACCAGAGTCCTGAGCTACCGATGCACAATGTGCCAGTTGGACACCAGTCACCTCCTCTTCTGGTCAACGTCGATGATCTCCCACAATCCGACGCGCGTAGTGTCTCGCTATACAGCACCCGCAGCACATCTAGCGAACTGTACCGTCAGTACCTCATCTTGGGTACCAACGACAGAGAACCAGCGACCCCCATGTCCGTTCGCCCGTCCATGTTCGTGTTTCCCAATCCACCTAAAGACTCCAGCAGCGAGGCGACACCAAAGAGGGATAGCGGTGTTCTGGGCTTCAGCCATGAAGCAAACCCCTTCGTCGATCCCACTGCTTCCCTTGATCGTCCACCGTCGCCCGTTCCATTCTCGGATGTTGGGATTATCCGTCGACCATTCGATTCAACTCTTCTCGATGAGATCTCCGTATATATAGGAGATCGCGTTCACGTAGTGAAGGTCTTTGGTGATGGATGGGCCTTGGTGGAGAAGATTCCGGCTGATTCGCCGTCTGACAAAGGAAAGCAGGTGCTTCCGCAAGCTGGATTGATTCCTATTGATTGTCTCAGAGAGGCATGGCAGCCCCTTCCGGCATTTTTGGCGGACAAGGGAGTAAGCAGCTATTCGGAGACCGGTGTTGCTCTTTGATCACCATTGTTTAGTGAGTGTTTTCGCGTTGTGTCAAAATGTGCGCTGACACCGCTCTTGACAGATTATTATATAATTCAGGTGTTCTGCCTATTTACACGGCTCATTGGTCATTTGTGTTGTTGATTATACCGTTTGTTGAATACCCTTCCTCTTCAACCGTACATCCTTCCTTTCGATCTGTTCGATATCACTCATTCACGTTTATGTTATACTGCCTAGGTTCTGAGGTTGCATTTATGACTTTGTTTGGCAAGTCTGTATGTACCACGGCTGCTTCATTATTGTTCTAGGTATGTAAATTTACAGCTATATCCCATAAATCTGAAGGTCAATCTTGTTCAGTCACAAAATGTTAGTAATATTGCAAGGAATGGGCTATTATGACGAACAGCACCCGCATCGGGTGTCCTATCCATTCGACAGCTCTGACGCTACTTCCTCCGACATCATGCTCATGTCCTCCGACAAATCTACTTCTGTCACGTAGCCATCCTCTCCTTGTCCTATCTCTTTCCTCCTCCACTAAAGAAAAATTTCACTATACCCTCATGGTACGATGGCAGGACCCCCGTCCTATTCACGAGCGAAGACAGCACTGAAATCTTTGAGAAAATCCTTCAGTTCAGGTCGACTCTAAGCTCGAGAGCTTGTCCCCGTGTTATCTGATAGTCACTGCTATGGTCAACAAGTTCTCCCATGCGCAATGTCGCTCGAGGCGAATTGCTCAAGTATGCGAAATCTGAGCCCCTTCTCGTCTTCATTATTTCGTATGCCATGCAGTGGAATGAAGAAGCTGCTGCATCCTTGCTCAACCAACCCTTGTTGACTCTCGACGATAAGGATATCCTCAAGCTCGATATTCTCCGGTCACTTCACATCCTTTACAGTTTGTTCAAAATGTGCCTCGCTCACTTTGACGCTGTGTGTGTCAAGCCGTGTATAGGCGCGATGATGACTCTATAATCGGTGTGCCTATGAAGAGGTGGTTCGTGAAGTACCGTACGTCAGTTCCGGGAAACGTTAAACCATGAGCATGATATGAATCTGGGGGTTTTGCTCTTGTCACTTCAGTGCTCACTGACTGCATTTTAGGAATCAGTTTCGAAGAGTAGATTATTTTAACATTTTCCACCAGATTGATACCTTTGTCAATATGATTCAATATAACCGTGTTTCCTCGATCTTGAGATCAATCTAATTCCTATGACAGGCCAGAACGAAGTTGGTTTGCTGTTTTATTGGTCGTCGTGGCTCCTGAACAGAAACGTAACAAGCCCATAGTACAGAGAGCAATATCTACGAAGTGCACTGAAACTATTTGAGTAATACTAGGAAGATAAATAACTACTACCCACCCCATATTGCTCTGCCACTTCAGGAAACCCCGAACGAGTTGAGATTCATTGGACCATAGTTACGCATCGCGTCGCAAAGACTCGTGAATTAAAGACTCATGGAATAGAATATTGAAAAGTCACTAGAAAAGGCTTCGTCAAATAGGCAACAACATTGGGAAGCGAAAACATCTTAAACAAAGGTCCTTTTGCTGAAGTTTGAACAGACAAAGATGGCGCCAAGTACTTGAAAGCACAAGTATGATCTCCTAATCCTACATTCGCGCAATTCAACAAGCCATTCAGATTTCGCGCACTTGGACTTCGTGGTTGCGCGACTCGTATGTCTGGTATGCGTAGGGTAAACTGCCTAACAAAATTTGATATAAAAATTATCCGTCTGCGATGCTCGGACGTAAAGGATTATAACACCGAGTAAGTACGTGAATAGCGACGATGTGGGGAACAGAGGGTGTGCATAGACTCCGTTATATAATACAGAAAGGCCGTGATGAACCTTAGGAGCTACATTGATATCGTATCGGTGGTTCTACTCGGCGTTTAGCAACAGCACGGTATAGGAATGATGTAACACATTCCACCGCCCTAATCACAAGAAATATAGCATTGTTAGTCCAATATCTTCCAACAAAAACGATTCTGCTCACCGGGCATGGAATACATCCACCTCTGAGCCTCATTGGCTCCTGCTCTTTCTTTTTCTCCACGACCATCCCTTTGACTGGAGCAGGCTGATCCGATACGACAGCATCCTTAGATGATGCATGAGTATGGGCACGTGGAGGGTATGTTATTGGCGACATGATGATGATGCGATAGAACTGAGTTCGAGAGGACGTTGAAGCACGGATTTATATGTGGATGGGGACGATGACATCATCAAGACCAAATTAGCAATGACCGCCACAGCCTCCGTCTTTTGCGCAGTACCGCTTTATTTCCTCATTCTGAACAGCTCTTCTGTTAAGGTCTAGACTTCACTGCGTCATCTGCAATAACTCGACGACTCCAGAAGGTACTGACCTTCTCGCTGTGTACCATAAGCGAAGGAAAGCGCAGTAGTAAGTATTAGGTCGTCTCGATATACGAGCGACCTGCCGCACGAACGGCATTAACTTGAACACTACCGCAATTCTCTTGAAATTTAGAACTGCTTGCCGATCAACAATGGCAATATTTCTACTACGGTTATATATGAGAGCACAATATCGAAAATCGAGAGAAAAATAAACTAGTCTCAAGAATTCATCGAAACGATTATATACACCGCCACCCCCCCCCGGCCACTACCCTGGTGACCAGAAGAACCAGGATTCTGGCAGTATTAACTTGATATGTCGCCCTTGCTGATTGTAATCACGCAAACATGGATACGGCGGGAGTGTCTTTGTCGTAGCAAAAACTATGGAACAGCACGGTGGGGGAGCCTGGAGTTAATACCAGTTAGCACTGCTGCTACGCCTGAACACTGTCATACGCTTACCACAGGTACCCCCATTACACTAAACCCAAGGACCGTGAGCACGAGGACATAGGCCTCTTGGATGAGAATAAGAGGTGCCAGGACGAGAATGAGAGGGATCAGGACGATCCAAGGTCCGATGAAAATGACAACTGAGATGAAGAGCGCGAGGCGCGGGTTCGCTTGGACTAAAGTCACGAAGTCAGGTAAAAATGCTTTAACTTTAAATGCTGTACGAGCTGATTGCGCCCAGAGGGTAGAGCACTGTAGAGAAACCAACCGTTAAGTAGGACGGAAGCAAAGCATCTGGGTCAGGCATACCTTGGTTAATGAGAAAATCTTTGGGAGATGCCATGTATCAGCACAGAGAATATGGTGACGAAGCAAATGACTCACTAACGCTGGTCAAACCTCTCGAGAACCATTGGAAGGCTTTTTCAACAGCGCCCTACGTATGAAAGCGGAAGAAAACTGGTCAGCGCCTGGCGTACCTTGAGCATAGTCTTTGAAGAAAATAACAAAGAAGCCGTCTGGACGAGTTTTACTAGAACGGAAAGACCAGTGGGAAAGAAACTTATTCATGACGCTCATAGCTATTTCGATCCATTTCGAGATTTTTTTCCAGGTCTTTGTGGAGTCAAAATCTTGTTGGGAGGCCGTGCCCACGACGAGATACATCGTGTACGCGGGGAAAAGGCGCAAGGTCGTCGCTTGGGCTAACTCTCAGAAAAGAGACGTGTCACCTGATGGCTTGGACAATTCTAGCATAATAGCATAACCGTGGGATGCTCAGCAGCTTACGGGAGGTGAAATCCCGCTTGTTCCGATACCAAATTCTCTGGGTTGTTATCCAGCATTTGGTTGTCGCTTGAGCATTTCTTGCTTTTCTGGCACCGACAGCTTCGTTCAGCGATCAAAGTTTAGGAAACTATGAATACACGGGGGAGGCTATAAAAGAACACATAGGGAAGAGGCGAGCACGTGGGGAGCTAGAGGGAAACGAGTGTGCATCGACCCCGAGAAACATATGCAATGCGACGGCCAAGACCGAAAAGAGAACGGGTATCAAATCATTGACAGAATCATATACACCGCCACCAGCCCAGCTAGCACCCTGATGAACACAAGCACCACGTTGCTAACAGTGAATCCATTATACGACGCGCCGGTTGACTGTAAACAAGCAAAAACCGAGGCGGCAGGGGTGTGTCCGCCGTAGCAGAAGCTTTGGTACAACGCAGCAGGTGAGCCTGAGGGATCCTGGTCAAGGCCAATGACGGCATGGGTATATTCAGCGCGTGCTTACCACCCACGATTCCCGATACGCCAAATCCAATGATGGTAAGCACGATGAAAAATGCGCCTTGGATGATGAACAGAGGAATCAGGAGGATCCAGGGGCCAAAGAATATGATGATTGAGATGATAAGCGTCAGGCGCGGGTTCGCTTGGACTAACGAAAGAGATTAGAAGACCGATCCCGAGTAGGTTGGTTGAGGGCTGGACGAACGAATTGCATCGAGGGGGTAGAACACTATAAAGTGGTTAGTTAGGACGCCGAGGTTCAGGATTGATACTTACCTTGATCTCTAAAGAAACTAACAAGAAAATCCTCTGACGGGACCGATTATTAGGAGTATTATTAGGATGATAAGAAGGAGGAGTCTTACTACTTGCGCCCAGAGCTGTTTGGATCCATCGCAAGACTTTTTCCAGGGTTCTATTGAAGTCGAATTCACTGGGAGAGACCGGGCGGGTAAGAATATACATGCTTTACGTGTGTGAGAGAGACGAGCCAGAGCGTGTCAGCCTGGAGCTAGAAGGAACCACCATGTGATCTAGTAGCGGCAGTTGCCGGTCCCCGATTCTTTCCTTTTGTAAGAGAAAACAGTGGGCTGTATCTGAACTGTATCTGTTTTGTTGACTCGGTGGTTTGGGTAACTACTCATTCAAGAAGAATTAAATAAGATACACTTTGATCAGATGTGGAAAAGTACTTAGTGGTGCAAAAATCTCGCATTTTGTCAGAGTGGTATGTGCTCTTCATTTGAACCCGCTATCTTGTCCCCATTCTTCGGAAAGAATCGGGAATCAACGGGTATTAGAACCGTATATGAAAATACCGGTCCGAGTCAAACACTGGTTTGTGTCTGGGCTTGTGACATCAATGCTTCGAATTCTTCCCAAGGTTGAAATCCTTCAACACTACGCCTGAAAAAAAAAACTGTCTTCCTTAGTTACTTGGGTCATTGGAACGTTGTTTCTAGAACCTTCGTGAAGCAGCTGGAGCAGCACCTGCTCATGTCTTGCATAGCCACTCTGCTAAACGCGTAATGTTTCAGCGATCGGCGAGACTAGGGGCTTTCTGAATTTGAGAAATAAATTTCAAGAGGCTGATCGTCGTGTAATCAACCGAGCAGCTCGCCAATGGAAAGAAATTCGTGACCGCCATCCGTCACACATCGCCACCTGGGACCTTGGTAATACAGCGCTCGGTACGCAAACTGTTGTCGAAGAGACCTTGGCTAGTCTAGAGTTTAGGCGGCTACATGGCCCATGGATGACTAGGTTCCGCTGAATTGAACTACTGATTGCTATCCTAGGATCCGGAGGTCAAATGGTGGTTCCAGAGTTTTCTGCTAGGTTCTAGAAGAAACTTGATTTTCTGCGATGAAGGAGTTGAGGCGGAGGGGAATACGATGATGAGGGGGATATATTGATGGGCAGTGAAGACATTTGTGTGGGTGTTGATATAAGGGGCTAGATTGAAGGGGGGATGGTACAATCAGGCAAGCTACGTCGGACTTGAAATTGTTCAATGAGTGACATCATAGTTCCCACAGTGGACTATATACTTATATTCTCCACCTTATGTCGTCTTCCTCCCCCAAGAATCACTATACCAGTATACTGCAACAAAATCCAACTTTCAGACTACATCCCTACAATCCATCATTAATTGATGCGTTTATAGTAGAGGTAGGCACGTCCTCGTTTCATGAAAGGTTTGCAGTGAACTCTTCTACACGAATTTTTGACAGTCTTGTTTCTTTAGATTTCAAAGAACACAATGGTTGAACCTGTTTCAGAAGGCTTCATGACGGGCATCACACCTAAACCCATCGATAACTCGAGTATTGCCGAAGGCGCGTCTTCAAGTAAGTAATATCACGTGTAGCCGCAGACAGCGATGGCAAACAAGGACAGACTACCGTTTCGAAAAAATTCCATCGCGTAGTGGGCTCTGGCGAGTGCACCGTGCGGTTGGGACCGTTAATTCTCTATTTTACTTTATTTTTGTTCGATTATGCGAATCTCACTCTCTTACGCCTAGATCAGCCATTGGATTCAACTCGTGTCGCCAGAAGGACCTTTGGTATGGTTTCTCATTTCAAGCTATTTTTTTTGGAATGTGTCATATATTTGCAGGTTTTTATGCCACTCGACTCAGAAATCACTCACGTCGTCAAGACTCGCCTCCCGATTTGCGGAGCATAGGCGGTTGGCCGGATTATATGTATGGTGGTGACAGTCGTGGGGGGAGTGTTGAGGGTGGATCCATGTCGGAACAAGCACGACACGGAAATCCACGGAGGTCATCCGTTACTCAGCCTGGGTCGTCGCGTCGGCAACAGGCTGTTCAGCCGACACCCTACGGGGTGCTCTCGGAGGGCACCCACGGCGTCAATACCGCCTCTACTAGCTATCAAGGTTCTCCTCATTATCCCTCTCCGACAGGACCCTTCGCTCAGCAATCAGGGTATGTCGGTCAGTACGCGATGTCGCCGTCTGGCGCGATGGCGATAGCACACACGCCGCCATTCTATCAACACGGATACCAGCATCCCGGAGTGGACAGCAGCATGTTGCACCACCCTGGCTTTCAGTCTATGATCCCGCACCAGACCCAACTTTATCTCTATCCTTCGCCCGATGCTGCCTCGACGTCGTACCCGACACCCCCCATTTTTCCACCGTCAAGGGTACTGCATCGCCTCCCCCTTCTCAACCTTCAAGCGGTCAGCCAGCTCACTCGTCTACTTACTCCGGAACAGGTCCTTTTCGTTCGCTACGATACTCCCCGATGTCTACGCCGCAATATTCGTACCCACCACCCCAGTCGTTCCCGACCTCTCCAATGTATACTTCCCAGTATCCCCCCGGCGCCTATCCTCAGCCATTTTCATCCCCTACGACAGATTCAGATAGTCAGGGAACATGGTGGTACCTGCCCCACGTCCCAGCGCGGCCGTACGAGAGTTCACCAGCACCCTATCATGGTCACTATTCTATGAATTATGCTTCCCCCCAACCGCATGATTCTGAACCTTACGGCCAGTCCTCAGGCGCTTCTCCATCGACTCAATATCCCATATCGCCTGTAGTGACCGGCGGGTTTCCCACAGACTCGGACTTGCCGAAGCCACCTGGCACTCCTCTGTCCCCAAAACAGGAAAGCGCGTCTTCCCACAGCATTCCCCCAGAGAAACCCCTTGTTCGACGATCGTACCATCCAAATCCCCCCTCACATCGCTCGGAATGGGTCATGTGGGTGGGCAATGTCCCATCCGACGCTACTCATGATGAGCTATGGCGATTCTTCAACCAACCTCTCCCTTTACAACCTCATGACGACCCAGGTCCTCCTGGTGTAATGTCTATATTTCTCATCTCGCGCTCAAGCTGTGCGTTCATCAACTTTGAGAGCGAGGCCTATCTACACAAGGCCATAACGAGGTTTGACGGACAACCCTTACGGTCTAATGACCCCAGATGTCCCAGGCTTGTTTGTAGGGTTAGACGGAAGGACGACGATCTCAAAGCCGGCGTTGGCGGACAACGTGGGATGGGAGTGCATACAAAATGGATAAAAGAGCAGAAGGGTAAAGCGGAATCGAGCGAAGTGTCGGAGCCCTCCGATGTGGATGAGGTGCCTACAGCATCGTCCAGCTCGTCCGATCGTTATCCATTTGTTCCTTCGGCGTCGTTCTCAAGCGACGATGATGCGAGATCGAGTTTGCCAAAAAATTCGAGTAGTTCTGGGTCTTTTGCATCGACAAGCTCTAGTATGCTCACAAGATACTTTCCAAAACGCTATTTCATTCTTAAGTCTTTGACACCGGTAAGCATTATTGTGCCCTTTTTCTGGACTGGTCTCTGATTTTTTTTTGTTTCGCTATGGAGTAGGAAGACGTCGATATTAGCGTTCAAAAGGGACTGTGGGCCACCCAAAAGCACAATGAGGGTATCCTGGACCAGGCATTTCGGACGAGCGAAGAAGTTTACCTTATCTTTGGCGTGAACAAAAGTGGCGAGTGGTATGGATACGCCAGGTACGCGCCGTCGTTCGGTTGCTTATCTATTCTTTATCTATTCTGACCCTTTTTATTGAATAGGATGACTGGACGTGTTGGCCGTGGGGAACAAACGGTACCATGGGCCTCACGAGCGGATTCTGCCGCTTCGTCACGTTCCTCACTTTCGCCAGTGACTGGACGTGGCTCTGTTCAAGCGGAGACAATACCAGAGGAACCGTCGTCGACAGCTCCACGTTCGTCTGCGGATGAGGAAGTGATGCTCTTCTCTGCGCACCGATTAGTTGAAAATTCCCCACAGCCGGTGTCGTCATCGGAGCATGCTCGTCCGATGCTTGGCACAGAAGCTGCCGTACAGTCTGCACCTGCAGAGTTGGGCCCACAACGCCGCGCCATGACGATGCGGACGCCCATTGCGAAGCAGAGTCTTGACACTCGAGCATTCAAGCCTGAGCGACCGAGTTTATCCCAGAAACAGCCAAGCAGCTTCCATTTAGATGAAGGAGCTCCGTATAGGGCGATGAAGCGGAGAAGTGGGACTGGTATCAATGAAGCAGAGGAGCAACTCGGGCCGGTCGTAGAAGAGGAAAGGGTGCATGAGGATGAGCAAGAGGTTCCAGCGACGCCAGAAGAGGAAACGGGCAAAGTTGAGGCAATGGTGTCACGAGAGGAAGGCTGGGGCGAACCCTTCAAGGTGGAGTGGATTCGAACCGATCGGCTACCATTCTACCGCACGCGACACCTGCGTAACCCATGGAACAAGGACCGAGAAGTTAAAATCTCACGGGACGGAACGGAGCTTGAACCGTCAGTTGGACAACAGCTGATTGACGAATGGCAAAAACCGCCGGAACCTCGTCCGCCAGGCAGAAGTGTTACTGGCAGACGTGGTTCGTCCAGAGCTCCACCAGCACTAACATCACGATCATGATATACGACGATATCGTCATAACACGAAAAACAATACGATTACGCATAATTAAACACGCATTTGCATCGCATTAAAACCAAGCACAATCATGTATGTCGTTCTTTTAGTTTTCTGGCTGGACGATTGATTGACGATTTTCCAGTATGTAATAATTCATCATCAAGTTTCAGACAGGACCTTGTCATTCACGATACAAGGTTCGTCGACACTCTTTTACCACTGCTATTCACGCTTTTCCTTGTTTTACAAACTCTTTTGGGATTCATTCGTTTTGGGTGCGATATATGTTCGTCCACCCTCCCTTTTGCTGCTGCAAAGTTCAAGCTGTCGTCGCACTGTTCATCTATAGTCTTGCATTTTGTCCCTGGCTTTGTTTTTGTGCCTCTTCCCAATTCCGGCCCCAAGTTTTGTAGCTATAGGTAGAATTTCTCTACATCACACGCATTTCAACTGTAACACACCGTACGAATGGCATTATACACGATCGCGCCTTTTGTGCGCTGCGTTTTTCATCACGGTTGTCTGTAACAATGGCCAGTTTCAGGTTTGTGTTATCTCGCGAGTACATGAAAATTCACGTGGTGTAGCTTTTTCTCAGCGCCGCCGCGGCCCGAGGGTTGCGGTTCTGAGGGCAAGGTCGACAACAGAAGTATGTCAACGTGGCGTTCTTCCATCCACGAGACGATGTCGGACATTCTCTATCTGAGAGACATACAGAGTTGTAAGAGTGAAGCTTGCGACGTGTCATTCTCTCTCTAACTAATATTTTTCTAGATTACCTTCAATGCATCGAGGACCCAGCATCGCTTGTAGTTCCGTGTATCGTCTTCTAGTGGTTTCCTCACTAGGCTACTGCTCGCCTCTTCCATGCCGTCCATGCAACAACCTTCTACTAACTTCATATCAGCATTTGGACCACCGTCCAGACCGCCCTTCTCCCGTTTCATCGTTGTCAAGCACCCTGTATTAACCTTCCACCAGAAGAAAAGAATGGCCGGGCTGCCATTCATGACGACGAAAAGCTCGAGAGGCTTCCAGTAACCCGTAATGCCAACCGCCGCGAGCAGGCACTACGAACTCGCTACGCAGGGTTGCCGAAGCGGCCCGGAAATCCACATCTCTCACGTCCCCATTTCTCAATAGCACGGGGATCAACAAAGAAATCTTCCAACGTATCCGGTTCTCTTGCGTTCCTATCTATGCCTCTCGTGGGAAGGGGTTGCACTAGTCTATATGATCGCATTGACCAGAGACCTACCCTTGGAGGTGCTGAACGTTACAGGTTCACCCATCCTCTACTTTTTCCGGGCCAGAGATTCTGGCTTCGCCATCCATAGCCTCAGGAAGCTCTTTCTCCAAGAATTTAATTAGCGTGGATGCATTAGGCCTTCGATGGCAGAATCGTCGCTGTCACAATCTGCGAATCCGAAAGAAGCTAACGATTCCTCAGTGACTCAGCTATACAAGGGAAAACACGTCATTTACTTGTCCTTATCCTTCAATCCGTCCCTTTGAGCAGCGTTTGAGTTCGCGTATTGGGGTTGTGCGAGGACCGTGCTCTCATAAAGATGGAGCGATACGAGGTATGCAATCCGAAAACGTTTTGTGACCTTACCTAACTATCTTGCTAGAAAGAAGCTATGAACGGATCTCTTCCAGCTCTTACGGTGTTGTCTCGAGACACTACGAGGAATGTAACGCTGTTTTCCGTCATAGTGAAATCGATTCGTCAGCATCTTCTCACTGTTCCCATCCCGACGACTCCCGCCGATTCCTTACTCTAGGAATGGCAGGATGACAACATGACCACTATCCACATATGTCTTGTCAGTCTGAAAAGTGCCATATCCCATCTCGAGCCAGAGGATGCATGCAGCATCGCACTTGTTTCCTCATTATGGCCAGATTTATACCGCTGCATCACTACATTCCTTGATACCCACGTCGTCGACGTTTCACTGTCTTCGCTACCATCGCTTTATTAAATCGAAACATGGTTTACCATGGTGGATGCAATTTTATCCCTATTGCTTGACCTGTCTCGCACATCACAGTGGTGGTCGTTGATGATTGAGACACCTGGTATGCCTCATGGCGGTGAGCTTTCAGGCCAGATCATTCAATCTTATGACGTCAGACTGCAAGCCTGTCGGTGGTGATCCAGTTCTTGCCATGATCTGTATCATGCAGGGGATACCCTCTGAAAGGGTTGCTCCCCTTCTCGAGGCCGTCGTCTCTCGAATCCAGACATTGACCCCAATGAGCTACGCGCTTGGACAATCTCTGGATATTATGTACTACGTCACCGTACGTTCGGGGAGCTTCACCCGGCATTTTCTCATCCATTATTCCATCCCTTGGACATGCCGTTTGATGTCACGAATCACTTCTGAACTGCGTCATGATAGACCCCGTCCATCCTCCGAAAATATGAAGGCACTAGAGAGGAACCTCTGCGTCTGTTGCGCGTATCTCCTCAAAGTATGCTTTTCAAGAGGTTACCGATGGCTTTTGCAAGCGATCGAGTGACATCTACTCGAGCTGATTCTCAGATGTCTTCCATTCGCGCTATCCTTGGATACCTCCTGAAGTACGACCCTTATCGCGCTGCTCACTGAATCTTGCAACGTTGTTTACACATTTCTCGTACAGTGTTCCATTATCGTTGCTTGCGAAAAGGGAATGGACAGTAGCACGCGCGGGCTTTGAGGAAAATCTAAGGCTGCGATAATGACTCTTGTGCTAGACGCGATGTAAGAATGGCTCTTCTTTTGACCTTTATACATTCATTCATGGATTGACTTCAAGTGCCCTCGCGGCTTTACCAATGGAGAAAAGCCCTTGCGGCAGTGTTCTGGATGCCACCACAACTCTTACTGCACTCGCGAATGCCAAAAGGCAATGTGGCCCGAACAAAACTTATTGCAAAAAAACTTCGAAATATGCGCACGAGTAGGCGTCTTCTGGTGGTGAGATTGATTATGATTTTGCACAGATGGAAATATGATGCCTATTACCAACCGAGACGAGCATTTTCTCCAGGCGATGAAACTTAGTGATATCCACGGCCATGCGCGTTCGATCAAGGCGCAAGCCCAGCATGTAAGACGGGATTATCCTCTTGTCATTGCCTTGGACTACGTGTCTGTGCCTATGACAGTCACGGTGAGGTCGTCGTTAGACTTCAAGGACCTTGAAGTGTCCGCAAGCTCCTGGGACGAGCTCATAGAAGAGGCACGGAGTCAGAGAGGCGAGTTGGTGTATGTTCGATTACCAGAGCTTAGTCAAACGCGGGAGTCTTTCCAATGTGTTGCCATGGAGATGCGTGTCCTTCGAGCTTGAGCTGGACAGAAAAAGGATATCAGGGAAAATAGCATTTATTGCATTAGAATAAACGTCTTCAATGTACATAGGCTTTGGCCGACTACCATAAATCATACTTGCGGTCATCCGGTTCTCATAATTGAAATTTCTGTCACATTGATATGCTTAGGGTTTCATCGAACTTCTGTCAAGAAAAGACCCACCATGGACAGTGCGTTCTTGATATTCGCATGGACTGTCGAAGGAATGAAATAGCTGAAAAGAGCCTGCAAGTCACCCTTCGCACAATGATGGCGCATCGTTGCGGTTTGTAGAGCCCTCGGGCGAGCATAGTCGTCGCAGGAATGAAGAGCTTCCAATGAGGGACGGCGATAGAGCTTCTCCCCGAGCAAGAACAGTAACCTATGAATCAGCTTTTTGTTGGCATCGAAGGATCTTCCGGGTGAATGGGCAAGATGTCATGAATCTTATACGGTGCATTTTCTTGTAGTCAAGGATGTCAAAAGCGTGACCATTAGAGTAGCGGTTCCAATCAATATGTTACCCAGGATATAGCAAGAAGAGTTAACCAGGTCTGAGAAAACAGCCTGAGCCTTGAAGGAAGAAACAGGAGTTGAAAACGAAGCGATATTCTGTGCAGCGACTAAAGAAATGTTCGAGTTGGGGGTTCTGTTGGTAGTGCAACATCACAGCTTCTCTGTCTCTTTATACGTGCAGGGCTCTAATTCTTGAAAATTGAACCTTTGAGAAAACCGGTATATGCCGAAGTTGATCACCTGACTGCGGCCTGTCAGCCGATTTCTCGATGCAAATGACGCCCACCTCGCCACCCGAGAGCCAAGAATCGTCTCACGCAATCCTTACACACATTCCTTCTCTTGTCTCGGCATCATGTTCTCTAGATCATCCTCTGTTTGAATGATTATCATGGGACGCACCAAGCCACCGCGGTTCTCAGCTTGATCATTATCCACAAAAATATCAGAACCAGAATCATCCCAGATAATCCGAGAGGGACAGAAGCAGGGCTCTGAGCTCAGCGGCACAATGAGGGTGTTCGAACACGCAAGCTCAGGGGATGTCGCAGAGCTGGGAGGCATTTGACATTGAGGTACGACAGCGTCACGCAATGACTTTGTCTATTCACCTCTCTGATAACCGTTAATATCACAGATACTTACTAAATTCATTACGCGTCCACAGACGGGGAACTTTGTCCATCATGTATCATGCCTCGTTGCCCACTGTAAGCCGATTTTTGTCCGGATCTAGCCTTGTGTTAAGAGACCTCGAAGCCCATCTCGCAGCTGCGCAGGAACCCTGGAAGTTTACTTCTTTTATCATATGATCCAGAATCATAGGCGAACAATTCAAGGAGCCAGATAGAGCGGGTATTTGGATCGGGTCGAAGGGCATCAGCGCCAAGAGAGAAGCAGACGGGGTCAAGTCCGGAAAAACGACGAAGTGGCAATTGGCCTGTAAGTAACGTCACACTTTATATTTTCTTTACCTGTCCCACTGACAGTGTATTGTAGACAAACACACAAAGGCTACACCGCCTTGGTCGGCTGCTGATTTGGTCTTCGACTGCGGTTTCCTCTGATAAGGAACAGCATGATGGGGCGTACGAACAAGCACGCATCGAGACTTGGCACGCCTTGGTAGGAATGTAGCGGCCTAGGCCGAACTTCGGCAGAAGAAAAAAAAACGAGAACAGAGAGGCTACAAAAGGGGGGTGGTAGCGAAAGGTTTGGATCCTTCTACCCATCGCGTACTTCCCTCTTATCATTTCCGATTGCCCAGAATCGTGAAACGAGTCGCCCTCGAGTCAGACGGCCACTGAAGAAGATCGCTGGGCTGGTTCCTATGTCCGACCTTTCTTTTACTATAGCTTTCTTTTATCTGACTCGCTGTCTGTCTTTCAGCTCCAAATATGGAAAAACACTACACTGGATTTAGTACACTCCCGCAGGAGCTCATCGACGCTATCATCGATGAGAACGAAAACGATAAGGCCGCCTTATGCGCGTGTTCCCTAGTCAGCCGTTCCTGGACATATACCTCGCAACGCCACATATATTCTCAGATACGTTTCAATGATAGCAAACGACGCTACTACTACGCCCAAGGACACAGCCAGCGCGATATGGAGAAATTCCACGTGCTTATATGTGCCTATCCTCACGTTGCTACGCTCGTGAGAGCCATCGAGGTCTCGCCACATCTCGACGCGCAGCTCCTCGCGCTCATCCTTCAAAAACTAATCAAGCTCGAAAACGTGTCGCTTGATCTCTGCGGATATCACTGGGACGAGATTTCGCCATATATGCAAGGCACTATTCTTGCCACCCTTCGCTCTCCTCGAGTAACCTCTCTCGAGCTGAGAGAAGGGTCGTTTCCTCATTGTGCAGACTTCTTAGCCCTTTTGGACGCCTGCGGTGGTCATCTTAAGCATTTATCCCTCTCCGACGTATCATGGGATGACCTGGAAGCAGCATCAACAGCTGCGTTCTCAAGCAGACTGGAACTGCAGCTGGATTCGGTAGCGCTCAGCTTGTATGAACATTCGTACTTTCCGCTGGTCCGGTTGTTGCAGTCTTCGGTCGATGTTAGTCATCTTCGACGGCTATCGGTGCTCGTTGCTGGATCTGCAGATCTTGCGAAGCGCATGTGTATCACGGAGATATTCAAGCAGCTGGATGGTAGTCCTCTGAAACACCTCGTGTTGAATGTTTGTCTTGGAGGTAAGCCCAGGTTTTATATTTAAGCTGCAACCTTGTCTGATAACACCTGTAGAGCCATTATCCAACCTGATTGATATTTCACAACTTTGTTCGATACATATGAAGCTGTGGTGGATTCGCCTAGAACAGCATCCGAAGCCTGACGATTGGTTACGTTGGCTGACTGTGTTGTTCAGAGAGCTCGCTAAACACGAGGTGGTTGAGGAGGTCACATTCGACATCTTCTATGCGAGTGATATTACAGTGTATGCTGATGAATGGGCTGTCCTGGATGCAACACTGGGGGGATTACGGTCGTTGAGAAAGGTCAACGTAAAGCTGGATAATTATGATTGTGTGCGAGCGCGGTGGAGACGTTCGAGGGAGTATTCGAGCTCTGTCGGAGATGGTGTAAGGATGATTCTGCCGACCCTAGCCAAGCAAGGAGTTCTTTCTGTGGAGGTGCGGTTGTTGTCACTCGCACTCTTGCTACAAATGGCTTGCTCACTTATTTGATTCTAGGTTGCTGCTAGTTTTCCTAGCTGATAGTATTGAATCTTGTCACACTAGTAACATTCTAAGACCCGTTTGACGCGATTTTGGTACATAAACTTCTAGAATAAGGACCAACAACTCGAAAGCGTCTTCGCAAAGGTGTCGCTGTTCATCGATATCATTGTAAGCGACAGGGCAGCATCATAAGCAGATGCGATGTTTATGGTCATTGGTGACGCTTGGTTGCCGTCGTGTTTCTCCCATGGACTTGTCAAGATTGTGGAGTTCACAATGACGTTGTCATGGATATTGGCCTTGTCGTGTTAGCACACGTGCTCGTCTAGGACCTTCTCGTCTAAATTCAAGTTAGTATGTGTCTACAATATCCACTTTTTAGCACTCACTGATAGTATACACACGTTTGTCCGTCGTACTGGCTGTCATTGCTAGTGCTTCTTTCCAGAATGTGAAATCTACCAGGGATGAAAAGTGAAGCATCCCTAGTTCAAGTAAGCGCCTGCAAACGCCATCGTCCCAGCTCGTTGGCACTCTGGAACGGATCCGCACGCCCTTTAAACTAGCCCGCGTTCAAAGAGTAGACACAATTCATACATGCCATCTGCTATCTCATCACGAGCCGCTTCTCGACTTCTTTGGTGCGCCATCTCTTGGACTACTATGTAGGACCAACAGGCTGTGCTATCAATTGGAATGTCACCGAATTAGCGATTTTACTACGCCCTGCTGGGTGGCCTCAACTATGCTATACCCTCCGACGTTGTATATGCTAGCAGGTCTCGTTCAGAATGATGGTGTAGAGCGTTGCTCGAGCACAGAAAGAATAGTCCAATGGACTGCATGCTAGGAAGCACCTTTTCACGTGTATCAAAAGAACCTGGTTGCTGCATACTAATAGTTATCTAGGGCTTTTTCAACCAAGGGAGGAGTTTTTATGATCGATGTCCCAGATAAGGAAACGGACCGGAGTCCGTTTCACATGGGCACTAGTAACTACGTTATGGTCATTACCCTTCGGAAGACCGGTCCGCAGCAAGGATTGAAACTACGATCGTTTGCCATGAAGGTCGATATCGAGCAATCGAGACGATGGTAGGCTTCGAAGCGCACGGTCAACGACACAGGCCTATCCCACTTTTGGGTACTGGGGCCGTGCTTACTCGATAACCGCAAAAAAGAAAAAGGCCTTTGCCTGCTAACTACAAAAGGACCATGATAGCAAGGCTTACAATGTTCAAGTCGTCCCCCCCCCCAATCTCTCACTGTATAGATCACGTCCAAGTAGCTTCTGAGAGCTACTGGAAATTAGATCAGTTAACCCACTCTCGCCTTGTAGCTGTGGCCATGGATGCCAGGGTTGGTGTTCTCCCGCAAGAGCTCATCGATGCCATTATAGATGAGAATCATATCGATAAAGCAACCTTACGAACATGCTCTCTCGTCAGCCGTTCTTGGACGTATCCCTCGCAGCGGCGGATATTCTCTCACATCAGCTTCAATCATCAATCCTGTCACTACCACCCCTTACAAGGCCGCAGGCGACGCGATATAGAACGGTTTAACTCCTTCATATCCGTACACCCTCACCTTGCGACGCTTGTGAAAAGCATTGAAGTCTCGCCCCTTCTTGACGCTTACCTCCTCGGGACTACGCTGGAGAAACTCTTCAATCTTGAGAGTATATACCTTCATCTCTGTGGTTATTCCTGGGACGAGCTCTCCCTATCCATGCGGGATACCCTCATCACAGCCTTCCGATCTCTGCGCCTGACACAACTTGAGATTCGGGATGGACTGTTTCTCCACTACGCAGACTTCCTAGCGCTTCTGGGTACATGTCGGTATCTGAAGCATCTATCGCTTTCTGCGATATCCTGCGAAGACTCGGTGTGTTGCGAGAATTTGGAGGGGTCGGCCCGGTTTCCGAGTGGGCTGGAGTTGGAGTTGCGTTCCTTAGCACTCAGCTTGTGCGAGCCGCATTCCGCACTGGTACAGGTGTTACGGCCTTCGATCAATGTCAGCAGTCTCCAGCGGTTATTGGTGCTCACCGATGGCTCTGGAGACCTTGTAAAGCGCACCAAGGTCACGAAGGAGATTCTGCAGCAGCTAAATGGTAGCCCTTTGGAGCACCTTGTTTTGAACATCTGTCTCGGAGGTAAGTGCATTATTGGTTTCATAAATCGTCGCCTAATCATGAGTTTGTAGAACCATTATCGAACCTGATTGATATATCCCATCTTCGCTCGATACACGTCAAGCTGTGGTGGATCTCCTATCAACAACACACGAAGCCTGTGGTATGGCTACGGTGGTTGACTGGCTTGTTCAGGGAGCTCGCTAAGTGGCATCGGTTGGAGGAGGTCACGCTCGAGATCTTCTACATGAGCGCCTTTACATCGTATGACGATGATTGGGCTGCCTTGGATGCAACACTGGGACAGATTGATTCGTTGAGAAGGGTGCATTTGGGACTGGATGCTTACGATAGTACGAAGGCACGATGGAAAAATCTGAGGGAGTATCCCGGCTGCGTTGAGGATGATGTGAGGAGTATTTTGCCAATAGTGGCGAAGAGGAGAATTCTCACAATCGAGGTAAGACTTGCTGTTGCTTGTTGTGTTCTCGAATATAGGTAACTCACGTTCAAATTTCATCCAGTTCGCCGCTAATTATCCTGGCTAGCGATTCTGGGTCGAATACGCGAGCTTCTTGTCTAAAAATATATAACGATATTTGCTTATGCTAGCCACGACACGATGCATACACGCGATTGTGATATAGAATAGAACCGTAAACTTATATATACACAGCGTGATCTAGTCGAGCGTCGATATAATCCACCACACCACGAAAACCATGCTAAACGCCTAGAATAGGCAGTTGGAATGTCGTGGTGTACAACCAATTCCTGGGGTCCTCTTTAAGGGGTGTTTCAATGTACACCATTTCATTTCTGGGATCTTCTGTTGCCTGCCGCACCAAGTGCAGCCACCTCTTGCCGTGTTCTGGGTGGTCCTTGAAATCCAGCAACGAGCGAATCGTGATCGTCATAGGCGCAGAGGAATAGTCCACTGCAAGGACAAGATGATAAGCTGCAGCTTCGGGGTGTTTACAAAGGAAACTCTTCTTGTCTTCTCTGAGCTGCGTGGGAGGCCATCTCCTCCACAAAGCGCATATCTCGCTCAGTGCAGTGCAAAAGGAACACCTCTGAGAGATTATTGTTAGCCACGGATAAGATACTGAAGGAGAGCTACCTACTTTTCGTTTGATCTTGTAAAAATTTGCAGACAGGTTTGTGACTTGGCCACATTAACTTTTGGGAAGTCCCTCGTACAGTAGAGATATTTCTCGCAACCTGAACACATCTGAAGCGGTTTCTTCCCGTTGATGAGACGCTGAGGGCACTGGCAATTTGTAAAGAGGTGCGCTAACGAGGTACCCCAAACTCATACCGTGAGATTAGAGCAAGAATCGTTGTCGCATCCAGCCGCGATAAAATATGACCGATACTGGGATCATAGAGCAACTTGATCTGTCAGAAAGGTCCAGGTCCGACGAAAAAAATCATCCGCCAGCGAAACGTTGGCTTCTAGGCCCGCTCTTGTTATCCCTCCCATCACCCTTCCGGCTTCCGAAATGACGCAGCGCTGCCATTGAGAGAGTGTAAGTCGCTTCAGAGAGTTGACTGAGAGGAGCGAGGAGTGACGGAGAGCGGCTGGAACTTGCCAGGGGACCGGAATCGGATGCAAAGGGGATCGATTCGAGGGCGAGCTCCAATCTATGATATTGTAGGCCTTGAATGAGTGTGGTGAAGCATAGATTGACGAGGTAGACTATAGAGTAAAGAATATCGCCTCGAGATCCCGAGGGATCTCGGGGGGAGGTATTTGACGTAGTTTTACCGTGATGCGAGATACCGTAGACCGATTCTCTCTGACTTTGCTTATGACGAACCAGAGCAAATGGATGGTATGGGCGAAATTGCGCAATGATGATGGTGTGAAAGACAGTTCCTGTATTTGATGCACGACTCCTTGGAGAGAAGCTAAATTCTTTGTGAGGGCGTTTCGTGCAGAATAAAGGCGATGGCTTGACGGATGTTGTCCCCAGTCAGTTTTCAGAAGCGCACCAGGAGTGCCGTCGCGATTGGCTGCAAGGATGAGTACTGGGTCACCACCATGAGGCATACGGTGGAATGCGTAAAGGAACGTATGAAGTCTTCAGTCTCGAGGACACAAGTGGGGATCGTGGACCGTCAGCAATAAAGACAATATAGCATCGGTCATATTGGATTTTTTTTGATTTTGGAGGAACGTTTCCAGGGAAGGAGTAGAAGCGTCTACGACGTGAGAATCAAGGAAGGAGGTAATCCAGCGACACATGTCTGGCCATAATCGGGAAACGAGCGCGACGTTGCATGCATTCTTGAGGGCATCGTTAGATAGCGCGGCTTGTAGGCAGAGGAAGCATGAATGGGTAGTATGCAGACTAGGATCATCGTCTCTTGTGAGAGACGAACTCAGAGTCAGCCTGGGTACGGGTATAGTGAGAAGGTACTGGCGGATGGCGTTTATTATGACGGGAAACGTGGTTGCATCTTTAGTAGCGTCTCTGCACAGCTCAATGAGAGCTGAGAGGAATCCATTGGTAGCTTCTTTCTGTCTCGTGCTTTCAGACGAGCCGAGAGAGAAAAAAGTTAAATTGCAGACCTTGTGTCGACTCGTCATTCTGGTAACAAAACGTCTTTGCTTCAACCGTCCAGCATGGAGAGAATAATTATTTTGGGAGAAGAGTTGACCGTATATCAATGGGGCTTCTTTTGGAGTTCCTGAGCTCTCGGCAAACAGATAGCCACCAGCAACAGAAAATATCCCTCTCACTACGCCCTCATCCGATGAGAAGATATGAGAAAGCCAGAAATCAATCACATACGCAACGCACCACTGTTTCGGGGGCCATATCGAATTCCGAGGACGATCAACAAGTGTAATGCGCCACACTCTCCAGAGCTATGTGCAGGTGCTACTAGTTATAAGACGGATAAAGATTCATGCCACAGTACGAACTCCTTCCTTAGTCGACAGACTCTTCCGGTAAATCCACAAATTGAACTACGACATCAATCATCCACTTCTCCCGTAGTCGGGGACAATTATCCAATATCAACTGCCTCCGGGGGTCAACGGTTTCCGACAGGAATGGCGAAACACTTTGATAACGACGCGGAAGGATTTGAACGCAGAAAAGTGATTTTGTGTGAGGCAGCGATCAAATTCCTGCCACAAGGGCTCATCCCCACAGTGATTGTGAGGTTCTCGAGACGGGGGTGTCCCATCCTTTTTAGACATATCCTGCAACATGGACAGCCACCACTTCAACACAATGTCGGTTGCTGGAAGTCCTGTGTGCTTTTCCTTGCCGTGAATGTCGACACTGAGCGTCCTTAAATGTGAGAGCACCAAAGGTTCACACTTGGCTTTCCAACGCATATGCGTGCCGCGCGGATCTGGGCACATTCAGGCAGGGACAACAAGTGAACATAATGTGACGTACGGCCTACGATATGTAAATTCCCCATATGAAATTCTTCCAGGTTGTTTTTTGTCCTCCGAAGAAACTGATCAATTTTGGCAATGTCGTCAAGTTTGACATCCATGATTGTAACTTTTTGCAGCTTATCAATAGGACCAAAACTTGAACCGTCTAAAGCTGCATGCCACAGGTCACCATTATCAACCGTGACCTTCCGAAGTGACGGTCCAATCCGTTGAACTGCTTCACGAGTCCGAGTCTTTGTCTTGAAATGCAGATTAGCGCAAGATAGTTCTTCCAACATCGGGAAATGGCGTAGAAAAGTATAGAGATGATGTCGGTTACGAAATGTCGATGAAGTAAATGAGGCAGTTTTGATTGGACATCGGGATAACACGTCTGTTATCCGTCGGTCATCAAAATTTGCCATTGTGTATTTTTCGAATTGAATGTGTTCGAGATGGCGAAAGCGAGGCAGATTCTCTATAATGGACATTCCAAAATCGAACGGGCCGACATGTAGAGCGAGAGTATTGTCGGGGGCTGCGGACGTAGGACTCCACAAGACAGGGAAATCGCGTGAACGCGCGACGCTGCAGGAGCTGAAATGTCGCCTGGGTAATAGTAGGTGACGTGAAACAAGGCAGATCCTTGACATCTATAGCTCGACTTTAGTTGTTGTAAAGCGATAGGTTAATGAGAGAAGGCTTCAATGGTATCCGGACGTGACGGGAAAGGAGAAAGTTGGTTGATGACGCGATTCGAGTCGGGTGATCGGACCGAAAAATGCAAACACACTAGTATCGTAACCGTTTCTCTCACCACTTGACGTTGCAAGTCTATTCTCACTTTCTTGCTTGCAACAGTTAGGATGGTCAGACAGGTGGTCACCAGTCACCAGTCACTCCTATGAGCCCAGTAAGCAGAACAAAGCAATTTATTCATCTGCTTAATAGGGTTGACTTATGCTGGACAGATTTTACAACGCGAAATATTACTATACGAGGGGACTAATTGAACGAAGAAGCAGTGCTACGACTCAAATCAACTCCAATGGTAATGTACCCGATGATATCATTCGAGTATTCCTCCCCATCGATAGGAATCACTGTCAACTCGGGGAACCATCCATTGACTAACGCTTCCAAATAGATGGAATCTACGTCATTGGTGGTCCTCTCGATCTCCGTGTGCCCAAAGTACGGCTGATATGACATCGAATACTTTGAGAGATCCTCAGCAAGGAAGATTTGGCCTGTTTCTGCAGTACTGCTGGTCTTGACTGTTCCCCAATTCTGGTGGACTAACCGCGCACTGTTAGTCCTGCTTATGCACCAAAAGGACGATAAATACATGGGCGTGAATGTGTATTGCGCGCTCTATGTAGTATCCTGGCACAATGGTCTTCATTCGCATTACAGTGACAGAGGTCAACGAGCACATTACGCATAGGCTCACAGGTGTTAACGTCAATGACACCAATATCCTACAGAAAATCGGAATGAGTGAGACATCGCTCCCGAAAGGAAACGGCACATACTAGAATCAGTGGAATGCCCAGTTGGTCCTCGGTCATATCCTGACGCAGAGTCTGGGATTTGGACCAGATATACGGATCAGTGGTAGTCCCAGGAGTGAGAACACATGTCTCGTTTTGAATCCTAGGGTAGAAGGGTGACTCGGTGGTGATACTAACCGAGGAGAACCAGCTGCTATGCTTGGACAAGGTCTCTACACGCTTTTCGATACGTTTATGTTGCGTGTAACTGACATGACGAGCGGACTGGGATGAGGCAAGGTCGCAAAGGGTCAACTCTGCCTCCGAGCGCTTGATAGGCGCGCGATGACCGGGATGAGCGGCAACGAGGAGAGCAGAAGCTAAGAGAATAGCGGCAGGGGCGATTTTCATGTTCGCAATTGGAGGGGGAAAATGGATATGCTCAAGCGGCTTGGACGCATTTTATAGACGGACAGTTAGGTTTTTCATAGAGAGATTGAAAAGCACGCGTCTGTAGCTTCGGTCGTGAAGCCCTCGACGGAAAGTAAAGGTGTACGTGAGAATTCTCCATTAGACGCGATTGAGAGGACGCCGTGTGGAGACCAAGGTATGTTTGACGCGTTTTCAGCCAATAGAATGGCAGATATATACAGATTTTAAGTCGTTCATGAACATAACAGCGTGTTATCGTCAGCGTTATCTTCGCCATCGTTGCAAAATATTCGGTAGAATGTGCGAGTGGGCGGGACGCAGGGCGAACGGCTGTCCACATTTCTCCGTACAATGATGATAGTATAGAGTCCAGTTTTTGCCAAGTCTTTGAGTATATGTCGATATATGATCCGCGGTTCATTTGGCCAGCGGCTATCGAAAAGCAGGGCGAAGAAGAGAGCGTTACAACTGAAAACATTAAAGTTGAAAGGTAGCGCCAATGAAATACCTCTGATTAGAACAGCGAATCTGTGCCAAGAGCTGAGGATTGGGACAACGGGCATAGAGTGTGCCCACGGACCGGCCAATTCAGACCTCACAGTGAGCTTACCCCAATACATCCCTGCATTCCTGCCCTTGGCAGCCCAAGAGCACGCTGGCGTCGCTAAGGACGCTATGTTTGTGAGATTCGGTGGTCCGTGGAAGACGTAAAGCAGTTAATGAATGTATATCTATCAGTCTTGGCTTGTTTCATGGTCGACTGTCGGTCTGTGGTATGGGAAAGTCGGAAGCCGACAGCCTGATCGGGGGTTTCAGGCTTGCCGTAGTTCAGATGTTGTTCTTTTGGTATTTCATCGTAAATCTATACAGACTTATATGAGCGAGGCCAAAGAAAAGAAAGGGCTCATAGGGATAATAGTACATACAAATTCTCCAGGTTTCCCAACACTCTCGGTTTTCAGGCGCAGGACATCTGCATGGGGGAGACTGAAACACAGAAGACGTGGACGAAAGCCCTTCTGTGCGAAAATCGCGGCAACGGGCGAAGGGGCCAACTTTGATACGTACGAGGAGGCCAATGACACCTCTACGCCGGTGCTGCTTGGGGATACCGCTTCAGCAGAGACTTCGGTCCATTTCTTCGTCCCCGATTCCCCGATTTATAAGAGTTTTTGTGGAAGCCACTATCCCTGCATCAACATAGCCGCATGACTGAAAAAATATAATGTTCGAAAAGATTATGATAAACAAGAGTAAAGGCTCTGTCGCCAAGCCCTCAATTTGAAATACCACCTCAGTACCGTCGTTCAACATGTTCGTTTTCCACCAGGTCTAGTCCACGTCTACATTGATAGTACTTGCGTACATCATCCGTAATTGCGACAGCTACAACAACCTTCGAGCAGCCCCCGAATGGTATCTTTGAGGATATGGAAATTGGGTAACGCAAGAAATTGGTACTATGCATAGTTTCTGATGATTTGAGATAGTCCCGTATGACGTGGTTCAAGAGTAAGAGACAAGGCTAGATGACAACGAGGCCGTATGCCTTGGTTATCTCCTACCGCCATCATCGACTTCAGCGGGATCTCTTCTCTCGCCATCCGGCTACTAGCTCTTTATCGATGAATCATGCAGGGTGGACACTGAAAATTTCTCATTGACCTCCAGAAGAAGAACGAGATCTACCTAGGCGAAGGGCTAGAAAGGGCTCGGGCAGAAGGGCTTCGGCAACGAGGGTGCAATGTATGGCTATTATGCTGAGGACCGTCATTCAGATTCAGCTCATGTGTTCTGTTACTACAGTATTGGCAGCAAGGCAGTACATCGCCTTTGTTGAGGTAGTCGTACCGCAATGCAAAGTCAAAGTTAAGTTGCATGCCTTCATTTATATCCTGTACAATTTTGATATATACGGTACACCGACTAGACCCTACGGCAAAGTTATATCTTCCCGGAATGATGGGCAACCGACGACCGTTGCTGGATTCGCTTCATGCATCATAGAGTCTGGCCATTTCTAGCTTCATCGAATATCCTGCAAACCTTCTTACATCAGAACCATGCAACACGCCATCGAATAGATTTTCAGTGTTACATTCGTTGGTCTTGTTTGACTCATACTCTTCTCATTCACAGTCCCGAATCGACGAGGTTGCTAGCCGCTTAAAGTGCAACCGGAGCCAGCACGTGTCGACGCATTGCTACCGAAACTGTTTCTTACCGCAATCTTAACGCCCAATTTTCACACTTCGACTCCATATCCCCTGAACTATACTATACTGAGCACTCTTCTGCCGCTTCTAAAGGGTCTGTGCTTCTAGTGGAAGGCCACTACACGTCATGGTTGTTCATCCTCTACTAACTCTTGCTACCATCCTTGGGCTGCAGTTGTTGATGCTAATGCCCATCTTCTGAGGCTTTTTTCTGCTATCGCTCAATCATACTTTTCAAGGGGAGATGATAGGCACACACCAGGCAAGATGCTGGCATTCCGGCATTCATTGAAATACCCAGTCCACACAATTCAACTCAGCATGTGGTCGATCACGTCGCTCGTTGGTAAGTAAGTCTAATTTACTATTCCCCTTATATGAGGCTTATCTTTACCGGCAGCTGTTTCAAGGGTCGATTGTTGCGATGTGTTTTACCCAGCGGGGGTTACGTCCGGCCGTTTTGAGCCTACCAAGGACAGTATTCTGGTCAGAGTGACGACGCGTATGACCCGTGCAGTGCTGACCAGCTGTATTACTTTTGACTGTCCACAATTATCCAATTTCCTATGACTGCATACTGTTTGGATCGACAGAAAACCCCTCCAGCTCGGTAAGGTTTACGGCTCCGGTGTCTAAATAAATGAAAGGTCTAGCCCCATCAAAGCCGCAAGTTTTGGGGCTGGGAATTGTTTTCTATGTATATCATGGCCTCATCAAAAAAAGATCGTCATCATACGTTCTGTCTGCCGTGAACTGTCAGGTCTTCTCCTCGTCTCCTGACACCCACATAGACACTACTAGTCTCGCCATCCCCTCTTCAACAGACCTAGTTGTCTGCATCCCCGGTCGGTAGCGTCCAACTTATTCGTTCATCCAACTTGTTAGCTGATAGTTTCCTGCGACCTTTCAGATGTCCTTGACTGGTTTTCATTACGGCTCGTTTCCCCAAGAGCTGACTGACGCCGTAATCGACCATTTATGGGACGACCCAGCTGCACTCAAAACATGCTCTCTCACCTCTCATGCATTCTACACCCGTACACGTATACACATCTTCAGAAAGATGGCATTTGGCCACAACTTTCGCTGCGACAAGTTTGTCGCCATGTGTCGTTCCTCCCCGCACATTCCTCAGGTGATTAAGCACCTCACATTGGATAACCACTACGTGCCCCCCGACGAGATCATCGCCTTCATTATATCCTCACTCACCAATGTCGAGTGGCTGGTGATGAAAGACGTCTCCTGGGTCTTCTGGGTCACCGAACTGGTCAACCGGGGCGTGACATCATTTCCCTCTCTTCGCTCCCTGTCCGTTGATTTCCACGACAGTATCTGTTATGCCTCCCTCTCCGAAGCGCTCACCTTCATTCAACTGCATCCTCGTATACGGCGTCTTGAACTGCTATCAGTGCCACGTCTGGCCTCTATTGATGCCGAATACGACTTGCCGGCGCGATCATCCCACCTCGAAAGCTTTTCTATTTCCTCCTCGGCGTTTAGTTCCGGGCTGAGTGACCTCATGCTAAACCCCAGAATAAGCGGTCTCTCCTTTAGTCATCTCCGTATACTTGCCATCAGCGTACAAGATGACTCGGACATCCCCTTTGTTAGCACGATTCTGAAAATTGCGTCCTGTACGCTGGAGGAGGTCCATCTAATGCATCAATGTATGTTCATCTGACTCTTGGTCTATCAGCATCTAACATATCCACATACAGCTTTGCGCCCAGTATTCTTGGACGATCTCGACATTTCGTATCTCCGGAAAGTTACCATCACCTTCTCCCACCCTATATATAACGAACGCCATTCCTCGACGATCAAGTCATGGGGTAAAGTGTTTGATGCCCGTGCCAAGGAGGTGGAGGAGATTGTTGTTCGTACGGTCGTGTCGAGCCCTAGTCTCTTTGACCATATGGACTATGGCATCTGGTCAACGTGGGATGCTACCCTTTCGGCCACAAGATCTCGGCTTCGGGGATTGGTCTTTCAGGTGTTTTGCACGCCGATACAAGCCAAGTCCATCGAAGTACTCCAGCAGGGGTTAGAGGATCAGTTTCCGGTACTGAGAAGTCGTTCCTTGTTCCAGGTGGAGGTCAAGAGCAGACCTGATGCTGAATCTTTCCTGAGTTTGCTGCAGTCGTAGCATGATCATTGACCTGTATGGAATAGCTGCAGATCCCCCTAAACTAATGATGCTCTAGTTAATTCTTTCACATTACCCTGTTTTGTACCATTTTGAATGTGGCGTTGTAGCTATCTTGTTACATATCCTGTTTAGGTTTTCCACTACAGCTGAAACAGCGAACAACAACCAAGCTCGAGCCTGACGGTTGGTCCAACAGTAATCGCGTCGGCAGAGTTGTATCTTTCCCTCTCCTTCAGTATTTTGCTAATACTATGCTAGGTAGTAGTCACCCATGCTGCTTACTTGTTAAAAGCCAGCCCGTGTAGAGGTAGGCGTGACCGTCGCCTGCGCGTCGAAGACATGTGTGAGAAAGTGGATGACATCATCCTTGATGATCGATTGTCTTCCCTCCGTCCCTTTGCTCAAACAAGGATGGCTATCCACAATATATATGGCTGCATCGAAGGTGTCTCGCTCGCTATGCAATGTCAATATTTTCGCGGACAGTCACGGATACAGCCTCGCTTCATATCCCAATTTAAGGGCTTACCGCCGGAATGAAATTGTGTGGAGATCGATATACCAATGCTATCCCTGGAAGATCTAAGGTTCCACTCTTCACGTGTGAACCGCCGCGCCGACTGGCACTGTTGTCTTCTATCTCCATGACACAGGCGACAATTCTACTCCTTTCCCTGTGTTTTCCATCGTTTATCCTAGCTAAGGAGATCTCCAAGCGCGGTGTGCCCTCTGAAGGCTATTACAATCCGGCTGATAATGGTGGATCTATGCTGACGGTAGGCAGGACAAGCCCCGGAATCTGGCAATGAACCGACGGCTCACAGTTGTACGGAAGGTTGTAGGGCAGACATATCCAGATGGCCAACAAGAGCCGGTGAATGCTATCATATCGAGAAACTCCGACCAAGCTGTCCTTGCGCAGCAAAGCACGAATGGAGGTCTCATCAACTATTTTCTGTAAGTCGAGCACCCTTGCGCGCCCCACTCCTTTTTATCGGCAAAACAGGTCTCTATCGTTTTCGGGTGAATGCTTAGGTCAACATACTGGTAACTCCCAGCAAGTTGATTTAGGGGACGGCAACGGTTTCCGTGCGTGTTTTCAACTGGCTTCCGTTTACAATGCTAAGGTTCATGTTTTCAAAAAGGCAATGAGACTGCTGTAATGCGATATAATTATGGCGATCCTGCCTTAGGTTCTTGCACAGAGTCTGTCAATGGAGGTGACCACTTTCGGTACTGGATTCAGAACGGGAGTGAGGCTAACAGGTAAGTACTTGCGCGTCGGCCCAGCTCCAGTCATTGTATTTAACTTCGATATAGTGGTGCCGTTTTCTTGGCTATATCCTATGAAACCTCCTCAAGCGACAATCACGATATCGTTGAAAATGGATACAATCTTGGTCGTGACTACGTTGTCGGCAACATCACTGGCTCGGAAGTACCTACATTCACGCTGACCGGTTCTTCAACATTCTCTGGGACGTCGTCCTCTCAGGGCTATACATACAAAACCGACATCATGTATGTTACAGGACTGCTACAAAACACGAGCATTGGCATCAACCATAACCAGTCTGTGTCCAACAATGGCGCGGTGAACGCTGTAGATGGTCTCGTCGCAGTTTTCAACGTTTCGATTACAGGGAAACCTGGTAGCACTAGCTCAGGTTCGAGGTATGCGCATTCTCCTTTCCGAGACGATGGCAAAGCTTAAGGTTATCGTATTAGTAGTGTCGCGTGGCCAGAAGTGTCTAAAACATGGACTATTCCCTTCCTCTTATTCATAATCTCCTCTATCGCTTTGTAACACTAGAAGCATCTTACTTCGTAAAATTACACTCTGGACACCAACATTATAGAAGGCTAATCGATTGGACCGACCATGTATAGTTCTCTACTAGTTCTCATTCAATGAACCATTTTTCTTTTGTAGGATTCCGGTTTTGTGCCATCGCACAATAAATTTTGAGTATATATGTATGCACAAGGGCAGAGCGGGTGCACACAACAGAGAATGAGTAAACAACAAAGAGAAGTGTAAGAAACCGGAAAAGCCGATATTGGATTACAGGGACTCAAAAGGTGTATACGTTCGGCCCTGATATATTGAAGCATTAATCTCTTTTTGAGCAGCAGAATTTACCCGACTGCCTGAGGAGAAAGATAGCATAGCAATCAAAGTAGAGGACGGAAAAGCACCAAGAAAACGATAAACGTGTCTGACCACGCGGCTCCTCTTCATCTTTATCGGTCACTAACCGACCTCGCATTCCTTTATTCTCGTCAATAACAATCTCACTTTCCTCCTCTTGTATACCCAACATCTTCGTACTCGATGTAATGGAGGATATATGACTTTCCGGCACTCTAACGCCGAAAGGGAAAAGTGCCTGAAATATGGCATGGAACGCGTCAGGCAACCGCACTTATTTGCCTGTCTACAGATCTGCAGGGATGTTGGACAAATAAAAGTTGTCCAAAACAAGACGTCATTGAGTGTCAGAGAGGTAGAGGTACTGCCAAGAAAAATTGCGAGAACCAGGCGACGTCGTACGGCTATCAGCCGGTGTTAAGACATGAAAACGTTATGAAGCGCGTAAATTTGCTCAATGGCCGCGGACGTTCATATGATAATCTTTTATCACAGGTAATAATTTGACCTGCGTACAGTACATATGGACTACCCGTCATGTCTGGTTTACTAAGGTAAGCCGATTTTTCTCCAAATATAGCCCTTTTTTGAATGGCCTCAAAGTCGACGAAGCGACTCGGATATCCGTTGCGTGCCAGGCTCCTGGCGTCGTTTGCCGATGGTTCTGGGTTCGACAGCATGTGAAAGGAAAGAAAAAGAAGGCTTTCGCAATTCTGGGCCGCAGAGAGATGGGCGTCAGCCGCTCCAAGAGAGAAGCGGATGGGAAAATGATACCCATACCAATAGCAACCGCAGGCGCATGACATGCTGGGGTATGCAGGTAACGTAATAAATATATCATGTCCATGCTTTGTCCGTCGCACTGACGAACCTCTACAGAAAGATGTGCGCAGAGACTCGGACGTCTTCGTCGGCTGCCGAACTCTGTCAATGGGTCTTCGACCGTTTCCTCTGGTAACAGCTTGATGGCGCATGATAAAAGAGCTTCACGGACCGAGGCTTGGCCTTGAAAGGTATATAGTGACCTGGACCGAACCCCGGCAGAAGGTGGAGAAGAAGGACACAAGAGCAGAGCGACTACATAAGGAGGGTGATATCAAAACATTAGGATCTTTCTACTTACCGCTAGCACCTTTTTTATCAGTCTCCATCATCCAGAATCGTGTCTCGGGGCACCTTCAAGCCACTGCTACAAATCGGATTACCGGGCTGATTCCAATGTTGGCCGCCTTTTCTTTCGTCAGAATGATACTGATCATATGTCTCACCATTTTTCGCTTCACCCTTGAAAGAGCAGTATGCCAGGCTCAGCAGTCTCCCACGTGAGCTGATTGATGCAATCGTGGATGAGAATCAAGACGACAACGTTACCTTGCGCGCCTTCTCGTCAACCGTACATGGACATACTCTTCGCAACGCCACATCTTTTCTCGGGTCAGGTTTAATGATAACCGAACAAACTACTTCATCCAGAGACGCCGCCAGCGCACTATTGAACAATTCTACTCCCTCATATGCGCACACCCTCATATCGCCACACTTGTTCGAGCCATCGAGGTTTCACCACTGCTGGACACGCAGCCCCTCGCGCGCACTCTAGAGAAACTGACGGGACTCGAAAATATATCAATTGATCTTTGTAGGTTTCACTGGGATGAACTTTCACCGTACCTGCGGGATACCCTCTTCAACACCCTTCACTCCCCATGAATAACAGATCTCGAGCTCCGTGAAGGATAGTTCCTTTACTGTGCGGACTTCTTAGCCCTTTTGGGGGTAGCGGACATCTCAAACGACCAACTTTGTCCGGTGTATCGTGCGGTGGCATCTCTGACTCGCAAATAAGAGCTGAGAATACGGGTGGGCTGCAGCTGCAGTTGGAATCACTAGCGATCAGTTTGTATGAACATTCGTACTTTCCGCTACTGAAACTGCTGCAGTCCTCAGTCAATCTGAGCAGGCTTCACCAACTATCAGTATTCCTGACTGGGCCTGGACATCCTGCGGAGCGCGTGGGTATCACCGAGGAGATATTAAGGCAGTTGAATAGTAGTTCTTTGAAACATCTGGTTCTGAATGTCCGCCTTGGAGGTCAGTTAAGTTTCGTCCCGAGACTGAGTTCTTTGTTTGATGGCCTCCTCAGAACCTCTGTCATACCTAATTGATGTATCGAACGAAGCTGAGATACATATTAAGCTGTGGTGGATGCGTTTGGACCAGCATACGAAGCCAGGCGAGTGGCTGCGATGGATGTCTACCATATTTTGGGAGCTCGTTCAGTGGCATAGATTGGAGGAGGTCACGTTCGAGATCTTTTAGGCGAGTGATTTCAGAGTGTACATCGATGAATGGGCCGCGCTGGATGCGGTGCTAGGGAGGATCCAGTCGTTAAGGAAAGTATATGCCAGGTTGGATAACTATGATGCTGCAAGAGCGCGGTGGAGGTATTCGAGAGAGTATCCGAGCTCTCTCAGGGATGATGCGAAGGGCGTTTTACCGACGTTGGCCAAAAAAAAAAAATTTTTTGTTGAGGTGAGCTAGTCTTGCTAGATGCAGAGATGCTCGGTCGGTGCCCACTGCAGCTTTGGGATGATGAGAAGCGAAAACTGAGTGCGTATTTCTCCGTCTAGGCTTCTACTTCGCCCTGCTTATATGGTTTCCCTACTGTACTACTAGTTGACCGGTCTCGTGCAGGACCGCAAAACTTTTCACGACATCAAGTTCGCTGATCGTGTTTTCTTCAAGTTTCCTTATTATATTACCGACAAGGAATAGTGGGACGTGATCACTGATGTTCGGATGTGTCTGTTTCCAATTTTGCGAACTCAACTAATTAACCACGGTACTGTTCAGAATCATATCGCCAATTGCGAGCTAATAGTCCATCTCTCCATTCATCCCCGCTCTTGAACAAGACAACCGACTGTACTACGCACCGGCGTAATACATGACGCCACGCTCTCCGTTTGTCTTCTAGTGAGGACAATTGGAACGTATTGTGACTTGACTCTTTGCGCGCTCGTCAACTTATCTTTCGGTTGATGAACTTGCTCCCCGAATACCTACTGTTTCTAAACTGACCTGCGGAGCAGCTCAAGTCCGACGATTATCATTCACTATTTCATTACGCGTCGGCGCTTTTTTTATGTTATTCCTCGGCGCCATAACAGAGATTTCAACATCGCCGAAGTTATGACGGACGAATACGAGCTACCTACCAATTAACTACCAAAACTTTCGTTGATAGCTTTTCTATTACTTTGGTTCTCTGGTCCTTGTAGTCTCCCCTTCATGGGCATATTTATACTATCGTCTTCGTACTACAACGTGGCGAAAATCAAATAGGAAGTATATGTACTTGCCACTGCCGGGGAATTTCGTTGTAGCAGAACCTCAAACAACATCGCATCCGTACGCGGTAACTCGAATACGTCTATTCTTAATCGTGACATATTAGTGCTTGTGTTTCTCGCGGAGTTTATTGACGCTATGGTCCGTGAGGACCGTTCCCCTCAGCGAAGTCGGTCAATAGTTTGTTATATCTTGGGATTCTTTCACAGTACCTTTTACGTCTGGGCAGATTCTGGAAAAAGGCCTCACGAGCGCCTCGGTCTATCGGTGATATGCATCAGAGACCCTGGCCCAGGGAGTGCGGACCCACATTGGAATTGCTCCCCTTGACATCTGTTTCACGAGGTGATAAACATCCTGGAATTGATGCATGGCTAGCATGATTTTGAGAATGCCGGTGATCACGAAAGCAAGCGGTGACAGTCCTCGTCCGTACTACGTCTATTTCATTGTCCCTACTAGGTAATGACGGTAACGTAGCCACAGTCAACCCCTCCGCACATAACGGACGGTCCAGCGCGGGAGCACAGAAGTCACATCGAAGAAGTCGTCAAAACATGGATGGAGATACAAGATTGCCATGCCAAAATATGTTCTCCCTCTTTGCCCTGTGACCCGGCTTGCGAACCAGAACATCCTCGGAACCCTAAAATCCGCCTGTTTGTGCGAGAGCTGTCGGGGTTGAGTCTTGATTCCTGAACTTTTTTCAATGCATATCTTTGACCTATCGATGCAGGATTAACTCTGATTTCCGGTAGGTACCTTGTTCTCATTTACAACAAGGGTGCTGATTGAATGCAACCGTTCAACCAGCGCGATGTGTCCGTCGTACATCAGAAATGGAATTTAGAATAGAACTTTGTTTAGCCATCTGCTATCTAGGCGCTCGTTGATGCCAGGGTGGAAGGCCAGTAAGAAGAATCCAATCAGTATAGTTAACCAAATATGTCCCATTCTCAGTGCAGAAGCGGAGTTGGACCTTGAGCGCTTAAACTCTCATATGATATAGCTAATTTATGGCTGAAATTGATGCAAGCGAAACACAAGACCAAGTAATACCTTCTTTCTCTATATTCACCGAGCACTCATTCCTTCACGATCATGATTTCGGTGTGGCACATTCGCTTGGTGCCATCTGTCTCAACAGCGACTCAAACTGTGCCTGATACCCGCTTGTACTTCCAGCGCTATTGGGATCCCAAAACTTTGGGCCTAAAAAATCGATCACGTTGATCGTGTACACCATGCTATTTGTCCCGTGCTGTATCATGATACTCAATGGAAACGCAGTCACGCATCGGATTACTATGCCTTATCAGTTCGCTGTGGGAATATCCTGCGGGTCGGGTCCAGTTTCTGCAACAGTATTCCCCCTGGATCGAACCGCGTTTGTGTTGCTATACATTACTACGTGTATTCCTGCATGCAGCGTGAGGGACCGGTCAAGTCCAAACGCGTCATCAGTTTGCCGATGGGATCGAATACATCGGTTTAGCGTCTCCAGCTTCCACCAGCCAAGATTAGCTTAACGGTGCGAAAGCCTGGTGTATGTCTGCACGTGAGCATTCACCTATCTACCTACCCACTTGCACGTAACTTAGAGGATCTTTTTTAGATTCTTTATAATTCTGGTGTTCCCACTCTCAACGCTTCCGAACGGTAATAATTTATCTAACATGCATGATATTTCTTGGCCAGTGAAAGAGCGATGCAAATACAAGAATTAGTTGGTATCATCGGAGCCTTGCTACATATCAAGCTGAGCCGCGCTTAGAATAAGGGTACGAAAGGGTCTGAGATGGTGATCACCGGCTGCTAGTGAAACTGAAAAATTCGAAATGGAAAGCAGTCGACGAAAGGTAACAATGTGCCTCAGCTATCGCACATGCTGGAAGAACGGTGCACGACCTCGCTTATTGTGGTCGTAAAGATGGTTATTTTTGAACCATATCATCATCGAGGGGGACAAGAAACTGCAGTTGCGGATGCTTGTGTTAACAAGAATAAAGTAAATGCCAACATTATTGGACACTAGTAAATGTGTACTAACCACATGGAAGTATTCCTCCAACATGTTTCCTAAACAAAATACATCGGGGGGAGACGGGTTACAACAAACAGTGGGGGAGTTGAACCACTGACGGAATGAAGCGTTCTCTCCTCGCTCTTGAACGTCTTATGATTGGTCTTCCAGGGTGGCGTCGAGCTTGGATCAAACTTCGCACGAAGTCGGTAACCGGAATTGTCAAGAAAAGGCTGGTGCTGCCTCCACCATGTTTCGCGTTTCATGAACGAAATATTTGAGGAGATCAATAGTACCCTCTTTTGGAAAGATAGTCCGCTTTCGTTTGGCTTACTGGAGGCATGGTCAAGATCATGGATGCCTGGTTCAAAGGAAAGATGATTTTGGCTGAAAATGAGTGTGAAGCGAACGATTGAGCATCTGTCTTGCCCTGCAGTTGAGTCTGAATTGTGGAATCATGAGATGAAATATTCAGCGCCTAGTACGCAGGAATTCCATTCGTATGCAGCTCCGAATACGATTTGGGGGCAGTCTGACGGTGTACAAGACACGACAATGGCGCACACCTCAACTGCCACCCAAGCCACAAACTATGCTAATGATCCTATCCAACAGTCTTTTCCTCGTCCGCAGGTTCTACCACGTTGACCTATCAAAGGGGTCAATAAAATGATACCCCTCATCCGGTCGTATTATCCCCCTCGCCTGGCACTTTGGTAGCTTCTCCACGAACTTTGCGATATCATTCCCCGTCTCAATATGGGCGTTGGATCCATCATTGGGCTTCGAGTACCATCCCGGCTCTTGCTCAACAACATCTTCGAAGCTAAAGTACGTCGAGACGGATGTTTTGATCTCCCTGATCGCATGGAAGTAGGGATGCTGGAGAATGTCATCGAGCTCCTCCCAATCTAGGTTATGCGTGGACAGATAATAAATGTCCAGTATCTCTAGCGTGGGAGTCGAAAAGTCGGACTCTGTGAGGTGTTTGAGGAAAGGAATGAGGTACTGGTTGTCTTCAATCCAGAATTTGATCCGCCGAAGATTGGGAACTCGGGCAAGGTCGATGAGTTTGAACCGGGCATCTGCGAAAGTTGATTAACGGGAAAGCCAACATAAGTACGTGGGGAAATTTACCAAGATCAACACCGTCGTTAAGGAATGCTGCAGCCTGGATAGTAAACCCAAAATCCTCGAAACGTTCGCCAGCAGATAAGAGCAGCTGTCCAAACTCTTTGGCTAATGTCGGCTCAAAGTCATCAAAGCCCACATAATGACACTTGAACACTCGAAGGGATGAACAAGGAATCAAGGAACGTATAACACGAGGGCTGGAAACATCTTTGAGCGAAATGGTATGCAAATTGGCTGGTAACGTGTGCTTGGCGTGTGAATTATCTTTTTCCGCATCGTTGATCGGGAAAGATATAGCCTGCAACGACAACACTTCTAGGGCGGGAAGCGAAGCAATCAGAGCTGGAAGTTCTTCATCCGTCTGAAAAACAACCATCCACAATGCAAGCTCGGTCACATTCTTGAACCTAAACTCAATACTCAGTCTTTCCGCATCAGTCAACGTCCACCAGCCAACCCATGCCATGGACAACTTCTGCACGTGCTCAAAAACATCTGTAGGGCAACGGGTCAAGACACCCTGGAACGCCCGGCCATCAAGCAGATCACCCTCGAGACTTCTGCTTCTAGTAACGGTACCCTGTGCGATATCAAGCTCACGTATATGAGCTGAAGCGAGAGTAGCATGTGTGCTCTCGAATAGCTGGAAGAATGGATCTGCTGTGTCGCGATAGAGCATCACTTTGTGGAAGAGGTGAAAACGGCTTTCGGGGACCCATGCGCGGCAGACAAGGGAGCACGCCAAAAGAGATGGTTTGGAGTCATGAAGATAGTCGATGACGAGATGGCACAGTTCGGTGGGGAGCATCGTTCTTATGTGGACATCTGGCTGATGCGCTTCATTAAAAGGAGGGTTTGCACAGCCTAGAAATTGCCACGGTCTTGGATGATATTGACATATGAGGTCGCTGGCGGTAGCAGGGGTCCGTGTAACTCGCTCCGGAAGTATCGGAGGCTGGGTTCACAGCATGGTAGGATTTCGTAGGCTCGATTGAACGTAGAATACGCTGCTAGATGATGAGTTTAGAGTGACAATATTGTAAAACAAAAACTATAATGCTCACGTCAACGCTTTTCAACGTATTTCACAGTGAGGGAGATCCTGTGCGTACTAAGTATGAGTCGAATGTCGCATGTTTTCCTCTTTTGGTTCTGCTAGTCGTAACACGAAACACTCTGACGCTTATTGTTGGGTTTCAGGTTAGGTTTGAAAAAACGAGCAGACAGCGCTGAACGCTGGTAGTAAACAGACGGATGCAGTGCATCGCTGAGGTAATATTTGAGGCACCCCATAATTCGCAAGAGCATAACTATCGAGGGTATAAGCCAAGGGAAAGCAATCCGTATAGTAGTACAAATTTACCTTTCTATATATTGAGTACTGGCATACCTGGTTGGTCGACTGAGCTCCTCGTGGTGTAAAAGCAGGTCGATTTGTCGGAGTCCGGATTTCAATCCAAATTTGATTATAAGTCCATCATCGAGAAAATGACTGTTAGTATGCTCTCTGTTCAGCTAGGTTCAGCTTCTCATTTTGCCAGCGTCTTTCCAGTCAATGGCAAGGCACCAAACATGATCAAATCCCAGGAACTCGCAGCTCTAATGTTTGCCGACTGTCTGATTCAGAAGACACCTAATCTGTTCCAAGAAACTGGGTCGGGAATTAAAGCCCTTCTTCGTCGTACCAGCAGCCAACCACAGACAGGAAAGTGTGATGCAATTGTGGTTCTGACCTCTGATGCACTCTCGTTGCCTATTGCCGACTGCAAGATTCCTGAATTTGTCACTGTGCCTCAAGATGATAGTCGGCGGCTGTTTCCCCAGCCCCAGGAGGAGGACGAAAGTGATGGCCAGGTTTTGCTACTTCCTTCCTCCCGGCTAGCAGCGCTGTCCCGCTTAGATGAGGAGCAGCCTGTCTATTCTGCGGGAACTACGAACGAGCCCGTCAATTTAGGAAATTAACACCTGTCAACTCAAGTATTCATGTGGTGCATAACACATCTCATATCTTCGAATTATCCCCTACCGGTGTTGCATGTTCAACATGTGAAATCTCTTGTGCGTAAGTAAATACAGTATGCGAGTATTGCACGGCACTGTCCAAGCCTACAACTCCAACTCCAACTCCAACGCAAGACGCGGGCGATGTCAATCAAGTCAAGGTCTCGCTTGCAGAAAGACAGATGCTAATTAAATAGGACAAGAAAGCGAACGAACCGTAGGGGTCCGCAAGGTATAGAAGCTGTGATGATACGCATTGTCATGAACGTCGCAGCTACATCTTACACCGTCACTGTTGTCAGAAATATGGCTCGGAATCGTGTTCCAGCGTCCGATGCAATTGGAAAACTACCAAAAGAATGTGATAGTCAAACTTCGTACACATGCAAGTGTCCGATCAGTTCGAGCACTAACAATACACGAAAAGGTCACCCAGATTGTTGATGATCTCATCCCGCACCTTGTCCACCGCCTCCAGACCAGCTAAAGAGCACTCCAAACACACCAATGGCGAGTCTGCCACAACCTTCCGCACCATAATCATCGTCGACTTCAACAGGCCCAAAACGTCAGCTTTGCTCCGCCTACACGCAGCCTGCTCCGCTTGCCGAGCTGATTCCACCCAGTAATGGTCCCACATTTCCTTGCATCCGGCATGTGGGTTGGGGAAGACGGACTCAGATCCTCTATTGAGAGACGGTGACGACCGTATCCCTGCCCACATGCGAGTAAGCGATTCGTGCGCGGAAAGGAAACACATCCGCAGTTCGATATCCATCGAATGCGGGAAAATGACACCTCCAGACATCGAGGAGCATGGAAGAGATATTAGCATCCGGTAGTAGATAACTCCCAAGAGTTGATGTAGTTGGCGTTTGAAGCGAGACCGACGGACCGAAAGATCCTGTATGGTTCGAACGAGGGTCTCCCCAGGATGGTAGTCGTACCACAAGGTCTGAGTGGTAATCTCTCGCATCACGAGAAGAAAGAGGGAGTCGAACCGAGAAGCAAAGGAAACATAGAGAAGTCGAGCGCAGATTGAATCGACGTTCGGCGACTGTGACAGGCTCTCGGTGAGAGTTATGGAGGAGGATGCTGAAGAAGACGATGTTGACATAAGAGAGAATGGAAGTGCTGTTCCTCGCAGCATTTTGTACAGCTGATCGACAGCCCAGTATTCAAAGGAGGGAAACCGATACTTCCTGGATAGCTCGGCAATGTTCAGAAGACAGGAGATGGAAGTGTTGTAAACGGGACGGGAGTTTTGTGGATCTCTGAGCGGTACGCTCAGTACAAAAGTATCAGTCACAATGGAAGAGACATCTCACAGATGATGTAAAGCCCACAACAGGTCCCGAAATTTACTGGCACTTTCGGGTATTCTAATGACACGCAGGTTGCCATATATCCAGCCACAGCGGAATGACTCCAAGCTTTGGAAAGCCGAATCATCTCGCGCCAGAACACATCTTCGTACCTTCAATCACGCATCAGGTCGAAGGAAGCATTGAAATGTATAATGACCTACCTTGAAGAGTGTATTCTGGGCTTTTAAGATGCAATATTCATCCACACCGTTCCTATCATCCTCATTCGAATGATAAACGGAATCCCAAACACACGCAGCTGCTGTATCGACGGCAAACATAGCCGGCTCATTAAACGACGTAGCCTGACGATCTCTTTTACATTGTAGCTCAGCCGACCGCGGTTCAACCGGGTCTGCGCGCTGAAATGGCTTCTGCCTTCGACTACAACGACGAAAAATCCAGAAGAGTTGCCTAATTTTGTGAGCAGGGTCGAATACGGTGAAGCGAGTCATGGCTGGGGTCGGGGGATACGAATGGAGGGTGTTTGGAAGGACACAGTTCGCATTTACATGTAGTTGCGGAACACCCGTAGAACATGTTGTCTACACGTGTCGGACCTTGGACCCATGGACGGCCATAGTCACGTTGGATACATAGTGGGTGGGTTAGAGATAAGGATCAAAAACAAAAGATGAATCTGATTTTGCCTCCGAACGGTTCTTCTGATTGCGATATTGCCCAAATATGGCCGAGCTTGACAGAGGAACCGTATGAGGATGGTAAACTAGGGCGAGGATCTTGACGCAGGAACAGATCCTCAAGGTGAAAGATCCGGATCTCTGCCCTGCACTCTTCCTGAGAACACTTCTGTGCTATGAACACACTGGAACCCTAGTTTCCTTAGGTGTTCCTCGGTGACTGTGGGGGCCTTTCAGATCCGGCCGACTGTGGGAGTTTTAAAGACACGGGGAGATGATTTAAGCGCTTAGGAAACGATGCTGACCTTTGCGATGAGGTATATCCTGGCGGTGAAGGCATGCCTTTGATTTCGGATATTGATGCCATCCGAGGCAACCGCAGTGAAGTGAACATCGTCATGTTGCCTATGTCATCGAATAAATTTCAAAAAAAAAGGCTGTAAAATTACTATTATTGCATTGCGCGGATAAAAAACAAACAAAAATGACGAGCAGCGGGAGAGTCACCCGTGATGACGCATTAATGATGATGGCGAGACGTGAGTTCGAATGTTTGCCAAATCTTACAAAGCCAAACATACACAGCAGCGCCTTTGCTCACTCCGCCCTTTGACGCCACTTCCACTGAGCGCTAAGGGAACGGCTCCCATTCCTATAGGCTATGTTCCCATTTGCGTTGGTTTTTATCGCTGACCGTATATTGTAGGGTAACTTGCTTATAGCACTATTTATAATTAATTAGTGCCCTGGAGGCCTTCAGCTTTGTTTTCGTGCAAGCTAGAGAGTACTCAAAAGTTTTCGATGATCATCTTTGATAATTTCTGTTTCCATGGATTATTTAAATGAAATATATCTATATATATGCGCACAAAGTAATATCCAAAGATGCCTCTTTGTTATCTTGATGTCATCCTTTGTTGTCAGCTTTGATCACGTTGATTAAACACGGTCATGATAAAAGCCTTTCTTTCACAGCGACCGCCATGGTCACCGTTGAAGAACCGCCGCTGTCTCCGTCACAAGCAACACTCCTCGCTCTTTTCTTCGTCTCGTCCTACGTCGGATCTCTTTACATATCCAAAAATGCGCGTCTGTCGTTCGTCTCCAAGACCGTGAAGCTGCCAGACGGCCAGACGCGGCAAAAACAAGATAAGGAACGATGGAGAGACGATCCGGATGTCATTCGAGCGCGGCTGACGGCGGTGGTGTCGTCAACGGTGGTGTCCTGCTTCGTCGTATACTGGGTGCGGTTGGGGGCGTTTACGGTGCGTGACGACCTCTTCTACATGGGGTACCTTATGCAGTGTTGTACAGACGGCCAGCGAAGCCAGAGCCGACACTCTCAAGCGACTTGGATTTACAGCACCCCACCCTGTGGTCGCCCACTTGATAACTCCAATGCTCTTTCTCGGTCCGTTGTACGCAATGTCCCTGTACAGAACGCTACCGCTCCAGAGGATGTTCAACTACAACAATAGCACCTGGCTCACTTTTTATTCTATGCTGGGACTGAGGACATATGTTGTGGTGAGGGGCTTGTTTCGTTTTGTTGATGTGTATCGCCTGATAGCTGTTGCAGGCGCCTCTGACCGAAGAGACCGTGTTCAGGGCATGCATGCTCTCTATCTACCATCTATCAGGCGCGTCGACTTATCGCATGATATTCTTTGCTCCGCTGTGGTTCGGCTTGGGTAGGTTCCATTCAGCTTTGTGGCGTAAATCAGTGCTGAACATACTGTCAGCACACGTACATCATGCTTGGGATGCTTATAACCGCTTCGGACGGACTACCGCAGCACTAAAGCGTGCTATTTTAATCATTAGTAGGTCGCGTTACCCCCAGAGAATACATCGTCCTAACTTCTCGTAGCATTTCAAATGACATATACCACGCTTTTTGGGTTCCACTGCTCGTATCTATTTCTTCGAACTGGGTCAATATGGCCTTCTATCACCGCACATGTGTTCTGTAATATCATGGGGGTTCCCGGGTTGCAACAAGAGTTAAGACATTTTCCTTCAAAGACATTTCGTGCGTCCGTTAGCTTTTCTTTCTCTTCTCTGCTGATGTTTCGCCTAGTAATCATTGTGGTGTATATTCTGGGTATCATTGGATATATCCTTACGCTAGGCGCATGGTCTTCGACGAAAGGCAGCATTTACTGGAGCCAACTACAGCCGATAGTTTAAGCCCAATAGAATGGCTAGATGTTTCGTCATTATGGTGTGGAATTTAAAATTTTGCTTGTTTTGCTCAGTGTATCAGCACCTTTTTTTTTTTTTGCGGGCATGGCTTATAGAATGTCCATAGGGAACCAGTACAGTCCACTGGGGGTACCTCGCGTAGCAATACCGATTAGAGTCAAATCAAGTCACGATTCAGCGCCTTGGTTTGGGTCGTAAGTCGCATCGCATCGTCTGCGAACTTTTTAAGTATCACCAAATGTCATCTCAAAATAACCGAATCTTCGGACTGAGCTGTTTCCTTAGTTACATCACTTCAGGTAGGAAACTGACGATGCTATTGTATTTCTATTCCCCGTTGCTTCTGAATAGCAAAGCATGCCCAGAGGCTAGAGCCATTCTGCGAGAAAGTTCTGACGGAATGCAAAGTGGACGTTCGTTAGGGAAACCGTACCGACTCTAGGCCTGGGTTTCCGCGTCGCGGTACGTTAAATGAAAATGTTGGTGTTATTCGGACCGCTGTCATATTAACAACGATTCGAAGTTTCACCTCGACTTGACGCTCCACCTCGGGTTTGAACTTGCATTCTGCTGTTAAACCCGTCTCCTCACGCGCACGTGCACTAACGGACGCATTTTCCAGAGATAGTCAAAGTACAACACAGCAAGGTTCCGCATTCTTATAATTGCACCACGCTCCGCAGGGGCTTCCATTCGGCACCAGGGGTACCAAGAAGAAAGAAGAGCGAGGATTTGCGCGAGCGTCGCGCCCGCGGTGACTTCGCAACCCTCATCGCGGTTCCCGCTATTTCAGCCGACGCCATCCGAAATTTCGATTTTCTAGCCCCCCGAGCGTCGCCTCCCCGCATTTCGATTCTCAAACCGAATTTCCTCCAGAACAAGGGCTCCTGTAATGGACAGATTCGAACGACGTTCATCAAATTCCAAAACGCGGCCGTTACGTGCCGGTGGACTCTTCTCTCACTTGAGTCTCGAGGTCTGGAACTGGTTAAGTTACTGCGTGCGATGAGGCACCCGGTTTATTGGCAAACAATATAGCGGGTGAAATAACGTAACCTGTACCCTCGGTCCAAATTCGTAGTGTCAATGCGCACGGTATAAAAGGACCCAGCCCCCAATATATGTGTCTTCAGCATCCCGCGTCATGTCTGCCCAGGAAACTGCTACCCAGTTCGCCTCTCCTCAGTTTTCCTCCGTTAGTGGCGGACAGGTGGTCGGCCAGTCCAAGGGTGCCGTTGACCCCAAGGAAGATTTGAAGCTTCGCCTGGACCGCAACCTCGAGGTCGAGATCGCCATTCAGGCAAAAGTCAACGGTGACGTCACCTTGTCGCTCCTGTACGTGGAATTAAGCCGTATGCTGGAGCGTTCTCAACCTGACCATTGGGCATATGGTGAGTAAATATCCTCGTCGGTGTGGAGAATGGATTGATAATGCAGTTGTCGGGTTTCCTAGGTGAGATGGGTCCTCCCTGTATAAGCTGTTACACATGCTAAAAGGGGAGGGGGGGGATTCATCGGGGGAAAATAATGCGTTCATGATATGCGATGACCCAACCAAAATTTATCAGGCAGCGTGTGCCACACTCCATTCCATAGTTATAACATTGCATCAGTGTACATACAAGCGTTTTCTCATTCTCATTCTCATTTATAACAATATCAATGTTTCGGTTTCGTGCATCCTGACTTTCAGTTCCCATCATCTCCTGTCAAGTCGTGTGAATCTACCAGTAAGTTGGCGTAGCCTCGGTGGTTTATATGAACTTGTGCAACTAAGCAGATATTTGATGGTGGGCTAGGTAATTCGACTGCATTTCTTGCTCTAGAATGACACAGGGGTGACAACGAATCTACTGCATCAATATTTCGCTGATACAAAGTCGACAAACCTCTGAGCGACAGCATCTAGTTTGCTGTCCAAAGATAAAGTGTGTCAAGGTTACGGTCTTGGATCCGATATTCTTTGACAGCACACGAGTCTGTACCTGTCCTGAAAACACGCGAAAAGCTTATCTTCTCTTGTCGCATACCCGAAGAAGTTCGCATGCGAAATGTTTTCTTCCGGCCTCTTCTTGTCAGATTGCCCCTGACTTACAAATCAAAATGATGATTCAATTGCTTAGAGACGGTCTCCCGAAGCTTTGTAACACTTCCCAGCGCATTCATACGACAATGATAGAACATTGCAAGCGACAGCAGTCGGTCCCTCCCCAGTTCCAACACGACGCTTCTCAGGCGTCCAAGAATATCCACCTCAGATCCCACTGAACTATTGTCCATTGCAACCGCCCAGCTAGCTTTCCATACCCTTTCACAATCAACGTGAGACGCGCACCCCCTTCCTCTTCGAAATGGTGGGGGACATTCCCGTATTTTCGCAATAAACGTCGACAGGGAATAATAGCCGCAAAAGACGTGGAGGTTCTGGATGTTCGACAAGGGGGACTTGGCCTCGATGGACTGGCCTGCAGACAATAAAGGATCAAGCTGAACCATATGAACGTAATATGCATGGCTCAGGAGATATTCCAACCGACTAGGCTCTTTGCTCCCCATCTCTATCGCCGGCAGCGGGGACAGTTCCCCTCGGACGAGCCTACAAAGCCACTGGGACTGTACCGAATGCGATAGCGCATCGTCTTGGCATATGAAAGCCACCTTGAGGAGCCGTACGAAGATGTCTGTTGATGCAGAGCGCAAAGGTCTATTTTGCGTGGCGTTCACGGCCGATCGGACACCCTCCATGGCCCATAATGCGCCATTAATGTTTCCGTAGTGGAAGGACATCTCTGCAACTAGGAGGGTATCAGGAAAGGGCACTGCATGCACGTCTAGATTGGATCTGCAGGGTGGGACTCAGCAAGAAGGCGGAGCAGAGAAAGTAGCGGCGCCTCACTGTTTGTACACTCCAAATAGGAAAGCTTGGAAGTGTTTTGCTGATTCCGGAGGATCAGAGAGTATGATTGGGTCATCGGCTCGGTTCCCTTCCTTCAAAGAGCTGATTTCTTTTGCTAGCACCGGTGCCAGCGGGAGAATCGAGGGTATGTAGACCTGTCAGCGTCGGTGCTTGTTTGAGCCACCTGAAGGAAATCGACAGCTTACTTTGAACAACTCTCCATGAACTTGAAGAACCCGAAAGTCCCTCGACATATTTTTTATGAATGCCTCCACGCTATCAGGATTCCTCATCCCAACCTCTCGTAGGCGGGCAGGTACCCATAAAGCAGGTCTTTTGGACGACGCATTCGTATGCAAGCGAGAGATCATGGCGAAGATGTCACGAGCTTAACTGCAAGAGAAGTCAGAATAGTTCGAGTCATTCAGACGTTGCTGAATAGTTCGAAAAAGGAAAGGAACCGTCCGTGTCCTTGGGCGTCAAGTATCATGACGTTTATGATCTCCAGTTCGGGGGTGTCCACGTTTCGAAGAGGGGGGCTGAAGGACCTTCTTTTGTCTTGGTATAATAAATGCGACCACATCGTAACCTTGCGATAGGGTGATAGGGTGATGGCGATGCACACATGATGAACGAGAGCAATCAATGTGTGATTGTACCAGGCTGAATCAAATAAACGCCCCTGCACGGCGAATGACGCTTCGGCTTTGAGAGTCTAAAATAAGAGTGATGGAGTCAAGAGAAGTGATACAATGATACTGCAAATAAAAGATTAGTAGTTATACATGATACACTAGCACGCAACCACAAAGAACAGTCAGAACATGCAAAAGAATCCTCTGATTTTAAGTCCCGTTGCTCGCTCCAAGGACTCCTCGGGACCAGGCAGCATCTCCTGAGATCCTGTCGGCAAAAAAGTCGCCTAAAACCTCCCGCAATTTGCTTCTTAAAGTGATGTCTTCTTCTTGCGTCATATCAAGCGTGTCCGCCATGTCAGAGCGAGGATGTAGAACCTCAAAGGCAGCCTAGAAGAGAGTTACATACGGTCAAGTCCTTGATGAGGAAACAGACCCACCATAACAGAATCTATCAGTGATGCGGAGTCTGGACCACCGCATTCGCTGCCCACCACCTTGGCGCCCCCGCCCTCCACAAGGCCTTTTCTGACAGCCTCCTTGCCCACACCCATGAGGCCACGTATAGCGCCCTCACGGGTACCTTTGCTCTTGTTCGGCGATATAAGAGCTAGGAGGAGCGTTTTCATTATCCGGGGTGAAAGTGAAGGGTATGTTGTCGAATGTTGAGTAAGCAGTCGCGATAACGTCTGGGATGCTGATGTGCGGAGATATGTCGCATGAGTCGGGGGCAAAGAAGAGTGAAGTAGGGTAGAGAGTATGGGCGGAAGTATTTGGTGAAGCTAGACAAATATTATTAGCATCAAGGTAGCTGTATAGGGACGGCGTTTTTAGGCGCTGATAGGTGCTTCCAAATAGCATTGGTCCTTATGACACGGAGATCGACGTTCTGAGGCAAACCTCAGAAAGGCTTTCCGGGGGGAAGATGCCATTGGGAAGCCTGCGTAGTTTTGGAGTACCTCACGGCGCCTAGAAAAGACAAGAACCAGGAACAAGACTCACATATGGTTCGACGAACAACGTTTTATTTTCCATAAGTGAACTGATGACGTCGAGGAGCACCTCGAGCACACGGCCATCTTGTTCGCTCTGCGACCCATCCTTGAGCGCGCCCACCACTCCTTCGCCTACCCACTTGATGAGATAAGGAAGCAGTGCCTGCAGACCTGCATCGTTTTTTAGGCTGGCCAATGCAGCTGTTCGTTTGGTAAAGTCCGAGGATGGAGGAAGAAGGGAAGAAGTGAGACGGCTGTAATACAGCTGCAGCTCGCGCGACAGAACTTGCTTTACAAGCTGTTGCTGTTGTTGCTGCTGTTGCTGCTGTTTTTTGGTAGCCGCAGGCACGGTCGGCGCTGTTGTCCCGTTCATTCGAGGTGGTGATTTTCCGCCCTCCTGGTCAATATCGCGCGGAATGGCGGGAGGATTCTCCGGTATAAGAGGTTGGACCCCTTCCACTGCCAGCCAATGTGCCGCCCAGCTCACTCCTGGTAAAAGAGATATCTTCTCTTCCCTCAAAACGCGATCGAAATCGATTTCTTCATCCTCCACGAAATAAACGGGCCCAGCAGCAGGCATATGCGAGAATGCCGGCGCACGGCGGAAAGTCGGAGGATTATGTGGGGTATGGCCGTATAGTGGCTCGAGATTGAGGACGCGAAATGCCTGGTCGATGTCAACTGTGGTCATCATGGTTCGCCGCCCGTGCCGCATGAATCGAGCTGCTTCCTGCGTAAAACTCAGTGAATGATTTGGTGACACACGGTGCCCACGAACCTCGATAACCTGATGCAGCCGATATTCGACATCGCTGGCCAACGACGAGGCGACGGAATCCGAGATTGTTATGTTCAAGAACTCGGCGACATCCTGTGCAGATGTAGGCAGTGTTTCCTATCAGATAGAAGAGACCTACCTTGACTGATTCAGGTTTGTATGCTCCCGCATGCTGCCCTTGGGCTGTCTTTGGTTTTGTTGGCTTGCTCATCGCTCACGGTGAACGCGAGTTCTCGACGTCGTGGTTGGTGAAAGGGTTTAGGGCAAATAGTCATCAACAACTGACCGGACCGGTGAGCCGCACCTTTCACTTTAACACCCACTCAAAAACAGTAAATCCCGGCGATAGCTAAGTATCTTACTTCTCTGATTCTTCTCTGGTAATATTCAAAGGGGAATTCAAGGAGTCAGTATCAAAATAGCGCTTTTCAACACGTAGATTCAGTTTGCTTTTGGTTCGACTTGTATCGAGATGGAACGAAATTCCTGGAGATTGGAAAGAAACCATCGTTCCACTAGCAAGAATGTCCAAAGGTTAAAAGTGCTTTAATTTCCACAATATACCAACAGGAACGAACAGAATGCATGCATGCTTGAAGACCTTAGCCCCTTTTTTTCCTTACCGCCGGTCCAGCAATCAGAGAAAAATCAAATCAAGATCAGCACCCCAATTTAGGTCCGATCAATTCTGAACCTTCTCTCCACGTGCTATCCTGTGTTATCGGCCAAAAGGAAGCCGCACTGAGAATGCAAGCCATGCTTTCGACGCTCATGTTCAACCGAAAGTTCAGGCAGTCACTCTCGCTCCTCTCGCTTTGCATCTCTCCTTTCGCTCTTGCCGGAAATTTTCCTGCTAAACGCGCGGTACCTGAGGCAGGATATTATAATCCGTATAACAATGGGGGGTCCATGTTGACAGGGAGTGCTCTGATACACGTATCCACCCAACAGCTCATTTTTAAGTTTTAGGCGGTGCTGGGTCAAACATACCCGCCCGGTCAGCAGGAGCCCATAAACATTATAATATCAGGCAACTCAGACCAAGCCGTTCTTGCTTTGCAGCAGACGAATGGAGGGCTCCTAAATTATTTCTTGTGAGATAAATATCCTGTAATGCTTGGACAAAGTGCCGAATGTCTTCGAAGGTCCTTGTCTTTCTCTGGCGAATGCTTAGGCTTACATGACGGAGACTCTCAGCAAGCCAACCTTGGAGACGGAAAAGGCCTTCGTACGTGGCTTTCTGAGTGTTTTCACGTTTTTGACTGACAACACCTCTAAAGTAAATCAAACGGCTGTTATGCGCTACAATTATGGTGACCCTTCCGTAGGAACTTGTACAGAGACTGTGCAAGGAGGAAATCACTTTCGATATTGGGTCCAAAACGGAGATGGGGCCAACAGGTTAATATTTCTACAGCTATTATGTGCTGCGCCTGACTAATACAAATCCTTTCTAGTGGTGCCATTTTCATGGCTGTGTCCTATGAAAAGCCAGAAGCGGAGGGTCACGACATTGTCGTAAACGGTTACAATCTTGGCCGCGACTATATCGTCGGAAACATTACTGATTCCGGTATCCCCACTCTTACCTTAAGCAACACATCGACATTTTCAGGATCAACCTCCTACGGAAACTACACGTACCAAACCAGCGTCACGTATGCTTCGGGCCTCCTGCAGAATACAAGCGTTGGCATCAACCACAACCTGACTGTGGAGGTAGAAGGTGTAACGAACGCTGTAGATGGTCTTGTCGCCGTTCTGGATGTCTCAATTTCAGCACGCCCAGCAGGCTCTAGCAGTGGTTCTAATCAGACACAAAGTACTGGCTCTCCACAGTATGTCTCCTGAAATCTCAGCTTGTCTTGAAACTGATATCTTCCATTCCAGAAACAGTCAAGGTAGCACCAGTTACAAAACACACCCAGAGTTGTGGGCTCTGGCAACCTTCGTTTGTCTTCTTTCATCTGTCGCTCTGTAGTTTCGTTTCTCATCTAAATGGACCTTTCGAACAATGTAACTATCCATATATCTTATACAGTACTATCCACTTGTATCCCGAAAGCCGAAATTTGCGTAATCTGTTTGTTGACACACCTGCATAATATCACGTCAAGATACCCGCTAAGAATTGAAGTTGGCGGCGATCAACTGGCTACGCACCTGCATCGGGCCGGCAGGCGATTCGATCATCATGGACGAATCCCCCGCTCCACCGACGAGGATGAAAGGGCACCTCCTTCATTCCATATCTCTTTCCCTTCTTTGACCATATGCATCATCTCCCTGCCGTCCCGCGAACGCACCCACTTACTCTGCGGGTCGTCATGTTCCAAGGTCGTATCAAGTCTGTGGGTAGGTCCACTGCGCTGAGAAACACAGCGATTCTCCTGCGGCCCTTCAACCTGGCGGAATACCTTCTCTATGCACTCCCCCTTTACTGTGCCCTTCCTATCCCCTCATAACCCTCACCGCAATTGTCGTGCCCAGTTACTTCGCAAAGGCAATGAGCAGACCAAGATGATCATTACGTGACTGCGAAGGCTTGATTCAACATTGCAACGAACTCACATGTGCAATCCACTTCTGAACGGGCACTTTCTTGATGCTTACGTTCTTCATCAGTCCGGTGCCGTCAATAAATCTAGGTATTCTTTTTTCGCGTATGACTGACAGAGGCGGGCCGATAAAGAAGCAGAGCAGAAGGATAGATCATGTTTGTCATTGAATTGTTGGTCATTAAGAATCCATGGATGTGATAAATGGGTGATTTACAAAATGAGTGAGTATTATGTGCATCGAATGATTGACAGACCTGAACATGAATATCAGTAGACGATCACCAAAAATAAAACAAAAACTCGCCTGAAGATAATGCAATTTCCTCCTTAGACGCTCAAAGATATACACAACTCCCATAATCCATGATCATCTGCCCTACAACCACGAACCCTCCAATAGCCGGAGCAGCCACCAACGCCCTCATCGCCACCTCGCCCCATCTCGTCCTCCACGTCGACGGCACATCATACATCCTAATCCCAAACCCAAGCCCATACACCCATCCAAACACCATCCACGTCATAATCCACACCCTCTGCGCCAGTGTGCTCCCCCCAGGCTGAAACCCCGACAACCCCCCGATAATCGCCAACGGCGCACCCACAGACACCACGAACGTCGCAACCAAGTTGATCAGCGTATTCTCCACCAACCCACCCTGGAGCGGACTTGGTATCTTCTCGAGGAACGAGAAGCGCCAAGGCAGGCGGGGGAATTCGGCGCACGCAGGAATGGAGATATGCGCGGTCGTACCTGGAGAGCAACACTCCGGGGCGAGGACGATCGGGCCTGTGCCCCCGTTGATCTCCACGAGGTGTTTGTCTCCGTCGGATGAGAACGTGAGCTTTCGATGGTCGGTTACAGTCGCGAGCGTCCCTACAGTTCCGTCGAACCATCGTCCGTGCCGCGACTCGAGCTCGTCCGTCACCTCCGAGCGCACGATGTACACCGTCGTGTACGTTGGCGTCAACAAGCTCCCGAGGAGGTTCACCAGGGACATCACCACGTACGGCGCGACGGTCAGAGAGAAAGCGACGTAGCCGTATCGTTCAATCTGATCGCCGCGCGCACGGTAGAGCACATACGTAGAAGACACTGTCTGGAATATGGAGAGAATAATCTTGGCATTGTTGAGAGAGTAGGCAAGCTGCACGTTCTGGCTATTCCCGGGCGTGGAGATCACGGCAGTAGGTGGGACGAAGGCGAATGCGTAGCCTTCTGGCAACCGTTGTGACGCACCGTGTAGATGGAGCTTGCGCCATGCTGCGGAAGCGGTATCAGCGAGCATTGAATGTGAGGAGCGGACCCAGTCTGGGACATACACGTTCCATGTTGCCTTGGAGAGATCACTGAAATTCAGGTTAACAAGTATTGTCTCTTATTAAAGTTATGCATACCTTTCACCGGATACTTTGACGGCATGCATAGTATGACCGGCAACCGGTGTCCACGTATTCGTGCGTACGACCATGCACAGTGCCCCCGCAGCTGCGGCTTTCTGGAGGTCCGATCCTCCGCGATTCGCAAAGATGAGGATCCCGCGCGCGACGCTGTTGAGGCCTCGGGCTACACCTGATGCTGGGAAGAGCAGTGACGTCCAAAAGCTAAGGGCCTGGTCGAAGACGGCTTCGCCAGGGTATGTCTGAACAGTAGCGGCATGGCTGACGTAGTTTGAGAGGAAGAAGGTGACGACGGTGAACCATGTGGAGGGTGTACACAACAAGTTGGGTACACCGTGATCTGTGGTCCCAGAGGGAAATGTAATGTTCTCTACAGGCAATGCCGATGCTGCGAGGGGAAGGAACGAGGACAATAGGAATGCAGCCATAGGACAGGAAGGAGCGGGAGCAGTTCGATGACGGTTAAGAGCAAACTCATGTTGCGTGGCTAGATGGTAACATCGGTCGTGGCTCAGTATCATTCGGCATGATCCTATTCGAGGGTTATTGAATGTCAGAATCCAGTCGGATCAGGGCCATAGTACCAAGACCTGTTACTTTCCGTGTGATTGTAAGGGCTGGGCCAGTGTGTAAAACACCGTATGCGGCAGGTCTGGTAGTTAGAGCAGCAGAGGTAGACGAAGATGGCACCGATGAGATCATCAGGCTGGAAGGACACATGGAAAGGAAGATTGTTAGGTAACTGGTATGATGCAAAGAGACACGGCTCTCAAACGGACTGTACAGAGGTCAGCATACATTTACAGCTGATGCACAGGACGACGTACCAGCACCAAGCCACAGAGTCAGTACGTTATGGTCCTTCGTTGAACGTAGCTCGTGACGACCCATACGGATGAGTCTGCAGAGACACCGCGGCTCCTTCAGAGAGACCGAAAGTCTCCGTTTCCATCAGTACAGAAGGACCAAGACCAGTGGCCCAGCACCGATGACCGACATGCAGCCGGATCAGCACCTGTGAAGTGCTACCAAGTCGTTTCCGCGTGTTATGAAGGGATGGGCTGAATCACAGAGGTCGACAATTGTGGCTATTGAATTCGCAGAAAAGTGAATAACTTCCAAATGCCAGGAAAGAACCGCCACTCACATAAGAGCGGCATTATGATGGGACGAACAGCGCATCTAATATTTATCCCAACTGCAAGGCTGCGGCGCTACATGTCGTGCGCCGAATAATCTCCTGAATCAACGCTCGCCAATCTCTTTCCTTTAAATCACGGCATAGAAAAGTAAGGGAACAAGGATCGCCAGGGATCGCTCAAAAAGACAATTAATGGTGTCGGCATTGGGACAAAACGCGGAGATGCTCGGAGTGATGATGGGACGGAGCAAAATGAGCACGTGGTCAGATTCCAACAGAAATAACTTTTCCTCTTCTTACCATATCCTCGATGTGGAGATCCTTCAATATCCGAATATCCGTTGGAAAGTTGAGAAATTTCAACCCTCAAATGGTCCACGTAAGAACCAAGAATGGTACACGTGAGTTCACGTATAGGTCTATAGCGCGACCTTTGCAGCTCGTCCTTCCATATATATACTCAAATGAATACCACGAAGAAAAGTGCATTAACCATTAACACGCGTGAATAATATTTAGGGTATCAAAATGTGATCATAGCATAGTAGAGCAGTTATGGCGAAGAAAAAAACGGTGGAATCAGCAAGAAAAATTAGCTGCAAACTGACAGGCCAGGATCTTCCGGGAGCACACAGTAGGGAGCATCCTCTCCACGTCTTTCATTGCAGTGACAGAGATATAACGTGCTTATCGATCCAGTCATTGGATTGGTGGGTCACGATGAATACCCGCACACTGCTATTTTGCGCGATGAGTGTTGCCACATCTGAACAACGTAAGAGTGCTTGCCCGACACCTATTGGAGCTGCATTGGGCCGCCGTTGTTGACGAATATACGTATCTATGACGCGATCTGACCATCATGCGCAGATCCCCCGCCCGCAAATGAGTATAAAGGCTGCCCCCTTCGTTCCATCCTCTCCTCGCATATTTCCCTCCTTCGCCCACCATCTCTCTCTCATCCCACGAACATACCCGCTGCCGGCGGACCGTTGTATCCCAAAGTGATGCATTAGACTGTGTGTAGGTCCATCGTGTTGGATTATCCCGCTGTCTCCGCTCGGCCTATGGATGATGCACCACTTACATCACCCCTCCACCCCTCTCGTGTCCATCGCCGCAAACTCTTGGTCAAGACATTCCCCAGAACCGCGCCTGGTAGACAATGAGCCTACTAGCGTAAAGACTTGAATATTGATCGATGATCACTCAAGTATCGTCGTGAGAGCTGTACAATAATAAGTAGTGCACATCTGAAGTTTCAAGTTGTACAAAGTCATGGTACTATAAAGTACATCGATGGCTTGGTAGCAACGGCGCAGAAAATATTGACTGTTTCCTTTCTAGAGACCACTTGCCAGTGTGACTGCTACTACTACGATCCTTGATGATGTCATAGTTTCTCGTTTCCTCACCCGTTCGTTTATGCAAATTTCGCCAACCAGACTTCTTGCAAGTAAGAGAGTGAGACGACGGCTCCCCTTTTGCATGAAATATTCTTATGCTCATCAAGGTAGATACTTTTTCGGAACGTAGGAATGAAAAGGTGCTCCACTTTGAGGCTGGCCATCATTGCAGGTTCTATCCAGGACGATTTTCTGCCAACTTTTCGAAGAATTAAATGGAGAGGATTAGACGCTAAAAGTTGCACCGCATGATGTTGAATACTTCATTAGGAAGAAAAAATCGTAAATTCGGTATACATACTAACACAGATAGGAAATGAAGCACTCGACAAGAAACGATCCATTAAACGTAAGTTGCACCTTTTGACCGAAAGATGCGTATGAGCACTCGACAATCACATCGCATCGCCAGCCTTTCTTTCCAGTCCAAGTTCGACAAGCTCAGGCTTCTTCGCGGCCCTTCCGACCAATACCTCAGCATTTCCTGATGATCGCAGAATCAGTCTATCCGCTCGTGTGTGCAACATAATAAGACCGACTCACCTCGAAGTTTATCTTTCAGCCCCAGCTTGCTGCCCGGATGATAACCGATACTGGCGCCATAACCACCATAATCGCTACCACCACTACCAGAGACAGGACGATGAGAGCTAGTACGATTGTTCACAAAAGTCTGAGTATCATCACGTCCACCACCATATCCTACAGCGTCAGGAGGCTGACCAGATCCGGAAATAGGCGTACGAGACGGGATAGAACTATCACCTCTCCTGGAACCTGAATCTTGCTCAGTGGTGTCGGAGGTCGTGTCATGGCCCCGCTGATTATCATCACCCGAAGACTGATACTTGCCGGGAGAGGGCCAATCATCGAAAGACGAGGAGCTATTTCTGTCCACATTTGCCCTCGGCGCCTTGGGGTTACTGTTGGCGACGTGTCGGCCCTGTTCATCGTCGTGAAGAGCTGAGGAACCATGCTGAATGGATAAAGGCCGACCGTCCGAGGAGGCAGTGCGCGAATCACGATCTAAATCTGTAGCGTCGTAGGGTGACCTGCCGTAGTCGTTGGTGTCTGTTCTTTCCTCAGTGTCGTTACAACTAGCGCTGGTGTTTCTACATTGAGTTTGATTTAACGTTAACAATAGATAGTGAAGGCCTTTGATGCTTACCTATGTTCTCTAAACCGACAGCAGTACCGAGATTGCGGTCTGCACTACCTGTATCGTATTGTTCGCGACAAGTGGCGTGGTCGAGAATGACTTTCATAGCGGACTTCTTAGAGGTGATCAACTGAACTTGGATGGCGTTGCGAGAAAAATCGTAGACGTCCGCAATGCCGCGACAATGATATCCGGTCAGAGACGTATTCTCATCACGCACTCCGACATCCTCCGAAACATGGCTGACAACGTCAGAAAAACCCTCCTCTTGCTTGTCATGCAGATTGAACGTATATCCGGCTGTCAACAGGAACTGTCCAATGGCATGAAAGTACTTGTGCTCAACATAAACATCGAGCTCAGAGTCCGGATACCTGATGTACTCAAAGAACTGTACACCACTCGATCCGGAGATCAGGCGCCAAAGTCGGCTTGGAGAAGGCGGAATTTGTTTGCTTCCTCTTCCGTAAAGTAGAAGGAGAGTAGCTTCTTAGCTTGGATGGCAAAATAGAATTCCGCTGCTGCATTTTTGGCCTCGTCGGTCTGGCCAACGCACACGAGGTCCAGAGGGGAAAGCAATGGGAATATGTGATTTTTAAGGAACTCGAAGGTTCTGAAAGACATTTAGCATTGTCTCAAGGCGAGTCAGAAAATTAACACACACACACATTATTCAGGTATGGTCGCATACTCGTTGGAAGTGTAAAATATGAGTGCCCTCATCCAGAATGTATTCAATACATACGTGTCCATCTCCACGTCAAAATAGTATCGAAAACGCTAGAACAGCATGAGTACAATTTAAGTGTAATAGAACGGTAGAATGCGTAGGATATGTCTTTTAATTTTTTCAGAGAGTGCCACTATGTGTAAGAAACGGGAGAGTAAAATTTCATAATCACGTCACGGCGTCGACTCACGGTCGCGTATCGACTTGGGCACGTGGTTGCAATGAATCGGCAAACTCGGCAATTATAGTTGACTAGTACGGCCAGCAACTTATCACGCTGTTAGCTTGGACGTTCGGGCCGTCCGCCAGTAGGCATACCCTACATCAATGTAAGCATTAGCCACACTGCTTTTCAAGCGATCCTTATGACCGTTTCTCAGTGATACTCTCTCCAACTTGAAGCTTCACTGGCATGCCCCCAGCAGCTGTCAAATTGCACTATGTTGCCTCTGAATCGGATTGGCCTGTAGAAGTTCGCCAGATTTCTTGTCTGCTCTCAAAGCCTGTTTCTCGTTCTGTGTTTTCCGGAACGTATCCTCGAATGACATCCTTGTACTCTGACCTCTTCGATGAACTGGAGAGCGCCACATTACCCGGCCTTTCTGTCGTGGAACAAGACTCGCAGCCGATTCTTGGTTTCTTGGATATTATACTGGAGACGGTATCCTCGCTTCGACGGATGCAACAAGACCCTCACCCTTTCACTATGCCTATTTGGTCAACGCTAGTCCGAGCATTGTGCTATTCCTGCTATAACGACGTTGAGATATTGTGAGTGGCGCCATATATGATGATACCTATGTTTCTTACCCGTGCAATTTAGTACCGACACCCCTTTTATTCTTCCTAGGAACTTTGTAGAATCCGTTTGCGATGGACATGCATTGACGCTTATTTCTTTTCTCTACAAGAACGCACCACTATCTACATCACACTCGGATGTGGATCCAGTTGACAGCAATGATTCTAACCAATGCCCTTCGGAATCAAGCGCAGTGCTCGCAGACGAAGAAGGCTCGGATCCTGTCAGTGACAGCCAACGCGATGCTCAGACATTTTCATCCGAGTCAGACGATGTATGTGAAGGCGACATATTCGCCGAGTTCGATCCTCCCACGGAATCGGAAGAGTGGCCACGTCGCTATTTTTCATCTCCACCATCGAAGGCTTCCAGTCATAGCTCGCTCGATATGTCGTTTCACGCGCACATCCTTCCAGGTAGAGGTCGTCGTATCGATGCCGTTCTACCTATTATCTGCATCGCAGATAGGGAGAACATAGTGCCTCTCATTGGTAGTGTGGCCTACCAAAGACGCGTTTGGGGGATAGAAGATCCCGTCGTAGGTATCATTATCCCCAGGAATGGGTTTTCAGCACAGGTTATTTTGGGATGGACAGATCGACCTGATTTGAGTAGCAATACAGAGTCACCGGATGATCACACGGTTGATGACTTGGTGAGTCACTATTTGACCGTTTGTTCATCCTTAGGCTCATTAAGTAGTAGCCTATAGTGCACATCGCGTACTCAGACATACCGTGTGTGGCCAATGGTGTTTTCAATCTGACGGATCCCATCTCGGCCATTGCATTTTCGCAATTTATTGTCGATCTCCGTGATCAATATGATAAGGTTGTACTGGAGTGTTGTGATACTCGGGTGTCTGCCAATACGTCTCTTTCGTGGAGATCGGATCTTATCGATCGCCCAATGCCTTCTGATTGGGAGGGAAAGGGAGAGGAATCTGTCGCCTCCTGGATTCGGAGTGTAAGAACAGCGAGCAGTGCCGAGTGCGTGGACGCAATAGGCTGACTTTGAATATACTCGTCTAATATCTGATAGAACCGACGACGACCCATCACCATACCCTATTACACCCCCTCCGACCCAGCGATTCCACCACATACCAATGTCTGATCGAAACGAATCACGCAAGAAACTTGTTCGAGGAGAACAGTCGTGCGTATATATAACCTTCTTACTCATTGCGAATGATTGATCTGTCGCCCGGGACAAATGCAGTGTTACTTCTGAAGCCGTGAAAGCGACACAGAGCAAAAAAGATCAACCTGGGTCCCGGAAAGGCTCAGGTACGACATCTACGTGAGTTTGGGCGCTTGGTAGTAATAAGATCGGTGCTAACCTCTTGGTGTAGAAGTTCAGCTCCGAAGTAAGTAGATCATCTGAAGTTACGTCGCTGCTGCAGTCAACAAATGAATGATAGGTCTCAAGTTTCGGGATTGAATGCCTCGTCATTGTATGTCTCATCCCTCGAAGCCGTAGATAGCTGACAAACGGTGCATATACAGAAATTCCGCGTAACGATGTTTTCCCTGCCGATTTAGTACGTTCTGACGATGTGCATAGATTGCAGTCGGGTTCAAGCGGGATCTTATCCTGCTCAAGGTCAGTTATCACTTCAGGGATTTCGTTTCTATCGCTGACTTTGATTGGACCAGATTCGCTAACAAAGCAGAAAACGGAATTGACGCGGCAAAATCACTCTCCATCACCACTTATACCTACGACAGATATATCTTCTCCGTGTGCGTTGCGCTATTACCGAACCTCGACAAATTCAAGAACCAACAACACATCAATGAGTACGTCCGGATATATGAATCTTTGACGTGTTTCGTGGACCCTGGATGGCAGAGTATGGTACGTGCGAATATCCACTCTGACCATTCAACTATAAACGATTTCCTCAGAGCGAGTTACCAATAGTGGAAGGATCCTATCTTGAAGCCATCAAGGCGTGCTTCTGGGACCAACTCGTGACTATTCGAGAGAGACGGCGAGAAAACCCCCTTCGATCAATAGACGACTCACATCAGCAAGCGATCTCTGAACGTCTATCACTATTGTTCTGGGCAACCCTCGGAGCTTTTTCACGTGGTCAGCGCAAGTCTGTCAATGAAGCAGAATCCCGTCTACAATGGGATATGCTATTGTTCCATGTTTTGAACAGCATTGATTCCACCGGTATTCATGTGAGACCATTGTAAGTTGTTTCTTCTTTAACACGTCAGAACGTCCGACGTAAGGATTTTATAGATTTGAGCGAACTATTTTGCTTTCTCGGAACCGCCTCGTGGACGAACTTCTTACGAAGAACGTCAAGGATGTCCGCGCTAGTGCGATAGACCGATCAGAGGACTACTATAATCTCTGTTTGGCTTCTCAACTCGCCGACGTCTTTCCAGCCAATAGCACGGCAGCAAACATAATCAGATCACGGGAACTCTCAGCTCTAATGGTTGCGAACTATCTGTTACAGCAGACACCTCGTCTTTTCCAAGCGACAGCAATCAGAGCCATTCATCGTCGTGCCAGTAGCGAACCACACACCGGAACGTGTGATGCAGTTGTCGTTCTTACCACTGATGCACTCTTGTTGCCTACTACCGACTGCAAGATACCTAAATTCATCACTGTACCGCATGATGGTAGTCGGGGGCTATTTCCTCCACCGCATGATGATGATGATGATGATGATGTGCTGCTTCCTTCCTCTCAGCCAGCGGCCACCCTGCTACCCCGTTTACCCCGTTTAGACGAGGAGCAGCCTGCCTATTCCTCAGAAACTACGATTGAACCTGTCACTCTCAATGATTTCAAGGCGGCATGGAAATCCTCGCGCAACTCATTTTTAACTGGGTTCTCTGAGACCGGTCATGTTGTGGATGAGAATGGGATGCTTTGCACAGACATTCGACAGCTGTGTGATAGGATCGCCAATGCTGTACCTGCAGAACTCTTTGGGAAAACTCTCTTCGCCATCCTTGTTGTTGAGCATAAGAAACCACTTGATGATGCAGCTAAGGCGTTGAACCAGGCAAGAGCTTATGTAGAGGCTGCCGTCAGGCTGCTGCAAGCTCATGGAATAACTGGACTGCCCGTGTTTGCGCTTGCTACAAATGGCAACCATGGTGTGGTGTTAATGGCATGGCATAGTGAAACCACTGAGGTATGCTTATCCTATCTCCTTTGAGGCTGCAGTTTTGATTACTTTGTACAGAAAGTCTACCTTATTGACCGATCAGTGCAACGATTTAATATATCATCACCCATAGAAGTTTTCCATTTTGCAATGTTTCTTCTTCGCCTCAGAGATTATTATATGAATTATTTTCAGGAGCATCCAGACCAGATCAAAGCAGCAAACAAAGCAGCACGAGAGATGGCAATAAAGGCAGAGAGGAAGTTGGAAGAGGCCAAGGAGCGGGCAAGCAAGGAAGGCTTGGATCCAGATAAAGCTGAGGTCCATATAAACTGGGGATGGTGGAAATCTTCTCAGATGAGGCGGCCTTCACGACCTAAAGAGTTGAGCAAGGAAGAGGTGAACTCCAAGTTGGAGAAAGTGGACCAGGATCTAGGAAGCTTACACTTGTCATCTTAGATATACTTCATGTCATACACAATCCATTGGATTGTTTCAGATTTCCATTTGCTAGTGTCTGAAATGTTCACATAAAATCTCTTACTTGTAAATAAATACTAGAACTGCATAGCATGGCCCAACTGGACACATGGACATAGATAATTATATTCACATTTGTACAACAAATACTAATCATGCTAATGACTGTCCAAGGAGGCAGTCCACGAATAACGACCTATATCTGTGGCGTTGTAGGGTGACCTCCCATAGTCGTTGGTGTCTGTTCTCTCCTCGGTGTCGTTACAACTACTGCTAATGCTTCTACCTTTGGGACCGCTGCTCCGATAGGTGCTGTTGTCTGCACCAGGAGCACTTTGAAGGAAATGAGTCCACGAAAGCACAATAAGGCAATAAGTACACAAGAAGACATACCGCTTGTCGTAGAAGCGATCATACCTGGATCATTGGCTCCAGCGAATTCTGTACTTTCTTCGCTTTTACTGCCAACGTCGCCTGAAAACCATGAGATTTTGGAATACAAATGGCGGTAGCACTCACGAGTCGTAGCTTTCTCAGAGACGCCAGCAAGTGCACTCCTCCTTGACTCGTCATAGCTTCTTACATTCTTGCTATCGCCAGTATGATAGCTCGTAGATCGTACGCCAGACGATACTGCTACATTGGGTTAGATCAACACTAACGATAGATAGTGAAAAACTTTGATGCTTACCTATGCTCTCTAAACCGACAGCAGTACCGAGACTGCGGTCTGCACTACCCGTATCATATTTATCGCGAGAAGTGGAGGGGTCGCCAGCTGAAAGCATACAATTAACCCCGTGAAATATCACTTGAATCTTGAAACCAACCTGCGGAGCTGTCGGTACCAAATGAGCTTGGAGAGTCGCCAGCATAACCTATACAAAATGATTTAAAATCATGATAGATATCAACCGTGGACTTACCTGAAGATTCGTCGCACACCGAATTCTCGCGCGCCCAGCCAGAGGACCCAGAGTCATACCCATTGCTGATAGGTTGGCCAATATCACCAGCTCCAAAGTCGTCATTACCCGTATCTGGGACGCTGTTAGCTTGGTTAGAACGAGACTATTTATTTACTCACTACTACCCCCGGCACCATGACTTCGCAGCTCGACTGAGCGACCAACACCTTGATCATGACCTTCGTATTCATCGCTGTTGCGACTCGACGTGATATCGCGACTACTTGAATCTTATAGAATGACGAAAAGCACGAATACATTGCGCATAGATAGAGTGTAATTACCGCTCTCGGACTCGTCGTCGCCGCCGCCGTCGGGCACATAATTATCGTATCTAATGGACCCAGTATTCATGTAAGAATCTTCGCCGGTGTAACCTGGTCATTATAATAAACGAGAGGACGTAAGCTGAGAGCTGGAAACTTGCTGGTAGATGCACCCGAAGGTTCAGAGCCCATTCTTGCCCCTTCATTGAATCTGCCACGGGAGTTATGGGAATAAGAGGTGGTGTCATCATCTGTATCAACATCCGAAATATTATTTGCTTGAGCGGGAAGTAACAGAAGCGTTTATGCACCGCAATTCTGCGATTGGACATCCGTCTTTCTTGAGGTATGATTGCATTCTGCAGCACGAGAATTATACTCATTGTTGCGACGAGGATTAGATTGGTCGTAAGACATTGATTGTTAGAGAGCAGTGGAAGGCTTTCTCCCGATAGTGATCTGGGGATTTATAGTAGTCTTAACCATGACGGTGGTGAGCGCATCGTTGTCTCCATGACGTCAACTGAGACTGGAGGCAGGCGAAGTTGGCGATGATGGGGAGCAAAATGCGCACGTGGTCAGATTCCAACAGAAATAACTTTTCCTCTTCTTACCATATCCTCAATGTGGAGATCCTTCGATATGCGAATATCCATTGGAAGGTTGAGAAATTTCAACCCTAAAATGGTCCGCGTAAGAACCAAGAACGGTACGCCTGAATTTAAGTATAGGTCTATAGCGCGACCTTTGCAGCTCGTCCTTCCATATATATACTCAAATGAATACCACGAAGAAAAGTGCATTAACCATTAACACGCGTGAATAATATTTAGGGTATCAAAATGTGATCATAGCATAGTAGAGCAGTTATGGCGAAGAAAAAAACGGTGGAATCAGCAAGAAAAATTAGCTGCAAACTGACAGGCCAGGATCTTCCGGGAGCACACAGTAGGGAGCATCCTCTCCACGTCCTTCATTGCAGTGACAGAGTACTCCCTCGGGTATTTCCATCTCCCTTTGACATCATCATACACGTCCAACTTGACGTGAACTTTCGTCAAAGATCGCATCTGCCCAAGAACCGCGTCGAGCGCAGCCCACTCTGCCGTATAGGCAGTCCAATCAGAGTTGTAGAATATCTCAAAAGTGACTTCCTCCACACGATGCTTGGCGAGTTCCTGGAACGACTCTATCAACCAGCGAAGCCATAATGTGGGCTCAGTATGCTGATCACAGCGGATCCACCATAGCTTTATCTGAATGGAGAGGAGCTGCTTGACGTCAATGAAGTTGGATAGCGGTTCTGCGAGTATGGCGCTTCAGCAGACAATGAAGGAATTCGATAGTCGAGACTTACCTCCTAGACACACGTTCAAAACGAGGTGCTGGAGCGAATTACTGTTCAACTTAAGTATCTCCTTCGTTGCCTCAATACGCTCTGACAAGTGTCCAGAGCCAGCAGTGAGCACGGACAGACGATGGAGATGACTGAGATCCATAGAGGGCTGGAGCTGTAGCAAACGGTGCATGAGCTGGAGGTACGACTGTTCATACAGACTCAACGCAAGCGAATCAAGCTGCAGATTGAGCCTGCATGGTAAAGTGACCGCAGCGTCGGCCTGGACGAACTCTTCGAGGTCATCACAGGACATGGCGGAGAGTGAAAGCCGCTTGAGATGCTCACATGCACCGAGGAGAGCCAGGAAATCAGCACACCGGAGGAAGAGGCCCTCTCGGAGTTCGAGGTTGGTTATCCGTGGGGAACGGATAGTAGTGATGAGGGCATCCCTCATGCATTGGGAAAGCTCGTCCCAGTAGTAGCCCCCCAGATCGAGGGATATACATTCCAAGTTGACGAGCTTTTGGAGAGTGCAGGCGAGGAGTTGTTCTTGCGCCGCGTCAAGGATAGGCTCAACCTCAAGTGTCCTGACGAACGATGCTAAATGGGGGCGCGTTGATATGAGGTTGTGGAATTGGTTGATCTCGCAGGAAGTCCTGTATGATTTTCCGGGGTAACAACATTGTGAATGGTTGCGGAAATGGATCCGAGAGAAAATGTGCCGCTGAGAAGAATAGGTCCATGGACGAGCTACAAGGGAGCAGGCGCGTAGGGCAGCCTGGTCGTCCTGATTCTCATCGATGATAGCATCTATGAGCTCCTGGGGGAGGGAATTGATTCCGATCCGGTCATCTACTTGCATGATCGACAACTGTACTTGGCAACAAATACAAAATCAGAAGTCCACTCTGGTCAACTGATGCAAACATGACGCACAAAGGGGCTATAGATTCGGTCCGGATATCCGAGTTAGGAATGTCGAGTTGTGGTAGTACAAGTTCGCGGCTGGGTGGGTGCGGGAAGATTGGGGATGGTAGAGAATGTCGCACTGATGGGAGCAACGTTGGGGAGAGAAGAGAAGGGTAAAAAGCACTATAACCCAAGATGAAAATTTATCTTCCGTGCCACGCAATATTTGTACCTTGCTTTCACAGCGGGTTTCCCCCGTCTTCTTCCGAGGGCCGGTCCGGCTCGGCCTAGATCGCGACTACGCACCCTTGTTGTGCTACCATCTTTGCCTTGCACCCTCCATCGAGCCCATCAGGTTAATAACCAACAGGCCAGAGTCCAAAAACGTAAGTCCAGAGGGTGATTATCGATAGAAGCATGCACGTTTGTCCTGTCCCTAGCTGTCCAAGGTCGTCCTTCTTTACTCTACCCCGGTAAATCAGAACTCGTGGGCTGAACAACCGTATGATCTGCCATCCCGCTGTCCCCTCGGACGTGCAATGAACGTTAAATGCATGTAGTTCTTGCGGACAGGATCACGAAAGACGACAATCACAGGTGGGTCATGAGGTCAACCTGGACCTCCTTTGAAGGACAAACAGCGACCGAGTCGGAATGGAAACGGTAGGTTCTCGCAGTTCGCGATTTTCCATGGAGTGAGCCGGGGTAACCGTTCTTGATGGCGACAAAATCGAAGCAAAGCACTGCACGTGAACAAAAAGCTATTCACTCAAATGACCTCGCATTCATCCCCCGCCATCTAGCCGAATGGTCAACTATCTCCCGCATGTTCCAGGCTTAACACACCACTATTGCAATGTCATGAACTCGATTCAGCATGTTTTTCACTGCACCGGGAAACTTGTACCTGTTGAGAGTACGCCACCCCCGGTTGCTTCCAGATCGTATGCGGGTGCCATTCTACAACTCATCCAAGGATCTCGACATCCAAACAACATCTCGTTTCCCATCTGGTTCCTTGACTTTGCATCTCTCGATCAATCCTAGCTTTCTGTACAGCACCCGGCCCTCATTGGCGATGAACTTCTCTGTCAGGGTATCGACTCCGTGATATCTGGCCCATTCAATGCATCTGTCAAGCATCCTCTTGGCAAGCCCACGTCGTCTATGTTCCGGATGAACCCACAACGACACAAAAAGGTATCCACTTCCCTTCCCCCCTCGTACACGATCTTCGGTAGCGTATAGTCCAACTCGGCGAGGATTTTGGGAGATGCCACGCCTGACACGGCGATTCATTCTCCCGTGGCCTTGTGCGAGACGATGACCATAACCTGGTCATGAGAGGCGATTCGCTGGACATGCTTCTCTCGAGGGAAATTCTTGGCGTCTTCATAGGTGGTTTGAAAGGACGAGAGGTCTACCTGTAGTGTAAGTAAGCGGATGGCGATGAATTTGTCGATTCCATCCTCTGACAGCGGGACGTTGAGGGTGAAGGTTTCGTATGCATCATCTGTCATTGTCTGAAGGGGTTAGCTACTTATTTCCCCATGCAATAGATGTAACGTTCTTATCGGTCGAGTTATTGGATTAGTGGGTCACGATGAATACCCGCACACTACTATTTTGCGCGATGAGTGTTGCCACATCTGAACAACGTAAGAGTGCTCGCCCGACACCTATTGGAGCTGCATCGGGCCGCCGTTGTTGACGAACATACGTATCTATGACGCGATCTGACCATCATGCGCAGATCCCCTGCCTGCAAACGAGTATAAAGGCTGCCTCCTTTGTTCCATCCTCTCTTCGCATATTTCCCTCCTTCGCCCGTCTCTCTCTCATCCCACGAACGTACCCGCTGCCGGTGGACCATTGTATCCCAAAGTGATGCATTAGACTGTGTGTAGGTCCATCGTGTTGGATTATCCCGCTGTCTCCGCTCGGCCTATGGATGATGCACCACTTACAGCACCCCTCCATCCCTCTCGTGTCCATTGCCGCAAACTCTTGGTCAAGACATTCCCCAGAACCGCGCCTGGTAGACAATGAGCCTACTAGCGTAAAGACTTGAATATTGATCGATGATCACTCAAGTATCGTCGTGAGAGCTGTACAATAATAAGTAGTGCACATCTGAAGTTTCAAGTTGTACAAAGTCATGGTACTATAAAGTACATCGATGGCTTGGTAGCAACGGCGCAGAAAATATTGACTGTTTCCTTTCTAGAGACCACTTGCCAGTGTGACTGCTACTACTACGATCCTTGATGATGTCATAGTTTCTCGTTTCCTCACCCGTTCGTTTATGCAAATTTCGCCAACCAGACTTTGTGCAAGTAAGAGAGTGAGACAACGGCTCCCCTTTTGTATGAAATATTCTTATGCTCATCAAGGTAGATACTTTTTCGGAACGTAGGAATGAAAAGGTGCTCCACTTTGAGGCTGGCCATCATTGCAGGTTCTATCCAGGACGATTTTCTGCCAACTTTTCGAAGAATTAAATGGAGAGGATTAGACGCTAAAAGTTGCACCGCATGATGTTGAATACTTCATCGGGAAGGGTCTTTATAGCTTAGGAACCGTTACTTGTGGGACATCGATAAGCGATCGTCATTGGAAAATTAATGGAGCCTTGATGAGGAAACTTCTTAAACCTAGAAGAGACGGGGACATTTTTCATGGTGAAGGAATCGTATACTTATTTAATAAAGGTACAGAGTTAAACAATGGGAAAACGTCAAAACGTATTTAGCGATGTGACTGAGGATATCCATATCATTTGTGTACAATGTCAAATTCAGAAGATATGGTACGAGTACTTGCGAGGTACTGGGCGTGAAAAACGCAGGAACAAAACCTATATAGGTTGTCCTCCACAGTGACAATGAAATTTCCAATCAGATAGACTTTGAACGCACAAATTATTTACTTGAACGGCAGGTTCTTTGTCAGAAGAGGACAAGGGAATAATGAGAAGGCGTGCCTCTCAGGCTAAGTAATTCGAGAGAAGGCCCGGCATTGTCCGGTGAGGTGACCGAATTGAAACATGATTGACGCCACACGAACACGTGCTTCCAACAGGTTTACTTTGCAAGTGCACTACTTTGCTCCTCTATTGTTCTCCGCGATCTTAAGAGCACATCGAAATGGCTGTCGCTGTATTCTTCCTTGATCCCTTGCTCTCGTTCTACCCTCCTCGAACTTATCCCATCATTACTATGCCATCCTACGCGAAGAACGAGTCGAACGATGCGGATTATCGCTCTGCTTCCCCCTCCATCCCAGAGAGAAAAACTCCGCCAAATGGGTCCCGAGTCGAACAGATATGGTCCGCTGTACAGAGTACTCCGCTCAGTAACCACGCCCAAACCGTTAATCCCACAGCCAACCCGAATCACCTTACGGTTCATTTCGACCGATACATTGAAGAAGATCTTAAAAACCGCGTTTTCATGCCTCCCGACTACTTTCTCTCCAACATATTCCATCTTCCGAGTGACTGGCGGACGAACGACGAGATAAAATCTAGGATTAAAGCCATCAAACGCAGCGCTGCATTCAACCGGCAAGTAAAGGCCTACGTCGAACTATGCAACAAGAGCAATCCTGGGGAAAAGACATTCTACCATCCCCATGGCTTAATGTGTAATAGTGCCTTCGATGTTCTAGGTGGCACCAACGACTCTAGACTTGGTATTTATCGACAAGACGCGAAACCGGTTGATGGCGGCTTACAAGAGACCATCCCTGATGCCTTAGGCGTTCTTCGTGCGATGTTCAACAGTTCAGGAAATGTGGTCGATGACATGAAGGAGAATGGGCCAAAGCATAACTTTTCGTGGGCACAGACAATGCACTGGCAGGAATTCAAGCCCAAGGAGTGCTTCCTTGATGAAGGGACCGATGTATTCTATAGAGTCCTAACACCTGGTAATGGTCATCTTTTTTTCCCCTGACGTTCTTCTGACCGATTCCTACATTCAGACGGCAAGGATCCTCAGGGAACAGTGCGAGGAAAAACCACTGTGCACCGAGACCCTGGCGGCATCCTGCCCCCCGTCAAGGTGACAACCTCAAAGAAACGTCGTTCGGAAGATAATACTTCTCGTGACCGCTCCAAGTATGCGCGATCTGGGACGGCACCTGAAGTTTCTGAGGCCAGGAAAGAGACGGACGATTCAGCGGCACTCAGTTCCGTCAAAGAAGGAGTTGCAGCAGGAGATGAAGCCATAAGTGAACAAGAAGAATCCCAGGCGCGTCGAGCCGTGCGGCTCCAGTGCGGTCGTTATGCCCTCGAGATGCTATCCAGCGCCGGCTTTCGTACCCACTGTATTGGTGCTCTCGTTACTATGGGACGCATACAACCCCTCTACTACGATCGCTCCATCATCATTGTGTGCCAACCGATTGACATGTTCATACGGTGCTCGGTTCCCAAATCGCAGAAGACTATCACTACCGAAGACGTAACGGACGAGTTCGCAGCAATGCTTGTCGGGTTGGGTCGACTCACTATCAAGCAGCGGGGCATCCAAGAAGCATTTTGCAACGACAGGATGCTCATCGAGAATTACCAAGTGTACATGGAGAGATGTGGCAACCCCAAGGATAAGACGGCTATCTTCGTTGGGGTGAAGCTTCAGCTCAATCTCAAGTTGGGTAAAGATGATAAAATCGTTGAGATCACCCTTGGCCTCATTATATCGCGCCAGCCTGGGATCGTCGGTCGGGACACTTGTGTAGTCGAGGCGACATCGGAGCACGAGGGATGGAAGGGTAAAGCACTCATCGTCAAGATTAGCTGGCCGGCCGTCACCCGCGAATCAGAAGCGGATTTGGTCAGGACAGCTAGAGATATGGCGCAAACAATGAAGCAAGGGGCAAAGCCAGACTGGGCCCTAGACCATCTTCCCGACATTCTTCTTTCTCAAGACTTTGACTACGACGCGGATTCTACTCAGGCAAATCTCGTGACTTTCTTTAAAAACGCCTCATTGGTAGAGGAGAAGAAGGTCGAGTACGAACAACGGGTCTGTCGAATCACGGTCCAGGAAAGGCTGTATCCTCTCGAGGAACTGAAGACGGTTAAAGAGTACGCTCAAGTCTTTTTCGACATTTTGCAAAGTGCGTACACCTTTTTGGTACCTAATGAGATATCTGACGGTCGCCGTAGTTCACAAATGGTTGTATGATCACCCGAGGATCATCCACCGGGACATTAGTCCAGGGAATATCATGTGGCGCCGCACCGTCAACGGCGATTTGTGTGGGGTTCTCAACGATTTCGACCTGTCCACCCTCCGAGATGCCACTGCCGCTTCCTCGCTTCAACGCACCGGAACTCTACCTTACATGGCGTATGAACTCCTCGTCAATGACAAAAATGGAAATCCACCCAAACACCTCTATCGACACGATGTAGAATCCATCTTCCACGTCATTCTCCTGCTCTGTTGTCGTTACAAGCTCGTGACTACGCAAAAATCTTCCGAAAACGAGATTCTGCAACGCACGAAAGTCCCTTCCCGATTCGACAGCTGGTACAAACTCGACCGTGAGGCTTTGAATGACAGGAAAGGGAATTTTTTCTTGAAAGATGCCCGCCCTATGGTGAACAGTGGCTTCACCGACTTTCAGCCGTGGGTCACGGACCTTTACCAGCAGTTCAGGAAAGGAATCAATTCTCAGGAGCGATATGACTTGTTCAAGGACGAAGAAACGGAGCCCTTTGACGACGAAACTCTGCAGGGTTGGGTTTCGTACTCAGCCATCGTCAACACTTGTAGCAAGTTCGCTGGTTCGCCCCTCATAGTACGCAACGACCAGCTCGAAGAGGCTAAACTAGTCGCTGTCAGCTCCAAGGATCCATGTCTGTAGCCTTTATGTTTTGTTGTTCCGCTCAAATATCTTGAACTTTGCGAGACTGTATGATAATTTACCATCGAAACTGACTACTCAACATTGATTGCACGAGGGACGCGGATGGTACGTTCAAACTGCACAGCTTTCCCTATGGTCATTAGTATCATGCAAATTGCATTCTTCGTCAGCGACACAGACTTTCGGGATCTTCTGAATGTGACTACTGTCCTTTCTGATGCTAGTAGATCCAAACTTGATCAGCAAAGGATTACATCGATGTTCTGTTGCCAGTGGTGGGGCACGCACGAAAGATCTCATGACGGTGCACGACCATAATGGCGAGCAATGGTGCACCCATCTTTTGATGATTCGTCTATGAAGATCATCTGCAGTGCCATAAATGTTCTAAAGATACGATCCATTCAAGCAGTTCGCAACCCTTCATCGCGCTGAAATGCAATGCGCTTTAGAACCTTCCTCTACAGCCCCAAAGCTTGACATCGCGAAAACTTGGTTTGAAATTGCATCTGATTCGTATGTGAAGGCGCTTCTGAACAGTGCGAAGTCGCAAAACTCTAAGCATCGAGCCGATCCAGCGCGTTGTCATTGGATCGTCAAGGGCAACCGAGTCTCCCCATATTAGCAATAGCTATGCCTCGAGGTGGCTCCCCTGTCTCAACATGAGTAAGTGCTGACACTAAGAGAGGATCCTGACTTGAATCACGCTTCTGCGATATTCAGTCCAAATGCCAGCAGTCAGTTCAGATGCATTGCTGCAATGCACCAACACGCAAAAGCCTTTCACAAGCGACCAGTCTTAGGCCGACAAAGCTTCTGAACTGACTGAATATGGTGGTTATCGGACAAAGTACTTTCTTATATAATCCAAATTAGTTGTCACGTGATCGACGAAAACTCTTTAACGTCCACATCCAGCGGGACCGAAAAATCCTTCAAAATGGCGAGTCCTGCTCGTTTACTGATACTCCACGTCTAATGAGCTATTGATAGAGGCCTATTTTACTACAAGGTCTTCCAGCTCCACCACTGTCTTTGAACGGTCCAAATTAACCCACATAACAGGCCACGAACGGTCCTTGACTCAAATCAAGTTCAATGCCGAAGGCGACCTCTTATTCACCTGCTCAAAAGACAACGTTATCAATGTCTGGTTCTCTCACAATGGTGAACGACTCGGGACGTACGAAGGGAACAATGGAACGGTGTGGACGGTCGATGTCGATTGTGCGTGAACATCCATCCTATCCGACAGCGGACTGACGTCTTGGACAACAGCAGAATCACGGTTTATGGTGTCCGGCGCTGCGGACAACACCCTACGATTATGGGAAGTCGCAACGGGCAAGTGCCTCTACACATGGGAGTTCCCGACGGCTGTGAAGCGGGTGGCGTTCAAGGAGGATTATTCGCAGGTCGTGTGTATCACCGAGCAGCGGATGGGACACCAGTGTGCTATCCGGGTGTTTGACATTAACCGGGAGGGGGATGGGACGAACCGTATGTTCTTTTTCTGTCCTTTCTGTCTTTTGCTGACCCGCTCCATGGCAGAATCGAAGGAACCTCGATATATGTTCAACCCCATCGGATCAAAAGCGACGGTATGCGCGTTCACGCTGGTGCCTGATGTCATTATTACCGGGCATGAATCTGGCAAGGTCGCGCTGTTCAATGTAAAGACGGGCGAGGAGATTGAGAACAACGAACGGGCGCATGGTGAAGTTGTCACGGACCTGCAGCTGAGCAAGGACCGGACGTACTGTATCACGAGCAGCAAGGACAAGTCTGCACGAGTAGGTTCCTTTGTTCTCTAACGTCCCATCTCCGATTGACTGTCCTCACCAGATACACGATATGAAAACTCTTATGGTTATCAAAACGTTCACGACAGAAACACCACTGAACAGTGCTGCTCTCGCGCCCAACAAGCCATACGTGCGTTGACCCTCTCCCTCTTTCTCGTACCCATGCCGACCCCAATATTTCCAGGTCCTCCTCGGGGGTGGCCAAGAAGCCATGAGCGTCACCACCACTTCCTTACGCCAGGGTAAATTCGAAACACGGTTCTGGCATAAAGTATTCGAAGAAGAGGTCGGCCGAGTAAAAGGGCATTTCGGGCCCATCAATACGTACGTTTTCTTTTTGTTTTCTTCCTTGGCATTTACCGACTCGCACAGCATCGCCATGCACCCCGCTGGAACGGGCTATGCCTCTGGTGGAGAGGACGGGTTCGTGCGGATGCACCACTTTGACGAGTCGTATTTCAAGGCGGAACCCTATGGGCCTATGCAGATCGAGGATTGATCGCCTCGGATTGGGCGTTGTGTTGTCGTAATGTAGATGATCTACACAACTTGAGCACTGCGCTGCGGTGGACACATGCCGCGTGTTCTTGTGGCTATTGGCGTGGCCTACTGCAGGAAATATATGGTTATCAGCTTCACGACGTCCCGTGGAACACGCTCACCGGTCTTTCATCGCCAAGACACAGCTTCAATGGAGCTTCAATGGCAGAGATGAATCAATGTGTCAAGCTCGTAACTAAGTATCAAGAGTAGATACGTCTGCGCCGGTGCTGCTAGTACAGGTCTCATTTTGGGCAGGTGAATGCTTTGTGCCGGTCAAAAGGTCACGTCAAGGAAAACAGCCGGAATAAAGATGAAATTTCGACAATTTTTGACACACCAACAACTGTCAGGTTTGCCGTAATACCGACGGACTTCATCTTTGTAACGTCTCCGATTTTTTCCTAGCGTAGCTGCGATCCCAAATCCTTCAAGTTAAAATGCAGGTACGGCATCTGTGTTGGCAATATTTTGGTATGTAGCGATACAATAAAATCAATGCACCCCAGAAAAATAAATATTGTCCTCCCAGCCGTCAAATTTCAAAGGATACATCCTGAGAACAAGAAACAAACAAAGCGAGAAATGAAGAGCACAGCTTTTCGCCAGGAGCAACAAAAAAAGTATTGTTCTCATTACGTAAATTCTGATCTCAGGTGCCCTCACGCAGGCCTCTTCTCCTTTCCAGTATTCTCTCTTTCCACCTCTGTCCATGGCCCGGCCCTCCAATTCTCTGCTCTTATTTCTCTTTTTATGCTGGCCGTCCCTAACATTCGCGCTGGACGTCCGCCAAACTCTAACCCGACTGACATTCTGGCGACGTTCATCAAGAAATGTCCCGGCTGCAGGATATGTGAACCCCAATGACAATGGAGGATCGATGTTGACGGTGAGGATAGTACCGCGTGGTTTTATACCTTTAGCGCTTACCAGGGACGTGTAGAAAGTCCTAGGGACAACATACCCAGACGGCCAGAGAGAGCCTGTCAATGCTATAATATCGGGAAATTCAAACTCTGAGGTGCTCGTCGACCAGGAGACACAAGGAGGTCTCAGAAATTATTTCTTGTGTGTTTACGTTGTCCTGCATTCCAGCTGACCCTAAAGCCGCATCCATCACCTGTAGATCATTATCCTTTTCCAGCGAATGCTTAGGACAGCATTCGGGAACTGACCAACAGGTAGATTTGGGAGACGGAAATGGCTATCGTGAGTCAAGCTTGCTTTTCAAGTGGCTTTTTGTTGCTCAGTCGGTGGCTTCCACAGTGAACGAGACGGCTGTGATTCGGTATAACTATGGAGACCCGTCACTCGGTGCTTGCACAGAGACGATTAAGGTGCGTCCAATATCCGACATATCGAGAACAATGATAGTAACAATGGGATTTTAAAGGGCGGAAACCACTTTCGGTACTGGGTACAGAATGGTAAGAATGCGAATACGTGCGTAGGAATGTACTGTCGCGCGGTATCCCTCTTTCTGATACCTTCCAAAGCGGCGCTGTTTTCATGGCGGTATCATACGAAAAGCCAATAGCTGACGACCACGACATTGTATTGAATGGCTACAACCTGGCTCGGTGCGTGGTTTCCGCTAGGTTTCTCCGGCCGGCTGTCTAAACTTGGGTCATCTATTAACAGCGACTACATCATTGGTAACATAACTGGGTCCGTAATACCAACACTGAACCTCACGAATTCGTCCGCCTACTCTGGAAATACGTCTTATGGTGGCTATACCTACAAGACAGACATCTCGTACGTTTCGGGACTGCTAGACAACACTAGCATTGGTATCAACCATAACTGGTCGGTGTATATTAATGGCGTGACCAATGCTGCAGATGGCCTTGTGGCTGTTCTGGACGTGTCAATATTAGAGCAGCCTGAGGCACAGTGAGTCTATATTTCAATCTTGACATCCGTCAGGAAGATCTCATATATAACAGGAACGCCGGATGGAGAACGCGGCCAGAAACATGGCTGCTTCTAGTGACTGTCTCCTTCATCTCCTCATTCTGTCTATGACAACCCCCTTGTCTTTCGCTGGCGGGCCCGAGAAGGCTCTCGACCTTTACGTATCTTTATGACCAATCACTCCACCCCCTCTCCCTTACTCCTCACACCTACCCATGGCACGCATATAGACAATTGGAGATCTCACTGCGAAAAATATGGACGCTACGTACATGTTATATCCACACCGTTGCACCTTATATTTACCAACACTTACTTAGTCTCAAGGGAAAGAGATTTAATGTTCATACCCCTTCACAGTTTGCGCTTCAATGCCTTGGACTGGATCTTACGACATGCGATAGCCTTTATTGGAACTCAGCAGTGATGGTCATCTCTTTCACACAATACAGTACCCATCGTCGTTGTCTACTGTAACCGTGACGACTTGGTGCGAAAAGCAGGGTATTTTCGGCCGCAGGTTTTCTTCCATCATAGACGTGCGGCAACTTAACAAGAACAGCAGGACCCTCGCGTCCACGGCACCTTGCCCCGCCTCTGAAGTGCTACGTCCGTGTTCTATGACTCGAAGACTCTCCTAGTATAGATGCCAAAGTTCAACCATTCAGGCTGTTAATCACCGCGGCTTCGAGGCTATATATCTCATCAAGGTCGCAGAAGTCATCAGCAGTGGCTCCGTATTTCGCGGCGTTTTTGTCATGATTTCCTTCGGTCATGACTCATTTGCCGCTGTTGGGGACAAGTCAAGTTGGGGAGAACGTGCATGTCCTCTGGTCCCAGTCCTCGACATGTGTCGCGTCTGTAATACCAGGAGTATAAATGCAAGACCACCCAATGGTCCCTACTACTACCCCGTCTTGCCTTTACATCAATTCTCATCTCTCAGCCAGCACAGAGTCTGGACCTACCAGGTTGGTTGTTATTGACACTGTCGCACTTACAGTTACCTCTTGCTCTATCATCTTCAGTCCTTCTCGTATCGCTGCCATGTCTCTCGAATCGACGACCTGAGGCAAGCTACACAAAAAGATTCATGCAAGCCAGTCTGAATAAACTTCCAGGATATGGCACAAAACAATCTCCGAAGTTAGGGTACCTTCGATTCCTTGGTTCGTAGCGGGTCATGCAATACTCCCCGCACTTTCGTTTTGTTTATGTCTCATAAGCTCTGTCCGTCGGAAGGTGGCTTGGCGCGTTTTCTTGCCCATGTCAACTCGGGCGGGTGGTCCGTCTCTAGACTCTCTACCTGTCCTAAGCTCCGTTTCAAGCTCCCGGCCCGCCATGGTGTCCAAGCAGTGGCTACAAGGCCCAGAACTCTGAATTTTTCATACTAATGCTTCAGCTCCGTGACATAGAACTTTATTTGCTATAGGCAGAGCCACTCTTGATAGTTACTAGAGCGACTAATCAGTCCAAAAGCAGTTTCCTACCATTCCGCGAAATAATTCTCTAGGAAGGAAAGAATCGCTCTGTCTTTTATATATTTCCACTTGATGTCTAGTGTCGATTCCTATTGAAATGTCGGCTTACGAAACCGCCTTCGCCCCTTCATCTTCTGCTCTCTGTGGGTTTCTAGTTGTTGCCGGGGACCGATGGCTATGATGAGATATTCTCTGTCTGGCAGCATCCGTAATGTTGCGATTCTTTGGCCATTAAAATTATTGGCTACTTCATCCGTAACACTGAGTGTCTTTTATGTGATGAATCTCGTGAAAGTTTTTGACAGTCCAGGACTCCAGGATGGAATGGACACAGCACTTCAAGTTATTCCATACACTTGATACACTGGCCGTGCGGGGTTTGTTCTGTTCATCCTGACCTTCTCCATACAGCCGGCGTAATGCATCGCTCTAGATTTTGCCCCAATGTAGGACCTAATGGGAGCTCCGTGTTAAATTCGGTTTACAATAGTTCAGAGTCTTGAGAGGAAATGCTCTGCATCTTTGGAACTTTGTAGGCTTCTGTCTGTACTGGCCGCGGCGCGGCTTAATATCGATGCCGCATTTATGCCGTCTGATCTCACCAAGCTCTCATTTCAGGCATACATAAAACGAACAATTAAATTTGTTGAGTGTGGAATGCGTAAACTCGAGTCAGAAGGGCAGCGTCGGTTAAGCCGATATAATTGCCGCGGCAACACTAACCCTACCCCCGTATCTGGCACAGCCATCCTCACCATCACCAACTTCGCCTGCCTCCAGTCTCAGTTGACGTCATGGAGACAACGATGCGCTCACCACCGTCATGGTTAAGACTACTATAAATCCCCAGATCACTATCGGGAGAAAGCCTTCCACTGCTCTCTAACAATCAATGTCTTACGACCAATCTAATCCTCGTCGCAACAATGAGTATAATTCTCGTACTGCAGAATGCAATCATACCTCAAGAAAGACGGATGTCCAATCGCAGAATTGCGGTGCGTAAACGCTTCTGTTATTTCGCGCTCAAGCAAATAATATTTCGGATGTTGATACAGATGATGAAACCACCTCTTATTTCCATAACTCCCGTGGCAGATTCAATGAAGGGGCAAGAATGGGCTCTGAACCTTCGGGTGCATCTACCAGCAAGTTTCCAGCTCTCAGCTTACGTCCTCTCGTTTATTATAATGACCAGGTTACACCGGCGAAGATTCTTACATGAATACTGGGCCCATTAGATACGATAATTATGTGCCCGACGGCGGCGGCGACGACGAGTCCGAGAGCGGTAATTACACTCTATCTATGCGCAATGTATTCGTGCTTTTCGTCATTCTATAAGATTCAAGTAGTCGCGATATCACGTCGAGTCGCAACAGCGATGAATACGAAGGTCATGATCAAGGTGTTGGTCGCTCAGTCGAGCTGCGAAGTCATGGTGCCGGGGGTAGTAGTGAGTAAATAAATAGTCTCGTTCTAACCAAGCTAACAGCGTCCCAGATACGGGTAATGACGACTTTGGAGCTGGTGATATTGGCCAACCTATCAGCAATGGGTATGACTCTGGGTCCTCTGGCTGGGCGCGCGAGAATTCGGTGTGCGACGAATCTTCAGGTAAGTCCACGGTTGATATCTATCATGATTTTAAATCATTTTGTATAGGTTATGCTGGCGACTCTCCAAGCTCATTTGGTACCGACAGCTCCGCAGGTTGGTTTCAGGATTTAAGTGATATTTCACGGGGTTAACTGTATGCTTTCAGCTGGCGACCCCTCCACTTCTCGCGATAAATATGATACGGGTAGTGCAGACCACAGTCTCGGTACTGCTGTCGGTTTAGAGAGCATAGGTAAGCATCAAAGTTTTTCACTATCTATCGTTAGTGTTGATCTAACTCAATGTATCAGTATCATCTGGCGTACGATCTACGAGCTATCATACTGGCGATAGCAAGAATGTAAGAAGCTATGACGAGTCAAGGAGGAGTGCACTTGCTGGCGTTTCTGAGGAAGCTACGACTCGTGAGTGCTACCGCCATTCGTATTACAAAACATTATGGTTTGCAGGCGACGTTGGCAGTAAAAGCGAAGAAAGTACAGAATTCACTGGAGCCAATGATCCAGGTATGATCGCTTCTACGACAAGCGGTATGTCTTCTTGTGTACTTATTGCCTTATTGCGCTCTCGTGGGCTCATTTCCTTGAAGGCGCTCCTGGTGCAGACAACACACCTATCGGAGCAGCGGTCCTAAAGGCAGAAGCACTGGCACTAGTTGTAATGACACAGAGGAGAAAAAAGACACCAACAACTATGGGAGGTCACCCTACGACACCACAGATGTAGGTCGTGATTTGTGGACTACCTCCTTGGACAGTCATTAGTGTGATTAGTATTTGTTCTACAAATGTGAATATAATTGTCTATGTCCATGTGTCCAGTTGGGCCATGCTATGCAGTTCTAGTATTTATCTACAAGTAAGAGATTTCATGTGAACATTTCAGACACTAGCAAAGGGAAATCTGAAACAATTCAATGGATTGTGCATGACATGAAGTATATCTAAGATGACAAGTGTAAGCTTTCTAGATCCTGGGCCACTTTCTCCAACTTGGAGTTCACCTCTTCCTTGCTCAACTCTTTAGATCGTGAAGGCCGCCTCATCTGAGAAGATTTCCACCATCCCCAGTTTATATGGACCTCAGCTTTATCTGGGTCCAAGCCTTCCTTCCTTGCCCGCTCCTTGGCCTCTTCCAACTTCCTCTCTGCCTTTATTGCCATCTCTCGTGCTGCTTTGTTTGCTGCTTTGATCTGGTCTGGATGCTCCTGAAAGTAATTCATATAATAATCTCTGAGGCGAAGAAGAAACATTGCAAAATGAAAAACTTCTATGGGTGATGATATATTAAATCGTTGCACTGATCGGTCAATAAGGTAGACTTTCTGTACAAAGTAATCAAAACTGCAGCCTCAAAGGAGATAGGATAAGCATACCTCAGTGGTTTCACTATGCCATGCCATTAACACCACACCATGGTTGCCATTTGTAGCAAGCGCAAACACGGGCAGTCCAGTTATTCCATGAGCTTGCAGCAGCCTGACGGCAGCCTCTACATAAGCTCTTGCCTGGTTCAACGCCTTAGCTGCATCATCAAGTGGTTTCTTATGCTCAACAACAAGGATGGCGAAGAGAGTTTTCCCAAAGAGTTCTGCAGGTACAGCATTGGCGATCCTATCACACAGCTGTCGAATGTCTGTGCAAAGCATCCCATTCTCATCCACAACATGACCGGTCTCAGAGAACCCAGTTAAAAATGAGTTGCGCGAGGATTTCCAGGCCGCCTTGAAATCATTGAGAGTGACAGGTTCAATCATAGTTTCTGAGGAATAGGCAGGCTGCTCCTCGTCTAAACGGGGTAAACGGGGTAGCAGGGTGGCCGCTGGCTGAGAGGAAGGAAGCAGCACATCATCATTATCATCATCCTCATGCGGTGGAGGAAATAGCCCCCGACTACCATCATGCGGTACAGTGATGAATTTAGGTATCTTGCAGTCGGTAGTAGGCAACAAGAGTGCATCAGTGGTAAGAACGACAACTGCATCACACGTTCCGGTGTGCGGTTCGCTGCTGGCACGACGATGAATGGCTCTGATTGCCGTTTGTTGGAAGAGACGAGGTGTCTGCTGTAACAGATAGTTGGCAACCATTAGAGCTGAGAGTTCCTGTGATCTGATTATGTTTGGTGCCGTGCTATTGGCTCCAATGACTACGGCAATATGAGAAGCTGAACAGAGATTGTAGTAGTCCTCTGATCGGTCTATCGCACTAGCGCGGACATCCTTGACGTTCTTCGTAAGAAGTTCGTCCACGAGGCGGTTCCGAGAAAGCAAAATAGTTCGCTCAAATCTATAAAATCCTTACGTCGGACGTTCTGACGTGTTAAAGAAGAAACAACTTACAATGGTCTCACATGAATACCGGTGGAATCAATGCTGTTCAAAACATGGAACAATAACATATTCCATTGTAGACGGGATTCTGCTTCATTGACAGACTTGCGCTGACCACGTGAAAAAGCTCCGAGGGTTGCCCAGAACAATAGTGATAGACGTTCAGAGATCGCTTGCTGATGTGAGTCGTCTATTGATCGAAGGGGGTTTTCTCGCGGTCTCTCTCGAATAGTCACGAGTTGGTCCCAGAAGCACGCCTTGATGGCTTCAAGATAGGATCCTTCCACTATTGGTAACTCGCTCTGAGGAAATCGTTTATAGTTGAATGGTCAGAGTGGATATTCGCACGTACCATACTCTGCCATCCAGGGTCCACGAAACACGTCAAAGATTCATATATCCGGACGTACTCATTGATGTGTTGTTGGTTCTTGAATTTGTCGAGGTTCGGTAATAGCGCAACGCACACGGAGAAGATATATCTGTCGTAGGTATAAGTGGTGATGGAGAGTGATTTTGCCGCGTCAATTCCGTTTTCTGCTTTGTTAGCGAATCTGGTCCAATCAAAGTCAGCGATAGAAACGAAATCCCTGAAGTGATAACTGACCTTGAGCAGGATAAGATCCCGCTTGAACCCGACTGCAATCTATGCACATCGTCAGAACGTACTAAATCGGCAGGGAAAACATCGTTACGCGGAATTTCTGTATATGCACCGTTTGTCAGCTATCTACGGCTTCGAGGGATGAGACATACAATGACGAGGCATTCAATCCCGAAACTTGAGACCTATCATTCATTTGTTGACTGCAGCAGCGACGTAACTTCAGATGATCTACTTACTTCGGAGCTGAACTTCTACACCAAGAGGTTAGCACCGATCTTATTACTACCAAGCGCCCAAACTCACGTAGATGTCGTACCTGAGCCTTTCCGGGACCCAGGTTGATCTTTTTTGCTCTGTGTCGCTTTCACGGCTTCAGAAGTAACACTGCATTTGTCCCGGGCGACAGATCAATCATTCGCAATGAGTAAGAAGGTTATATATACGCACGACTGTTCTCCTCGAACAAGTTTCTTGCGTGATTCGTTTCGATCAGACATTGGTATGTGGTAGAATCGCTGGGTCGGAGGGGGTGTAATAGGGTATGGTGATGGGTCGTCGTCGGTTCTATCAGATATTAGACGAGTATATTCAAAGTCAGCCTATTGCGTCCACGCACTCGGCACTGCTCGCTGTTCTTACACTCCGAATCCAGGAGGCGACAGATTCCTCTCCCTTTCCCTCCCAATCAGAAGGCACTGGGCGATCGATAAGATCCGATCTCCACGAAAAAGATGTATTGGCAGACACCCGAGTATCACAACACTCCAGTACAACCTTATCATATTGATCACGGAGATCGACAATAAATTGCGAAAATGCAATGGCCGAGATGGGATCCGTCAGATTGAACACACCATTGGCCACACACGGGATGTCTGAGTACGCGATGTGCACTATAGGCTACTACTTAATGAGCCTAAGGATGAACAAACGGTCAAATAGTGACTCACCAAGTCATCAACCGTGTGATCATCCGGTGACTCTGTATTGCTACTCAAATCAGGTCGATCTGTCCATCCCAAAATAACCTGTGCTGAAAACCCATTCCTGGGGATAATGATACCTACGACGGGATCTTCTATCCCCCAAACGCGTCTTTGGTAGGCCACACTACCAATGAGAGGCACTATGTTCTCCCTATCTGCGATGCAGATAATAGGTAGAACGGCATCGATACGACGACCTCTACCTGGAAGGATGTGCGCGTGAAACGACATATCGAGCGAGCTATGACTGGAAGCCTTCGATGGTGGAGATGAAAAATAGCGACGTGGCCACTCTTCCGATTCCGTGGGGGGATCGAACTCGGCGAATATGTCGCCTTCACATACATCGTCTGACTCGGATGAAAATGTCTGAGCATCGCGTTGGCTGTCACTGACAGGATCCGAGCCTTCTTCGTCTGCGAGCACTGCCCTTGATTCTGAAGGGCATTGGTTAGAATCATTGCTGTCGACTAGATCCACATCCGAGTGTGATGTAGATAGTGGTGCGTTCTTGTAGAGAAAAGAAATAAGCGTCAATGCATGTCCATCGCAAACGGATTCTACAAAGTTCCTAGGAAGAATAAAAGGGGTGTCGGTACTAAATTGCACGGGTAAGAAACATAGGTATCATCATATATGGCGCCACTCACAATATCTCAACGTCGTTATAGCAGGAATAGCACAATGCTCGGACTAGCGTTGACCAAATAGGCATAGTGAAAGGGTGGGGGTCTTGTTGCATCCGTCGAAGCGAGGACACCGTCTCCAGTATAATATCCAAGAAACCAAGAATCGGCTGCGAGTCTTGTTCCACGACAGAAAGGCCGGGTAATGTGGCGCTCTCCAGTTCATCGAAGAGGTCAGAGTACAAGGATGTCATTCGAGGATACGTTCCGGAAAACACAGAACGAGAAACAGGCTTTGAGAGCAGACAAGAAATCTGGCGAACTTCTTTAGGCCAATCCGATTCAGAGGCAACATAGTGCAATTTGACAGCTGCTGGGGGCATGCCAGTGAAGCTTCAAGTTGGAGAGAGTATCACTGAGAAACGGTCATAAGGATCGCTTGAAAAGCAGTGTGGCTAATGCTTACATTGATATAGGGTATGCCTACTGGCGGACGGCCCGAACGTCCAAGCTAACAGCGTGATAAGTTGCTGGCCGTACTAGTCAACTATAATTGCCGAGATTGCCGATTCATTGCAACCACGTGCCCAAGTTGATACGCGACCGTGAGTCGACGCCGTGACGTGATTATGAAATTTTACTCTCCCGTTTCTTACACATAGTGGCACTCTCTGAAAAAATTAAAAGACATATCCTACGCATTCTACCGTTCTATTACACTTAAATTGTACTCATGCTGTTCTAGCGTTTTCGATACTATTTTGACGTGGAGATGGACACGTATGTATTGAATACATTCTGGATGAGGGCACTCATATTTTACACTTCCAACGAGTATGCGACCATACCTGAATAATGTGTGTGTGTGTTAATTTTCTGACTCGCCTTGAGACAATGCTAAATGTCTTTCAGAACCTTCGAGTTCCTTAAAAATCACATATTCCCATTGCTTTCCCCTCTGGACCTCGTGTGCGTTGGCCAGACCGACGAGGCCAAAAATGCAGCAGCGTAATTCTATTTTGCCATCCAAGCTAAGAAGCTACTCTCCTTCTACTTTACGGAAGAGGAAGCAAACAAATTCCGCCTTCTCCAAGCCGACTTTGGCGCCTGATCTCCGGATCGAGTGGTGTACAGTTCTTTGAGTACATCAGGTATCCGGACTCTGAGCTCGATGTTTATGTTGAGCACAAGTACTTTCATGCCATTGGACAGTTCCTGTTGACAGCCGGATATACGTTCAATCTGCATGACAAACAAGAGGAGGGTTTTTCTGACGTTGTCAGCCATGTTTCGGAGGATGTCGGAGTGCGTGATGAGAATACGTCTCTGACCGGATATCATTGTCGCGGCATTGCGGACGTCTACGATTTTTCTCGCAACGCCATCCAAGTTCAGTTGATCACCTCTAAGAAGTCCGCTATGAAAGTCATTCTCAACCACGCCACTTGTCGCGAACAATACGATACAGGTAGTGCAGACCGCAATCTCGGTACTGCTGTCGGTTTAGAGAAGATAGGTAAGCATCAAAGGCCTTCACTATCTATTGTTCATGTTAATCAAACTCAATGTAGAAACACCAGCGCTAGTTGTAACGACACTGAGGAAAGAACAGACACCAACGACTACGGCAGGTCACCCTACGACGCTACAGATTTAGATCGTGATTCGCGCACTGCCTCCTCGGACGGTCGGCCTTTATCCATTCAGCATGGTTCCTCAGTTCTTCACGACGATCAACAAGGTCGAGACGTCACCAGTGACCCCAAGTCGCCGAGGGTAAATGTGGACAGAAATAGCTCCTTGTCTTTCGATGATTGGCCATCTCCTGGCAAGGAGCAGTCTTCGGGTGATGATAATCGGCGGGGCCATGACACGACCTCCGACACCACTGAGCAAGATTCAGGTTCCAGGAGAGGTGATAGTTCTACCCCATCTCGTACGCCTATTTCGGGAGCTGGTCAGCCTCCTGACACTATAGGATATGGTGGTGGACGTGATGATACTCAGACTTTTGTGAACAATCGTACTAGCTCTCATGGTCCTGTCTATGGTAGTGGTGGTAGCGATTATGGTGGTTATGGCGCCAGTATCGGTTATCATCCGGGCAGCAAGCTGGGGCTGAAAGATAAACTTCGAGGTGAGTCGGTCTTATTATATTGCACACACGAGCGGATAGACTGATTCTGCGATCATCAGGAAATGCTGAGGTATTGGTCGGAAGGGCCACGAAGAAGCCTGAGCTGGTCGAACGTGGACTGGAAAGAAAGGCTGGCAATGCGATGTGATTGTCGAGTGCTCATACGCATCTTTCGGTCAAAAGGTGCAACTTACGTTTAATGGGTCGTTTCTCGTTGCGTGCTTCATTTCCTATCTGTGTTAGTATGCATACCGAATTTACGATTTTTTCCACCTATGTACAGCCATTAGCAGAGATCAACGCTGGTTGAACTAAACTGGAATAGCAGTTATGTCTGCTTCGATTCCTCAACACGGGCTCTCAAAGTCTGACTTCGACGCAGCTCTATATGTGGCGACACAATTCTTCCATTCCCAGTTATCTTGGGCATAGACGGCCTAGGCGTCAGGTCGTTCACGCTCTTGTTTCCCGAAATTGGTCTGATTGACCACCCCCCTGTAGGATAAAGACACGAGAAGCCTACAACGTTCCACATTGCTGTACTCTCTTCTGGTGTCTGCGATTTTCTTCTCTGTTTATGCACTAGCCGATCTTGAAGACGCCCAGATCGCTTTGGATCTTGGCAGCGGGAATTCGATCAAGTCCGGCTATGCTGCAGCTGGAATCAAGCTGCTCGTGTCTGTATCCTGTACTACGGATGTTCCTACAACGTCAGGAGCCGATCCTATTGCTACAGCTACGACAATGGCCGCGTGGGTTATCGAATATGGTCTGGATGGTATTGATTTTGACTACGAGGTGGGCATACAATGTCTCTAGACTGTCATTGCTTCATCCCGACTTAGGACTTTGCTGCGATGAATGGCGGGGGTACAGCTGAGGTAGGTTAATTATTTTTTGTTCAGAAGCTGTCGGTTTATCGTTTGAGAACAGGAATGACTGATCAGCTTTACGACTGAACTTCGTGCATCCTTGCCTATAGATAAGTACATTGTCAGTCACGCTCGTGTGTTATATATGCACTTGCACCGCGATTCTCATGATAATCTCATAGTATCAAGCCATCGCTCCTTGGTGGTCAACATTTCATTCCAGGTATCGGCCATATGCTGAGTTATAAATCTTAGATTCACACCGAATAGTTATGTGGAGGTAGTTATACTAAGATCAACCAGAAAGTGGGTGATTTGATTGATTGGTACAATATACATGTTCGTTTTTCAGTTTTTCCTTTGCCTCAATATTCAATCATTTCGGTTCAGTTCTACAACCGTAAGAGGCCTGTTAGAATTGCCTCAAGGGGGATCTGAACCATTACAGAAGGATCCACCGAGTATGCCCACTGCGATGGTTTACTCGCTGCTTCGTCCAGTACATGGCCAGAGACAGCATTGTTCGAGATCGCTAACAATGGTATCGATCTTTCGAAGCTGGTCACTGGAAAGCCTGTCGCATCGAACGATGCGACCAATGGCTATATGAACACCTCGATGTTGGCCACTTGCTTGTAAACCGCTAAGAAAAATGGGTGGAGTATGTATAATCAATCTTTTACTAAATTGGTTGAATTGTTCATTTTGCTCTCTCACAGCTGGTGGCGCGATGGCGTGGCAGGTACGCAGTTTGCTTTATCCATGTAACATATCGCTTACTGCACTAGTACCCCAACGCTGATGCCTCGTAGATCTCTACGGTTCGTTCGCTTTCTTGATCCGTTTGATTGACAAGCTCGTGTGTCTTATCCTAAGCCTGTATTCATGTACGAAGTGCTCTCCATATTTGGCCCCAACATTATTGTATCCGAAGGGGACATGTGGAAGAAATACCGAAAGATCAGCGTTCCAGCATTTTCTGATGTATGCAAGCTCGTCTAGCGATCTGCAACCGCTCTCATACGATTTTCTTCGTACCGCCGAGAAACAACCGACTCGTATGGGAAGAATCCTTGAACATCACTAAGGACCTTATCAACATGGTCTGGAAGGACAAGGACGTGGTGGAAGTAGAGCACGTGGTTGATATTACACTCCCGATAAGTGGGTCCTCGAAAGTGGGTCATCGCAATGATTCTTCGATGACTCTCATCTCAGCGGTATAGATAGCCTGGGATGTCATTGGTGTTGCGGGCTTTGTTCCCAAGATGACTTGGTAGGCAGACACGGTCGTCCTTCAGGGGCACACAATACTCTTTCATGATATGTTTGGTCTCGTGAGTACCGGAGCCATTGTAAAGATCGCTATTCCTTGTTGGGCCATGAGGTTGACACGCAAATGGGCTAAGGTGAGAGCTGCATTTGATGAGTTCGAGGTCAGTTAAAATTGCTCTTTCGGGTGTTCTTACTTTTTTCATGCACAACGGTGTCTTCGATCGCCCCCACTTGAGATTCGTCTGCTTCTGATTGCAAGCTTGACACCTTTGGAGAATCCCATTAAATAGGGCTTTTCACGGTCCGGTCCAGTAATCAGGGGTATACAACCACATTCGGATGCGGATAATCTCTGACTAACGTCGATCAATAACGGCTTCCGATAATTGTTCCACACTTTCTAGACATTGAAAGAATATCGCTTTGCGCTTTCTTTCGATACACTTTTACTAATTCGGTAAGCTGAGGTCGTCGTTTTTACCTCTGTGTGACAAATACCCTTTCAAGGGTCAATGCCGCTATCTACATGAGTTCCATTGGCTGTCATTACTCTGACGCAGTGTACTGTGCATCTCGGGGCCCGATGCTTGGACCTATCATCATAAGGCCTCGAGGGAGAAGGTTTGGAGACAAAGTAACCGTGCCGAGGTATAACAACGTCCTCTGTTCCTTTGAGACGAGCCGTATAAAAGGCCTTCACATTAAACACTTACAGAACAACAATGTTCCATCTTAGCTTCGAAGCCCTGCATACCGATCTACCGACGGCTGTCGTCACTGCTATTGTATTGGCCGTCCTGGTTCACCTGGTCCCCTACCTTATCGACTCTCATCGACTTCGCTCGTATCCTGGTCCTCTGGTTGCAAAGTTTTCGGATGCATGGCTAGCATGCATAGCCTACCAAGGACGTCGTTCGGAAGTCGTTCATGATCTGCATAGGAAATATGGTCAGTCTATTCTTAGATTTTTTCGCGCTCTTCAACGCTAATTTGTCTCACCAAGGTCCCTTTGTCCGCATAGCACCTAATCACATTTCTGTGGCCCTGACAGATGCGCAGCCCTTAGTATATGGGCATGGAAATGGGGCACTGAAGTCATCGTTCTATGATATGTTCGCGACTACATCTCCTGGAATATTTGACGTTCGCGATCGCCAGGTCCATACTCGCAAACGAAAGATCATCTCGCACACTTTCTCGCAGAAGAGCGTACTGGAGTTGGAGCCGCATATACGCAATTACGTCAGTCAATTGCTGGGACAGTGGGGCAAATTACATGACAAGGCTTTGAAAGGTATGTCGGGCCAGGAAGGTGAGGGCTGGACGGGTCACGACGGGAGGCTTTGGTTGGACTGCATGCCATGTAAGGAAGCGTCCTTCGTTTTACGTCTCGTGCTTAATACTGCTGTTCGTAGGGGTTAACTATGTCACGTTCGATGTCATCAGTGACTTGGCATTTGGTGCTCCGTTCGGGATGACCATGGCAGCGAAAGATTTTGCTCTAGTGCCTAAAGATCCGCATACCGTGATTAGCTCTTACAGGAACGTAGGAGCAAAGTATGCCACGAAGGAGATCAAACTTATCAAGAGTGTAAGTGGCACAATGCCCCTCATGGCGACGGCGGGACCTTTACCTAGATGGTGTCGGCCACTGCTCAGGCAAACTCCATGGTTTTGGCAAGCTGGAAAAGATTATAATTCTGGAGTGGCGATGGCGGCTCTGGCGGTAGCGAAGAGGTTGAAGACGCCGACGGACAGGAATGATTTGCTTAGCAAGCTGCAAGCTGGGAAGGACGAAGACGTGAGTAGCTTTTTGCCGATCACTTCAGCAGCGGTACTCATCTACTTAACATACTAAGGGTAACCCAATGGGTCTAGAAGAGCTCATTGCAGAATCGTTGACTCTTCTTGTCGCAGGATCTGATACCACCGCCAAGTAAGTCTTTCTCTGTTCTATCAATCTAATGCACAAATCCAATGATCTATTCAGTACTTCATGTGCCATCATCTACTATTTAGCACGCATTCCGAGCATACAGGAGAAACTCCACAAAGAGCTGGACGATCACCTGGACTCTGACGTCGCTACAGCTGAGCAGGTGAAAAACCTCCCCTACTTGCAAGCTGTCATCAACGAGGGGCTAAGGTTGTACTCCACGGTGGCGATCGGGCTTCCCCGTGTGGCACCTGAGGGCGGGATGATGATTTTTGGAAACTACTTTCCTGCTGGTACAGTTATCAGTGTCCCTATCTATACGATCCATCGTGACCCAGCGGCGTTTGGAGACGATGTGGACGAATTCAGGCCCGAGAGATGGTTTGAGCGTGACAGCGTCAGCCTGTCGAAAGGGTTTTATCCATTCTCTGTTGGCCCTCGGTATGTGATCCCGAGTTTCCTATCGATGCTCAAGGTTGAATTCATACCATAACAGGGCTTGTATCGGGCGTAATCTGGCAAATCTTGAGCTGCAAATTATCATTGCATCGATTTTGAAGCGCTTCCATTTCGTATTAGAGAATCCTGATGAAGAGGTAGGTGATGCTGCTTTTTTGACATGTGGCTTGCTGACTTTTGGATAAGCTCCAAATACATGAGGACTTTGTGAGGAAACCAGTTACTTGTCGTGTTGGTCTAAAGGCACGCGAAGTGTTGTAGTTCATCATGGTAAGGCTATTGGGACCGTAACATATACATGTATATACGAATCCCGATGAGAATCTAAAGTGGAGGGCTGCTAGTCTTCCTACATGTTACCAGAGAAGGTCTCTCTTTTCCGAATATTGTCGTCGCTTTCAGAGATCCCATGAGATGATACCCAGTTGTAAGATCAAATGAGACAAGCATGATGTATGCCGGTTGCACAGGGACAGCTATCTACGATGCCTCAATGTTTGGCTCCAAGTTCCGAGTCGAAATGTAATTCATCCCAGTATTTGTTTTGTTTTCCCTTTTGCTGTCTCTTTGTTTCATGTTCCCAGATTATTCTGGATAGCCTTTGCCACACAATTCACTAATAACTAACTCACTCCGTGATAGTTCGCTCCAGTCTCCTCAAATCTCACTCAGAACACTTGTTTTAAGGTCGGTTGACGATCGGTGTAGCCTTTTTGGTCGGAACCTTTAGTAGCTGATTGCTCAAATAGATAGGTTTGAACGAGCTACTTGCGTGGATCTGCTTTTGCTCTCCCGTCTCCGCGAGATATTGTGCGAGGATCACTTGAATATACATTGACATTCAATGTGCACGTTCACAACAGTTTCCACATCTCCCCTCCATGATCGGATATATCCGATACAGAAATTCGAAGCTGACACGTTTGACAACTTAAGGCTCGGCCGCTTCAAGGTGGATTTTCTTAAATGATACGTTAAAGTATTTCAGAGCCAAGATTCGAACACGTTAAAAAGTAGAAAGGTGTATAGTGTGTGGCACTTTGGGACAGGCCAGGGAGACTATAAATGCCGCCATAATAATTGCGATGAACCATGATGTACATAATGCCTCCGTCAACCTCCCCCGAGCGTACTGGACGTGTGATCCGTATTTGAGGTGAACAAAGACACTTTCGTTTTCGGCCCGTACGAGGGGATTTATTGAGTTGGTCGTTTGCTCTGCACTGTCAAATCTTCACCCCTCGACCGTTCGCAGAAAAAGTGATAAAGCCGTATAAACGCGGAGGCTAATTGATAGGATAACGGTCCATGCACGGAGCGGAGACTGCCTTCGTGTCCTGAACGACCGAAAACTTTTCAAAGTTCGTATAAGTTAGAACAAGCTAAATGTGGCAATTAGTAATGAATTAAGACAACGACAAACTATCGTACCAACTACGCTTGCCTAGTCGTGCACTGTTATAGCATTCTGACGATACTTCGACCAAGGTAGAGTCAGATGAAACCGAAGAGACGATGGTTCGATCGTCGAATATTGTGTAGTAACGACTTCGACCTTGACCGTAACGGCAATGCGGGGGAATTCTGGCGCGCCAGTAAACGACGCGCTGAATGTAAGAAGAGCAAGGATGTCCTATTAAACAGGTTATATGAGGTAGGACGACAAGTGTGACACATACCTTTACGAAGGCCAAGACGGATAGTGCCATTCGAAGAAATAAGTTACCGTGCTCAATGTTGTTGCAGCTACCCCGATGAACATCATCGGTCATTCTTATGCATATTTTTTATTTCCCATAGCCACCTTTGATCAAAAGCGCGCCTTGATCATTAACACGAGCGGCTCGGGGCAAGAAGCTGGGAGGGGCAAGTATCGTGACCGAGGCGGGAAGCTTTCGAGTATCCCTCCGCGTTTGAGGCGACCGACTTGAAGTCTGAATTCCAAGCGGGCTTGGGATGGGTTAACGATAAAAAGTGTATGACCTTGCCACTTCCACCTATCTCTTCCTTGGACGCCCTTATTCCGTTTCCGTACCCCATCCATGTCAACTCATGGAATATGAAGTACAGTCGAGATAACGAAGCCCATATGGAGCATGAGATGCTACTTGGTCCCATTTTTAGCTACTGCGTGGCTGGTGGAGGACCTAGAATATCTTCAGATGACTCTTTATAGCTATTCATGGTACGTGCTAGTTTAATCTCGAAGTTTTACGGCTAGGGAGCTCAAAAGTTTACCAAACACACAGTTCACTTGCACAGAGAAGCAGCAATATATTACTATGGCTAATTGTACAGCTAAAATACCGTGTTCTAAGATGTACAAGTGCACGGAAATGGGCGCGTAGTGTGGAGGTGCAAGGAGGATCGATCCCGATTTGGTGTTGATTGAAATTCCGGATTCAGAATAATGGGAAGGAATGTCATGCCGAGGGGGGTCCTTTAGGCCCTTACAGGTCTACTTTTTCAAATTGCCCTGCCAGGTGACCAGGGGCGACGCCACAACACGCAGTCATGCAAGCAATCCGATCGACAGGTAAAGAAGTATCATGTGATGTTCACGTTTTGAAAAAGAAATTCAAATTTCGATGACTCGAGTTGAACCGCGACGCGACGGTTGTCTCAACGTCGAGGTTGGACTCCAGCCCGATGTCTGCCAAATTTTCTCTACCTAAGCAGTGCTTTCCGATTTTTCACCTGCGCTTTGATAATGCTGGCGACTTTCAGACTACCCAGGATGTTATTTCGTCCTCCAGAGCGACCCGACTTATCAGCGACCCCGAGCGATTTTTAAAGGTGACCTTTCCGATGAAGCTGAAGGACAATCTTGTGGGGCAACTCCTTGTCGATAAGATTAAGAACGGCATTACTTTCGAGGGCAAGAAGTGAGCGTAAACTACAATTAAATCAGCTATCATCTGATACCGCGGAGGTATATCTTCTTTGGGTATACTGAAAGTCAGTTGAAAGAAAGCCGTGTTCTCTTCTTTCAAGAAAGGGAAGACTGGACGGTGCACACTCTCAAGGCTGAACTTGGAGACCTGTCCACCGTTTATCGAGAATACGGGTACGGAAAGTATGCTGCACGTTTGGGGCTGTCTTTTTCCTCGACTGTCCCAGCTCTTGAGGTGGGTACTGCTTAAATGACGTCTTAGCTTCTTTCTCACCTACTGGCGCTGATAGGTTGGCTTGGAGGATCGTTATCTCCTGGATGACCTTAGAGCGGATGACGGTTCCGACTGTAGCGACGGGTGCGTCTCATGAAGTTTTACCATTTCTTGGACTAAAAAAATCCTAGTTGTGGCATGATACGTGACTCATTTGCTAAACAAGTCTGCTCTACCATCGGGGTGAGCGAGGACACTTGCGGTGGGCCTTTAAATGCCTCCCGTCCTACTTGCGTTTTGAACTTGTACTCTTCATACATAAAGTCTTTCAAATACGGCTGGGGGGCATTAAGGGACTGTTCGTCAGGTACAGAGACGAGGTCTTCGACCAGATTTGCGGCGGTTCTGGAGCTAAAGTGGCTTATCGCCGCTCTATGTTCAAATATGAAGACGGTCCTCTGATGCTCGAAATCCAAAATGTTAATTGTCCACCCCGCAGCGCTAGGCTCAACATTCAGTTCATCGTCCTTCTCATGACCCTGGGAATTCCGTCCAAGGTATTTTCTGAGTTTCGGGTATCTAATTGTGCTACGCTTAAGACACATACCACAGGTCTTCGAATCTCTTCTTCGGAAGCAGCTTGATGATCTCGAGCAGATTATGGTCAATAGACAAAAGGCCATTGACTGTGTAGATGGAGAATTAGATTCAGAAGGAAATGACTTCGACCAAGAATGCAAGTGCTGTTGTCCATATATCTCGACTAACCTTCATGTCCCGTGACAGTATATGAAATGCTCCTCGCTGGATTCGATTTAAGCGAAGGGCACTTGGCGTGTCTATTGAAGCAATTCCAAAAACGTTCGCTGGACGCACTCCGGATGAAATTGCATATTCACGTAAAGGTTTGTTTATGTTCTTAACCTTGGGCGTTCTTTCGAGCACGATCGTGATTCTCTCAGGACTCGGCCTATCTGTATGGAGTCGTAGACGAGCTTGGTATATTGGAGGAAGGACATGTATACATCAACCTGCCTTATCAAGGAGGACCGCAGGTCGGAACTTTCCTTGTCGGCAGGAATCCCGCTTACTCCCCCGGTGGTTGGTGTCATGAATACTATTCATTCTCCATGAGCTGACTTACGTTCTAAAAGATTTACGACGGCTGGAAGCTGTAAATGTCCTCGAATTGTCGCACCTCACCAACTGCATTGGTAGGCATCACCATTTTGACTTGCGCATTTTTCAGTCCTCATCCCTTCTTAGTATTTGCGGGTAAAGGGAGATACAGCGAACCTAGCCAAATGAGCGGTGGGTGCGCACCACGTCACTGTAAAGGAGAAACAGACGCTTACCTTGTTACAGTGACCTGGATGGAGACCGCTATTTAATCCTCAAGGACGCAGATCTTATTCCGGACCCTGAACAAATACGTCCGCCTAAAATGAAATCGGACCCGACGCCGTCCAGTTCCAGTACGATTCAAGTCGAAGATGACACGTCTTCCAGTGACGACGAGTCGCAAAGCGCATATGCCACGCCACTGAGTGAAGACGACGCGTCTTCTCGTGCATACTCGGACCTTTCACAAATGAACAGAGATGCGGTCAAGGTCTTCATGAATCTCCGAGGAAATCGACTTCTCGGTCAAATGGCTCTTGCTTGGATGCGTCAAGTGGGGAAGACAGAGGAACTTGCTGATCAATCGTATTGCACCAGTCTTGTTCCGCTTGTCGAGAAAGTACTAGTACGTTACGCTGACCTTGTCATAGACCCCGAGCATTGAAATACGGATTGACAGGATATTGCCAAGACCGGCGAGAATATCGAATCGGTTAAGAAGCAGTTCTATGCACTTAAAGCATTAAAGAGCGCATCAGGTTCTGACCACTGGAAAGATCCTATCAAGCAGCTTCAGAGCCTTGTCCCGAATCCTCCTGGTTATTCGCAAGACGACTTCCAATACGATCCCGACTTGATTCTCGAGGGAATCGCACCGCGCGAAGAATGGAACACATATATTACCGAAGGCCGGAGATCTATCAAGGTGTTTAACCAAGCACTGAGTCGCGCTATTGCCGCTGACAGAAAGAATAAAGGTACCTTTTGACTGACTTAGTGATAGCATGGCTCCATCTGATGGTACCACTGCTACTCCTACAGATAACGGATCTTCAAGATCTAGTAATACCGAAGATAATGAGACTGGTGCCGAAAAGGTTCGACGGAAGTACGTTGAACTTTACTTTTGTATGTTTAAACAGATTGTCAGTTTCGTGATCAGACTCACCTTACGCATGTAGCTATTGAACATGTTCTAGACGACCCATCTAGGCTCATGCTTCGGGCGTCTGCCTGGTAAAGAACGACTCTTTCTGTCCATGTCACAGTTTAACGTCCTATCAAGGTATTATGTTGGATACGAGAACGAGAAAGCTGCATTCTCGTGGCTAGGTCTTCGATGGCTGAATCACATCAAAGCCCGTAAGTTTGCTGAATCTCCATCGTAGCTCTTTTAAACTTTTGTTGACCTGTAGTGCGATCTGGAATTGTACCGATCACCATTGGTACGATTCAGAAACCTTTGATTCCGGTCCACCGCGAAAGAACAGATGATGACACCTCACATTATGCATCAGCAACGTCTGCAGTCGAAGGTAGGCATCTTGCAGATCGTCAAATCAAGGCATCAACAACTCTTCCAGACGCTAACAGTGATTCAGATGTTACTATGCACACGGTGTCTGATGACGAAGGAGACGAGGACGATGACTCGTTCTATTCATTGTCAGATGATGATGAAGACGTGGTTTCAGACATTGAGGACGACTTTACTTCCCAGGTTTGCCGTTCGCCATCTCCTCTGGGCACAGAAACATCAAGGACCTCGACCACAGGATCTTTTGAAACTTGCGAGACAATGTCGACTGCGACCGATTACGAGACAGCGGAGGATACGGATGTCGAGGAAGAGCTTCCGTCGATACCAAGATCCCGTCCGAGTAGGGGTCGTGCACCTTCCGTCGCTAGGCAGTGGTCCGAGGAGACCCTTGTTAATAACTTTGACGCTGCTCCGCCTGCAGATAAGGACCGACCGCCACCATCTCCAATATCCCGCCCTGGTCCCCCTAGACGCGGTATCCGCCCACCATTTGGATGGAGTCTCGATGACGTGGAATCCATTACGCCAAGGCCCGTGAGTCCACACTTCTCATCTCCGCCGCCTACGCCTCCCCCCACCAATCGGCGCGCTGAAAAGTCAAGAGCCATAAACACAGAGCCTTCGTCTTCTGGTCCTCGGCGCGGTACACGTCGAACATCAATTCCAAACGTCGATACAAGTGACCCTATTCCTTCTAGGCCTCCCACTCCCGCGTCTCCTCGTCCCACCCCTCGACAAACGGCTCCTCATCCCGAAAAGCCGAGAGAGCCTGTTGCTTCAAACTACCCGAAGTGTAACAGATCTCCCAGCGACAGACACGTGTGGAAGATCACGGCCAACGCGTTCCAGCGTACATATAGGTGTAGAAATTGTACCATCAAGGTGAAGGAAAAGGCCTTCTCGGTCCTGTCCAGTGATGGGAGACGATGGGAGGCCTCTGACGTGACTTGGTAGTCCGACCTGAGATTCTTTATTTTTCTCATCGTGTTATTGGTTATCGCTTCTTTCCTTAATGCTTGCTTCTTCAAACCCACTGCGATATCTCCTTCCACCCGCTTTCAATTTAAGTTTACCTGCTTTATTTCTGGGGCGATTCCGTGTGCTTCAATACCTTTATATGTGTACCACTACTTTTCATTTGCGCCGTACTTATGTATATTTCCACTATCAGACTAGCCTGGTTTTAGTTTGGCTATACCTGGGCGTTGACTTCTAAATCATTAGCTCCTGCAACAACTTTCATACTAGATTCACGATCCTTTCGCCGACGTAGGACCGTTCGCAAACGCCCGGAACTTGTTAGACGCGGTTTCTGCCTCGTGTCGGCCACCTTCTGTCGCAGATGCAAAACATCAATGGTGAATATGTAGTTTCTTTTTTCGGCCCCCTCGGATGTAAAAACATCGAGGCAACGATCTTTGTTGGGCGCTGTGTGATTGTTTGTTCAGCGCTTAATTTTGCCTTCTCTTCGGGCCTTTGAACAAACGTCCCTGGGATGATAAAGACATGAAACATTCATCATGTCAAGAAGTTCAGAGGGTCCACAAAAGTAAGTCTGCATTGGCGTTTCGAAGGTAACATTGCTCATCGCCGGGCCTCTTGTGCTCTACCACGAGGATCGCGGATATGATTCTGCTACAGTTCGTTGGGGAGTCCCCTTTGTTATCAAAAGATATAGCCTTTGGGGAAGGAGCGGGGAGCAAGAGGGTGCTATACGAATCCTGGGAATCGTTTTAGTGTATGACACGGACAATGTCCTGCTTGATTAACTTGTCCTCCTATGATGGCACCTTGCGCGCGTCATGGTTTTCGGCCGCACACGCCCAGAGCAACTTCAATTTATGATTCAAAATGCCAACACACAAATCTATTTCTTCAACTTGGCATATGATCACATTCGTATCATTGACATCAGTAGTTGAGTTATATCAGATAATAATAGTACTACGACTGGAATAGCTTTTGTTCAAGATAGGGAGCGTAAAACGAAAATACGAAGCAAATCACAACTACTTAGATCACTACTACATTGGGGGAAGGGGGTACGACGATGCTCTTATCAAGTGGGTGGGGGAATGGGGAATGATGACGAAAACAATAATACAACGAGCATTCGAAGACTTGACGCGACTCGAAAATGTGGAGAGTCGATCTCGGGGAATCCAGGGGAAAAAGAGAGGAACGGGGTATGGCTGGCTCATGACTGGAACGAAATGTTGTGGCTTTGAAGGATGCTCTGATAGATCTCCGCCTTTGTCCTCCACTGCTCCACCTCAAGCGTCAGTGTCTCGACCTTGTCCTCGAGTTGCTGCTGGTGCTCGAGCTTGCGCTTCCTGCTCTTCCGTGCTGCGATGGTATTTTGGCGACGCTTGTACTCGATTAGCTGACGGTCCGTAGCGTCCGGTGGCGGAGGGTCAAGCTCGTCCTCATCACCAAGAGCCGCCGACCGTGAACGCTTCCTAGCAAACGTCGCAGGTACTTCCTTCCTTGACGTCGCAGAGGGAATGACATAGCGCCGTGGCTGCGTGGGAGCATCAAGGGGAACCATGGTCTCGGGGGTGATGTTTTTGCGGGTGCCCGTCGCAGACGTGCGAGGAGTAAGCTTCGTCGGCCGCGTGGCGGCGGGAGTGGAAGTCGGTGGAGGGGCGGGCTGGTCGGCGGTAAGGAGGGGAGAGGGGTAGACGGAAGTGGGATCTATGAAGTCAGTAGCCGGCGAGGTGGGCGACATGGTATACAGTTCCGCCATGTCCGGGAGCTGTGGAACCTTCGCCGGCGGTGGCGGTGGCGCAGGAGCCGCCAACAATTCTTCGTACGAGAGGAACATCATCGGCTCATCCACATCGGATATCAGGGGAGTATCACCGTCCTGGAAAATGGGGGTCGTGAGGAAGGTGTCAAGAGGAGTGTCAAACGGCGACGAGTCGAACGAGTCCAAGGTGTCACTGTAAGGAGTATCGACGAGCGGCGATGTGCCTGCACCCGTGAGGAAGTTCGCCGATGGGAATTCATCGAGATCTTTGAAGATAGGCGACGAGCCTGGCGATGATAAGTCAGTGAGCCAGTCGTCATCGAAAAACAGCCAATCCCAATCACCTAGCGCTTCACTGAAGTCGTCGCCTGCTGTGGCCAGCAGGTCGGCCGGGGTTACCGTTAGCAACTGCATTTGTGCAGCAGAGTCGACGGTCGAATTAGATGATGTTGGGTGGTTTAACATAGCTAGATAATTGCGCTGTAGAATCTCGAACTGAGAGAGCGGTGCGGGCGCTGTGGGCGCTGGTTTTGGCGGGGTGTTACGACGAGGTGCTGTATTCGGTGGCTGTGGAAGAACCGTTGGAATGCCATATTGAGAGGCGAGATCTTGTTGATCAAACGATACCCGGGGAGGGGTAGACAAAAGGTAATTTATCGAGGCATGGTGGGGGGAAGGGAAGCTTGAAAGAGGACTTTCAAGAGGGGTCGCTGTTGAGACATTGCGAGTTGCCGATGACGAGGATGGACACGGAGTGGCCGAGTTATTCACAAAGCGAACATCTTGGCTCTTAGTGATGTAAGCGTTGTGTCTATGGTCCGAAATTGCGGCTGGTTGGGGTGACGATGAATAACAAGGTGGCCTAGGCGACACAGAGGGCGACCTAGAAGGGCTGTTCAACATCGTCAGTGTTGAGCTCATTACTTCATCGTTGTTAGAAGTGTTGGCTGGCGACAGCAGCAGCGATGCCGGAGGCAAATATCGCCACACGGTAACGTGGCCAACAGTGTTTGGGTTTGCAGCCATTATTGAAAAAGAAAATGCAGAAAATGGCGAACAAATAATGTGATATTGCTGCGCTAATTGCCCCAGCGTAGGCCAAAGCAACAGAACAGATCGGAGCGGAAATTGACTCACGAGTGACTCAATAGACGCCTACTGAGCAAGTCAGACGCCTCGCGCAGAATAAAATCTGCTAAAGCGTCGAGGTGAGAGTTGGGGGAAAAGTGGGCAACGTCGAAAAATGTGACTCAACCCGGATTATAAAGGCAATCCCTCTACAGCTTCAATTTCAAACTCCGCTGACACATACACTCGGTGTATTCCGAGGCTATTCCGGTGCGCTTTCATCTATTCAAGCGCTTATTCCAGCACCTAAAAATTTCATTTCCAACTCGAATGCTGTGCTTTACTAGCCCCAGTGTCACCAAATCCTTCCCAACGCTCTGTAATACCTGTGTCACGTTCTTCAAGATTCGAGTCATATCGCATTGTGGCGCATCTGGGACTGCCAAAATGGTTACCTTACCAATCTTCCGTACTTCCGGATGACAAAGAAGGGCACCAAGATCGCGCTTGATCCTTATCTGGACAGCCACGAGTGACACCGCCTCAAACCTACTTATCAGATGGCCCTCCTGACGTGTTCCCACCTGCGGTGTCTGTAACGACCGAATGACAGTGGTAGTCGTCGGTACCGCAATGATTCGGGGTATTATCACCGCCCGAGGTAATAAACGCTCCTGAATCGGCATAGAAAGCAGCGCCGCAGCCGTAAGGATTCGTCAGCACATGTGGAACATAGGCGCCGCGGGCCGCGGGCTCCTGAGAAGATCGGTGAATCGAGCAATGCGCAGCCAGAAAGCGCGCTAAGCTTGCGTGTTCCAAGGAAGCTATGATATCCACCGATGAGAAAAAGTTCCTCGGCATGCAGTCAACGGGTAGAATTAAACTTTTTGGAGATCTCGAATCAGCGAATGTTATTGATGAAACGCACCAAAAAAAGATATAAAGGGAGCTGGCGAAAAAACAAATAAGCGAGGCCTTGCCACGGTGATGGATGTCGGATTTCGAAGCCAGAGAATCCTGAAGGCAGAGCACTTCGAGTCCGTTGTCGATGGAGGAGGAGACGCCAAGATCATCCATCCGTCGTGGGGCATGGGAAGAATAAAATTCTAATTCGGCAGCGCAAAAACAAATGGGATCCCAGAGAATTGAGTACTCGGTTCGACGTTCCTTGCTCCAGAGAAGAGACCCAATGGATGAAGAGGGAAAACAAAGCAAGGTCCAGAAAGCGCAGCCCAAAACAGGGACCCGAGAAAAGCAAGCGTGGTACACAGCAGTGTCTAAAGCATGCGCACCGTGCAGTCTTACGAAATATGATAGGCGCCCTTGCGCAAGTCCCAAGTGCACAGTACCCTTGATAGCCAACCTTTCGAACGAAGAACAACGGGAGGAGGGGATGGGAGTGGGGATTAAAAAATCCAGGCGAGAGGCATGGGCTCCCCTCAAGCACAGAGACAGAAACAATGGAACTCCACTAGCCCTAGCCCCTTTATATACCCAGACCGGCCTTTCGGGAGTGAGTCATGACGGAAAACATGATGACGCGATGGACGCGTTGTGTCATGTGATGTGAGTCAAATCGGGATCCGATTTCTGCTTTCGGACTGCCGACCCCGCTATGTCCGGCCGAAGGACGTGCTGCTGCCATCATAGTAAAATAGCAGCATCGTCATATACTCGAACACAATTCCCAGAGTTTGTATAATGTGAAAATGATGCTTACTGTGCTACTACCTAATTGATCCTTGAGAGGTCAAACTCACTTTGTCTGAGCGGATTTCCACCATCCCCAATCAATGTTCACCTCATTTCCTCCATCAGTACCTGCTTTTTCAGCCCACTCCTTGGCGTCTTGAAACTTTTTATCTACCAGCTTCGCCATATCGTTAGCTGCCTTGTTCGCTGCTTCAATCTGCGATGGATTATTGATAAAATATTTAACATAATAGTCTTTGAGGCGGAGGAGAAATGTAACAAAGTGGAGAACTTCGATGGGAGAAGAGATATTGAGTTTTTGGACACAACGGTCTATGAGGTAAACTCGCTGTAGAACACTGTTAACATGAACATTGCAGTGGTGAAGAACATTACCTCCAAGGTCTCCGAGCACCATGCCATCAGTACAACACCCTCATTACCATTGGTTGCCAAGGCGAAAACCGGAAGGCCTTTGATTCCGTGCGCCTCCAGAAGCCGAACAGATGCCTCCAGGTAAATTCTGGCCTGGTTCAGTGGCTTCGTAGGATCGTCGCCAGGCCTCTTGTGTTCGACTACGAGGACCGCGAATAGAATTCTGCCACCTAGCTCCAAAGGAATAATGGTGGGAAGCTCGTCTGCGAGCTGCGGGATACTATCACTGCTTGGCTTCTCGGGGTGATCACTACATGCAGATGAAGCAGATAAAAAAGAATTGCACGAGTTTTTCAAATTCTGCTTGAAGTCATCGAGCTCGGCCGTCTGTTGTTTGGATTTTGAAGAGACACGAGTTTGAGTGGTCCTCGTCTTGCGCGCAGTTGGAGGGTCCCCTTTGTTGTCAAAAGGCATAGCTTTTGGGGAAGGAGCGGGGAGTAAAAGGGTGCTGTCGTCGGCATCATGACGTTCCCTCTGTAACAGTGGCATCAGACCATCCTTATCGTCCTCTGGAATGTTGATGAAGTGAGGTATCTTGCACTTCAACAAAGGCAAAACGAGGTTGTCGGTCGTAAGTACAACGACAGCATCACACGTTCCTGTATGGGGTTCGCTGCTAGCACGGCGGAGGATGGAAGAGGTCGCTTTGTCGAGGTCTTGGCTGGTGCCACCGAACAGATCTTCGGTCTCTTCAAGGAGATAAAGGGCAACCGATGAAGCGGCTGCTTCCTGCTTCCTAATGGCACGATGATCTGCAGCGAACGCAGAAGATGGCGCAATGGCAGCAGTCTGAGAGATTGTACAAATTTTGTAATATTCGCGTGCTCGGTTTCGGATATGAGGCTTGACCGTGTTGGCTGCTCCGGTGGAATTCAGCTCATCAACGAATCGATTGCGAGAAAGTAACAGAGACCGCTCAAACCTTCAAACCATAAGTAGGCATATGGTGGTCAAAGAGCGAAGAAGCAACATACAAGGGTCTAATGTGAACGCCATCGTCTCCAGAAGCCAGTGCGTTCAATACATGGAATATGAGCATGTCCCACTGGAGACGGGACTCGGCCTCGTTGACAGACTTTCGCTGTCCACGACAAAATGCACCAAGGGTCACCCAAAAGAATAGGGACAAACGTTCAGAAACGATCGGTTGATGCGGCTCGTCTATAGGACGACGATTCTGACCCAGTCTGTTGCGAACAACCAGGAGCTGCTTCCAAAAGTATCTTCGTACAGCCTTTAAGTAGGCCCCTTCGACGGCCGGCAGTTCTTCCTAGAGTAGCTCGTTAGGCTTTGGGGTCAGCACCAGAATATTCGGTTGGGACGCACTTCGAACTGCCACGCGGGGTCCCTGAAGCACAACACATCCTCGTATACGGATATGTAATGATTGATATTCTTGCATACATCAAGGTCTGATGAAAGCTTCAAAGTGCTAATCGATGAAACGTATCGATCATAGGTATACGTAGTCATTGATAGAGGATTGTGAGGACCGATTCCGTATTCAGCCTTTTTAGCGAACCTGGAGAAGACGTTAGGTTAAGGAGTAGAGTAAGTTTCCCGCAAACACTTACTCTGAACAAGATTGAATAGAACTAGAAGGGATCCTGGAATTGAAGCTTAGAATGCGACGTTAAATAACCAAGAGTGATCAAAAAACGATGGAAGGGGACCCTGCGACTTGCCCTGCAGACTAGGAGGGTCAATCTGAAAACATCACATGCGTGTTCAGAACGAGCAAGTGTTCATGATCGTGGTAGAGGATCATCTCGCGATGATAGTGCACAGGAATGACAATCCGAATATTGCTCGATACTGACACGTTTCTGTGATGAGGATAGGAGTCCCTGGACAATCCACCAAAACGGCGGATGAGCGATAATATAGGTAATTGCAAACATTTCGAGCCTTCAGCCACGGGTAATAAAACTTACTTGGAATTGCTGAGAATAGGAGTTTGTCAAACGCAATCAACGAGAGCAGATATAAACGTACGTAGCAGAAACCTCAGACATTGACTTTCCTATAACAGATCTGTCATCGATGATTATATGTCGGTAAGCGATTGATGCAGTGTCAACATGGAACCTACCTAGAAATCGAACTGTGGAAATTCGTGAGCCCCGCGAGCTAGGAAAAAGCTACTGAACTAACCTCGACGTAGTCGCCTTTTTATACCCTGTCTGCTGCGTGTCCCCTGAGGGTTGAGAAATGTCGCTGTAGGGAAAAACGTGAAGACCAGAACAATGCAGTAGTCATGAGTACTCACGGAACGTCGCCTCCGCCAGGTTTCTTCATTGGATCTGACATTGGTATGTGATCAAATTGTTGCGTCTGAGGGGGAGTAATGGGATGCGGAGGTGGATCATTGTTGGTGCTATCAGATGATGAGACGAAGGCATTCAAAGTCAGCCTATTGCATCCACATACTCAACGCTGCTCGGTGTTCTCAAACCCCGAATCCAGGAGGCGACAGATTCTTCTCTCTGTTGTCCCCAGTCAGAAAGAAGTGGGGGATCGATAAGATCCGACCTCCACGAAAAAGACGTATTGGCAGACACCCGAGTATCACAACACTCCAGTACAACCTTATCGTATTGTTCATTGAGATCGACAATAAATTGCGAAAATGCAATGGCCGAGATGGGATCGGTCAGATTGAACACACCATTGGCCACACAAGGTGTGTCTGAGTAGGCGATGTGCACTATAGGCTACTACTTAATTAGCCTAAGGATGAACAAACGGTCAAATAGTGACTCACCAAGTCATCAACCGTGTGATCATCCGGTGACTCTGAATCGCTACTCAAATCAGGTCGATCTGTCCATCCCAAAATAACCTGTGCTGAAAACCCATTCCTGGGGAGAATGATACCTACGACGGGATCTTCTATCCCCCAAACGCGTCTTTGGTAGGCCACACTACCCATGAGAGGCACAATGTTCTCTCTATCTGTAATGCAGATAATAGGAAGAACTGCACTGGTACGACGACCTCTACCTGGAAGAACGTGCGCTTGAAATGATATATCGAGGGAGCTAGTACTGGAAGCTTTTGAAGGTGGCGACGAAAAACAATGAAATATTGGCCGCTTCTCTGACTGTGTGGGATCACCATACGAAACATCAATCCTCTCGTTAAAGAGGTCCTCTCCTAATGGATGGTCTGACTCGGATGAAGATGCCTGAGTATTGAGTTCAACCTCAGAGACGTCATCGTCACTATTGGTATTTAAACCGTCTCTGCCTTCATGCCGTACATCTGTTTCCTCGGGATCTCTGCTAGAATTGTTGCTTTTGTACGAACAAGTGTTCTCCAGCGCCACAGTTTCATCAGAGCACCCAGGCGGCGGTTTTCCCCGCGTAGATCGTGAGTTCTTGTACAGATGAGATATAAGCATCAGAGCATGCCCATCGAAAACAGATTTGCAAAAACCCTTCGGAAGAATGAAAGGCGTATCGTTACTTAATTTCACGGGTAAACAATATGAATCCTATCACACAATAGCATTACTCACGATATCTCAACATCACTAAAGCATGTATAGCACAACGCCCGGATCAAGGTGGACCAGATGGGCATGGTGAAAGGGTAAGGGTCTTCTTTCATCTGTCGAAGCGAGGACACCGTCGCCAGTATAATGTCCAGAAAATCGGAAAGTGGATGCGCATTTGATGCCAGAGTTGAACTTGGGTTCGCGTTAGTTGCAGTGCTCAGTTCTTCGAGGAGCTTTGAGAACAAGCATGTATCAGAAAGACATGCACCTCTAGAGAAAGAGCAAAGTGGCTTTGAAAGGAGCTTAGAGAGTGGTTGGACTTGCACTGGCCACTGTGCGTCCGCCACATGGTGCAGTTCTATCGGAAGCATAACCAAACTATTGGTTCAATAGTCACAAACCGGTGTTATATAACAAAGACATCTGGCGACTCACAGAAATAAAGATACGCCAGAGCTGAGCCGTTCGTGTGAACAACAACTATAGGGGAAGGATAATCGAAGGCACGTGGTATTGAGGGCAGGTCGCGTGACCGAACTCCATTTCGTACTACTCAAGTACTCAGTTGCAAGAAGTGCCGACATATCAATTGCCTCGGTGGTATGCTGAGGATCCATTATTTTATTTCCAAGCTACTTATTTTTTTATCATGAATTTGATGCTCATATACGTAAGTTCATGCCATTCCTCATTGCCAGTTCCTTAATGATAGAAATCTACGTACTCCTGGACGAAATCGCAAACGCTTTGAGCGATATATCTGTATTAAATAAATTCTCTCGTCAAAATAGTCGAGTCGCGACCTAAGCCGTCCTTGCATGCATAGATACGATGTCCACCCCAACACCTCTCGATGAATGCAACTAACCGTCCCTCCGACTGCAACAGCGACATCGTGGCGAGGTTGAAACAGACACATCTGTTCTGTCAGATGCAAACTTTGTAAAGACGAGTTGATGTAACTGAAAGAGAGCAGAACGGAACGTGTTATCATGAAATTGATTGTCGTATCATTCCAAAATCTAGTCAGCGAGCCGCTCCGCCTTCTACTGAGGAGGAGTGGTGTCAGAACATTTCCAGGAGAAAGAAGCTTCCTCGTTCGGGGTCTCAAGCTTAAGAAATCCATCTTCCTTTGTGCTATTACAACTGCTGAGCGCTGAGCGCTCCAGCGGGCCGGGCATGCGAAGAATTTGCTCTCCAATCCTCGACCGAGCCCGAGACCTTTCGATATCGAGTTCATGCCTTTTCCAGCAGGGTCGTAGAACGGTGGGGGGGATTCTGACTATGGAAGTCAACGGTAAATTAGTGCCTGCCCTAAATGACTTGCCGGATTTACCTTTTTCCCCACTTTCCTTCCTGTTACCAATCTGTAATTCTGTCGTTTGCTGGCCAAGGATTTGCGCGATAATCTACCACACAGAAACAGGAGGCTCGGCCATTGTCGACTACACCGGAGGCCTGAGGAACCGCCGTTACTGTTACTGATCGATAATTTTAGGCCTATTCTGCAAACTACGATTGGATCTCTGCCCTTTTGAATTCGTCATACAGGGTGGAGTGCGTGGAGTAGATGTCACACGAAACGCAGATACACCGCTAAATTGGTCTACTAGAACAATGGAGCATCAACGTTCAACCGTCTTCGAACAGTATCTCCGTCTTGGACTACTTCTTTTATCTATTCTTTGGATTAGCTTGAGCTTACAGACGCAAATACGACAGCCTTGACTGGCCGTGTAGCTAAAGATACCTCCTGTCATGCCGACAGTGCAAGAACGAACACCCGGAGATCGACTTCAATTCGAAATGAAGGACCCACAAATGATCGACTCCACTCTGGGTGCCTCGGCGGGTAAGTGCTCAAACGTTCAGTATCTTGTTTCACGCATCTTGTGCTGTCTAACCTCTACTCGTACAGCACTACCGATGTTACAGAAAAACGAGATCTACAGGCGATGAATATTCCAAAACATGAACAATTTGTAGCACCCGACGAGCGGGGAACCGACAGAATCAGCATCAAGCAAGAATCCACGGCAACACATGCGTCCCCGTGCGGGTATCCGTCGCGTTTCGAAGGGGAGCATATAGACGTCACCTAGCGTTCTCACCTTTTAATCCTGCACGTCCACGTCCACGTTCACCAGTCATCCAACATACGTTCGTCGAAATGAGCACCTCACCCCAATCCTCGACCCCCGGATCAGCTTCCCCATCAAGGTTCAGTAGCCCCGCGCTGTCTGACGCCTCGTCTCCCGACTCGTCGCGCCCACCGTCCCCACTGCTTCGCCCACTACCCAAGCACCTCTCAGCCAACTCGAAACACGGTCTGGCTGCCAAACCACCTCTCGGTTTCAATGCCCTCAGCGGCGCCAGCTTGGGATTCACGGCTATAAGCTCCAAGAAGGCCAATGACGTCCCGCCTCGCACTGCGTCACCCGAGCCACTGGCCCAACCAGAGGAAGAGGCTGTAGCAGAGACAGAAGGGCCGGCTGTGGCTGACACTGGGAAGCCCAAACCCAAGCGGAGGACATCTTCAGTCGCTATGGCCCCGTTTATCACCAAGTTTGAGCCATACGAGCCGGAGGAGTACGTCGTGTGCAAGAAAAGCGGGACGAGATCCCCGGCCAGGCTCGAGAAGGTGGCTATCGTCGGTTCGGGCAGCTGGGGAACGGCCCTAGCGCGTGTAGCAGCCATGAACGCAGCCATACAGGAAGGATTCGATCCAGAAGTGAAGATGTGGGTGAGAGAACAGGAAGTAAGTTTTCCCTCTCATGTCTTGTCACCACTTGCTGATGATTTCCGATAAGATCCATGACGGTAAAAGGCTCATCGATATTATCAACGAGGGCTCGCGTCAGAACGAAAAGTACCTCCCCGATGTCGACCTTCCCGAGAACCTCGTCGCAGTGCCTTCCCTTACAGAGACCGTCCGGAATGCGTCACTCATCCTATTCGTCGTTCCACACCAATTCTTAGCCGCTGCCCTCAAGGAGCTCAAAGCTCCAGGCGTAATCAACCCCAAGGCGCGTGCGATCTCCGCGATCAAAGGTGTAGACGTCGTCATCGAGAAGGACGCGGCAGGCAAGACTACCAAGGCCGACATCCACACCTTCCCTTCTGTCATCGAGAAAGAACTCGGGATTCCATGCACCGCTCTTGGAGGTGCCAACATCGCGCTCGATGTAGGACGAGGGGAGTTCTGCGAGACGACGATTGGCGTGCCCTCTGCGAAGGATGCGGCGTTGTGGCATGCGGTATTCGACGGGCCTGCGTTTAGGGTACACCCGATCGAGGACGTGGCTGGAGTGAGTTTGAGTGGGGCGCTGAAAAATATCGTTGCACTCGCAGCTGGGTTTGTTGACGGGATGGGACTCGGCGGGAATACCAAGGCGGCAATTTTGAGAGTGGGACTGTTGGAGATGGCCATGTTCACGCAGGATTTCTTCCCTGGAAGTTCATCCTTCACATTTTCGCATCATTCCGCTGGTGAGTCTTGTCATCATCTCTCGAGACGTGCGAGCTAACGCTGGTGTGCAGGTATGGCTGACTTGATTACGACGTCGTTTGGTGGTCGTAACCGCAAATGTGCGGAGGCATTTATCAAGAGCAAGCCAGAGTATGCACCGGCCGGGACCGTCACCAATGAGAAAGGAAAGACATTCCTAGAGCTTGAGGAGGAGCTTTTGAACGGCCAGAAACTCCAAGGAACGCTAACTGCACAAGAAGTCTTTGATTTCCTAGAGGCTCGAGGACGATTGGAGGCGTACCCGCTCTTTGAGAAGGTTTACAGGATTTCATTTGAAGGGATGAATCCGAAGAGGCTCTTTGAAGATTTGTGAATGATGCAGGTGTGTGTCTTGTTGTGTTTAATTTAGCATCTTCACTAACATTGTGCGTTTGCAGCTACCGGTGTTGTACGGTCGTTTCGTGCGAATTGAAATTTGATCGTTGAAACGGACCCACTAAATGTATCGCTATTCGCATTTTCGTATGTATATCAGTTAGAGTATAGAGTCGTCAAAGAAGCAGATACTTTGCTCATTCATATGTAGATATTCCTAAGAATACTTCGTGCCTTCTTCGAGTTATCGGTGCACGGCTTGGAAGATCATTTCAGTGAAGTGTAGCTGGTATTGCAGCCCTCGAGGATGAGTGTGGGATACTTGCGCTCGGTAATTGCCGCCTGTACCTTTACCCAATTCCTTATCGATCCGAGGACAAAGCCTTATCGATATGAGCGCTTAAGGCGTGTTCTCAAACTCCCAACATCTTTTTCATAGAAAAACTTCTTAGCCTTTCGACATGCTAGTGAGATGTGGGTCTGGTCCCTCAATATTCAATGACAGCAGAAGCCCTCCCTTATCTCCTCCAGAATGCGTGATTAGTAATTCCATCGACTTTGGAGCGGCGTTCATTTAAAAAATGCAACTATAGGGTCTTCTTCACTAACAGGCCAGGCTTTTGAGGACTGATCATCTTTGAGGTGCAACTGCAATGGCCCAAACCCGATAGTCCTCAAAAATATACCTCGAAAGAGGCTAGAAACCTGGGTTTTGCCGTTGAAGTTGTTGATGTCGCTTTTCTCTTGCAGCATCATGTCGACTACGCTTTGTCCATGATCAAAATATTTGTACCTTCAAACCCGTATCGACAACTTGAACTCATCCATTAAGGGTTGGAAGTGGCACGTCTATGGATTCGTTATCGAGCCTCAAACATCTGGGTTGAATGATCTCCCTCGGTCTCTTTTGTATTGTCCTTTTGGTACCCCCGACGATGGCACAACGTTTATCATCTCTATTGTTCACGATTGATACAGTTTAGGTCAAGCGTCAACGATTGAATGGTTCACGTGTGTTCGAGCGTCTCTTTGGCACCCACCTCATCCCTCCAATCCCATGGTGAGGACCTACGGTCAATTCCGACCTTAACGGTACTTCCTTTGTGCTCGCTTCCTCCTATCTAATCCCATGTCATCTCTCAAGAACGTTATCGTTCACGAGTGCTGGGTTCTCGGTTCTCGGTTTTCTATTACGTTGCTTGAGCGCTTCACGTCTAATATAAAAGGCATCTCATCACTCTCCTAGGAACCATGTCGCCTTTTGAACATGGCTGTAAGCGTCTACCGCCTCTGATCCTGTATCTAACTCACACTCCTAGAATACGTCTGATTTTATGCCCGTTAGTCATGCTGGCGGGTAAGTTGCTCTTCACTTGCGTTATCGGACTCGTCAAGACTGACCTCACTCTCAGGGACAGCTCGGAGACTAGCCAACCCACTTCGAGCGGTAGGCCCACTCTTCCCACTGTTCAGCCCGGTGGAGGCAAGGGGCGTTAAGAGCTGTCTTGCAAATTATTCGTATGTTTGTCTCCCTCTTCTGCAAAATCAACACGGCCAACACCTTTACAGGATTCAGAGACTCCTGCCTTGATATTATGCCTTATGAATGCCGTTGTATGTTGCATGTGAAAGAAGTTTCCTTCCACTCCGATGAAAACCCGTTTCCTTTTTACGACGATCATATGATGACTCACTGTAATATGTTCTCAATTTGAGCTTTAGTCCTTTCGAGGGTAGCAGCAAAGCCGTACCTTGTAACTGTCGTTATGTCTCGCGTGCGCTTATAATCACAGCGCAGGAAAGTATTCCATGGTATACTCCGTCGATAGAAGCCGATTGCTTAAATGCTCACCACCCACGGCGGTACACCCTGTGTCTTCGCCTTTATTGTTGGTTCAACGCGGTCCCGGTTTAGTAGAGGATTGCATCAACGAATCGAAGTTGCATAACATCAACGGTACAGCGGGAGCCTATTAAAGCAAAGTGAGGTTTTTCTCCACTCCGGAAAGTCCATTCTGTGTCAACGGTACCGCCCCTAGCGCTAGTCTCTTTCTGATCCTGACAGTAAGTTTCAAGAACCTTCTAATCCCAGGGCCATTTATCAGATGTCTCCACCGGCTTGAGGTTTCAGCGCGAATTACGACCTTGAGGATATATTTGCCTGCCTATCGCTCTAATTCCTATCATTTCTCTTGTTCATGAATGCAATGTTTTGGGACCCAGGTAGGTATAGGCGCTGAGTGGGTCGTATAATTCGCTTCAGTCTTCCTCCCAGACATTCCAACATGATTGTACGTATCATCAATGTCGTTCTGCTCCCGGACTGACACCCCGCACATAGAAGAACACCTCCCACTTTATCCATGAACGAGACCGCTACCAATGCTGTATAACCGAAAGAAGTTGAGGCGTAGTAGAATTTATGTGTGATCAACTGAAGATAATATGACACCTATAATTGCTATCTCATCATCTCATCTCATCTATAATTCGCATAGCATGGTCGCATCAGACATGCCGGACAAAATTGTACAAGCTGCATGCGTATCTTCTTGGGAAATACAAGGCTGTGTCTTGACCTAATTGAACTGCTCAACAGCAGTACTGATTTGAGGATTTTGTACTTATATAGAAGTCCTTTCCTGATCTTTCAAACACTGTCTTTGATCAGACTTCCACATATCCATCATGCCCAGCACCGGTCTTCCCAAGAGAAAGCGTCCCCGAGCCCCAATAGACGGATTAGCAAACGCCATATCTGCACTCAAGATCGCAAAATCTATCCCAATTTGCTATATTCAAAACATCTGTGAAGGGCTTATTGCTATTCTCGAAGTAGTCGAGGTCAGCCATCGTTCATGCGCGCTTATACCGTAATTGAATGTGAACTTACCAGCAAGTCCGCCAAAACGAATCCGACATAACGCGTTTCGCCAATGCTGCCAACGAGACTGCAAGGCTCTTGCAAGAAGAGATACATAACCATACTAGTCTGCCAGGCTCAGCTTTTCAGAATGTTTGCGAGATATTTTACAAGTGCGTACCGTAGCGCTACGGCCCCGTACCTTTAATCAGGGAGCTCAATTGAATTTTATGTAGTCAAATTTGCGAAACGGTCATTCAGCTTGACGCTTTGAAGGCTTCTAACGACAGACATACATTTCTCAAGTATTTGCGGATGGATAGGACTAGCGATGCCATCAGCCAATGTGAGGGAGCTTTGACAGAATTACGTGACAACCTGATCGTAAGTGGCCCTCGGGCCGGCCTAACCGTCCTTGCCCAAGTAGATGAACTTTTCTTGTCACCTCTACGGGATACTTATAACCTTTCTATTCTGTGCAGTCGGCGGGAATGGATCTTCCATGCCCAGTTATTCATGTCCCTTGACTCTGAAGCAAGCTCATTTTCTTACTACAGCTCATTTCCACGACGGGTACAAGGATGGATGTGGCGGATATCGTCTCAAAGCAAGACACGACACACTCACTAGTGACAGACATGCATCAGACTCTTTCTCTGCATACAAGCTCTATTTCCTCACTGCCTTGCCAACTCGGAGGAATACGTAATGCAATCGGATTTTCTGCGGGATATACAAATAAAAGACTTGGGGAATTGCAAACAGAGATTGAGAACCAGAATCCTTTATTTGACGGCCGTGTAAGTGCAATTGGACAAGATGGTATTGCTTTCTCATTATTTCCTCGATACCCAGTTCCGCCGTTTCATTGAGGGTGACATTGACATCCGACAGGAACTTGATTCTCACAAGCCAACTCTCGAGAAAGACAACCGAGATGATGTGTTAAAGACAAACATTGCTCATGCAGGGGACTCAACGAAAGACAGGACTATCAGAGTATTTCGTCGTAAAACTGTGAGTCCCCGCTCATCATTGCTTGGCCTACTCTTTATCTTTCACAATTTTTCACAGGAGTGGAAGCGTGAACTTGACTTATTAAAACTCGTTCCAAGGTTCGTTATCTGTAGGGCTATATTATTTAACCTACTCAGGTTGACCAGACGTCCCAACTTGGTTCAACTGTACGGTATATGTGACTCTGAGAGCTTTCTGACTCTAATATTTCATCGAAGCAAGTATTTTCGCTTTCCATCGTCTTTCCAATATTGTTCGCTAAAACTTGGCTTTGAAGAGCTAGTTTTTCTGGAGAATTATATATTTGAAAAGGACCCACCGGTTATCGAAGAAATCAGGTTACGCGTCAATGCAGTACGTTTCTAGTGGCAAATCATTCACACTGAGTGTAAAGTGACAGTCTTCACAGATTCGGGATCATCAAGTACGGTCACTGTTTCCATTTCTTCTTAGTCGATGCTATATCCTAATGTCGGCTTCAGAATGCGCACTTGTTCCTTGCCTCTCATCATGGCTTGACGGTTCAGAGCTATCACGTATGTTTCAAGCCTTTCCCTGAGGCGTTGCTCATTGATATCAGCACGGGTTCTACTATGCTGATGAGAATGGTGCGCTTTGCATGGATGGATTTCAACCCGCGTCCGGTGACTCCGCGTGGCACACTCCTCTTGTGTACAACACCAGTATTCGTTTGTCTTCAGTGATCGGCCCTGTAGGGCTTCAAGATCCCACTCCCAGTATCTTTGACTCTCCGATATCAAAGGCACACCTGCTAGAATACTATAATCTTATTTTATGGTTGCCCTCAGTCCAATTAGATCTGCGGAAGTCTCAACAAGGGACCATTGGGATATATCGGCCGCCCGAATGGACGAAGCTGGCCTCACTGCAATTGCCTAATTCAAAGTCTCTATCACGGACTTGGGCGTTTTGTGAAGATGGCGCCAGCTTCGACGAACGATATGTGGCCATGAATCCCGATGGGTCTTTAAGGTCTGGAGGCTGTTTTTGACGCGTATCAGAAGCGCGGCTCATATTTCCGTTGCAGAATTTCCATTGATACCAGTGAACCAAAAACCTTCACGGTACTCTCTCAACTGACTGATGAGTCTTTTCGTACAATATTTTATGCCTTCTTCTCCCAAGCCAGCCATGTGTCTGAAAAGCACGGTTTGGGTGAGGTCGACACTTTTTTATGTGGGTCTGTTCTCTTCACCCCATAATACTACCTCAACAGTTGTCAGATATCAGCACCAGCATCCTGCGCCTCTGCTACTCACCCCATGAAATCGCATTGCCAACATGCACCGGGAGAAGAAACACGATTTACCTCTTCCTACCGCCCGCTGTCGCATTTGAGAAGGCCCTATCAGCATCATATTACTTCGCTTCTGATCCGCAAGGCTTGGAGAGAGTATCTGACTCAGAACTCGAAGTGTATGGCATCACTGTGGAACACACTATAGGAGAGAGCGTGTTTCCCAATTTGTGTACGCCGAAGGCAATGATGGCTCGTAGATATCGATTTTTGAGGGATATTCATCATGAATGTGGTTTCAATCCATATAGTACACAAGCCGCAGAGTACTTGGGACTGCCGATATTCCAGCTACATGGTGTAGACTCAATAAAAGTGAAAGCTACACGTTATAATATCGAAGGTGCGTTATCGAGAATGATTATTCGGGAATTGCGGTTTTCTGACGACTTCTGGTTCGGTCATCTCCAGGTCTCGCAGCTTGGAATATGCCGGTCGTAATTATGACCTGCCTGATCTTTTTCTCTGTTTGGACCTTCGTGTTGGGGGTAGTCTAGGAGTTACATTTAACAACTTAAAAATAATTGAATGCCCTTCAGATACCAGATACCGGTTTTCTAAACTCTTAACTCTTCGGAGCTCGGAAGAAATAAATCATAACCGAATACGATATCCTGGACGACTGAAACCTGAAACCTGTCGACTATAGCTCGAAATATAAATCCACCTCTGCGTCTTGGCGAGGTCATGAAGTGAGTGAAATTAGTCTTTTTAAAAGTGTGCATGCCGGGGTATGCTTAACACAAGCATCAAGTCACACTACAGAAGAGCTTAGACTTCAAGTTGAAAAAATGGAGCTCTCTTAAAGTAGCCTGGGAATCACTGCATCCGAATCCCATCTAGGAGCGAGAGGCCTGCTCACTGTCAAAGCCAACACTAAGGCTCTTGAAGGAGAACAGTTAATTGTTGATGATCATACGCAGAGAATCCACTCTCCTCTACCGCGACTTCGCTGTCAACATGCCAAAAACAGCACTGCTATCGAATTCCAAAAAGCTCTTCTCCTCCCGTTGCCGCGACAATCGAGGGAAGAGAAAGATTTCCTCTCGCGTGTTCCCTATGAATTATCTCCACTATCTATCATTCCATTCGAAGTCATGAGCTACATACTAGTACTTGCGGCTACCAGCATCGACTTTTCAACGGAGTCAGATTGCCTAGATACACAGCGTGGATCTTGGGCCAAGTCTGTAGAGTCTGGCGATCCATCGAATTATCTACGCCATCGCTTTGGAGCCGGGTGGTCCTTAATGACGAAGCAAATTTCTTTCCCTTCAGAGAGGAGCTTGTTCTCAAAGAGTTTCTCCGCAGATCGAAGCAACAGCCTCTACAAATCGTGGTTCATGGCATGTACGTCGATACTGCACTGCTGTCGGTGCTCAAGTATCTATGTCCTCACACTTACTGCTGGGATACCGTGGACTGGACAACTAATTCCTCGAGTCTGAAATTATTTTCCAAGATTTTCAGGCAATCAGCCTACTTCCCTGTCTTGAAATCGCTTAGCCTCACTGTCGAGGGTTTGGATTACTATGGTGTAGAACACATGGCTAGCGGTGCGCCCAGCCGCATGGTGGCGTTCCACATCCCAGTCGACCAGTGCATTGAGGTGTTCAGGGAGACCCCTCCATTGCAAGACGTTTGATTGTAGGGCATCGGTATTACGGAAGTTTCCTTCCCCCTAGTGCGGTTGAAGGCCTTTTAAGGAGATATTTACTATCCCCAAGAACTTATATGACTGTTTTCTCAAGATGACATTATGGATCAAATTTCAAGAGAACTAGAGTTTTTCCCGTGATCCTGTGTCCCACTCGAGCCTTCGCCGTCTGTCATTGTACACAGACGTTGGGTGCTTCAAATGCCTTCACCTTCCGGCTTTGCAGCACTTGCTGGTGGAGCAACTGGTAACCTACAAAGACGGCATTTTGGGTATCGAACAATTCATCTCACATTCGCAGTGTCAACCTACCTGAATGTTCCTCCACTCCCATTATCACTTCTCAATTCTATCCTTGAGCAATGCACCTCGACACTAACTGCATTATATGTCCGCGTTGACAAAACGATGGCGGATGATCTATATCGGACCCTTACGATTCCGTTTCCTGTCTTGCACCGCACTTGACAGAACTCTTCATTCGTGACGACACGTACGGAAACGATCCGGTGCAACCTTCTGTGAAGGGATTCGAATACAGTAATGAGACGCTCCTCAATATGGTGTCTTCTCGACGGCACCTTGAATCGGAGGTAGTGTCGCTCAAATCCTTGACGTTGACCGCTCCTTATTCTCCTCGACCGAAGAAGTTGCTGAAGGACATGAATTTGAAAGAGAGGGGCTGTCGATAAAATTCTATGGTCATGCATGGAGGTTGACTCTCGAAACGTCGATAAATGGGTAGTGCTGTTGAGAAGGAAGCTGTATGACCAACACGAGGATGTTCTTTATTACTATTAGTATACAAGGACACTATCATGGCCAGGCCACAACGTTCTCAAGTGTATTGACGTGGTCGACGACAGACTACACTTGACTGAGGTAGATGTCATGCATGAATAACCCGCGAAAGGGTGTAGGAAGTAGGTGGACAAAAAAGGGTGCTGAGTAGTCTCAGATAGGGGGATAGCGGATGATAGTTCTTTTAACCACGCGAGGGACGAAAAGTATACGCCGAGATGAGCGGTGCATTCGCCCAACGGATATCAATGATTCGACTTTCGGCCGGTGAGAAGTTTCGCTTGGGGAGTCTCCTGAGAAATTTCGTCATGGATCGTCGCTCGGCACAGCTGGTGTATGAAGAATGAAAGAGAAGATGAGAACAGCAAAGCGCTGATCCTAGGAGGAAAGGGACGCCGCGTGCGCACTGCGACCTGTTTCAAGTCACTGGTCACTCAATATAGGGGCGGTCATCGTCTCCCTTGGGTGGTGTACTAGAGACAGCGTGATGTGAAGGGGTGGTGGTCCATGAATACATCAGTCGGACTCCGATGGAAGATGTGAACGAGGATCGGCCGCGCAAGACTCGGAGGCTTCGGGACCGATGTTGTCTCTCTCACCCAGCTCCGGTACAAAACATGCGCGAACGGGAGATGTTTCCGCATCCGAGGAGCTTCTGACAGGGACTCGAGGAAAGGGCTAAAGGATTTCTTCGGAATTCATCTCGCGGCCAACGAACTGGAGAGGAGCTAAGCTCTCCGAACGGGCTGATCGCAACACCGGCCATTTATGTCAAGGGGAACAGCGCTTGTAGCAGGGGGGGGGGGGAACCAGAGCGAGGATATGGATGCACAGAAAGAAAAGTCGAAGATAGGGCGGAGAAGGGCACTTGGATCCAAGCGACGCAGTATAATCTGCAGGCTTGACGATGAGGTTGCGCCTGCTGGTCTATGCAACAAAAAGAAACTACGCTGCGCAGAAGATGGATCTCCTGGTGCGGGCTTCTGTACTGAGTAGAATTACCACGGATGCGGTGAGCATCGCTGGTATGGAGCGGACCACGTACGCGCCTGTTGCACGATCCAGTAAGCGCTTTATGAAGCGGTCAGACAAATTCGTGAAGCACAAGAAGAAAAGCAGCTTACGGCAGGTGTCGCCTCATGGTTACGTAGATAAATGGTGTCGCTGTCAAAAAATGGTTGAAATCGGACACTGAACTTCACACATGTCTGTGCAAGGTGGTGGGACGTTTTCTGGCCTGCGAAAAGTAGGTTTATTATCAAATTAGCCCAGTGGTGCTTTATGCAATATAGAGAAAATCTCACCATCTAAACTGACAGGGAAAGATGATCCAAGTTCAAGAAATAGTCGACGCCATATTTACAGGGGGGATGCCGTAAGCGTCTTGTCACCGCTAAAGAGCGTCGCCCTACTTGACGCGCTCAACAGAGTTTGTAGGCGAGGCAGGCGGGAACCAAAAATGGCAAGCAAGAAAAACCGGAAGAGAGACGAAAAAAACAAGATGACTACGGGAAGACCATGATGGAGGCAGTCAATCAACCACAAGAGTCCTAAATCAAGGTCATCAACGGGACTAATAATGATAACACGGCTCAAACCTCTGTATTGTGCCCTTCCTCTGCGCTTTGGCAATTTCAGACAAAAGTCTAGCCCGCTCTTTCAGTAAAGATACGGTACGCAGATGCTCGTTGCCGCCGTCAGAGTCGTAAAGTGCCTACATAATGCTGTCAATAACATATAATGCGACGATAGACAGGGAAAACCCACGCTTTGGTTACTACTCGAGTCTGATTGCATGCTCCAGTGCGCCCCACTAGATTCAAACGATTCGACTTCCCAATCCTGGTCCACAGGCTCAATCACACCGGTATGTCTCACGGGCACTCTAACAGGTGTCTCCTCGTAAAATAGAGGCAAGGAAAGCGCCAAAGGTGAGGGTACCTCGTGAATACATCTCGGAGGCGTACTACGCGGCGAGAGTTCTGGCGTGGCAGCAGAGTTGCTGATACTCGTGTTGGACTCTGCGATAGACGCGCCCGTCTGGAGAAGAGAGCTCGTGCGCGTCGTCGTTGTCATCGTCGACGGGCTATGCGCGTCTCTCTCTGCCTGTATGAGTCCTGCTCGCTGTCCAACCCAGCATAGTGCCTCCGCGACAAGCGTAATCTCGGCGTACTCTCCAGCCGCCAGTTTCCTCGGGTCGATACCGCTCAGGCTCATGTCATCGTTCTTGAGAATGTCGGTCTCCAGGATGCCAAGAAAGATCTTCATGCATTGTACTCTGGCGTTGAGAGCCTCAGCGCGCCGAGCAGGGGATTTCGACACCGCTGCCTGGCGTATACCGGGAGAAAGCGGGAGCCGTGAGGATATAAAACATTCTAGGATTGCAAGGAGAAGTGAAGGAGTAAGGTCTGTAGGGGACTGGATGGGTATTGGAATTCGAAGAGCGGTGAGTAGCTCGTTCAGTTGGTACACCAGGTCCATGTTATTCAAACTCCGAATTGTAACCCCGCTATCCCAATCAAGGCCCTGACACCTTTCCATTTGGAAAGTCTGTTAGTACCTCTTGGCCACCGCCTACGAATATTCCCTTGACATCTATCACCACTGCTTCCTATATTTTTCGGGACCCATATCTTGTTTTCCTTCCTATCTGAATCTGATTTCCCCAACCACCGAATCGCACTCTTGCGCTGTCTCTTGCTTCTTAGTGGCGCGCGAAAATGGAGACTCATCGACTCATCGATATCGACAAGAAAAGACTTTTTTGAAACTCTGGGAAGCTATGGTCCGAACAAATCAGTCTGAATAGCTGACCTTTGGCATCTTCTGGTAGGAACGCCTTGGTAATAGCGAACATAACGTGCTTCATATGAGTCATATCATGGCCCCTTCGGTCTCCCTCTGCTCCCGGGCGTATCTCAAGGGCATCGAAATGCCCTGACCGTACATACGTTGTCAAACTGGCCGACGGGCTCATCTTTCGATCTCCGCGACCATCGCAATGGGAAACATAATCTTGTCTCGGGCTCTCCGCGTGGCAGCAGTGTACCATTCTTCCTTCAACATTCTGTAGCAGGACTCTACATGTGCGTACTCCATTTCGCCACTACATGGATCCTCTAATTACGGACTTCGGAATCTCGGTTCTCTTCACATAATCTGATGACCCTGCATGTCTCTATCCAATGGTTTCACCTTCATCACTGAACGCTCTTTGCCTTTTCGGACGCTGGGCGAAGTTGGTCGTCGCATGGGATAGAAGAGTTCTTTTCGCAATGTCACGCCTCCATGCAGTTCCTGTGTATATAGATCCAGAACACCCTTCTCTTTGTCTTGATTGGTCACAGATACTTCAGGCATATTTTCAAAGCAATCCATGTCGCTTTCATGAGAACTCCCATCTGATTTCATTCGCCAGTCCGCTAAACCCATCCGTCTAAGTACGAGGGACTACGGAACTGCTGAAAGGCTCGTCTGCATCTGCATACATTAGTTCCATGGGCCTTAAGACAATCAGAGGTACACGAAAGACTCAATCAAATCGGCTGGGTATATGTCCACCTCAGGGGAAACACAAAATCCTGCCCTCTGATTGATATGAATCCCATTCGGCAACTTTCTCCGAAGCGAAAAGCAATATAGAATTGGTCCATGGTCTTCCACAAAACCTCGTCCTTGCGAATCCAAGTAGAAAAGATGGAAAACCCAGAGATTGATATGCATGATACGTCTTAGGTCCACCTCAGCGCGACGTCACGGACATCGCAGAAACCGGCGTTCCAGCGATCACGTTTCTTTCAAGGCCAGTCGGGAACCCCGAGAACCTCGGACCACTAGGACTGGAGGGGCGGTTCGACAACAAGGCTTCTCGCCTGAGCTAGACAAATCAATGTGGTAAGAGATTAATTAACTGGCGCTCGGGTCCAATGACTAGGGGGCCATTTTGGCGAGGATCTATCATTTTAAGGACTGGAACAGCGAACCTGAGATCCGCTGTTCTCCAAGATGGTGGAGATTAATGATCGAGTATGACCGTTGAGAGATGCAGACTACAAATCTCATATCCGTCACCCTGACGGATCCAAATTTCCCAAGTCATCAAATATCCAGGAAAGATGAATAACTACTACCGTCATCATGAAAGACGGTAAGTATAGGTAACTTCTACCAAGCCATGCGGCGGCAATACAATACAAGAGATTATTTCTAACGCTGATCTACTATGTATGACGCACAAGCGCCCCCAACCGCTGGCAGTTACAGGTTCTTCTGATTCTTATGATCGAAGGAAGACCGAAACTAATGGAAAACTTCCGTTCCATGGTTCCCCGCTCGACGCCGGTGAGCTTCAATCAAAGCCTTTCAGATTTCCAATTGCGCCCATCCCTTTGATGACGAATCGGGCTGCACCTGGACATCTGTCATGCTGAAGAAGGATGACTACACGGACTCTTGTCCGATCATAGCACCCAGATCCTTGCACCATGAGGTGGCTTGGTTATGAAGCTCTCATACAATATAGACGCGCTTTGAGGTCAAGGAGGGTCGGGGTCTGATTGGCAAGGTCGGATTATCAAATACGTACCCTGTACTGGCATCTGAGCCTAGAGTTTGCAAGGAGAGTCCTTCGTGGCTTGGGGTGTTTGCTGCCGCGGGAAACGGGATAAATTCAAATATGCACTGGCGGAACCGGTTCCATAAATTTCATACTTGTGTGCCTTATCAGGCGGCAGTTGTCCAGGCGATTTACTCTGATGGCGATGTTTGTGCTCACAGCTGACGGAGTTGGCGAGGGTACAACATGCTGAATTAGTACTATGGTACACTTTTTTCCCGAGAATACGCGACTGTAACTATGAACCTCATCACAAAATACAAAATATCTCAAGATTACACAGCTATGCCATCATAGGAGGCTCTGCGGAAGGGCGATATGCCAATATTGAGCATCGCACGAATTGACGTACAAAAAGGAGGCTTACTTTGGAGCATAGTGATAAGAGTTGACTGAGAACTCGTTGTTCGGATCCTTTAGCAATGGTCATGTCATCGAAATCGACGAGTGCATGGGAAATACCTTAGAATTCGGACTGACAGGACTGTTGTCCCATTGATCCACGTCTATGGGGGCCATGCTTGGCATCCGCGTACCAAGATGGAACATATTGGTGTTGTTGCTGGTTGTTCCCTGCTTATCAGTCCCTTTTCCTCTCACGATACGTCGGGTGTTCAACCTGCACGCGACCGCTGGTAAGTTTCGAAGAAAGAAGACAATAAACTCTATGCGCACGTTGCCATGAAGGATATGGCGTAAACTGGAAGGGTCGTCAGGCTCATGATCATAATATAGTTTCATCACTCACGTTTGCTCAGGATGAAGAAACATGCGACAAAAACTAAATTGGTGGGCATGATGTTATACTAACCAAAACATCAGACGTGAAATGTGCTAAACATGCGGGTGCACTTACAAGAATCAACGTCGACAGGCTGACGGCGCTATAGAACTAGGATTAGCATCATTGGGTTTCTATGCTCGGCATTTGCTCACCTAGTCAAAGCGCCGGTATTGATTGCATATAGGACAAGGCTATTGACCAATGAATCCGATCTGCGCAGCAGTGAGTACGACATACTGCGAAAATTAGGTTACATACTTATGGTATCCGGTTCTCAGTTTGTTTAGGAAATAGCATAGTGATAGGGCGGTAACCAAATCAGTTAGAACCCCAACGCCCAGGGAGGTAGATCCCAGAGCCTATGACCGAGCATGAGAACAAGCATGATCGTGTGGGCAAAAACCACCGACGCGAAGATGGACAACCTCAAAGACCCCAGTCAATTCAAATCTAAAAGAGCATCAGACGCCGATTGAGTAAGAGTTAAGTATCAGCTCACGCTTTTATGGTGAAAGCTGGGTCACTGAGTGAGAAACTTCATATTTAAAGCGAAAAATGTGCTCACTTATGGCCAAGCCTCCATAGACACCGATATAAATCAGTATGCTACCACGCAACGACGGACATTTCGGGGTGACATACCCAGCTGGCCATACGTTAATAATAACTAGTAAAAGGGGTCATCAGATACGTCAAGAACCAAAAGGATCAATCAATTTGAAAACTCACGATGATACCGGTAATAAACATATTGCGTTCACTGACTGTACTAGAATGTAAGTCTCCTTGGGGTTTTAGGCCGAGAAACTGCCACCCACATCTCCACACTCGCAACGCGAAGGATCTATACCAAAATGTCAGTATGCGACGAATGCGGAATGAATGCTACGAACGTTTTTACTATGCATCCCACGATGGCCTGGCTCGGGTATCATGAGGAGATGAAGGGATGATGGTTACACGCAACTCACCCCAATAGTTTGCTGCAGCTTTGAAGAAGAGTCACCAGACTGAGTATTGGGGTCCAATTGAGAGCACTCACAATGAATGACCTATGTGCCAGACGATGTGAGCTAGTGAACAGAGCAATGATGGTCGATGACGCACCAAGTCACGGTTGCCTGAACCAAGGCCAATACGTTCGCGAAATTCGAGATAGTGTAGTGATACACCACATGCCCGATAAAGGTCTGATCGATAGTTTCAAGGAGTCTACGAGGTCGAAGATATGGATAAGAAGCGGGGCACGAATGTGTCGGGAAGAACGCGTACAAAATGAGCAAAACCTGTAGGACTCTATTTCAGCGGAAGGAAAACGTGAAAGAGAATTAGAGACGCGTACCAGCCCTTTGTAAACAGGTCTATCATAGGGATATCTCGAGAAATATCTAAAAACTTGTGTGACAAGGATTCCGTAGACACAGCAAGCTACCGCGAATCCTATGAGTACTGCGCCCAGCGTACTGTTGATGTTCAAATCCTTCGGAAGCGACGCCATGGTAGGCGAGAGGAAGCGGTGACCCGCAGAAGGAGAGGGAAAGGGCAGGGGACGTTCCGGGAACCAGGCCGAATTATGTAGGAGGACTGACGATCCAAACCTGGCAATCTGCGCTACAGCACATGCGTTCCAGGAGACTCGTGGACCGTAGTTATATTCTGCCCTGTCCTTCGATTGCTACGGAAAATCAAGTGATCCAAATGAAATCGGGTACCGCTTGGCATCTCGATTGATGGTCGAGTGAGTTCCTGTGCCCAACATAGAATTTGCCTTGATGGCTGAAAAATATTTCAGTATAGGTCCATTGAAAACGGCACAACGTAGAATTCATGTACTTGGGGGCAGTGTGTGAACGAGAATGGCCTGCCGTGAGCATTGAGCGCCGGTTGATGAGCCCTGAGTAAAATACGGTGCCTGAGTATTGCCGGCCCCGCATTGCTCATGTTGCGAAAAGACAAGAAAAGCTCATTTGTATGAAAGCCGGACATGGCATGCATGTGGGACTTCATCCGATGCATCTGAGGTAGCTATAAAGATAGCGTTTTTACACTGGAAAAAGCTACAAGATGTCCATAGCAAAATACATACATGTTACATTCTAAAGTATGCTCTTCCTCATGGTTATGCGGTCAGGATCTGTCACCGCATTGAAGATAAGATGAAAGCTTGTAGATCCCGGTCAGTTTGCAGTTATGTGACCCTGGCTGGAATGCGAAGGCATTGGTATTGGCAACTGTGATCCCAAATCAAAAACTAGCTTCCATCACGGAACGGATGTTATACCTCTTGACCTTGAGCAGCTTGAGTGCTCAGTGGTTCGTCGGCATCTGACATTACAGAAACTTCCTGATGTATTCCGATGGTCAATTGAGTCTGCACACCGAATCGATTAAACGTTTGTCAAACTTGAGTGAAATAAGAACCTTTTGCGTTTGCGACCTGAGTGGCTGAGGATGAACCATGTAGAATGCGTTGCCGAAGAGATGAGCTGTAGGACTTGCAGTTCCAACTTCTCTGTCTGTTCCACGTCCTCTCACGATATGCCGAGTGTTCAAGGTACACATGAAAGAAATGGCATATACTGGAATCAGGACAAAGGTCAGCACAAAAGCAGCTAAGCGAAATATAGCCCACGTTTGCTCAAAACAAAATAGAAGGCCATAAACACAAAGTTCGTAGGGTACAAGTCGTACTGTCCATGCGGTCAGGACGTTTCTCGATGATTCCTATTTCCCGCACTCACCAATACTAAGGTCGTGATGCTGATGGTGCTATGAATACGTTCGGATCAGCCTTGGTCACACGACTTCTTTCTCCCACTAACCTTGTCAGAACGCCTGTGTTGATGGCATAGACTGTGAGTCTATTGACAACAGAGTCCGAACTGGATCATTGGCTCGATATGAGTATTCCATCAGCGCAGGACGTAGAATGGCTCACCTCTTGTAACCCGTTCTTAGCCTCCGCAAGAACAAAGATAAGGAAAGTGCAATGATGATATCAGTCAAGGCCCCAGCGCCCAGCGAGAGCGAAGCCAAAGTCTGTGCCAGAATTAGAATCACTACGGCATTCGGAACTGGCGAGCGCTGACCCTTAAGTTCGATATGTACATCAGTTTGTTTAACTGAAAACTGATCAAGATCACATGTAAGAACAATACTGAGAAAACGGACAAAATCTTACCCTCGAACAGCATATGCTTTTGTGATCAGGTGGTTAGCTAGTCTCTTTCAACGGGTCCGAAATTAGAGGGGTACCTATGGCGAGTCCTGCTCAGAACTCGGCGGTCAGAATGGGCATGGGGGGAATGCTTCTAAAGCGTACCGAGTTGTCCATATGTTAAGAAGAGCTTTTTCAAGAAATGAATGTCAGGCGACTATGGATATCTTAAGCAGTGATGGCTCACAATTAAGCATGTAATGGGAAGATTATGACCGCTGACTGGGTCTTGTTAAATTGTATCCCGAGAAGACAAGACTCAAGATTCTTACATCGCCATACACGCATGGCAAAGCATCTGAATAACAGGTCAGCAAAGATTTCATGATTAGAAGCACATGCCGCCGTACGTTTTAACAACAGTACCCACTAAGGCCTATTGAAAAGACTTTAATACTTTGGAAGACCGACAACGGTTGACCGGTACGTACACCCAAAACCAATTGAAGCTGTCACACAGTCTTTGTGAGTCATTATCACTAAACGGAGAGAATTACTTGCAATGAGCGTCCATATCACGTCTCCAAACAACATAACTTGCGGCGACATATAATTTCTAGTGATGCTCTGTCAGTCGAGAGTCATGATGCAAGCTTAATGCCACGCACGATATCGTATAATAATACACGCAATGCCCAATAAACGCCTGGTCGACAATTTCTAAAAACCTACACCCGAGAAATCAACGGATCGGCATGTCACCGCAAAAATCATCCGCATACCAAATTGCCGCCACCTGTCCGCGATAAAGTTAACGGATTATAGCTTCGGAAGAGGGATGTAGTCGCACCAGAATTTTATACGCTGGTCTATCGGATGGATACCGTCGAAAGTACGAAAAAGCCTGCACGCCCAGCGCTCCGATTAGTGCGCAAGATACACCGAACCCAATTAATGCCGCGCCAAGGGTGGAATCGACATGGATAGGACTGGACATGCTAAGATGGAGGGAAGGGAGGGAAGGTGTCGGAGGGAAGGACGGGGGTGCTGGCGACCAACCACAGGTTGCAAAGAATCAGACTGTTTATGGAAGTCGCTATATATGTTTTCCAAGTGCCGAGGTATCAGGGTCGGAAACTATTAAATGCATTTCATACGGATTGAATTCAAGAATCTTTTGGTGACGTCCTCGATGGTAATTAATCCGCGTATCACAATGTTTTCGGGGCGTCGGTCATTAAGCAACAAGGGTTGGAGCGCTTAGTTTCCGAGTCTTGAATACTGCAGCATATACGTGAGCCATTGTCACCGCGGATTTACCAGTTGGGACGACGATACGTCAAACGGATCTGACCCGCAGTGACTCAAGTACTACCAACTAGATTTACAGTTCTGGTATGATGCGAAATGATGCGTGAACCGGGCACAAAGAAACGCCCCCGGCTCGTGGGATCTCCACGCACACCACACTAATGAAGAGCAGAAAGCTGACAAACGAAAATGAATAGAAGCAAGGGGTTATCGGGGAAAAGTCACAGATTCTCCTCCTTCTAGCTCGGAATAATTGACTTCTGGAGTCGATAACATATCGGTTAGGCCTGGATGGTGAATACAATTTTAAGTTGAGAAAATGTAGGACCACATGGTGTGTGTATCACCGCACAGAATCCGCGTTACGAGAAATATGTTTGAGTGCCGAGCGATAGGGTAGAAGATATATCTGGGCATTACGCATTGCGGTTAGGGTCAGTCATCATGCAAGACCGGTCACGCGCGCAAAGCCCTACAAAACTTTTCCAACTGCATTCTGAGAAACGGATTGACTATGGGGATCAGGTGTGGAAAGATAACTGGATACAGTGACTCACCAGAGATCTACATGTCTTTGTCGTAAGCCGATAATGAGGCACCCACTCTGACCCCGCACTTTGAGAGGCGCTGAAGAAAAAAACGACACGGCACCTTGACGCCACTAAATCCAATGATCTGAGTGCGGGAACCTTAAGCCGAGGGGCGCACGGTAACAATACCAAGAATGTATTAACCTTAGGAGTATCTATCATGGTATCGTCAGATCAGAGTGGAAGAAACAGAGTAGGAGAAGCAACATACCTTACATATAGTCTATTGTTTCTTCGTATTCTTCTTAGCAACACTCTTATCGCTCCTCACCCGGGTCGACTTCGCAGAGGTTGCTTTGCGTGATGAAGCCAACGATGGTTTCTTTCGCGTCCTATCACGCTCTTTTCCGTGCACCTTCACTCCTTCCTTACTCAAAGCTAGTCTCGCTTTCTTCTTCGCCAGACGTCGTGCGACTCGGTCGGCGTCGGTGGACTTGACATGTTTGCGGGCCTCTTTGGTGAGATGAGCAAGCCTGTCGCCTAATGAAGGGTCGCCAGCGGGTATTGACGGCCGGACTGAGGTCTTGATCCCCGCAGGCGCCGAACTATTGGTACGGTGTCCTCCTGGGAGCGTCTTGCAGCGTTGCACACGCAATTTGCGTTTCGCGAACTTAAGCTTTCCTTCTTCCAACGCGAGAACCTCATCGACGCATTGTCGGTCCTGGAGAGTCGGTAAGTCATCTGCGTCAATGGATGATGACAAAAAGAGACTCACGGCAAATTGAACGTACGCAAACCCTTTCCCAAGCTGAGTTTCCTTGTCTCGAACAATTCGGACCCTGGTAACCCACGTCGGTGATTTCTTCACATCTCCATCCTGCTCGTCATTCAGAGCTGGCAGTCCACGCTCTCCTGTAACAAGCATTTCGAAAAATACCCTAAGATCCTCCTCTTTGCTACCAAAATCCAGATTACCGACAAAAACTGACGACTTGGGATCGCCGTCGACTGAGTCACCATGACGTTGTGCACCCGTTCTGCCAATGAGGTCCACGCGAAGAACACGATCTATGAAGGTCGAGCCATTGCATACATCCGCTGCTAAGCGCGCCGCTTCGTATGGGTCGAGGGTTGGAGGTAAAGGAGGGAGATTGGACGGCCTGTTTTCCGCCGGAACGGGGTGCGCGAAAACGATATAAGCATTTGTGAGGTCGGCGGAGGAATGGAAATCGTGATTGATGAAAGCAATGCGTTTCTTTTGGCTCGGTGTAAGGAATTTCTTCTCGTCATTTTTTGTGGAGTCGTCTTCGTTGTTGTCTCTCCATGATGAAGCGCGATCCTTGCCATGCTCTCTACCTTTCTTTGCCTTCCCCGGTGCCTTTGCCTTTTTCTCCGAGACATCATCTTCGGGAAGTTCAGATGTAGGAGTCTGAAAAGCGATGGAACGAAAACGAGTTGATTCAATTTTGGCATTGGGAACCAGACCGATAATATGTCGGTGTAGTTGTTTAAGTGCAGACTGCGCATGACGATGAGAGCTAGTCAGCGTCTAGAGAAGGCGTGAAACGCACCTTTTTTTGAGCAACTTCGATAGATAGATTTCCAACGAAGATCGTGCGTAAATCCCGTTGCTCCTGCGTCTCGTCAGAAGGAACGAATTTGCGCTTCTGACTGGGACGACCAGTAGAAGTAACGCTTCGAGCTACCGATTCGTGAACGAGTTTCGAGGGATCTTCGTCTGACTCGGATTCAACGCCCTTCCCAGTCTGAACCTCTTTCGACTTCGCGTAGGCATCCTCCAGTTCGTCGTTGTCGTCGTTGTCGGCGCTGATTTTTGTGTCCTTCACAATCTTTTGTCTTTTGATTGACTTGGGCACCTTGCTCTGCTTCCCGGACTCGGACGAAGTCGATTTTGTTCGCTTCGTCACAATAGTAGATTCTTGTTCGTGTTTACGTTTCCTAGAGGTCACCTCCGCCATATTAGTTGTCGATGGCCCAGATATAAGTGGGGGTTTAGCAGCCTGTTCTAGTATAAGGATAGATGCCATAGTCACAGAAGAGCACTTACATTGGATTGAAATAGGGCATCGAGCTCCGTATCAATGGGCTTGCTGCCGGAGGAGAGAAGTAAAGATTCCAATGTCATGGTGAAAATATGAAGCTGGGCGCCGCCGGCAGTAATTGCAACAGTTATGGAAGGATGCGGCCCTATTAGCGCGACTCGAGGGCTTCAAATTAGAGAGTAACCATGGGCGTTTAGCGCAGTGGTAGCGCGTATGCTTTGCAGTTCCTGAAGGAATGAATATTTGTATAAGGTCCAGGGTTCAATCCCCTGAACGTCCATTTTTTCTGAATTTGGTTGCATTTTTGTTTTTCGAAGCTGTACGAGGTAGAATAACGCAAGTACGAGCTACTGGTACCCCCCAAAAGAGTCATGTATGAGGGGACATCAGAGAGGGACGTCAATATTCTCCAAATTGTTCTTGTAACTTCAGAGAGGGTCTAGTACTTCCCCTCCCCCCTTCTTCGAGGTTCTGTCAGGATGGTACAACAGCCTTTATCCACTCACGGGGAGCAAATATTGACATCTATGATAACAGTTTCTTCGAAATGCCATATCATATACCGACCCACATGCATAGCCAGTCCCAGCTCTCTCAAAACACACCAGAAGGTGAAAAACCCTGTCAACATAGTAGTCATTTATTAATTGGAAGGAAGAAGCGCAGCCGCTAGCCATCAGAGCAAACGATTCTATAACTGTCGCGACATCTTCTACGTACTGTTGAAGTTAGCATTCATGGATCCAACATTAGTAATACTACATCCTATGCTTGGTTCCCAATCTCCTAAAGGAAGTTGCACGGGAGTTTATATGTCCCATACTTAATATTAGGCTAGCATGAGAGGCTCATGGGGAACTGACTGAAGTTTGGCTCCATTCATTCACTAAAAGTATGTCCGACGTTAGTCACTGTGGTAATTAACACTTCCTCCTCACCTTATCCGCACCTCCTTGTGCAGGTTCAGGAAGCTTCCGCATTCAAGTGGGGGCGTTGCTGATCTTGCTACGGCTGGTCCGTCGGATATTTTGTCATCTGTCCATAGCGGAACGCTATTAGACCGTCTGGCGGCTCCCTTTTGGACAACACGAGAGAAGATATATGGATGGTTCCTGTCGGCGAACAAACATGTAAGAACGATGATCAAAATGGCGTGCACGGTCAATTACCTGGATTGCGGGACAAGATATCGGATCCGAAACAGACTCAGGAAGAACGGGAGGAAGTTGGAGGTGTCGCATCTCTCACTTTGCCGCTCATCGCAGCCGCTCCACTTCTTCCCGTAAGTAAGCTTTCTTGATCCTTGCAAATGACTCCTCAGCGACTCCACTGTTACATTATTTCGAGAGATCATCGCAGGATCTGTGCCAAATGTTTTGGCGACAATTCTTGTTCGTACTATGCACTGTTCCCTAGGTTCTGGATGATCTCCAAAAACATCAGCACCCCGAGACATTCGCAACGACAGACGTGCGATTCATGGAGTTCCTTGCTACTTGATTGTTACGTGGTTCAGAGGAGGGGATCGACTTCCGTGAATTTGAAGACCGACACGGATGAGACTGCCACTAAAATCTATTGTTTCCTGTGATCTTGGACCGGAGATTCTGGGTACCGGAGGTGAGCGTGAGTATCGAGTGAAGAAGGGCAGATGTTCTTTTCCTTGCTTTGTACTTATCCATGCATTTAATGTCGAAGAATTGAATAAAAGGCCTGAAATTTGGAGTCTGAACCCGACGTACACGGTAAAGAGCAGACGACTTGAACGCGTAGGAAAGACCGAAGCATTGGCTCTTTATTGCTGTAAATGACCTCTGACATAAAGAAGCATTGACTGTCTCTCGTAAGGTAGGTGGAATGGTGATGGTGATGGTGATTAGGGAATCAGAAGAACGGTAATTTTCACTTGGAGCTTGAGCTTGAACGTTGAACTTTTTGAACACCGGCCGGGCAGGGACGAAAATGAGGACCTTAAAACGGAAGTATAAGAATCACGTGAATATTCTATTTGTCGAGAAGTCATCCAAAAATGTCACATCTTTTCTTCCTCCTTTGATGGCTCGTTGCCCAGCCATGAAACAACCTTATCGACCCAAAGATGTTAACTTCTTGTGTTTCACATACTGTTTGTTGATGGGATTCAACATTTTTGTTCAAGTTCGACACAGCTACTATCTGATCTGTCATCTGCAATGATAAGCGATGACACGCCAGATACTTTATCATCATGCGAATCCAACAGGGATTTGGAATATTCTCTCCTGTGCGCTAGCCGCTGAGCCTTTTCTATTACCCTCCGCGTCTGACGGTAATTATACGAACATCCAAATATTCTCATTTCCGCAATGAGCATAATTCGGCATGATCGCTGCGCGTGGTCTGTCCAACCGCTTTGATGTTTTATCGGACGGTGTCGGACCCGATACCCCCTTACTTGCGTATATCCTGGCCGTATCCGGTACTGCGTCGTTTCATTTAAATTATTTGCTTACTGACTGAATTGCTTAGCCTTCTTTAGATTGATCAACGCTGTGACTGAAGGTCCTTTTTACTCGGTCACTTAATCTATGAAGTTCCTTACAGCTGATGGGTTCGGATCAATGATCTGTATTTGGCGTGCGTTTTACACTGGAATAAGTACAGCTCCCATGGGGCTACTAAGTATATAAATATGACGGGCTCGATGAATATCTCAACAGCCCAGTCATGCTCCCTCTCTTGCTCTCTGTGATAGCTACCAGCCATGCAGTGGCAATCGCAACATCTCAGGAACTTTGGTCGATTGGCGGTCACAATGTATGGAGCGCCTTGAACGCGTCCATCGATGGCCGCCTCATCGCAGGCGCGCCCCTTGCGCAACCTTGCGTTGACGACCCCACATCTGCGCTGTGCTCAGAGATACAACACGGATATCTAGATGAAGGTACGCGTCGATATCTGCTACCAATGAATAATCGTGTTCATCATGATGTTCGTTGTCTTAGTGTTTCGTTCAAACCAACCGGGCGGCTTCACCAACGCGCAGTGGGAGAGTTGTCAGGCCACTAGTCAACAATGCCTCCTCGACTATAAGAATACGACTAGGACTAATCCGATAGGGGCGCCGAATAAATGTCAAATGGGAAGCGTGTCAAATTATTATGTGAGTGCCTATAATGTTGATGAACGGTTGTTCCTGAAATCTAGTCCTAGCTTGACGTGCGTTCCGCGAGGGACGTCTCGGTTGCCTTTGAATTCTCGAAAGCATACAAAGTTCCGCTTGTAGTAAAGAATACCGGAGTGAGTCCATCGGTCCGTTTGGCATCACACCGATGACTCATGATTGTTCAGCACGATTACAAGGGACGAAGTAGTTCACCCAACTCTCTCGGAATCTGGGTACGTCTTCGTGCCAAGTCTACGTACTGAGGCTCATTCGATAAACTTTCCAGACACATAACCTCAAGCATGTATGTGGAACTACTCGTTGTAAGCCGGTGCAGTCATTGAACGTTCATCTAGATATCATACAATCATCATTTCGTCCCTGAAGGCTGTAAACATCCAGAGTCAGCACGACCAGCAGTGACACTTGGAGTTAGTTTCGTTTACATCACCATCCCAACCTATAACTGATCAACTGATCAACTTGATAGGCTGGTGTACAATGGTACGAGGCCTATGCCTTCGCGGAGGCTAACAACATCACCATCGTTGGGGGTAGGTCTAGATCATCCCGGAATCATCGCATGTCCTGAATTTCCGTAGGTACCGACAGATCCGTGGGCGCGTCCGGTGGTTGGTTAATGGTTCGAATCTATTATCCTTCAGTATCACTCGGAGTTTCACGGCTTTCTAGGGCGGCGGTCATAGCATGCTTTCAAATACAATGGGACTAGGCGTTGATCGAGTGGTATGCGTCATCCCTCTGTCCCGATCGCTATTCCTGATCTATGAACCTTTGCTTCCGTAGCTTCAGTTCAAAGTCGTCACACCGGATGGACGATACAGAATTGCCAACGCATGTCAAAATCAGGACCTCTTCTATGCGCTCCGTGGAGGTGAGGGTCCACGGCTTTCGCTCTGCCGTTGATCGTAAATAACATCCCCGGCGATAGGTGGTGGCGGGACATTCGGCGTAGTAGTTGAAAGCACGGTGTTGGCATCCCCACCGGTGAAACTCGAGACGATCATCGTGGCATTCGACCCGGCTGTTAATTCGACTCTCACCGAAGAACTATGGACCATCATGGCCGAGAATTCAGTGCGTTGGGCGAAGGAAGGTTGGGGCGGGATCTCGAACAAGGGAGTTGCCATTTACATCAACCCTCTCCTCGACGCCCGCGCAGCCGCTCAGTCCATGGCTCCGCTGATCAATTTTGGTCAGCGGTTAGTCGCTCAGAACGTTACCGGTGCGAAGACGCTGGTGACGACCTTCCCAACTTGGTCGTCCTTCTTTAACACGTTTTCTAGCCAATATGTTGCGGTACGGTTACTCTTCGTTATTTCGATATTCAGGTCCTCATTCATTTGTTTTCTCTAGCGCGTCGGAATACCACTAGCGCTAGCCTCCCGGCTAATAAACAAATCCAACTTCGAGACACCGTCGAACCAAAGAGAGCTAGTGTCTGCACTTACGGCAGCGAATAATGCTACAGGATCAGTAATAATATTAATTTCGGCACCTTCATCTTATCCAGGCGATAGCCACACCAGTGTAACAGAAGCTTGGAGGGACAGCTTGTTCCACGTTACGTTGGTTTCATCGTGGAACTGGGATACATCAGTGGAAGAAAAGAGGGACCATTATTCACTGGTCAGCCACGCGATTGACCATCTACGAAAAATTACTCCAGGCGCAGCATATGTGGTACGTTTACATGTTACCAAGCGTTTGTATGTTGAGACTAACACGCAGGACTCACAGAACGAGGCTGATGTATATGAACCAAACCATGAAGGTCAGTTGTCCTTCAGCCAGCATCCGTGCGAAACACCAACCTCTGTTTTATTCAGTTGCCTTTTGGGGGTCCAATTACGACAGACTCTTGGCTATAAAGCACAAGTAGTACGTTCCGTCTACCGTTCCTCGACGTCTCCTCTCTTATCATATTTTAGTGACCCAGATAGGCTGTTGGAATGCTGGCAATGCGGTGAGTTCTCGCCCCTTTTGTAGCTTTTAGACCACTGATTTTGTTCCGCGGCCAGTGGGTTGGACACCAACATCTCCCATGTACAAGTGCTACTTGTAGTCATCACCCTTGCTGAGAGGCTTTAATCGGTTCATTTATACTATATATAGAGCATACTTATTTGGTATCGAATACTGGAAGAACAAACTATTTCAAGGACATCACATCCAGAAGTGAGATGAGCCTCCGAATTGGCTGTGGGAATGCTTTATGTCCATAGTCTGTGGCTATACTATCAGACGTAATCTTGACAAAAAAACATCTCACAGGTCGTCATTCGGATCACTGGCCGCCTTGCCAATGTGACATGAGGCTTAGTACCCCAATACTTGTCAGAGTAAGGTTTCGACTTTTCGAGGCCTCGAGACCCTGATACTGTAGCCTCTGAGATTCGACGTGAAGCCTCTTGCGTGCTATTCGTAGATCAAATTTCCCAGCGCACCTTCATTATGTCGTGCACCTCTTGATATTGGTTACCATATGACTGCGCTTACGTTGGATTCAATAAACTTGAGCCGATTCAACGAGAATAATTCAATCAAATTGGTTTTTTTTTTCCGAGTTTTGCATCCAATCCGTGCACTGGTGCTCGACCCCAGATGTCTACGGTCCGTTGGTCGTACACCGTTGTACCAATCCTTTAACTAACATCGGCTTGCTTGCATGGCCGGTTCTTGATGATCGCCCCTTATGGCACGCGGTTGCCACATCCGAATAGTCCTTGAATATAGACTTTTCTTTTTTTCTCCGCTTTTTTTTTTGTGGGCCGGAGACCCTTCCCTTCGTTATTTGCTGTTCAGCCAGCGCAGGCGCTCTTTTCATGTATTCTCTCCTTTCGCTATGCTGGCTTCTAATCACCCCGGCGTCATTCGCTGCGGTGATACCTGGCCGCGTGGAATTCCCACGTCAGGACGTGACAAAACATCCTGGCGGACTCGACCTGCCAATTTTAAGAAGTGGCAAGCGAGGCACTACGCTTGGTAAACGGGGCAATGTTAGTGGGTCTGTTAAGCTGGGTGACAATTCCGACCTGTGAGCAATTCTGTGTGTCTGGAAGCTTCATGGTACTGAACGGCGAACCTGCTTGCGTCAGGTTATACACTGTTCCTATCAAGCTTGGGAATGATGCTACTGCTGTACACCTTGGTAAGAGCGCCCCGATCCCCACGTACGCGTCGTCGATCACAGAGACTCATTCATTTTCAATTTGCTATAGATACAGGATCCAGTGATCTCTGGGTAATCACTGACGCCTGTACCGGCGGAACGTGTTCATCTGTAACCACAGCACGTTATGATTCTTCAACGTTAAACTTGACTGGCGCTCAGGTCACCATGAATTATGGTGACTCCACCACTGGAACGTCGGCCTCTGGACCTATAGCCTTTGAAACGGCCACGATTGCTGGCATCTCCATAACTGGACAAACATTTGTCGCCGTCAATACCACTACGAATCCTACCGTCAAATATGGTGTAGCTGGCATCTTCGGTTTGGGCTTTCCTAGTGGAAGCAAGGTCCAGGAAGCCGTTGTGAAGAATACCTTTGGTGACGTTGCCAACACCGATGACTTCGTGCTGGCGACGCCTGATGATGGACCGTTACTATCTCGCATTGTTACGACGAATTATCTGCAGGCGCCTATGTTCTCTATTTCTCTTCAGCGGGATACTATTGATATTGGTGGTGGGGACGGCAAGCTTACTGTTGGAAAGCTGCCTGATGGCATTGACAATTCGTCCTTGACTTGGGTACCTGTTAGACTATATTCTTCTAGCGAGGGAGGGCTCAGACCACCTTCGTTCGCCCCAGATGAAGTAGGTCTATCCCTTGTTTTCGCTTTGTTTTTCTGATCAGGTCGTTCTCAGGTGTATCCGTTGTAAGCCCAAATGTTACTTTCGCCAGTTCGAACTCATCTCCCCGTAGCCGTTGGGAAATAGACATAGATGGCGTCTATCTAGACGGTCAAAAGATTGCTGACTCCACCGAAGCGGCTACCGATGGTGTCGACGGCACTCGCGTATCTGCCTTGATCGATACTGTCCGTACTCTTAATTATTGACGGAAGCCTCACCTTTGGTGCTAACATGACGACAGGGAAACTCTCTTCTTCGTGGACCCTCGGACGTTGTCAAGAACATTCTTTCAACAGTGTCGTCTTCATATAACACATCAGATGCTAACTCTCAAGCGGTCTTACCATGTGCAACGGCCCATACACTGTCATTTCAGATCGGTGGCAAGGTATCCGTTTCTCCGGTTGTGGTCGGGTTGCAGTATGTTCAATATGAAGATAGATGTTTCCCATAGACCCTAGGGACTTTATCGGAGACCTGAGCTCCGGGGATGCTACCAACTGCGTCGCAGACAACCTCGTCTCCACCGACCCGCCAAGTCGAGGATCACTCTACCGCTGGAGCTTGGGGGATCCGTTCTTTAAATCGTATGACGTTGTCTAAACCAGGTATTTCTGACCTAACTAATATTTCGGGCTTTCGTCAGGAATCTTGTAGCGTTCCACTACGGGAACCTCACCCATCCCTCGGTTGATCCACCACGCGTGGGCATCCTCTCAACGGTCCCCGACAATGCTGATACCCTGTTGCAACAAGCAGTTCAAGATGCAGAAGCTAATGGCGGGAACTTCGAATGTACGTTTTTGTTCCCTTCGAGCCTTCTAAACTTTCCTTATCTTGTATTTGATACTAGCTACGATAGAATTGGCGCCCACCGCTGAGGCTGCAGCTGCGAGCCAAGTGACAGTTGGCCTTGCGGGTTTAACGGAGTCATCCACAGGGACGCTGTTATCAGCGTCAGGTACTGTTGCGGCAACTGCGGCAAGCACAGCGTCCCCGTCGGATAACAGCAGTGACGCACCAACTAAACAGGACAATGCCGCAATGGCCATCGGGAGGGCTAGTAAAGAGTGTCTGTTCATACTAGCTACAGTAGCTATTGTTTTGATGTTTTAATGCGGACAACGCAATACATTTAGCGGACATGAAACCCACGGACCGAGGAGTGTCATGAGCCCACCAGGTCAGGGTGTAATTCTTGTCGGGCACTAGCAGATTTTCCGTTGAAACCTGCAGTGGATCATAGACCGTGGGCCATCAGACTTTGGTTAGTAAAGCAGCGGCTAGCGTACCCGTGTAAAAGACTTGGAGCACTGGTAACGGATGCAAAATGAATGACACAAAGCGAACGCTAGGTGGATCATGAGGATGAAACACTGGCAACCAGGTCACTGATTAAATATTTGCTGAACACGTATTCTGGCATTCACTCACAGGTAGTAAGGAACGTCTCTCCAGTGTAGGCTTACGTATCTTTGATCTCAGCATCTTTTTCAAAAAAGAATACCTATTTATTACATCGTCTATGACAAAATTGGACGAAACCCAGGCGTGAGCAGGAAGAATAAGATATCCTGCTCATTCACATAGGGAATACGAAGGTGTCTAACGGCGACTGATCAGAGGTCAGGAAATGATCGAATACTTACTACATTATTCTATTCTGTCTGTCATTCTGCACTGCTGACCGTCGATTGTGAAGCTGGTCGGGCAGTTGGCTAATTCGTTTGGGGAATTTATCGATGGTTACTAGTAACTTACTTAATGAGTATCTTGACAAAACAGTCTAGGAATTGGGCTGTTCGGTTGCTACGGAATTGAGCGTGGTTAGGAGATTCCAGGACCAAGAAGATTGATAATCGTGCAATATATGTAACATTATTATGCGGTGGGGTTCATATTTCAAGAACCGGCTCAGTCGGTTCGGCACATTGGGTGAGCTCCCTCTGACAATTATTCCAGAAGATTTCCTTCACAACGGCTTTCTTCATTCGATCGCTAATTCCGAAGCAAAAATCCCGGTGTTCCTGCCACTCTCTGACATCAAAATCATCCCGGATAAAATCGATGCGTTCTTTACACCCCATGCACCATACACACCTGTATCCCATGGAATTAGTGTGTACCCAGCTCTCAGCCTCGAGAAGTCGTCTCCTAGTATCCCGGTCCAGGGGCGGTCCCCCTCGAAGCGTGTGGTCGACGAACATGGTTCTGATTTCGACCTCTTGGTCTGTGGTAGGAGGGGAGTAGGTAAATGTCATGCGCAGTTCGGTAGGCAGACTGGGCCCTATGGAGTGTATGTCGACCCATGATCTAAATGAAGAGGAGAGAAACCAGTAAGCATGAAATTTTGGGTCCAAAATGTGTTCCATATACGTTACGCGGTTCGATCGAAGCCAGTCATTTAGGAAAGTCTGGACGTTGAAGACGAGTCGTCTTTTTCCAAGTTTGTGTTCTTGGTGTGGAGCACTGTAAGTACCGAAGATGCTGGCGAGCATTATGCGAATTCAATGTGGAAGGTTTCAACTCTTGATAGCAGCAGGGAGGCCAGTTTGGGAACTACTTCCTGCATGCGTTGCTTAAATAGGCCACCTTCAAGTGCCACTTGTTGACCATGAAGCTGCCGAAGGAGTCAAGACAATCTGGAAATCTAGGGTGAAAGAGGTGGAACTTTCTATGGCTGCAGGGCAGTGGGTGAACATTATTGTCCTGATTGACTCCCGAATATTGTGTGCAAAGGTCCGGCTGTTTGTGAACAATTAAATTTGATGAAGGACTGGGACAAGAAGATCGCCACGTGGCTGAGCCACGGTGCCGAGTAATGCCGTCCCTCTTTGGTTTTAATTGCAAAAACATTTCTACGAGTCTCTCACGTGTGTCACTCCATTTTTGGTCCTCCAGTCGCATCTTTTCGACATCATGCTTGCATACCTAACTCTCAATGCATCTACGGACGATGTCACATTGCAGAGATGGGCAACATGAACACCATCTCTGTCTAAATCTGTTAGATCCGGCACGTTGAAGTTCCAACGACGTGTACACTGATGCTCGAGGGCCAATAAGGGAATATATTCCGAGCGAGTGAGGTTGTGAGAAGGTGGGAACAATCCTCTCCAATTCTAAAAAGATGGAATGTCATGACTGAAATCTACATAACCAATGGTAGCCGGAGAATAATGACGATGCTAACCTTTCGCCAGAGGGTACACTAGCAGAAGTACGTCTTGTTTTTTTTTGTCGTCGCGTCGCAGTAGATGACTGATTCTGAACCACTTTCCTAACTGTACATGCATCTCGTCAAGCAGCCTCGTAAATTAAGTCGTAAGCGCTCTTCTACTTATATGTTCTCGTTTTGTCGCTTACATGTCATTCGATAGTGAGTATCGCTGATAAGAAGTGGTAAACTTGTCGCACCCCGTGACGAAAGCCGAGCCTCTTACTATACTATTCTTCAAGCATGTCTTTATAAATCCACGGAGTCGATCCTTCTTCTAGTTTTCCTCATTGAAGGACATGATTATACAGCTGGAATCGAAAACAACGAAAATCTTACCATGTGCAACGGTTCATACGCTGTCATTTCAGATCGGTGGCAAGGTATCTACTACCTGTTTCTCCGGGTTATATCAGGGTTGGAGTACGGGTTGGAGTACTCAAGATACATTCAACACCTGCAAAATATTATTAAATCTTGCAGCCTTCAAACTTTTGCTGTGTTTCTGTTCATTACGAGAGAGCGACAAGCAAGCGACTCGTGAGAATTCGAGCTCTCACGTGGTTCGGGAAGGCCCCTACAGGCGCTTGTCCAACGTCCCCCGCCCGCTCATAACTTAACTCTTGACGCCCAACACAAATATCTCCCTCATTGTGAAAGTCGCCACGATCGCATTAAAACAGGTACGTTCTGGCTCAGGGCGACTAGCTTTTTGTTTCTTTGCTGATTGAAGCTGCGTCAGCGGTACCGATGCCTCCCAAACGGCGAATTTTGGTTGCGTTGGAAACTGAGCATATCCACAAGCGAAGGAAGCTTACAGTAAGTTTCAAGTAATCTTGGTTTCGAGATTAGTTCTCTGAGTTCTCCCACTGTTGTAGGTTCAGATTGGCGCAAGCGCCTCGAACGAGAATCTGATCCAAGAGATAGCGAGCTATGTTAACATCGAAGATCCTGCTAACATTGTTCTTGAATTACCTGGAGGCTTTGAGCTTCGTAGGCAAGAGTGAGGTTGAATTATTGGCATTCACGAATCGCGCAACTGACCTATACGTTGAAAGCGGAATCGACTGCATTGAAGATGGTGAAGTCGTAACAGCAAGATACTGCTTGCAGCAGCCGGGACAGATTGACCTTATGCCACCTGAAGCTTTGAACCCTTCCGTACCAGAAGCATCAGCCATAGAACCCAGACGGTTCATGGTTCGCCTGATCACCGCTAAAAGCGCTCGTGATTATGCTCGACAGACGCCAAGAGAGCAGGGAGAGAACCCAAATGGTGTGCACTGTTTCGAAGGCCAAGCAATAAGCGGTAACACCACGCTTGTACGCGAGTACCTGCACCTTTTGTCAAAAATCTAACGTTCCAGTAAGAGCTCCCTAAGGACCGAAGCCTGTCGTGCCTTAGGCTGGGGGGAATACGAGGAAGACAACGAATGCCAACACGAACCTGAAAAAGCCTGCAGCTGTGTTATTGCTTCGGAGATAGAGCAATATGGTTTAGCTTCGACGTTGCATTGTCGGTTTTCAACAAATGGTAGCCTTTGCAAACATGAGACGTGTCCCTATTCGCACGTTGCTGTTTCCGGTCAGTCTTTTTTATTTATTTACAAAATACTAAACAAATAAACTGACGTGTGTTTTAGGTCACCTTTACGCTGACGAACCACCACACTGTAGTATCTGTGCAGAATTCTTAGGCAGGCCTTCGTTTCGTGTCACTACACCTACTTGTAACTTTGACATGTTTAGGATTTCCTTGTCCGGATTGTATGAAGTTTGCTGTTGAAAATAATGTAGAACCTGGCGATGTTTTGTTTTGTCCTTTGGCACAGGTGAGACTTTATGTTATCCACGAGCTCAACTTTACGAATCTCTTATAGAACGTGGGATGCGAGCACCTGCACCATCACCACTGCTTGCGAGGAATGAGCAGTCCGGGCTGCCCTTCTGGATGTTCAGTTGAAAGATACCCCAGAGAGCCAACCATCTTTGACACATCTGAACGACAAATCATCATCGCTTACGACGGCGATCGGATTGAGAGAATACCAATTCCACTCACTGCTGGCGTAATTGACTCAGTGATTCAAATACCCACCAATGATATCATCGGACTCGTGGAAAGCTTTCTCTCCCAGAAAGACTACAAGCATTCTGGCTTGTCTATCAGGATACATTCTCGCAACCCAATCACTGAGCAAGTACTTTCTTCTTCAGCCTCAATTATCCTGCATTTACATTTGCATACTAGATGCACTCCTCTGACACGTTCTACACTTGTTAGTGTTTGCTCATCTTCGAAGCACACTACTCAGAATCATCGACGTTTCGATATTTTCCGTCATAAGACTTACCTTAACCAAGCGTCAGAATCAATGGGACGCTTTTTTATAGACCTGCATACCTCCCAGTCACCGATTCTTGCTTGCGGGTGTGCTCGTCTGAGTGAACTCTTCCCACCTACGAACCAGGAGATTTCTCTCTACGTTGTCAAACGGCACCTACAGTATACCAATACGCAGAATGTTGGCAGTAAAGGCGTCGCGTCAAAGCAGAGTATGTATCTGAGCGACATGTCGTATCAGCCCTGCACCGTACAGACGCCTCGTGGAATGTCCGCCTTCCTTGCGTCGTTGTACAGGCTCTGCGCATTAGTCGCAGTCAAAGGGAGTGCCGCAGAGAGAAGGGTCATCTCTTCTCTCTACACAATTACTAGGTTTCCTCCTGCTGCCCGCACTCGTGAGTACAGCTAATCAAGTCAGAACCATTTGCATGGGGACTAAGCTTATGTAGTGGCCGTTCTTCTTCGTAACAAGAACCCTCTTCCGGAGGAACGGGCGGCGCTATCAGAGGCCATCTTTCATGCACTTCGCGATTTCATACCGGCTGGTATTGAAGGTCCCGTACAGATCAGCACCAATCCGGGGCGACTCTTCGAAGCCGTGAGTCTATTCCTTGTGCCGCACTGTCGACTTACAGAAGCCATGAAAATTAGGCCCGTATTCTTCTCGGCCATATCTTGACAATGGGGGAGGTGATCGACCCAAACTTGGCGAACTCCGTAGTGGAAGATATCTCTCTTGTCTGTAGTGTGTCACAGAAGCGACTTATGGACCCGGTTTTACTGGGCACAGAACGCGTCAACAGGAATATTAACGCGCTCCGGCAGGCTGGCGGAGAGCTATATCGACCCTCTCACAGAACGGCTGTGCCAGCGGCAGTGGACATGGAAGATTCGGCCAAACAAATACTCGACCAGCTCCTTTCTCATTCCAAGATGCTTGATTGTTCCTCAAAAATCGTGTTCTTTCCGACCAGAGTTGACCCTCCTTCATCATCCTCTGTCTACAGCCTTGATAGTTTGGGACGAGACTTCCACAATGCCATAAAACGAGTGAATGAGACGGACCTCGTCACCAGGGGACCATTGGATCTCAAAGCGGCGAATGTGATTCCTTTACAAATTGTGCTGGATGAAGTGGTATGTGATGGTCGCGCTCTTCCATTGGGTTTTGACGAGCGCTATCACTATCTGCAGGGCTTCCTTGCAGTATTTACTGGTCGTGGTTGCGGCTCGACACGAGACGTCAACTTTTTTAGGCCTTCGTATGTCGTCCAACGGTTATGGCTTTTTGCACAAATACTCACTGTTCGATATTTCGACAGACACGGGGGTGACACTGAAGTGGATGTCAATGATGTTAGTCATGCCCTACAAAAAGTCATTGCGGAGAGACAGGCAGAAGATACGTGGCAGGTTGACAGCTTTGATGGTCTTTCTGGAACCAACCGACCCCCAGACGAGGCGAGAGTTCTTATGCAAAGATTTAATGCCATTTACTCACCTTCGCTCTGGCCTTGTATAGGCAATAGTGTTATGCCTTGATCTCAGTAGTTCCATGAATGAGCTTTCGGGTGTCAGTCGTCCTATCACACAGTCTGAGGGACTCCCGAGCAGATCCGCCTATGATCCCAATCTTGAAGCACAGAAGGTGATCGACGGGATTGCCTCAGGCATTTCTGATGATGTCATCCTGAAAAATGGTCGGTCGTGTCATTCATACTTTCATTCTCTAGACTAATGTCACCGGGCCTCCGGATAGCCAAACAATTTTTAAATAGCCAGAACTATGAATGCCGACATGCCTGGTCCTCGTACCTCAAAAAACCTCGGGATGATGAGGGTAGATCATTCCTCTATGGCAATGGGTGGTATATAAGCGAGGACAGTTATGATCTGCTAAACAATCTTGGGATGATTACTAGCCGAGAAGCGCTGAGATATCATGAAATCCTGGAATCAAGACCGGATCTAAGGGATGAGATGGTTAATGTGCGATTCGAGATCGAGTTCTAGATAATCGTGTCCGCTAATGATCTCGTTCAGCTTGCCCATTTTGCCTTCGCCTGCTCCCACCAAAAGAATGCAATTGTAGAACTGCTCCGCGACCCTATAAAAACAGAATTGACTGGCTTCGGACCTTTTGAAGTACCGGTACGACTCCTTGATCCCAAGTACGCTCTCACCTTAGATTTTGAGGATCGTGCTGACCAAACTCTCAGAACAGGAGATCTTCTACGCAACCCGAAGAACCCTCTAAATGCTCCCAGTGAAGGAATACTTGTCAACAGCGATTCCTGTGATTACTTTGAGCAGCGTGAAGATTGGCCCCTGGGTTATTATGAACCATTTGAATCTTTGTTGGGCGCTTATATGGAACTAAAAACTTGGGTATGTTCTCAGATACCTTGTTCAAGGACGAAGTGTTGATTTCTACTGTAGGTATTAGCGGGTGACCTTTTATCGTCACTGGACGACGGTGGTGGGGAGTTCGTGCCAATCACTTGCAAGCACAATGAGAAACAGATGACGTGGGACCTTCCCGTCACCACTACCATACGAACTCTATACGCGATCTGCAACCGATTCACAGAGGCAGCCTACTGCTCCTTCGCCATCAAGCACTCACGTTTCATTATTAATCTGAGCGATTTGCGCATCAGCATGACCAGCCTCTCGAGCGGTGGAGTTATTGAGCTTGTGTGAACCGTTCCGCACCACCGCGCAAGAATTGCAGCTGAGGTCTCGTTATGTGACCGTCATGTCGATCTGCTTCTGCCGCGTAAAGCTCCTGCCCTCTATGTTCTCAGCTATCTTCACCAACTCCATGAATTTCCTATGTCTCAAATGGCACTTTGGTGAGTTTGGGGAATTGCGTTCAAAAATCCTTTGAAACTCAAATTAAATTGAACCACAGGGACAGCCTTACCGATACTGGAGATGGTATGAGGAGGGGATTTATGTCTGACTACCTCGACGACTGTACCATACGTGTCCGTCAGAATCAAGCTGAGCCTCACAAGTTTGAGATCCTAACGTGGAGCGGGGGACTTACGGCAGAGCGCAGAGCAAAAGAGGAGAGTAAACATCTCACGCGGCTGCACGTATTGAAGGAGCTAGTTAATCATCTCCTGAATCGCGCCGTGAGTCTAATCTATTTACGTTGATCTTTTGGTAACGTCCCAATCTAGGGATCCTTCGACACCTCGGTCTCGCTTGTCCTTGGACTTATTACATGTGAGCGTTACCTTGAAGATTTATGATTCCGGATAGAAAACTGATGCATGGTATTCTTCTTATCCAGTTTCCGACACTATTAGTATAAAACAGGAACTGACGCCAATTTTCGAGAATTTCCGACGCCAACTAGAAGATGTGGATGCCGAAGGAGATACGAGCTTATATGACGCGCTTAACACTGCAAGAAGCACATTGGTAAATTATCGCAAGGATTTACCTGACCTCCGAAAGCGAATTATAGTTGTCTCTGATGGTAACCAGATTACATGTTCGCGCTCTGAAAGCTAATCAAACAACAGGTGATGACAATACATCCGTCTCCTCCGCTAGGGACGTAGCCATTGCTCTACAAAAAGATCAAGTGATTGTAGATTCCGTTCAAGTTGGTACATACAATAATGATATCCTCCACGCGATATCAGTCGCTACCAATGGCTATCGATTCGCACCACAGACATCGCTTAGCGACGCTCTCAGCATCTTTGTACGCCGTTTCTCTCTCCACCACCGAAGCTAGAAGCTAATATCTATCATAGGACCTTGAGACAATGCTCTCATCCGCAGAGCGACCACCAAAGCCTGCACCTCCTCAGATACGTGGTATCTGGGAATGGAACATGCTCGGGAACACTTCACTGTATCCTACCGACGTGGTCACCATTGACCGCTTCCCCAAACGGGCAGATCACTCAAAGCTGAACGAGAATGTTCAACCGGCTTCAAAGTCCGTGCACGCTGGTTCAAGCCAGAATGAACGTCAGAGGAGAATCATGCGCGAGGTAGGTTGTTTTCCCCCCTCCATTTCGCTTTCTGCCGTCACCGATTTCATCGTGCCTTTCACAGTTGAGGGAAATCGTAAGAGACCCTCATACGAACATCGACGTTTACGTGAACGAAAGCGACATATCTTTCTTCAAGCTCATACTTGAGGTTTGTTTCGGCGCCGTTACACTCGGGCTGTTACGCATTTTTTTTTTTGGCATATATAAGGTACCAAAGGACACCGAAAACTGCGTATACGCTGGTGGAACATTCCTTTTGACATGCGAGTAAGTCACATTGCCCTCAAAAGGTCTGACTACACACTGACGAACGGTTGTCAGCTTACCGGAGTTTTATCCTCGTGACCCACCCAACATTCGGTTTGTGACCTTCATCTTGCACCCAAACGTGTGTCATTATCCACTTACTTCATTTACACCGCTAACCGGAGCTACGGTGTAGATCTCGAAGCAAGGGAAAGTCTGCATTGCTGAGCTAGGTCGCCTATGGTCGTCGGATATCAGCCTCAAGGACACGCTGAGCCTAGTGTACGGCTTGCTCCTGACACCTGACTTGGAGAACCCCGTGGAAATGCAAGCATCGTTAACGTATTGTGCGTCGATTGTTTTTGTAAAATCCTACATAAGCCTCATTAGCCTTGGTTACAGACGAAGATGGCGGATCGTTCGCTCTACACGCTGCTAATGCAGTCCGAGACCATGCATCCAAGACGCGAGAGGCGTGGAAGGAAGAATTGTCAACTGAAGTCGAAGATGACCGTGATACTGATGACCTGTACTAACACGAAGAACTACCTTTTGTGCTCGATGATAAGATCTTGATACTTTGCTTCCACGACTGAGCTTTTTGGTCAGGATGGTTGGAAAGGCTCGTTCAAACGAATCAAGAACATATTCCGAAATGAGCGAATAGATTGCACCAATAAATTACCATACACCCCAATAAAAATACTTCCTAGGCATATGCATGCCTCAGACCCGCATTCGGTTTGAACACTGGTAACGGATGTGCCTCAAACACGTTCATCATTCATACATCCATACAGGCACAAACAAAAAGAGAGACACACCTCCGTATTGAAAACATAATCTGATCAACAATGAACGAAACTAAACACCTGCAGCAAGTATTAAGTAACTCACCATTCAGCGGAAGCACACCATCATCCGAGAACGTCAGATACAAATACTTCAACGTCTCGCTCTAATACACAAGTCAACGAACGATGCACCCCGATATTAAACCAAATACGCACCAGGAAAAACGTCTCCTGCTTGTCTTCCAGTGACACAGGGACAGTATCTACGTCTAGGACGGTCGCATACCCTCCATTCTTCAAACGACAGTGTTTCTGAATAGCAGAGAAGATATCCCAGGCGTATTTTCTATACCGGCTGTCATGGGTGAGGCGCCAGGCGATGAAGAGGGATTCGGTGGATTCGGGCCTTTTGGGATAGATCAGTCACAACTACGCAACATAAAGGATGGTTATCCTTACCGCAGCATATATCTAGCATCATAAGATGCTGGTCCTCCTTTCCTATGATGCGCGTGCGTCAGATGGCTGCCACACCGCACAAAAGGAGTGCTTACTTTGAGCCTTTGATGTACCAGTCCCGTTCGGGGTAACCCTTAGCCGCATCTGCCTCATCCATTTTGAACATCACGATTTCGGGAGCGAGACCACTGCGGTATGAGGTTATGACTCTATCATTATGTTGCGGGTCGCACGGGACTTACGTCTCTGTGTTATGCGTCTCCATGCACGTCTCCAATAGTTCCAACCCTAGATACCAATCACGCTTGGCGGTGATGGGCATTTGTTCGACTTTTGGTGGGATGGTGACCCGGTTTCTCATGATCCCTGATGTTACGGCGCCGAGCATGAGCGTGCCGGGGAAGAAGCATACCAGATAATCTTGTTTCGGTACTACCTTGGGGTTCCTACATAATTGATATTGAGTTAAGATTCCAACTTGGACGAAGTGCAGGAGAACGTACAGTAATGAGCCTGGGTGCAGTTCTGCGATGAAAACTAGCCTCTGTCGAAAAGTTCTTTGTACCATCCGGGTGTGAATGCTTCGCATCGACTTTTCGTACATCTAAACTCACGATGAAATGTCTGTGCTATCTACAGAGACGACTGACGCACCTCGCGATATAACCATTCCGTTCGGTTCTGGAGAGGACATTATAGAAGCTATGCCCAAAACATGAAGGCGAGGCTTACAGTCTGGAGGAATTGTTTTCTACCAAGAGTCAGTCATGCAAGCCATCCAAAAGGAACATATGTCTTACAGTAAATACTCATAGTAAGAATCGCCTCTCGAACCAAGACGTATGTCCGAAGTCACGAAAAGTCCTTTGGTATGCCTGTCACTCGTTAGCCTCAATAAACACGTGTTCAAATATGTCTTACTTCATCAGTATTGGCGCAAGATGTGTCAAACCCTCCGCCTTGTCCAAAAGGTCATGTATCACATGCATGACTTTTTCCGATTTGTGCCAGAAATCCGGCCGCTTCGCCAACTGAGCTAGATACCGAAATTCGAGCTGCAGTGTCGCAGCTTCAGCAGTACTTATAATTTCAGGCGCTGCGGAATCTGGGATGCCCACCCTACGAGCAAGGTTGACGGATGGAAGGGGTAAACCTGAGTTGGTATCAAAGGCGGGTAGTAGGCGATCTGCGAGCTCGATAGCGCGAAGAACGTATAGCTTGTCTTGAGTGAGGGTGAACGCTGAAAGAAGACCACCAAGAATACGGATCGTAGTCTGCGAGAATCATCTTAGCACGTAAAAAACAAGTGCGAACAGGACCCTACCTCGAATGTACTGAATGATCCCTCCTTGTCGAATGAGAGGCTCTGCTCGACCCACCGCCGCGCCCGTGCATATTCATCGTTCAGGCCCATGATATACATCGTGTCGATGGCGTCGACGATGGTGTACCCCATACCTCCATCCACCGAGAAATTTGAGCCCGTGTGCGTGAGCGGGTGGTATTCGTCTGCCCCCATTGCATCTCTTTCTATTGTGCATGTCAATAACGGCTAAGTATATACCATCGAGAACAGTACCATAGGCATGCCACGCGTGCTAGAAAAAAAAGTCATTAGGAGACAATAACCAACTAAATAACGCAACGCACTTTGAAGGCCTCAACAATCTCAGCTCTCTTCTCTGCCGCCGAGTCTGGCTTCAAGTACGCCTCCTCGTTGTACGTAGTCAAGCTCGATCTGTCCTGCGAGTTACGCCACTGAGCAATTCCCTGTCAGCACTCACCCTTGCTCCTACGAACAGACTCACTTTCCCAAGGAGAAGGAGAAGAACGCAAATGCACGTTAACGGTAAAAACCGAATGAACTTGCGAGAGACTACTGGCATATTTGAAGGCAACTAAGCGAAGGCATTTCTCTTTCGTGAATGATAGGAGGGACTCGAGGGGCACGACGTACCTTTCCAGCCCGCTAACCCACGACTGCAGCAGAATGTGAAAAGTTTAATGCTGATTCCTCCGAACTGTCGCACGACAGCCGACGTTCGCACAGTAATAAATATCGACAGAAAGCGAAGAGAAAAGGAGAGCGGGAGGAGAAGAACCCAACATGATCAAGGTCCAGACAAAGGGGTTGATTCCGAATTTAGTCACCGACGGATGATTGGTACACAAGGACCCGCAACGTCAAGGAACGGGACTTCACCAGTCCTGGACGCTATTATTCACACAGAGGCCAGCCGCTACAAAGCTCTGAATTATTCGGTGACAAGGTACTAGCATCAATCTGCTAATGCGCTGGTGACAGCGAAAGTGGGCACTGATCCGAAAACACGAGAAATACAAGGAACGCCCTCCCTCAATCTAACCGAGAAAGCCCAGAATACGACCTTTTAAAATATACGAAGCAGTGAATATAACACGATTAGTACCCTCTATGCGAAGCAGATAACTGGTATAAATATACAAAAAAATCGTCAAAAGAAATCATCAAAACTCCGTCCGAGGCTTCAAAGAGGGTACCGGCGGCGCCGTCACAGGCGCAGTAAAGAACCCCTCTGCAGTAATCCCAATTGCTTCCACCCCTGCCCCAGCAGACTTCCTATTCGTCCCTCTCCCAATCGAAATCGACCCCTTCCGCCCCACTGCCCCGTTCCCACTCTCGATGCTTATCATCGACCTCGCCTTGTTCGTCACCGTTTGGTACCTACCACCACCACCACCACCACCACCACCACTATCAGGCATCGACTTCACCTTCCCCGAGCCTCCAGATAATGTACTCCGATGTCGCGGCTTGAACGTGCTTCCATTCCACGCACTCGGTGGACCCGGTATCGACGGATTTGGATGGTGTCCATGAGCTGGTCCTATAGGCATCACTAGCATCTCATCGTCAATGCTATCCTCCTCGTCATCATTCTGCAGTACATGTACAGGCGCCTTGGGGCTTGACAGCAGCGAACTCGCCCCAGACGAGCCACGACTGTCTTCTTGCGGCTGCCGTAGGGGTAACGCCTCTGTCCGGTCCCTCACCTCGTCGAAGATCTCGTAGTATCGTTGTATACAAAGCTTGATTACCATCCCCAATGTTGTCTTGGACTCGGCCAAAATAGCGGGATTGGACTGGACTGAGGACTGGAAAACTGCTGGTCCACCGGGGACCGTACACATTATAACATCCTTGACAGGATTAGTACCCGAAACCAAGTTGGGGGTGAGTACGACAGCAAGATTGTGGCCGTCCATTCGGTTTGAAGCAGAACGTAGGGAAACCTCGTGCATCAAATCTGCGTGAAACCGTCAGAAGGGAAGACTGGCGTCAAATAACGGGGTCACTCACGGAGGACGTGACTGAGAAGAATATATGCGCATGGGAGTAACTCAGGTAGGAGGGTCTCGCGAACGAAATATACAGCAGCCATGTCAGCAGGGTCGCTAGATGGAATAGGGCACCGCCGTATCGTGGGGTATAAAGTTTCAGGGAATATTGGCTCAGGAAGGTCCCGGAGGTATTTTTTCAGTAGGACAGCAGCGAGATGTGGGTCTCCAAATGTTTCCAGAGACACGACGTTTCCTACAAACTGTTTAGCAATCACTGCAGCACGAGGGGACAAGACCTACCCCGATCATAGGCTTCTTGCGCAGCTCGCAGAAGCGTTGACGATGGGGACCGCCGAAAGAGTCCCTCTTCCTCCATTCCAGTCTCACGTAGAAACTGTATAGAATCCTTGGCCACTCTTGGGATGCCTCCATTCTCGCCCTCATACCCCATTAAATCTTCTAAAGGTACACCAAAGATGCTTGACACTGCCGGTGTTGGCAGAGTTATCCTCCTTTCACATTTAGAGTTTTCCTGGTATACTGCGGGCGAGATGTCAATTTGTGTAATAGGTATTTGTGCCGCGAGCGCAGAGAGTGTGTCAACATAGGCAATCTTGTGAAAGAATTTGGGACTGATGATTGCTCCAGCCAAAGAGAACAACACTAGAGAGAATTATGAGCACAGATAGCAAAAGTTAGGAAACCAATGCACACACTCTTCGAAAAGAAGGAAGAATGCACGATGAAGAGTCGTTTCAAGTTCTTCCTATACTTGCGACTCAGACTACGATACGCCTTCCAAACCCAATTCCATCCCGGTGTGTACTTTCCACCTGCCGCGAAGAATACGACAGTATAGTCGGCCTCAACTGCGGTAGCATTAGAAAGACAATAAAGATATAACGCCAACAGTACACACCGTAGAGATTCAAATATGACAGTATTCGGCTGCGGACCGTCAGCAGAACGAAAGTCTCAGGGGTATTTAGCAACGCACGACAAGAGCAGATCGTAGTTGACGTCTCGCGGATCCGGGAGGGCCGAAGCATTCACCACGACCCTAAGGACGATTAATGAGATATTCTAAACGATACGGGGCGTAGTGATAACCAACATTGGCCGTGTTCTGCACGAAACTCCGATGAGAAAGAAAATCCGGTAATTAAGCGGCAAAACTCACTCGAAATCAACTCCAGCTTGGAATATCAGCTTCCCCATCACATCCTGGACGCTTGTTTGTTGATCCTGGGCATACGGAGACTCGGTCCGTTTATTCCAGGGAGCATTGACATTGAAGAAACTCTTCCGTTTGGGGGATCGTATAGGCGTGTCCTGGCCATGAGGAGCCGGTGGTGCAGACGGTGCTATCGACAGTGCCGCGAGTCTCTGCTTCAGAGTGAGCGAATTGGGAGGCATGAAGGGTCGCCGTCGTCGACGGTGAGCAGGGAGTCGCAGCGGTGGGAGTCTGGGATAAAGAGGAAGTGGGCACGTGATATAGCCCTATGATTTCAAACTCCGCCCAAACAAGCTCAAAGGGCGCGTCGTCGCGACTTTTTTCAACCTTTCACAGTGCTTGAACGAGCAATTTGAATAACTCCAGTTTATCTGCCAGGCTCGTGTCCTGCTGCTGTTCTATTCGTTTCTCTGTCGCTTACGCTGTGCCTATTAAAGGGGAACCTGATGCCGCGTTGAAGTCATGCTTCCGCGATTCCGCTACATCCATCCCCGCCGTGTTGTCCGCGACTATATATTTCATGCCAACAAGCTAAATGGTTCTAACTTTTTACGCATTAATATCCCAGTCCCCCCGAAGTATACGTCCTGATCTTATTCTACCTCTCTCCTTTGGATGTTGTCCGTTTCGGAAGGGTAGACCGAAAGAGGAAGACTATCGTCGAATCCTATTTCTGGAGCGACTTCATGCAACTCATGGTTTCGTACTTTTCCGAACAAGAACTCTTGGAGTTCCGCCTGATCCAGGCAAAGACTGGAGCCCTCATCTCTGGGTCCACCGCCCTACAATTCTTAGAGCGGAAGGCATATCGCGATTCAGATCTTGACATTTACACTCCCTTCAGGTATAGCATGGAGGTCGGAGAGTTTTCACTCAGAATCGGCTATCAGTTTTGCCCCCGGGAGAGACAGATAAAGCCATTTCACGAGATCACGGAAGATATCAACCAGGAGGTTGCTGAAGATGAGATCTATACCTTTCGCGGGATAGTCCAAGTCTATGACTTCTATCGCAACGGGCGGAAGACCCAACTACTGTCAGCAATCAATTCTCCGATAGATAACATTTTGGCGTACCACTGTAGCAAGTGAACTCCACTTCCCGTTTCCTGTTTCGTACTGATCAAAAGTCTTCTTTTCAGCCACGGTCATGAACATCGTCACAGCCACACACGCTTATTCTCTATGCCCCAGAACCACGTTCTACCAAAGACGGGGCCTAGTCATTAGCACCAACGGCTCCGCCCAAGATTCCGGGCATCAAAAGTACATTGACCGTGGCTGGGAACTCTTTTCGGAAGTGACCGTGTTCGAAGTCACAAGTCCCCACTCGGAATTGCAGGCCAACTCCCTTAGATGGGTCGGCGACAAGAGGTGCCTCTCAGTCAGCCTACCTCCTATAGAACTGCCTTTTAGACCCTACCCCATAACGGCCAACTCCTGGCAAATCACCTACGGCTGGAACTGTAAGGTTAAGATCGAATACGACAACATCGCTACCGAGCGTTTCAGCTTCTGTGTATCCCAGGGTGCTAAACTCTGTCAGGTCCTGAACAAGTTCGAAGATCTCCGGAAGGTCGCCTGGGCCCAAGGCAGATTGAAGAGGTACGAGGTGTCACACTCTTGTGGAATTATTTTGATTTGTTATTAGGGAAGACGCTGTCTTTGCTGCTATCGTGGAAAGATATTACAAACGCTGCGCTTCAGTCAGCTCGGCTGATGCTGCTCTGGAATGGCTTGAACGGAATGTTTCTTTAGAAATGTCGGGAGATATTTTTGAAGGACTCCATAATTCTCAAACGAAGCTCGTAGCCTAGAAAGCAATAATCGAGAATTTCACGTACAGTATGCGTCCACATTACTTTGATTTACTTACTGCGGCTTATTCAGCTCGAGGTCGGTCCTGTATTTCATAACTAAATGTACGAGTCATACGTACAATTGTTGCTACGACCATTCCAGTATGTACCACTGTGGTTTAACTGACAATTAACCACTTGCATCGTCGTCATCTAACAGACCGAAGTGCTGACACTGACTTCAACCATCACGTTGCTGAGACTAAGAACTCGACACGGCTTCCTTTGCGCTGCATTCAACTCGCAGCCTACTGGGATCTCTTCGATTCTCCACCATGAAGTTGGGCTGTTAGCAGCGAGGTGAATCCAGTAAAAATGGCGTAGATAGTGCATTTAACATTCGATGGTAATTATTTGGGCACGCGCGCGGACTATGAAATTATGAAGGAAAAATTAGGGATACACACTATGGCATACATTGAGTAGGGTGCAATAATGGGAACAAGTAACAGAATGAGTACAAGAAAGCAAGGAATAAGGAAATACCGAAAGCAAAGGAGAATAGTGAATAGTAGTTTATGCACATAGTAAATCAAAGGCATGGAACGAAAACGGAGAAACAACCCAAAAGCATGACAAGTGGCTTATGAAACTATGACCTACGCGTCGTAATATAATCATAATTCAACGCAAGAAACGCTGGTTCATATCCTGGTTCACGACACGGGTTGAACATTCAGAAAATACTGAGTAGTATATGAGGTTCGTCTTACCAGCGGCCAAAGGCTGGAGAACTGGTACTCGAATGATCAGTGGTCGAAAGAATGCAGAAGAGCAGAATGCCGACTCACTTGAGGGTGTTGAACGGCCTTTGGAAGGTGTTGCTTCTCCTTCTTTCTTCGCTCCTCTACATTTCTGGCGTAGACTTTGACGGTGGCACTGAAAGAAAGCTTTAGCAACAATTACGGCCATAATGGAGCGGAGGGCGAACTCTATTGAGACGTTCAGCTCCTCCAACGTTGGTTCGGGGTTGGTTTCTGTAGATTTTGATATCAAGGAAACCATGCAAACAGAAGGAGTTGAGAACACTCACCTATTGCTGACATTATCGCCTAAAGAAGCGGACGCTGAGTGAGGTTAATATGAATAATGAGAAATAGGCTCACCCTAGTTAACGACCCTCCCTTCTTTCCTCCCCATGCCATTTCCTCGTCTCTGCATGCAGAGATGCACACCTACAAAGAAACGCGAGGTCACCTGGCGATACCACGTCAAGCATGTTTGAATGTCCTACCACGTATCCTGGTCCTTTGCGCTTCCGGACCAAGCAAAACCCTTTGCAATCCTTGATGTATGGGTCCAAATGCGAGGCAGCTATGAATTTGTTGACTGTACGGGGACCGAGGAGGCTCAAATTCACGGAGGCCTCGGAAACGACTAGGCAGGCGGGAACATCAGCCGGTCTAGGGATTGAATGCGTGGTCGAATGACAAACTGTATCTGTACAGACGACGGACTAGGTCCCAAAATTTAAAATGCTATGCATACATGAGAAGAATCGGTGCTTACCAGTCCTTGTCCATGATGTGCTATCATTGCAGCGGTAGTGGGAGAGATCTGGGGGGAAAGTGCGATAAGTAAAAGCGGTATGGGAGTAGATAAGAGTTGGATCATACCGAGAACGGTGCCGCTGTGGCAGCAGTCAAAAACAGCCTGTAAAATCCGAGTCACGCGAGGCCGGCCGGTGTAGTAGGGGACGTCGGATGGAATGAATACTTACAGTTAGTTTGGCGTCGGCGGCGGCCAGAGGCATGACCAGGATATTCTTGAGGACGTCATCAATGATCATCTTGTCTTCCATAAATCCCTTGGGACCAACGGCGTCACAAGGAACGATATCTGTAATAAATTCCAGTTCAGTGGAATAATGGCTTGATGAACAAACAATTCTTGAGCACATTCGTCTTTCTTGTCCGCTTCAGTGCTGTTGGGGTTGAACTTTTGGTGTCCGTGGCCCCCGTCTGGAAGATTTTAATACAGTGTTCGACGAAACGAAACGAGAGACTGACAAAAAACAAAATAGATGTCACCAGCAGAAGCACTTTGGACGAAATGGTGAATTTCTCTCTCCTAGCCAAGAGCAGCGGGTCAGTTCTATATTTGGGAGGCAGGTTTTATGGACGTACAATGTTTGATTTTGTAGGCCACAGGCAGCGCGAAGTTTCGAGAGTGTCTGTCATGATAACGATGTCGTCCTTGTCGAAGAACATCGTGCCTGCAAAGGAGCGTTAGAACCGCATCACTTCTGTATCAGGCTGGAGCATACCTATGAGGAGGTCACGAAATTTATCAACATCTGTATAGGTACCCTCGATCTGGTCATCCTTCCCCGACACAAACTCTTCCAGAGCGTAGCTTACACCGATAAGTAAGGCTTTTCGTGTTACATTTTTGTTATGGGTATGGTAGGAGATACAGGCAGAGGGCATCGGCAAAGGATTGAAGTGATGTAAATGGCCAGCTCCAGAAATCGTGTAGAAGTCGTTTAGATGTAGGGCCGAGGAAAAAATATATGGGTGATGATGGATTGAAGGAGGGGATGCTTTGACCCTTTCTCAACACTTAACAGCGGGAAGAGTCGGCGTCGACCACGCTGTCCTAGGAAGTAACGCATAGCACCGTGGGTGACGATGGTCATCCGTTTTACACCGGCGAACGGCGTAGCAACCACCGGGACTTCCACGTGGAGTAAAAAACAGCTGAGCGGCTAGTGTCGGCCAAGCCTGGGAACCTGGCGGGGAGAAGACATGGGCAGAACCCTCGAGGGAAGGATTCATGGTGGAGATGAGATGAGAAGAGATGCATAGGCGCGGGGGATCTGATGGGGCTCCATCAACAACGCCGCACGAGATGTCACTGGGGCTGCAATAGTTTCTGCTATCAGGGTAGAGCTGAGTATACGATTCGTGGCCAGGGTTCTCTAACAAGAATGTGTAGTTCTATCGCCGAAAATAAAGTCTTACATCAATCTGGATGGCATCACACACATAGTACACGATGCCTATCGTACTAGCGCTCGCGGTTATGATAAGGAACCCGCGATGATCAGATCGCCCCAATTTTTCACAACCTGAAGTTGAAGAGTTGACCAGTAGAAGAACAAAAGGCTGACGTCAAAAACGAGAAGATTCGGGTTTTATATGATATATTTTGAATATACCCATGGACCGATGAACAGTCTTCTATAAAGATAGAAATGCAGAAGTGTTGTTGATTCCTGTGCGTGAGTCAGGGACACATTTGCGGTTCATCTGGCTTCAAAAAGACACGAAAGAAGACATAACAGACAGACACTAGGACACCCAGATTCTCCCAGCAGAGAGAGACCAATACTCCGAGTAGCTCGACCTAGCCAAATGTAAGTAGAGCGGTCCAAGCGTCCGAATCAGCCATCGTTACGGAATTCCCTTTTGTAAAAGAATTAACATACAGTAGTATACGGTAAGCTCTAGTACTTCCACAAGATTTTGACCATTTTCTAGCGTCCGTTAAATGATCCCAATGCCGGGAGGTCCGTCGACCCTGGCATTTCGAAAATAATCGTGGGACGCATCACGGCGGGCTGTAAAGCGGAAAATGACGTAAGTCGTGATCGAGGTGACATTTTTCGTACCTGGACAACGATCATCATTTCTGCCCTTCTCCCTTTACAGTTCACCTACCTTTCTTGTTCAAAAGGATTTTCTGGGGTGCGTAACAGTATATACCCATGTCCTATGTTGACACCTATCTGCCTTTTTACGAAGTTATTTTTTTTATTTACAAAATTTCACAAACTGAGTGATCCGTATCGCTGTACCATGCACGGTCTCCAGCACCTCACCATACTCCATAGATGAGAAATAAAATATGCCATCGGACCTCCGCTCTTCATATTGATGTTTAATTCCCGATATGTATTGAGACGGGCGCCACTGTATTTTTTCCTTTACTGTATCGCACTGCTATCGAGATATCAGTAAATGTGAGCTGACAAGCAGTATCTTGTATCAGAAACCTGCTACGTTTCATGGCCGTGACGGTCGTAAACAGCACTATCTTCGCAATGATCCGAGTAAACATCGAGGGATTATGCCTTCAAAAAACAGTAGTAGACAGCTTCGCTTACTACAATCAGAATTCGAATTGATGGGAACATTCAACATTCAACTGTACCGTACAGTGCTAAGGGAATAGACTAGGGATATACATATTGAAGACATACAGATCTTGGTAGGGTATCCTATGGAACATGTGCGAGGTATACAACAATGCAAGAGAATGAAACGAGCAGCAGGGCAAAACTAAAAATTTGCGTAGCAGAAAGCAGGTGACGAACGAAGAACTGGAAACAGGAGCGCGGATAGCAAGCTCATATGAAGAAGGTCAAGATATAAAACGAGGAAACAACGAAGCGGGGACGATGCAAAGCAGTTTGATAGCACAAAAAAATTGGGCAAAGTACAGATATGGTGAAAGCAGATCGGCGTGTCATGAAATGATCATGGAATTAACACAGAAAACGCTGGTTCATGTCCTTGAACATAAAGATTTAGCAGCCGCATGAAGAATGAAGGTATGAAGATTGGCTTGCCAATGGCCAAAGGCTAGAGAACTATAATCAAATGAGCGAAAGAATGTAATGGGGCAAAGGAAGGCTCACTTGGGGATGCTGAGCAATCTTTGAAGGGTTTTGTTTCCTATCCTCCCTCTGCTTCTGGTTTTTCTTCCATTTCTCTGATATCGCATTAGAGTAAACTTTGACTCTGGCCCTAGAAAAGGTTCAGTGCTGATACGGGCCAAGTCAGAGAGTAGAAACCAACTCGATGAAAACATTCAGCTTGTTAAGTGTCGGATGGGGGTCACGGCCTATGAATTCTGTCAAAAAGAGTTGTTATCTCGGAAGAAGGTACGAACGCAGTGCTAGGATCAAAGCCTTGGGAAATGCATACTCAGTATTATTGGAAGACAAGAGCTGTGAGATATCTTACCCTAGTTAGCGACCCTCCCTTCTTACCGCCCCAAGCGAATTCTTCATCTCGGCAAGCCGAGATGCAGGCCTAGCAAGTCGTTAAATCGCCGGATTAGCCACATAACAACCCGATTGAAATGACGTACGATGTATCCAGAACCTCGGCGCTTTGGGAGCAAGCAAAAGCCATCACAGTCCTAGAGACGTGGGTCCCAGTTTGAGGCGACACCGGGAGCGAACGAGTTGAGTGTGCAAGGGACAATCATACTCAGGTTGGCAGATGTTTTTGAGAAGACTAGGCAAACGGAATCATCAATTGGTGGAAGGCGCGACGATTGTGCGGATGCGAGACGAACTGTGTCTATATACACGGAGAGCTAGGGGGATGTAGTCAGAAGCGTGTTTTCAGTTTGGCGGAAAAACGGACCAGTTCTTTTCCAGGTCGTGATGTCGTTGCAGCGATAGTGTGAGAGATCTAGGCATACTTATTATGAGTATTAATATGATAGGATAGTCGGGGAATGAACTATACCGAGAACCGTCCCGCTGTGGCAGCAATCAAAGACAGCCTGTGTAGTAGAAAAAATCAGGCCGCTGGACTAAATGATGAGCAAAGAGCTCACAGTAAGCTTCGCATCCATGGCTGCGAGGGGCATGACTAGTATGTTCTTGAGCAGGTCGTCGATGATCATTCTGCCCTCGATAAAATCACTATTAGGATCGACAGCGTCGCACGGCACAATATCTAAAAAAAAAAATAGCAGCGAAGTCTACACGGTTACACAGCTGCAGCACATACGTTCGTCACGCTTGTCCTTTTCTGGGCTACTGCGGTTGTAGATCTGGTGTCCGTGCCCAGCATCTGGGATGTAATTAAATGAGGACCTGTGTCAACGAATCGACGACGTACAGAATAGAAAACAGATATCGCCAGACTCGGTCCCAGACACGAAAGTACTGATTGCTTTTTCCTAATGCGAGAAAGTGAGTCAGCACAATCTTCGAAAGGCGGTGTTACCATACTTACAATGTTGGTCTTGGTAGGCCATAGATGGCGGGGAGCATTAGGGCCGTCAGTCAGCACAGTAATGTCCTCCTTCTTGAAATTCAGCGGGCCTGCACGAGGGTTATGCTGGATGAAAAGTATGAGATCATAGGCGACCCGGACCTGTGAGGATATCGTATGTCTGCCTAACGTCAGTGAGGGCACCCTCCACTTGGTTCTCTGGCTTTGATCTATATTCTTTTAAAGTATAGCTGACCCCGATGAGGAGGGCCTTTCGAGCTACAGGCCCAGGCTCGATACATCTGGAATTTGGGCGACAGGCTGCAGAGAAAAACGATTGAAATACAGAATTCAAAGCCCGTGAACGACGGAAGCTGAAATACATGGGAAAATGTCGTCCAAATTGAACTTAAATAGGGAGAAGATAGATTGATGATGGTGAGAGCAGAGCTGGAACGAAGGAACGAGGGCATGGGTCTTGCCTACGTTAACAGCTAACAGCGGACTCGTGTGACAAGAGGCGACGTTGCCATAGTGAGGAATGCGGAGGAGGAGGAGGAGGAGAAAGGTGCAAATCCTCCCCTGAAACTCGTCATCGAATTGGGTGATAGGCGTTTGGTCGGAGCGCATAGCATCTCGGACGAGCTGTAAGCGTCTGATCAGACAGAGAGAGATAAGTGACCGGGTTGGGGGAGTGGGACATCGAAAGAGCTTTCCGTACGGTCGTCATGAGAAGGAAAAGGTAGAGGAGAGAGGAGTAGGCGTGGAAGATTGATGGGCCCTTCATCGGTTCCGCGGAGCAAGGCATGAATGCTTCCCACGACTACACGACCGCATGACTAGCAAGAGGCTAGTTCTATCGGTGAAAACGAAAATCCTTTCAACGTGGATGGCATCACGCGAAGTTCCATGATCTTTCGCTACCTGGGGTGGGATGACCCTGAGGTGGGTGGCCCGCAAAATTGTGCCAGGTTTGCGGCAATGACGGGGAAAACCTAGATGAAAAGTCAGGGGATTTTGATTTAAATGGGGATTTTTTCGAACATTTTATGTTACCCGATGGACGGCTTTCCGTAAGCAAGACACCAAAAAGCAATATGGTAGGAAGGAACGTTGGGGTCGTATGCCAGCCCAGATTTGCTGGTAGTTAGCTCATGCGTAAAATGCGTTTCACAAAGAGTAAGCACCAGCCGTACGATCACTGATCAGACACCACCAACGCCCATTGTTCTATACGTGAATGGAAGACATGGGTCCCGGGCCAAACTCGATCAGATTTGCCATATGTGGATCAAACAACGGCAAATTTCTCGTGTTCAGGTGATAATTAATAGCCCTTTTCTCCATATATCTGGCATCCATCTTGGGTGGTCGGTTTTGGGTGACGGTCGGAGAGAGAGCGGGATGAACCACGTGCGAGGCGTTCCGATCAATTAACAAAGAGTCGGAAATAGATTGCCAATTTGACACACGTGGCCACTGGCTTTGTCGACTTTTCGTCCTCAAGTTCTATTTCAATTGTAGCCGGACAACGAATGCTATATATTATGATAGACCATAATTTCCCCCTCTTTACTTTCACAATTGTCTATCTTTTCATTCTTGCTATCTTTTCTGATACCTGGATGACCAGCTCCTTAAAGCGTATGGTGTTCCATTATTTTTGGCAGATCTTCTGGACAAAGATTCTCTTAGCATATTCAGGGCAATACCGTTTGCTGAACTTGGGCTTATGACGGTAGGGCGTATCTGGTGGAGGTGATTTCTGTTGATACAAGGTATATTTGATCCTCATTGCCTTGAACAGACGTGAACAAGCATTATTGCGGACAGGCTGAACACATCCAAGTAATGGTGCACATCATCATCGTGATACGGCGTTGATGATAGTGATTCGCTTCACCGGGCGGCCGATATTATAAACACGTATATTGGGATCGGGTTCAACAATGCAGTGCGGACGCTGACCGCGGAAGTTACGGGAAAGCAAAAGCCTACTTAGCGATTGTAGCGGGATATACTTGCATGCTTCCCAAACCGTGGTACAAACCACAGTGAGTGAGGTTTTCTCGGTCCCTTTTTCTGTATCGTGACTGACAAAGGCCGCAAAATCATTTTTATAATCAAATCAGACAGCACAGATTGTCTCGACTTCGGTCCAGAAATATGACTCAAAGCGGATTAAAACGTGGAATTGCAGAGGGCAATATGGATCAATTGAATTGAGGGAGAAAAGGCTAGGGATACACATATTGTGGTAATGTACAGGTATCTTGAAGAGCTCGTGCGAGGTATCAAACTATGCGAGACAAAGTGATCGACCAGAAGGACAAAATTATGAGTGTGCATGAGACAGAAAGCAAATTTGGTAGAGAGCAAGAACTCGAAATTTAATAATGCATGTTAAGCAAGAGAAGAAAATGAGCCAAAGGGGAGGAAAAGGGAATTCGAGAGCGAGCAATAGCTGATAAAATAGGAATGGAACGAAAAAAAATTTGGGTATACGTGTTGTAAAATAAACAGCGTTCAAAGCATGAAGCGCTGGTTCATATCCTTGAATGTGACGACGAGTCAGCAAGGTCTTTGGAGTCGGACACAAGAAGTCTACTCACCAAAGGCCAAAGGCTGGATATCTATATACGAGTCAACAAGAGTAGCAGAGAGTCAATAGCTGACTTACCTGGGGACGTTGAACAATCTTTGAAGGATGCCCCTCCTCTCCCGTCGCAGCGTCCGCCTTCTGCTTCTGCTTCTGCTTCCTCCTCTTTTCCACATGCTTTGAATATATCGTGACTTCGGCGCTAGAAAATATCTTAGCATAGATACCGTTCAAGTCAGAGAAGAGATCATACTCTAAGAAGACATTCAGTTGCTTGAGTGTGGGTTTGGGATTGTGCTCTGGAACGATTCAGTAAAGACGGTCGATAATGTTAGAGAAAAACTCCCACCTAGTGCCCGAATGAAAGCCTTGAAACAACGGTGTTTTAGTGTTCCTGAATACGATCACCGGGTATGAGAGAACTTACTCTAGTCAAGGAACCTCCCCTACTGCCGCCCCAAGCGTGTTCCTCGTCCCTGCAAGCAGAGATGCACACCTAAAAAGGCGTAGCAATTCAGCGGGTCAATCCCGCAACAAGATACAAATGACGTACCACACATCCTGGACCCCTGCGCTTCGGGAGCAAGCAAAACCCCTTGCAGTCCTTTATGTGCGGGTCCAAGTATATGGCAGCTGCGGACCCAAACATATTCATGGTGAAGGGAACCATCAAGGTTAAGTTCACAGAGGGTTTGGAAAAGACTAGAGAGGAACGTCAGCCGAGGGGGCCATTTCCCGACATATTACCAACCATGTCTGTATAAACGGTGGGCTGTTGTTTACTAATTAGAAATATGCTGAAAAAAGATAGAAAGCAAAGCGTACCGGTCCTTGTCCACGACGTGCAATCATTGCAACGGTAATGCGAAAGATCTGGAAGCGTCTCTTGTCAACAGAGGGTGAAGTAAGGATGAGCACGAAACGTATCGTACCGAGGACTGTGCCACTGTGACAGCAATCAAAAACAGCCTTCAAGTGTATTAGATCGGGCCAAAGGTAGTTGGAAAGGAAATTACTGTCAAATTCGCATCTGCAGCCGCTATGGGCATCACCAATATATTCTTGAGGAGGTCGTCAATAATCATCTTTTCCTCAATGAAATCGGGTCCGAGAGCGTCACAAGGAACAATGTCTGGAAAAAAAATTTCAGTCAAATCGGCCTTGAATGTACGGCCGGTACGCCTACGTTCGTCACGCTTGTCATCCTCATGGCTGTTATCGTTGGGTATTTGGTGTCCGTGTCCAGCGTCTAGATGACATCAAGGCTGGTTCCGACAGGATAGGAAAAGAGACTTACAGAAAAGAAAATGGATGTCGCCAGCCTTGGCTCCGTCGACAAAAGAATGAATTGCTGTCTCCTAGAATAGAAAATCAGGTATCAATATTAAGGGCGATATGACCGGACATACGACATTCATTTTCGTAGGCCATTGATCGCGGGGAACGTTGGGGAAGTCGGTCAGGACGGTGATATCTTCCTTCTTGAACTTGAATGTCTCTAATGGAGGTTTAGACAGGATATGAGCGGGGGAATCATTGGCGGCATATACCTTCAAGGAGAGTACGTATTCCGTTGACGTCGTTCTGAGGACCTTGACGGAGCTGAAGTTGAGGATTCGAAAGATACTCTTCTTGGATGTAGCTGACACCGATGAGGAGGGCTTTTCGCCGAACTTCTCGACTGAAATCGGGTGGGTGAGGGTCGGGTAATGAACGGCGCGGTGGAGAAACCAACGAGCGTATCAGTTGGGAGCGGAAGGCCATCAAGGTAACGTCGAGATGGGAAGTGGATGAAGAGGAATAAAGAAACGGTGGCGGATGGGCGGCGAGCTGACGCTGGCCTGTGCTCGACGCTCAACAGCATGTGCCTTCGCGTGACAAGAGTCAGCGAAATCGATAGCTTGCAAGGGGGGTGGGGGGGCTACCGCACCGTTGCTTTTCGCTTAATGTGGTAACAAGCCGCATCTTTCGGCGTACGGCATGGTCAGCAACAGCAAGAGGTTTCCCCGTGTAGCAAAAGCGGTTAAGTGGCCTAGACTGGAGAAACAGAACCATTGGAATGACAATGATGAGAATGAGAGGAGATGGATGAGAGAGAGGAGAAGGAAATAGACCCGGAAGTTTGGGAGGGACCTATCATCAGTTCCGCGAAGCAAGGGATCCAGGCCTTCTGCCATGGTACCTATGAACCTCATGGGCAATGGACTTTTTACTAGAAAAGATAATTCTATCGGCAAGAAAAAGGCTACTTCTCAAGCTATATGGCACCATACGAAGTGTCATAATGTCTGCCGTATTCACGGTATTAAAATCATTCTTAGATCAGATGGCGTGCCGCGAAAGATTTTACACGTCTGCGGTACAACCTAGATGTGAAGTCAGACAGATCTGACTAGGATTTGAACATTTGTAAATGTTCTGAAGGACTTTACAAAGAGCTTTCCGAACACCATATACTAAGAAACATTGCCGGAATGAGAATGATATCCAGCACTCCTGGACCCTGGTTGATTCGTGGCGATAGTCAGACGGCCATCGTGCCGATAAAGATTAATACTAACAATAGCGGCAGTTATAACAGACACTGAAAACATAAATAGGTCCTGCAATGACTTATAGATGTTCAATTTCCCGACATGTTTTTGCAAGATTTTGGTTAGCTTACCATACGTAGGGTGCCTGTGGCACTGAACTATTTTGCGCATATACCTCAATGTAGTGGGATTTGTTGGGATTTTGCTGGAAAGTTCTAGAAGGAGCAATCCGGCATCATGCCGAGAGTCGATGAGTAAGCACGAGAGTCGTAGAAAGTTGTAGTACATTCTAGATTCTAGTGCAAAGTAGTATAAATATGAGCTCTGTAGGAGCCATAGCATAACAATTCCCTTACATCTGGCTTTACCAGCCTGGAGTCTACCCTGCGCAACACCCAGGATTCCAACAGGATTGGATACGGCCAACGGCATCTTATTCAAACCTTGCGTCCCGGGCGGGCCCAGTCCTGGCCCACGTCGGCGAGCATCACGTACCACCTCGTTCCGAAAATTCCGATCAGCGATCGTCCGAACTTTGTGCCTGGACTAAGTGGCCTCCGGGCCGTGGTTCCCGAACACAGGGTCGGTCGGTCGTTGGTCGGTCCAGACGAAGACCCGTGAATTTTTTTTTGAGACTCACAGGCCTTGAGAAGACTTTACGGAGGGTATTCGCAAGTTTAATTAGGTTCTTCAACCTAAAAAGTAGCATCACAGCAAAATTTAACATTCCTTACTGTGTAATAGGTGTCACCATTGTCGCGATGTGGTCAAGTTGTGGCAGTAGCGGTCTAGGAACCTGCGTGAGCTGGTAGTTACCAGGTAACGAACTTACTGGGTGGCTGTGTAATTGCCAATGCCGTCTGTTTCACCTGACAGTATGTTATTCCCACAGCGGTCGGTCGCCCAGTCGAGGGCTTAAACAAGGCTTAAAAATAAATTCGACTCGATGTACTTTCGCAAAAAAATTCAAACCCTTGGCCTAGACCACAATCTCTCTCCCTCCCTGCTGATTTTCATGGGCAGATATACCTTTGAACAGGCTTGCGGCGATATCACACCGAGCTATGAAACGGTGCGCATTTTTTATCGCAATTTGCAGGCACAAATGACTTGCTTCGCTGAACCGACGATGTCCCCTACATATTTAGGACAACAACAGGAAGGCGTCATTGTGAGGTGCAGCTCATCAATGCGGGCGCCTGTGCTGAAAGCAGCATTTCATTTGCATGTTCCCTGACCAATCCTGATAGAAGTCATACAAAGTGAGTCTTTCCACTGAGTTACTTTTTGATACCACCACTAATTCAGGTAGTAAGTAGTCTTTCCCATGGACAAGGAATGGTTCATTGTGGCAGTGCTACTTTGAAAGTACCACACCCGCGACATTCCAAATATTCCGCAAAGAAGGGTGCGTCATCTAGATGTGTCCTATGCTAATCCCGATTTGCATCTATCGGCATCTTTTGGACCTATAGTGCCCAATCGTCTCGAGTTCAGTGATGAGGGCTCCCCAACGTGCGGGGAGCATAAACGTGCTTAAATCCAGATCCGTATGCACGTGCTAATCATATGCAATGACTCGGACCTATATCACCGCGACTCCCACATCGACCTTCCATACCCCGCTATGGAACTCTTAGGAAAAACACATCTTGAATCCATTGATGCCTACCTTGCCGGACGCGCGAACCTCACAGCGACCGCTGAAGCGGTGACGCAGTGGGCGCACGACCCTAAGTGCTTCGGTGACGATGCGGAAGGTGGATTGTGGGATCTATGGGGTACGATCAACGACAAGGCAGAGAGGACGAAGAACGACGACGACATCGTGCATGGCAAACTCGTCGATGTCGTCGATGCGATCAAGCATCAAGACTCTCCGACGAACGATGCTGGAGAGAAGTCGAAGTGTTGGGGGTTGACGTTGTGGGAGGACTTGCCCATTTTTGGTGCGAACATGAGGGAGCATTGGAATTGTGTGTTTTCTGTCTTTGGTACTCTGGAATTACTGATTTTTGTACATATCTAGTCTTCGATGCGAAGGAGGATCCAGAGAGAACGTTTAAACGTGGACGATGGGTCAACCTCAACGCGTTCGTTGCGAGGTTAACTGCGGCCCATGTTAGTGATTTCGAGCTGTATGCCATCTGGCAGCTGAGGGATGCCCTGGAGGAGCCGATCGAAGAGAGACAGGGAGCGGGAGGAGAGAAAGTGATTGACGAGAGCTTCGACGCCAAAATTCCTGCTGCCGTCCAATGGATCCTCTACTGTGGGGAACTGATATACACGAACGAGCGAGAATTCGAGACTGGCCCTAGTATTGGAGATCCTGCGAAGGGCGGCGAGCTGTGGAAGGGCGGCAGGAGAGGCTTCTGTCAAGAAAGATGGCGCTTTTGGAAGAAAAGATTCGCAGAGCTGCAACGCTACGAGAAGCTTTTGCCAGAGACGAGGGAACTGGCTGGTAGAGCAGTTCAGGTGATGGAGGGTATCGAGAGAAAGCAACGTGTTTGATATTTGCGTGTTTTTGAACAAGTAAATAGAATAGATATCAGTTTGTTATATTTAATTATATAATTTGATTCGTTATGTAACTGTTCTCAATTTTCTCAACTACGACCACGAACAATGCCTGAAATTCATCGGTCCTCTTTCTGGCTGTCGTGGCTCGGCCTGTAGCACTAGCGCCCCCGGAATTACACGATGTCACATTGCGATGGACGACAGGAAACATCGAATGCTCTATCTCATGGCGTCTAGGTGGGTTCACCAGCTTTGTACCATTTGGAAACAGAAATATAACGATACCACTACAGAGACGCAGCATTCAATTGAAGACGAGGCAATTGAATGCAGACCGTAAATCATTGCTGTTCAATCTGCAGTGAGAATGCAAGCACTCGCCATTGAAGCAGCTAGCGCCGCCTATTATCGTTAGCCCCGACAAAAGGAACGCGGTACTTGTGTGAAGACATCCGAGAATCTGCTCTTTCCAATTCTGCGATTATTTATCTGCTCGCACGATGTGTCGATAGCATGTGTATACATGCGCACTTCCAAAGATCTGAAATTGTATACACCTTAACTACCATTCGACAATGAGTATGATTACCGGGATGGCTGCCAGTTCGTTTTCCCACTCACTCCCGCCACCGACACCTTTCTCGCGGCCCGCCAAGACAGAGGCCATCCTGCAGGAATAGACGGCTGTTTTGGAGGATCGTCAACAAGAGACTGCGTCATCGCTGGAGAAACACTTGACAGATTAGTCGGCTGCACTGCCATATAATTTTGACAACGATCCACACGGAGTTGGTTCGGTTCTCACATTCACCTTCTTTTCGGAATCGGTGCTGGATAAAACTGCGCAGCTTGAGGACCGTCCGCGTCTCGGTCTAGACTTCCCTTTTATCGACCTTCAGTGGCCTCCACAGAAATCGGGATCATACAATCGTGGGCTCATTGTATTTCGATCTTCCGGGGTCGACTGGTATCGCCCAAACTCCACAGAAGAGAGCGCTGCATGCTAGCGAATACCTCGGACGTCTTCCATGTACATCAAACGAAGCATGTACCGAGGTTAGGGTAACATTTCCTTACACAGCAGTGCAGGGCTCGTTATCTTTTCTTCTAAGAATGACCGCAGGGATCGTGTCCTTCATCTGCGCTCTATCATGACCGTCAATAGCCAGTATGGACGCCTCACATGGGTAGAAAAGTTAAGTCTATTCGCGGTTCTGACATCCTTGGGTATGTTCATAATCCATTCATCGACCTGTACCCTTCTCACGCTTCCTATCAAGTATTTTATCTCTGTGGGAAATCTCTGACTTTATTATTTTCCTTTCGGCGAAGCAAGACTCTCAAGGTCCTCCCGGCGCCCTCAGCGAGTCGATTTCTCATGAATTACGTCAGCTCCAATACTTGTCACCGAGAAATTTGGACCAATACCTCATGGGCGAAAGAGCGAGGGCTCTTGATCGAGGTCGAAGAACTTCCGGAAAGAATCGCCAGTTTAATGTGGATTGGCAAATACCAAACGGGCAATGTTATCTTCTACTGCCATGGTAAGTCATCTGTGAGATTAGCGAGAAGCGTGTACTCACCGCCTCCTTCGCTTGTAGGTGGTGGATATGTCTTGCCCAGTTCTCCTGGCACGTTTGACTTTTGTCTATATGTGCGGCAGCAACTTGAGACAAGAGGCATCCACACAAATATCGCCCTTTTGACCTACAGTAAGCGAGCGCTTTCCTTCTCTCAACTACGTTCTAATCTTCTCCTCTCACAGACCTTATTCCGGACGTCAAATTCCCCAGTCTATTGCGTGAAGCCGTATCCACGATCCATCACTTTCTCAAGGGCGGTATCAAATCCGGAAACATCATCCTCGTAGGGGAATCTGCGGGCGGGAACCTTATCCGGCAAATTCTCTCACACATGCTGCACCCTTTATCCTCTATCAATCCATTGCCGCCGTCCCTCCCCTTCCGGAGTGCATGCCTTACATGTCACCCTGGGTTTCCCTCAGCGGTGACATCTGCGCCGATCAGGCGCAGGCAGACGATCTCAAGGACGATCTCAGTGTCCGTACGCTCCGTGAATGGGGTCAACTGATCATCAAGGATGTCCCGCATACCTCGGAGGATATGGCTTGTGTCGAGCCTGCGGGTGCTCCTAGAAGGTGGTTCAAGAACGTAGAGACGGTCGTTGGAGGGGTGCTTATGCTCTCGAGCGAGGTGGAGTGTATGGCGGGCGCACATCGCTTCTTTTATGAGGAGCATTGAAAGACTGTAGTGGATGTCATCTCATACTGAAACTGTTGTTTTCAAGATACGGCATCTGTTACATCAGCGAGAGCAATTGTATATGCTCATGTTTAGGGCAATGCTTGGCTGCACTTCCCACGTATAAATATATCATCGGTCCTTGCCAGGAGCACGGCTAGAATAGAGTAAATTCTATCAACAAAGTTCTACCTTTGTTCTGACGCCAATGACGTACCACTGTATCCGAAAGAATTCAAGCACTCACAGAATGACCAGTTGTTCAAAGCGTCTACGGGCGCGAGAAGCCTAGCCCTGTCATCACTTGTATCCGAAGGAATCAACGGCATCGTTCGTCTCTAGCTTGGGTTGTACTAGACGGACGGAATGAGGTTAGCTTGAGCTAGTGCCCTGATGGCGGCGGCGTTTCAGTGGGACTATGGATGGCAGAAACGCTCTGGTCGGGTATCGACTACCCTTGAGCAGCTTCTCCGTAAGTAGATGTTCCATTGGCATAATCCATGGATTTTCCTTTCCGTTCTCTCTGTCCATACGTAGTGGGTGAAACATTATGACATACATGTATATACGCCTATTGGGAATTAACATCACATATGTAGGCTGTATTTTGTAAATTTTAGGACCATCGTAGACAGCTCCCTTTACTGTGCCAATCAAAATTCTATATTTAATCACTCGACCAGCACCGCTCGAATGGAAATCAAGCACTACGGAACTGAAATTCAGCCACTAACAAATCAATATGAACTGACGTCTAAGCAAAGCACTGAATATGCTTACAGCAACGAAAGCGAAACATCACCACGCACCCACGCCTTGATTGAAATATCCACACCGAGATTGAGATCTAGTCTGAGCTTTAGGATCTTTTCCCGCCGCCGGAACGCTGATTTCCCAGACTACTCGTTACTCCCTTCATAGCTCCCCCAAACCTCCGAGGACTTCCCCACCATCATCTCGACGATGAGTGCGACTCCGAATCCTGCGGTGAGAAACGGGCGATGAAGAACGGGAGGGGGAAGATTCAGAAGCAGCGTCGAATCCGAATTCACTGGGCTGGGCCATAGGTAAATGTGAGCTCCAATACTAGGTGGTACAGGAGAACGATGCGGGATCGCTCAGATTCTCAAAAGGGTGGGCTCTTTTAAGAATCGAAGAAGATGGAGCAAAGCGTCATGTCGATGTCAGAGAAGTTTTCGCATGAAGAGTTGGTACGCCTTCGAATTGCTCGAGATCCATTCCAGATAACGTCTTGATATTCTAAAATAAGCCGTCAACTCCATGGTGGATACATATATTCACGCAGGAAAGGGACAAGAAAAACGAATTGCAAAGTTCGTTCCATTGTGTGGCTGGAAGATAGTAACTAGTAAGATAGATACCAGAGCATGAGATTTGAGACCTGAACGAGCCTCGCCAAGCCTTGGGAAGTTTCGAATTTGTTCGATGAGCAGTTATTAGCTGAAAAAAATAATATCGTCTACGCCTGCGAGAATAGCGTAGGTACTGTGGCACTGAGAAAGTGACGGTCGTTATTCTGTCCCTCATCCCCTACTACATGACCTCATAGACTGCTACGAGAATTGCTACCGTCAGGTCATTCTGAACTCGATATATGCAGATGGTACTTTTCTAAGTGAAATGCGATCAAGGAGGCTGATCGCAGAGAGGAGGCGCACATTCAATGTAGTGGTGGTGATGTTTGACTCGGACGCGCCGGCGCCAGCTCTTAGCGTCAGGCGGATGCCCGTGTATGAAAAATTAATGAGGTGACTTACTGTCTATGAGTCTGCATATGCCTGAATACTGTGCCAGATCTAACAGAGCAGATCAAGTATGATCGGCTAGTACGATGGAAGTCAGTCGTCCCTTCAGGCATGGACAAAGGAGTTCAAGAGTGACCAGTGACAAGTGATGGCTGGCAGGAAGACTGTAGAGCAAGCATTTCAGGGTCCGGAAGGTAAGACAGGAAGAGATAAATAGGTGTCATGTCTCATTAGCATCAGGAATTGAATTGCTCGAAATATGGGCGAAAGGGGTCACGTTTCCGCAGCTGTAATTGAATGATAAAGAAAGGGAAATCTCTTTGAAGAGAACCGGGTTCTCAAGCCATATTTTATTGCATAGGGCTAGAAATAGAGGCTCGCTCGTGATATCGAGAATGAAGATGGAACGCGACAGCACAGCCACATACCGCGGCAAATTGAAATTTGCCTCGGCTTCTCCGTTTTTGGTTGATTTCTGAATTACCGATTCTTTCCAAAGAACGAGGAGGAGGAGGAATATTTTATTCTCAATGACAGAGGGTTATAGCAAGGCGTAATTGTCTTGAGCAGCGCCAAATCTGCTGGACAGACTCTGGGTCGGCTTACGTAATTTCCGGTGATTAGCGAACTTGCTACCTTACTCTTTACTTCACTCTCAATGAGTCGACGAGGTCGACAATAGTTTACTGTTGTTTACCTGAGCTTGTACTAGCGGAGTCGACCAATAACATCTGTTTCCCTGTTTCCCTACGGCCACAGCTTCACGGTAGTTGTGGTTAAGCATTCAATCCCGATGTCTTCCTATTGGTGGGCACACTCTGTACGGTAGGCAGAAGGTAACATTTTCATGTTTTAGACCCAATGTATATATGTAGGGACAAGCAGTTCGAATAAAGAACACATATCACTCTGAGATTTAGATTGTGGAAAATGCGAGGTAGTGGCGAAGCCGCCGAGCGAGCTTTTTGCACCACTAAGTACTTTTCCACATCTGATAAAGGTGTATCTTATTTAACTTAAATGAGCAGTTATCCAAAGCTACCGTGTCGAAAACGGATACAATTCAGATACAGCCCACTGTTTTTTTGTATAAAAGGAAAGAATCGGCGACCGGCAACTGCCGCTATTGGATTTGATTCCGTTTGCCTCCGACCAATGCCGACTCTGAACAAATATTCCTTCTTCCCTCCCTAATTGCAAGTGGCGTATATTTTGTTGCTTGTTTTCTCTTTGCGGCTTACTTGGTTCTCCTATGTTTGTCTAATACAGAATTTAGTCAAGAGGTCAAAAGTCAAAAGTCTGGTACCAGTGACTCAAAATTCGTATAACCCTCTGATTTCTGTTTGGAAAGGTTCTCGTCGCTGCCTCAATGGTAAGTATTTCAGATATGCCATGGTAGAAGCACTTAATCTGCAAGAAAAAAATCTACTCCTATGGCTCTGGACCAATTCCTCACAGGAGGTCGATCAAGGACCAACTTTGCTCCATACCTCAGGGTGCCCCCTATGCAATAAATTGCACTTATACCGTAGTCAACGAAGCTCTATCTCTCCGTGCTTTGGTACAACTTTCTTCTGTGCGATTTCATTCCCCCACCTCCTACAGAAATGACTGGCCCTGCCGAAATCGCGTAAGCACACTCTATTTTCTCCTTCCAAACGGTCTGACGAATTTACTTCAGCCACGGGCCAATACTCATAGGCCTGATGTTCAATACCTTGCTGTTTGGAGTGGTAATAGCTCAGGTGTATATCTACATGACGACGTATCAAAAGTGCGTTTTCTACTCTTTCGTATATAAATATACCTGATGAGGGTATCAATCTATTTAGAAGAGACAGGTTATGGATGAGAGCTTTCGTACGTCGTTCAATGTTCACAGTCGATTATTTGCTGATTGGTGGCACTCAGGTTGTCTTGTTATTCGTGGCCAATCTAGTAAACTCTGTCTTTATCATGGCGTACGTATACATCGCGTTGATCAAACATTTTGGTCTGTACCCATACACATTGCTCCTGCGTAAACCGTCGCTGATAGCAGAAACCCCTAGATGACGTTCCTTACCTTTCCAACGCAACCTGGCGTGAGTTCTCGGCGACAGCGGGTGATATATCAGCGGGACTCATTTATCTATAGTATTCGCCACTGACCCTGCCTTGACGGGCATCATCGCTGGCGCTGTACAATTATTCTTCGCATGGCGCGTCAAAGTTCTCACATCGAACTGGTATCTCGGCTCCCTCGTTACTGTCCTAGCCCTGGTGGGCATCGGTGCCTCCATCGCAACAGCCTCTGCGACCGTGGCCACCGGCACTTTTACAAAGTTCCAAGAATTCCAATCGATTGTAATCGTATGGCTCGTTTCTGCATGCGTGGGGGATTTCACCATCACTGCCATTTTGGTGTGGTATCTGAGGAAGCACAAGACGGGTTTCCAAGGCTCGGATGAATTGGTCGATAGGATTATCAGGGCGACGGTTCAAACTGGGTTGATCACAAGTGTCATGGCTATCATTGATCTGATTGTCTACTTGGTCGATCCGTCGGGCTTGTGAGTGCGCTATGGGTTTTATGCTCTCTTTTTATAATGTTCGTCTAGGCATCTGTTGTTCAACTTGACCCTTGCGAAACTGTACACCAACACACTCATGAGCTCGCTCAACTCTCGTTCTGGATGGTCATACTCGAACTCTAACCAGGATTCTCATTCGCAGAGTGGACTGGTTAGCACGTCGGGCGTCGTTGGGTCGGGATCCAGAGGAAGGAAAGGGACAGGAACCATTACGCGTCCTGAGGTCTTCGTACATGTTGAACAGCATGAGTTGGGGGATCTACGCCCGCAGGGGATCGTGACACCGAGGTTCGTCATCGAGGATATGAGCAAAGGGCAGGATGTGGGAGATGACAATTCGCTGAAGAGGAGGGAGGAAGACTCCGAGGTCTGGGATGATAGTGCGAAGAGGGACGATGCAATTGTATAACTGATTGTTTAATTTATTAGTAAAATAATATTTTCATTGGTTTATATTAAATGGATATAGTATCCAAGAGAAAAAGGACCTCGTCGAAAATGAGTATTGTAGGCGCGCTCATTTCCTTTTGTAAGTAGCCGTATCAGGTCGTTGTAGTCAAGAGGGTAATATGTCGCTTGCTATCGAATTTCCCATAAGGTTGTCACTCACCTGGAGTCAATGAAATTGGATGACCCCGTTGCTCTTTCCAAATTCTTCCTAAATCTCATCGATCTAACCACTACACCAAGCCTCGTGGCCTGAAGGTCTACTTGTCCAGCGACCTGTCGGTCAGTTTCGAGTGACAGTAAGCTTGACATACCGCTAGAAACACTAGATATAACGTTCGGAATCGACACATACAACACAATGACTTATATCGCGTCTGAGTCGCGTCGCGTGAAGTCCCTTACTCTGGGCCCCGATTGGGTTGCGGAGTTTGAATAATATGAACTTGTTGAACGAGCTACTCGGCACGCTGAAGCTCTCATGTTGTGAAAAACGGGGGATGAATAGATCAGTTCGTTCCCAGTTAGTACATGCGCGGTGTCAGGCCAATAGTATTTGTTGTAAAAGTGTGTGTAACGGAGGTTATGGTTGCAGTGGTAAACTACGAGACTTGACTGTGTGAGAGATGTGGGTGAGAGTGAGAATATGAATATCTTATTATTAGTGGGCTGGTCTGCCCTGTATATATACTACAAGGTGGATACTTCTAGAATATACTACTATCTACTAGTGTCCATGTCTGACTCATTGCTGAGTGAGCAGACAGGCGATCGAGTCAAGGAGAAGGTGCGCAAAGGTTCGCGCGCTTCAACGTTGCTCCGATTGCCGGATTGCCATATGCGGCTGAGCGCGTCTTCAACACTCCCCCTCAAGACGGCAATAGGCCTAATTCGCGAACGAACTTCTCATGCTTGGGTCTCGGCAATGCTTTCGTAAAAATGTCGGCAACCATTTCGTCGGTGGGGCAATACAATAGTTCAATAACCCCGGATTCTACTTTTTCGCGGACAAAATGATTCTGCACGTCAAAATGCTTCGACCGCGCGTGATATTGTGGATCTCTGGCGATGGTGATCGTGGATTGGTTGTCTTCAAATACCAGAGTAGGTTCTTCTTGAATGTAACCCAATTCGGCTAAGAAATTGCGATTCCAGATTGCTTGATGCATTGCATGTGCTAGAGCCGTGTATTCTGCTTCTGTGGACGACAAGGCAATGGTCAACTGTTTCTTGGATGACCATGCAAATGCTCCACCTCCCAACAGGTAGGTATAGCCTGAGACTGACTTTCGGTCATCTGGGTTGGATGCATAATCTGCATCTGTGTATCCAGCACTGAGAACCTCGCATTCTTTATTGGCTCGGAAGGTGAGTTTTAAGTCCTTTGTTCCAGATAGATACCTAAACACTCGCTTTACAGCTGACCAGTGTTCGGGACCTGGGTTATTTGAGAACTGGCTTAGCAACTGTACAGCGTATGCGATGTCAGGCCATGTGCAAATCGCGGTGTACATCAATGAGCTGATAGCAGACTGATATCTGCCTTGGATGGTAGGCTCAACATGTTCATCAGCTGGTCACTTTCGCAGGATGACATTAGGATCAAGTGGAGTGGTAATGGGTGATGCATTGTGGAGGCCGAAACAGGTGAGTATCCCCTTGATATATTGTTGCTGGGATAATGAGATGGTGTTGTGGTCACAGTTTCTCTCTATTTCGATCCCAATGATTTTTTCGGCTCTCCCATATCTTTGATGTTGAATAGCCCTGCTAACTCCTTTTTTACTCTGTCTAGATCCTCAGGTATTTCTGCAAAGATCAGCAGGTCATCAACCCATACAGTCAGGAATACTGTTCTGCTGTTTTGGACATGTTTATAGACACAATGGTCGACTTCAAGCTTTGAGAATCCAATGGAGGTGAGTTTCCTATTGAATTCACAGTTCCACTCATGTCCTGACTGTTTTAACCCATAGAGAGTCTTGTATAATTTGCAGATGTGTCCTGATTCATCATTGTAGCCTGGAGGCTGGTGCATGTATATTTCTTCCTCAAGTTCTCCATTGAGGTAAGCTCCTCTAATGTCCATTTGACTGATTTCGAGGTTTTTGATGGCAGCTATACCTAGTGCAGCATGAACAGATTCGAGACGGATGACTGGTGCAAATGTTTCTGTAAAATTGACTCCTGGAATCTGTGAGTAGCCTTGTGCTACAAGGCGGGCTTTGTAGTGTAGAACTTTTCCATGCTCATCATATTTCTTCATGTAGGTCCATCTGCAGCCTATGGTTTCATGTCCCTCTGGTAGATCCTCAAGCTTGTAAGTCCCCATTTCTCTAATCATTGATATTTCCTCATCCATAGCCTTCTTCCATTCAGGCCATTCTGCTAATTCTTGTGCCTCTGCAAGGCTTCATGGGAAGTTGTCATGATTAATGTACTTGCTGTTACTGGTGATATAGCTTTGAGTCATTGCAACATTTGTTGATTCTGGGGGATGTTCGGATAGGGCCAATGGAGTTCATGATAGTGCTGCTTTCCATGCATTGGGGTTGTTGAGCTTGTGGTAGTCATGATTACTAGTGATATGTGAGGTGCATCATATTGCTTCTGGTGCTAGCTCAGGGGTTTCTTTGGTTTCAGGCTGTAGCGATGTGGTTTGCTGATTTCCTTCTTCAGCTCCCTTTGGCAATAGCGGATTGTTCATCTCTGCTGCCTCCCCCTCAAGCTGCACATTGTCTGTGCTTTGTTCTATAGCCATGGGCTCAATAAACTTGTAGTTCCAGGATTCTCAGATTGTGCAAAGTTCTGCATCATAGTATTTGATAACTGTTGCATTCTCTGTGAATCCTACAAAGATATGTTTCTTTGCTTTTCCTGAGTTTCTGCCCAGCTTTGAAAGACTGATTCCTTCCCATTTGATCCAGACTGCACAACCAAACTCTTGTAGGTGTGAGACATTGGGTTTTCTTCCTGTCCATGCTTCTTCAGGTGTTTTCCCATCAAGAGCTCACATTGGTGCATGGTTTCTGATGTATGCTGCATATTCTATTGCTGTCTCCCACAGGAATGATGGTACATTGTTGGCTATCATCATGGCTCATGCTAGCTCCACTAGTGTGTGATTAAAGCATTCAGCTACACCATTAGATGAGTGTGCATATGATGCTGGTGTGAGTAGTTGAATCTCTTTTTTCTTTAACCATTGTTTGACCTCCCCACTAGTGAGTTCCTTTGCATTGTCAACATGTAGTGTCTTTGGTGTGAATCCATGCTGTGTTTCGATGAAGGTGACATATTCTTTAATCTTCTGGAATGCTTTTGACTTTGATTTCATGAATTCAGGTGTACATCACCAGGTTGCATCATCTGTGAGTGTGATGTTGTATTTTGACTTCTGCATGGACTCAACTTGGGCTGGTCCCCAGATGTCATCATGTGTGGTTTCCCCTGATTTCTCACTTAGATGTTTTGCTTCTTGTGGGAATGGACAAAGAGTCATCTTGGCTTGAATGCAAGCTTCACATTGACTGAGTGGAGGTGAGTTGTCATTGACTATGAATCCTTCCACCAATCCTTCTCTCTTCAATCATTCTAACCCTAACTTCCCTAGGTGTCCCATGCATTTGTGCCAAGCATCCCATGTGTTCTTATTTTTGGTGTCAGTGATGTTTGACTGTTCTTATACAGTATCACATGCTTGAGCATTCATCAAATACAAATGGCATGTCTTCTTTCCTTCCGCTGATATGCCGTCTATGCATTCACACCTAGATTTTGCGATTTTGTAACAATACTATTGCACATCTATCCTATACTAGTGATACATAGAGGACTATAGCTGAGGCTTCGAGCTGATAGTTAAAAGCAGTAAGCAACTGGTAGAGCCAGGACTTAGATGCAACACCATTAGTGGGTTAAATCTACCAGCTGGCCAGACTAGTAACTCGAATGCTAGCAGGACTAAGTGAAATACAGCCACTAGCAAATGAAGGATGCTACTAGCACACAAAAACCAGGAGCAGAGTACACAGATCTCGTCAAGTTCTGTCACTAGCAGCCCAGACTGGGCATAAATGCCTAAGTCAGGATAACTAGTCACATGGCAATCTTGAAACAGGACTTAGAAATAAATTAGGAATGGATTAACCTTGAGCCCGGATCTGACTATTTCGATATAGATCTCTTATGATCGATGCTAGTGGAGCCGGACTGCACCCTCGATCATGATCGGATAGCTGTTACAGGCACCAATATCCGGATATCCATATAACCGCGTTACTAGGGCATGTAGTTGTGCCAAGGGTGCGGAAAGACCAACTGTGGAGTCTCTAGACCGAATATTTGAAAAGAAAACAGACTAGACCGACTATTGTGTGATTATTCACCATTATTCATGACTAGCCAAGAAATCCTTACCAATATACCCTATACCCAGATAATATTTATAGTTTTGCCTCAGTAGTATATAAGTAGTGGGATGGGCACTCGTGCAAAGCAGGCAAGCCATCCCCGCAGTTGAGCCCTCACTGGTAGTAACTGGTGTCCCCAATTAAAGGCTTTTGTGCTTGACCTCGACGAAGTGATTAATAGTCGCTAAGTCACCCATAGAATTGCATTGAATTGAAGTCCATTAGAGTCACTGTTGTGTCCTGCAAAGGTCCGGAGTGTTTTGAAGTTAGTTCAAGCAAAGTTCTCGGAGTTATAGTTTATTCTTAGGCCAAGAGCGCCACTAGTCAGCCAAGAGTGCGACTGGTCAAGTGTTTATCACTTGTAGGAAGCAGTATAGGGCCAAGAGCGCCACCAGCCTGAAGCCGTTTCAGTCAGAACGAGCGCAGTAGCTCAAACCAAGTCACTCTTATCTAATTGTGTCTTACCCACCCCACTAGTACGAGTAGTACTTTGTATAAACTCACTAGTAACGAATAAAACGTCTTAAAGACAATTGTACTTGATTATTGAAGTCTGCAGAGTGCTTCCATCGTACTCGAAACCGCCCGAATTCAATATTGGTGATTAAGTGTAGAGTAGTAAGAGGTTTAGTGTGATTGGTGTTCATTGCCATTCCCTAATTCTTTTGTCACTCGCCGTTACCAAGCACATCACCGCCAGGATTTTCCCATCCTTTCAGAGAAACTGGACTATGCTATTCTTGAATGAAGCTTCCATACCAGCATTGTCAAGCCTGCTGATGGAGATTAGGTTGTTTACAGCATTTGGTGCATAGAGTGTATCTTTCAGTTTGTGAGTGACAGTTTTCCCATTGACTTTGTAGTCTAACAGGACTGTTCCTCAGCCTAGTGCCTGAACAGATGTATTTCCAATACCTGCAATGGTCATAGCCTTGAGTGGCTTGAAGTCTATGAAGGTTTCTCAGTGATTGGAGATATGTGAGGTTGTTCTGGAGTCAGATAGCCAGCTATAAGTGGAGAAATGTGAGTCAAATTGGGGCTTAAACTCTATATTATAAGCAGCTTCGACAATATCATCCTTCACATTTCCTGAATCTTTTGCCTGATTAGACCTTTCCTTCATCTTCTTTCCCTGCTTTCTTCCTGGACCTTTCCCTTCTTGGTCACCACTCTTGGACCAACACTGTGCTGATGTGTGGCCTTGCTTGTGGCAGTTCCAACACTCGACATCATCAGAGACCTTCCTCAATGTGGAGTTCTCTCGGCTACCTCTGTTGCCTGTCTTTCCATTATTGCACCCATACATGGCAGCTTTGCTTCCACCAGATTTTTCAATCTGTTGACAGTTCTCTTTAAGAATGATGGCAATGAACTCATGTGACATGACTGTTGGGTTATTTCCAGTGGATCCTAGGTATGCTGATGTGAACTGGTTCCAGGATTCTGGTAGTGATGATACAAGCAGCATCAGGAAGTCTTCATCAGTGATGATACTCCCCAGCATGCCAAGCTCTTCCTGGATTTGGCACATTTCTGTGGTGTGCTCAACAATGTCTGTGGACTCATCAGCCACAGTGCAGTAAAGACAGCATCAGTGTGCGAGTATTCCCAATTTTCCTCTAGCTTCTTTTACTAATTTAAGCTGCATTCACATTTTGGCCGATGTTTTTGCCCCCACAATGTGTATCATCTGCAAGTCACTCAATGTGAGCTTGATTTGTGTCTGTGCTCATCTGTCTCCCTCTTCCCACTTTGTGATTTTGTCCATTTCTTCCTTAGTTGGTGAATTTGGGTCTGTCAGAACCAGTTTATTCAATGTTCCATTGGCATACTTCAACAGGGCTCGTTCTTGCAGGATTGCAGTGATGTGATGCTTCCACAGAACCCAGTTGTGCTCCTGGAGTAGCTCAATGCAGAATAATGATGAGGGTGTGGTGTCGGACATGATATATGGGGAGGACTGTAGTTCAGCGAGGTAATTAATTATGGTGAGTCTTCTGTAGATTAGTTAGGGCTGGGGCCCATAACCTGTTGTAAAAGAGTGTGAAATGGGGGTTATGAGTGCAGTGGTAAACTCCGAGACTTGACCGTGTGAGAGATGTGAGTGAGAGTAAGAATATTAATCTATATTATTAGTAGGCTGGTCTGCCCGGTATATATACTACAAGGTGGGTACTTCTAGAATATACTATTATCTACTAGTGTCCATGTCTGACTCATTGCTGAGTGAGCAGACAGGCGATCGAGTCAAGGAGAAGGTGCGCAAAGGTTCGCGCGCTTCAACGTTGCTCCAATTGCCGGATTGCCATATGCGGCTGAGCGTATCTTCAACAGGAACACTCTCAAGCACTACATCCTATGGAAGTAAGTACTTGCATAAAATGGAGTAGCCATTGAAGTAGCTAGATAACAAACCAATTGAAGATAATATATAACTAAAACAATAACAAATGATACCCTTCCACACAACTTGGGTTCTTCAGGCTTTGGTGACTCATTTTCCTGCATTTAAGCGGTTACATTTTGGCTACTTATCAAGTTGGTGGGACAGACCTTTGCCTGATTGAATCCTGGTTTTTACTGCGTTTTGATATGACAGTAATTGTTTTCGAAGCCCAATTAAGGCTAGAAGATGCAAATGTTTCAATTGGTACAAGCCAAGCACTCCGTGATTTTCCATCAGCAGGGGGAAATTCAGGTTGTTCAATGGGCCCTATATCCACTGCCTTCGTAGTCACGTAGAATTTTATGAAGCAGATGTCTTCATCTTGGCCATCTGGGACGCCGACTCCCAGAGGTTGCATAGCGGAGTTTCCATGACCAAGAGTAAGTTTAGAATCAGAGCCCTTTCTGAGACATGGGTCAGCGGAGTCTCCGGTTTGACTCTTCTGTGAAGAGTACCAAATATCTGAGGAGCCAAGTAGTCAGTTTCAAGAAAGATCTGGTGGGTATAAACATACCGATTACAGATTTGGAGGCATCAAAGTATAAGACATTGACGTATAAATCGGTACCACGTTTGTTATAGATTGTAAACCCATATAAATTTCGCCGATCCTCCAAAGGCAGGGACGTGTCCACGACAACCTCAACGAGGTCACTATTGCCTACCTTCTTTAGTGCGACTTCACCCTCAAGCGCACGCCATTGCGAGGGCCCATCCTTCACCACTTTTTTCATTTCGATGCGGACGAAGTCTTCAATGGAAAATAGACTTTGCCTGGTTAGGTGAGAGGTGAAGTGTGCATAGCGATTGAGAAAATCTCGGATGTCTGTCTGGGCGTGGACTGGGCATGAGGAGTAACGGGGGAAAAAAGAAAGGAACACGTTGACTCTTTTCCCTCGGTCAAAGCAAACAACCTTTGCGTCAACCTTCAAGCATAGATCCGCGTCATCTGGGCTTTCGACGCGGATGACACAAGCTATAAGCCTGGATTCGTTGCTATCAGCAAGAATGCGGTCCAGGACGCCCGGGTTGTTGCAGTAGGTGTTAAGGGGGGGTCCGAAAGCTTTCCATAATCGAGCATACCAGGGGGACCGTTCGGTATTCAAGGTGAAGACATTGGAGTCAGAAGGAGTAGGCGTAAGGTAGGACACAGCGTCTTCCACCTTTGTCACCGTCGATCTCGCGAGGAATTTGGGGTTGTGCGAATCGGAGTCAAATATTTCGAAAATCGAATCCTTCTTGATGCCATGAAGGAGCCCTGCGTGTAGAACAAGATCGCGCCCCATATCTCCTTTACGACAAGGGATCATAGAACTACTGGCAGGTTCCTGCCAGCAGTCAAACAGACGTCGGCGGACATACTTTCCATCCAATTGTGGTTTCTGGCTATTCATCCATAGGGCTCAGTAGAGTGATACAAACTAATTCAATACTCACCTTTGAATGCCAGTGCGAAGAGATTGTATAAGTGATAAGTATGTCGGCGGAAGATCTTCTAGGACGGACTCTTTGAGGGCTCTCAGCAGAACCTTCGTAAATATGCCTTCCCTATCTTGCTCTCGGGCAGACTCTTCGGACCCGCAGGCCGCCAATAAAACATGCGAGCGAAAAAATGAATTTGAAAAACCTAATATGTCACGGTCCTTGTCCAATCTAGTCGAAGATTCACTTGAGTAGATGTGCTCGTCACAAGTCGGCGACAGTTCTTGGATGCTTCCAAAGCTTCGGACGCGTGACTCTGAAGTGTTATGTCCACGATTCATTCCAGCAGCATGGCAACAGTCGAGTATTAAGGTCTGAGAAAGCATCAAAAGCGATGTACGCGTTCTAGGACCTGCGACGTACGATGTTGTTACCTTTCGCTTTTGATAGATCAAGGAGGAGTCGGCCAATTGTTCGATCTGGGATCCCTTCAATCTTTTTTCCGTATCCTTCTGGGGCATTGATGTCAGCAGGACACAGCATCTCGACATTTCCGTTGGGAGTTTCCCAATTTTTCCATGTTTTTGGCTTGTGAGCGATAGCCCCATGCCCGGCGAAGTATATGATGATCGCCACTTCGCCTGGGATGATCCTTGGATTGTTCTCGAGTTCTCTAAATTTTTGGATGATAGCCGATCGTGTTGCCTGCCCATCGCGAAGGTTAATAATATTGTCCTTTGGAACACCCCGGCACTCCAGGAGATAGTTCTCAAAGTTGTCGGCGTCTCTAACGGCACCTCGTAAACATTCGTTTGGCACCCATTGGTATTCGTTGATACCAATAACCAGCGCGAAGGTTTGGTGCGTCTGCCTACAAGTTCAGAACGTTCATGATTAGCTATTATGAAGTCTCAAAAGCTCATATTCTTACGGAACAAGAGCGCTTCCGCCTATGGGCTCTCTTGCTGCTTGTCCTCCCTCCGTGCTCGAATCTGTGCAGTCGTGACGGACAAAATAAGACAACAAAAGGGGCCATCTTACCATTGCTTGAATCTTTGAATATAGCGCTAAAAAACGATCTGATAATACTGAGAACCTCTCCCATGTTAGAAGTATTCGGGTGTCAAGGTGTGATGCGAACGCTAGTTGAGAGGAACTAGAGGGTGAACGGCGACTCTTTCTTGAGGGGCAAATATATATACTTCTGGCGCGGAGATTCCCCTTGGAGATCCGTCATCGGGTCTCATAAGTGCGCGCTTAGATTTAGGCCTATTCAGATATAACGAAAGCACAATTTACAGGGCACACATAGATCGAAACGTCACAAAATATCTTTTGTCTGCATCCTGACATGCCCGGAGGGTTCTAGTCTCTTCGAAGTCACGCCACAAGAGGACTTACGAGATAGTGCCCTGTTTATAGTTAACAAAGATACATTCCAAAAAAGTAAAGGGTTCAATGGATTGAACCATGCTATAGTTATGTTGTGATTGACACTTATCTTGGTTCCTGCAATCGGCTAATAGACTCGGATGGGAAATGGTTTGGTAAGATTCCTAATATGAATTCACGCGCTAAGATGTGTTCACAAGACTTGCCATTGTGTCCTGGTGATCTGTCGCGCTGTGAAGGAACCTGGACGCTTGATGTGAGCACAGAAACGCAAAAGAAACGAACCAGTATAAAATATTCACAAATTGAGCGTCTGATGTACAGCGCACTTGAAGACAATCGTTAATTAATCGCCAAGTGCGGGAGCTACGTAGTACACCCATCAGTGATCGAAGTTGGAACACAACTCCGGGGGTAATCGGCCCGTTGTTAACTAGATGACGTCATCCAGGGTCCAAATAACCTTGACGCGACGCAGCTTGTGCTTGTTTGACTTTTTCCTTCTCGTCGACCATGTCGCGCACCCTTTTGCTCACTATCTGCAGCCCGTCACGATATCCCTTTTGTTTTCATGGCGCTCCTTCTCGCGATCCTTCATTATGCGTGATAAGTTAGCCTACTCTCGTTCTTTACTGTCTGACGCGCTTCAAAGCACCACTACGTTTTCGATGGCACTATGCCGATGTTGTCACTGCATACATCTGATAATAGCGGATCGTCAGCCAAATGGTGCCTAGCCTATATTTTCTACTGATGCCATTACTAACATCCTTCTTACATTAGCTAAGCACTGAGACCGATTTTCAGCCGCATATATGCGGATGGAGACCACCTGATAGGACCCTGTTATCATGGGGATCCAGGCTGCAGAAGCGAGGTCGTAGTCCTTAAATTGAAACTTGAATGTCCTAGAACACAACTCCCCTCGCTGATAGGCACTAGCGCCGATTTATAACATTTTCTTTCCTGTGGCGTAGGCAGGGACACGAATAATGGGGTAGGACTAAGGCTGGTGCGTAGACCCTTGTTATAGCTCCTTGGGCTCGAGGTAGGTGCGATAAGTTCGTAGTCCTTTCAGTGAGGCTGATGGTTGTTCTGCGTCATTCCTCGCAGGGGAATATATTTGATGGCTCGTACAGTCTATGATATTTAAATACATATACAATTACAGGGAGCGAGGTTCCATCAAAGCACGCCCACGCGCCTCCAGTAATTGACGTACTCTTCGACTTCCTTTCGTCCAACCACACCGGATTCTCTCATTCCCCTCGAATCCTTCCTCGCCTCGTCCGTTCCAAGCACTACCCCACCGCTGGCCATCCTCTCGAAATCTCGTTCCAAAAACCCAATCAGCTTGTTCACCTGCTCATTGCCTCTCACTCGCTCAAGCCACTCCGCATAACCCACGACCGGTATCCCAAGTATATCCGCCAGATTATCGATAACAGCCGTCCACTCCTGCCGAGCAGGATTCTCCATGTGATATATCGGCTTGAAGCGGTCGGAAAATAAGAGCTCGACCACGATCTGACCGGCACGGTTGACAGGTAGCCAAGAAAGCGTTCCCTCTAGCTTAGGAAGGGCTCCGACGGCCTTGCTCGCACCCACCACGACGGGGAAATGTTCGCTCTCGTTCCAAGCGCCGGCTCCCTCTGCTCCAGTCATTTGTCCAATCCTCACAGAACTCCCTCGGACCTTCCCCTCAAGCGAGAGCAATAGCTCTTCACACACCCACTTGGCCTCTGGGTACCCAAACTCAGCCGTCGATTCCGGCGGGACAGGTTGTTCTGGTACCGGCTGCGAGGGATACCGACCGACAACGGCAATCGACGAAGCGAATAGGATGCGTACGTCCTTCGCTGACGACCTCTGGGCTACCTTGACCAAGTTGACGAGCCCCCGAACATGTCCCTCGAAACTGTCCAAGCCTCGGGAAAAGTTAACCGGCCACGCGTTGTGGATGATGTGTGTCACGTCGTCGACACCGTCTAACTGGTCGTCGACGTCACCGAGATCGGGAATTTCGAGCATATGGATCTTGTACCAGTCGATGATGCCAGCACCTCGTCTTTGCATCTCCGCCTCTTGCCTCTCTCGCCCACCGCGCCGGTTAATGCAGACAACACGTTTGACCTCCGGATCCTTAGCCAATCTCGCTAGGAGGAAACATCCCAAGCTTCCTGTTGATCCAGTGAGAATGACCACCTTGCTTCCCAACATCTCAGCCCGGTACTTTTCTAGCATCTTCCGCATTTTTTCTTCCCTTCCTATCCCTTCAGAAACATACCTCCCAGCCCTCACTTCCTCTATTGCTGACAAAAGCCTCCTCGCTGTTGAATGACGATACACAAAATCTGTCTCGAGGTCGACCTTCAACGAACGTCCGATCCTCCTTCGTATCCTCGCAGCCTGCAATGAGTCCATTCCGCACTCGAAAAAGTCCTTCATTTCGGGAATGACATATCCCAGGACCTCCTTCAGTACCCGGGCGACCCATACACTCGCATCGGCATCCATGATCGGCTCCTCCTCCTCCTCCGCGTCTTCGTAGCTCTTCGCAATCTCCTTTTCCCACTTCTCCCAGCTCGCCTTCCTGGCGATACTCCCCTTATCCGTCCTCACTAACTCGCCAGGGCTAATGAAAACCACCATCTCCCTCGGTACTTTGGCATGCTTGTCAGCCAGCTCATTTGCTTTCTCGAGGAAAGCCCCAAATTCTGCTGATGGTTCGCCCTCGACTTCGACGAGGATGCCACATCCCTCCCTGCCCTGCCCAAATACCAAGACGCCCCTTACCCCAGGGCATTCTCCCAGAGCTTGTTCCATACCACTCGGGCGGACCTTCTCCCCATTGGCGAGAACGACGAGGTCGTCGCTCCGACCGAGGATGCGGTATTGGTTTTCCTTGACTGGGTTACCAACTAGGTGATCCTGAACGACGTAGTCCTCCTCCCAGCCTGGTGCCCGACCGCTTAGCCGGTATGTACCCTCACCAAGAGGAGTGAACGTTAGCGGGATGTCCTGTCTTGGGATAAGATAGTGCCAGTCGTAGTTGGCAGGAACGTGTTGGACGACGGCGATCGCTCCAATTTCTGTCGCACCTGTTCCGAAGGATAAGGTCAATGAAGGAGGAAGGATCAGGCAATTACTCACCCCAATGATTGAGGAGCTTGACTCCTCGATGCACCAGCTCTTCGCCTGTTACCTCCTTCAATGGAGCGCCACCTACTGCGAGCACATCGAGACGCTTGAGCGCGTCAACACCACCAGGTATCGTGAGGAGGTCTTCGACAACGGAGGGGACGGAGAGCATCAAACCGACGCGATTGAGGACTGTATGCGCCATTCCATTCAAGTGGCCATTCGTGCCGTTCATTTTAACTCCATTCGTATACCCGTTCGCACAGAGTGCATCCAAAACCTTCAATTGTCCCCTGCCAGTCGGTATCGTGCCCGCGCCAGGGAGAACGAAAGGTAGTCCAATGCTGAGCGAAAGCATGGGCGCCAACAATCCAAAACCCTAAAACATGTCAGAAAATGCGTAACCTTTCAAGGATCCTACGTACATGATACAGAGGCAATGTCGACACGTTCCATCCTAGTGCTTCGACATGTTCCGGCGTGAAGAGATGGTCTTGGCCGTATCCTAGGACGTATCCGTGAGCGTGATAGATGGGTTTCGGAAGGCCTGTCGTTCCAGAAGAGTGGAGGATGATTGCTGTGCGTTCGGTGGTGTTAGAGGGTGGATGGGACGGTAGAGCAATATCGGGCGCCGACGTTTTTGAGAGGAGTTCGGTGTACATTGGGGCTTCTATCCATATTGGCGCGTCAGGGGAAGGGGAAGGGGTAAGCCGGGATGTGAGAGGTGATGTGAGGACTAGTTTGGGATTGGGCTCTGTTCTGGAGAGCAGGTGGTTAATTGCGACGGGCGTTAGTCGTGCGGAGAGAAGGAGAACCTGGAATTGAGATGCAGAAGGGAAGGAAACAAGTGAAATGGTGACTCACAGGCACCCCGACTCTCATACCTGCTGCTACCCAGATGAACAACCCCACATCACTTCCCATAAGGACCGCGATTCCTCCCTTTTCTTCACCACCGCCCACCCCATGCTCGACTAACCACTTTGCTGCCACGTCCACACCGTGTGCGAGATCCGCAAAGGTAATCTTCCTCCCTAGCTCATTGACATCGTGTGATTGAGGATGCAACTGCAGCGCGAACACCCTGTTGCCGTTAAACCGTGCATTGTACTCGATAGCCTGAGGGAGTGTCCGCACACCCTCCGTAATACAGGGCTCGTATCCGAGATTGAATTTGGGTCGTACGAAGGACATGGGTATTATGGCTAGACTGCTCCATCTCCGTGGCGTGTCGTTTTAACACTGCGAAGGTGGATGAACAAGCCTATCCACTCAGAGTCCCGAGGGCGAGGTACGGATAATCGGAGTTTAGGATCTACCGGTAAGTGGGCTGTATAGTTTTTAAGCGCGGCGGCGGCGGCGTTCGCAGTGGGTGAAAAGATGATTGATGCAAATGATGCGAACATTTTGATTCATTCGGCCATTTTCGAGGTTAAGAATTTGGATTCATAATCTCAAGTCTACGCAGATATAAAGCAGTATGGCCGTGTGGCGTAATGGCAACGCGTCTGACTACGATGGATTATCAGGAGATTGCAGGTTCGACCCCTGTCTCGGTCATAATGAAGTGAGATGTTTTTGTGCTGTGCTACAAGCACTTTAACAAATTAGAATTTGGCAGTGAGCACACGTAAAATTTTCTTACCTTTATTTGGCAGGGACAAACCGAACTGGGAAGTTTTCACCGATCCCCCGGGGGGGTTGACGGGGCCGACATTGCCCGATACTAGTGATAACTCACAAAAAAAAAAACTAACAACTCTTACCAGCGAGGGAAATTTGGAGTGAAAACTCCAACAGCCGCTGGTGTTCTGTCAGTCCTATTGGTCCGAAATCCCGGAGTTCATATCCACTCCCTTCTTCGTTCTTACCATCATCATCAGTGATCACTAGCATTGTTTGACGTCTTACCCGGATTCCGCTTTACCGCCGTCTCGTGTTCTTACTTCAAGCTCAGTCGCATGGTGCTGATGAAGACAACCACACCCTCTATTCTGTTGCTATCCTTCACAGGATGAGCCTAGTTCAACGACCCGTAGGCATTTCCTGGGATGCATTGATTTGCTTCGCCCACTGTTCAACGACTTGTAACAATAGTCTGAAAACGGTGGCGGTGATTCGGTAGTTCAAGATAAGGGAATTCCTTTCTTCACCCGTAATGGCTGACCTCAACACTTCGTAACGGGTCCCGCCCCGCACGCGCTGATGGCCGCCTGCAGAAGGTACTTACCCTATGACGCCGCGTAATGTCCCTTCTTACCTACCAATACTCGGCAGTCAACACGTCCTGCATATGCTCCAAATTTGTCTGCGCATTCGGTATCGCTGGTCCTCTTTTTCATCACACGTGAACTACGAGTAGCTGTGAAATTCCGACAATTCCCAAGAAGAGCAGGCAAAGCACCTGCGATTCATGCAGGAGGCCGTTTCGATTAATGATGACAATCCGACAAAAAAGAATAAATGAGTAAAAAAGCTAGAGGTGGGCAAGTGCAACCAACGTTAACGATGGAAGTACATGCAGGTTCCTCCTACGCCATCGCTGTCTCACCTCACTCCAGCCTCTGACACGAAGGAATTCATCAACTCGATTTTAAACACAACAAATCATTACTGGTCATTTCCGGGGAGCTCAACCCGTGTGACGCAAGATTATAAGACTAAATCCCTAATTAATCAGTACTTTGCTGAGACTGCCAAGCTTTCCCAACTATGGACCGGAGCCATTGCATGCGACGATCAACGATATCGGAGGTTTGCATTTTTCTCAAAGTCAAAGTCGATGAAACAGATTGATCTCATCATTGTCCATGCGCGCATGTTGTATCTTGTGCTTCCCTGGATATCAGTAGTTGGGATTTTTAAGGGTAAACAAAGAACTCTGATACCTTGTAACAAGGTACTTTATTTGGGACTGCGGTAGTTACTATCGAAGGAGCTGCTTCCCCCCCTCTCCCTCATGACCTTCAAATCGACGCAGATGTGATGGTTGTCTGGGGACGAAATTTTCACGTTCCCTCTCCCCTTGCGATCATCCGTTTTTCTTTCGTCATGACTGGCTATCTTCGCAATCCCCATTCATTATCTTAGGATCGACTATGCTTTCCATCAACAATCCTTAATGGAGCACCTTTCAATTAATCAAAGGCGTTGCATCGTGATCGTTGCATCAATGGCAGGCACATAGGCGGCAGGTCATGCCGGGGAAGGTTTTGGTATATCTAGTTACGCCCTACCATGTTCCATCTCTTGACCGCCTTCTCTTCCCCTAGCTCGCATAGATACAATGACGTCTCTCCTCGAAGTTCTTTTTGGCCTCTCATTTCTGGTTCCTTACCTCTTCGCCCAAGACCATGCACAATGTGCGGACAGCGGATCAGACTGGTATACGAGTGTCGTTGGAGAGACACCGTGTAAGACCTCTACTACGTCCACTCTTCATTGAAACTGGACTTTTCTTTTACCAGGCCGAACGTATGAAAGGCTACGCAAGATATGCAATAGCAATTGTAAGACTCCGTTGTTCTCCGTGAGTTCGATCTAAATTAAACTTCTCTCTTCAGATGTCTTAGGTACCTTGAACCCCAAAACTCCTCCGGATACATGTGGCGACCAAGTTGGTATGGTCGATCTCTGAAGTAATCAAGTCCATTCATATGTACCGTAACCATAGCCGACTGTTGTTGCAATTCAATCGCATTCGGGCTCAGTATGATGTGTCTGACGTGAGTAGGCGCCATTTTCTCAAAGAAAAAGGTGACTGGCTCTCAACTTCACATAGATGCCAGCAAGGAATAGGGCCCAGTGGAAACGGTATCGATGCAGGTGCGTATGTGCGTTTCACTCTGTAAGACCGACCCTCACCTTCAATGCTGGAAGGCGTCGGCGCATATGAGCAATATCTTATGCATGGAACAAACTCGTTCTGCTCCCCCAATACTAACAAATCGTATGCAATATTCATGTCCACGCTACCATCTATGGGAAACATCTAATTTGCGATCCTCAGGTTTACGGATGATATACAAGCGGCAGTGTGCAACAATGAACTGAAGATCCATGACAGTTTCTATGATAGGGTGTTTTGGAGCGATGGATCGTGGTACGCCAGGATTCCGTTATAGTTGGCCAGAACGTAGTCTAAATCCTACGTGCACAGGTTCTAGTATGTTGGATCTATCTTCAACGTGGTCTCCTCCATTCTGACGTCAAATTGGTAGTACGTGGTCCCGCGAACGCCTAGAAACGATTAATGCTGCTGATGGAAATAATTCCTTTACACATTGCGCATCAACGACCCGGAACGCATCCAGTAGTTCACAGTCTCAGTCGACATCATTTTCAATCTACTCTACCGCCACGAGCGCTTCAGCTCCCACTTCTACACAGACAGAAAGTCCATCGAACTCACTCAGTGCGGGGGCTATAGCTGGGATCGTGGTAGGGAGTATCGCATTCGCGGGAGCGATCACGCTCTTCCTCCTCTGGCTGTGCTGGTACCGCCAACGACAGCCTGTTATCGAGGAGGAGGAGGAGACGTCGCCCCGTCCCTTCGTCGTCGGTCATAGTACAGTACATTCCCTTGATCTTTAATTCTGAGACTAACGGATCGGGTTCACAGCTCCATCCATGTCCAACAGTGCTTCCGTTACTACGCTTCGAAGTGGAAGCCCACTGCACACGAGGAGTCTCGAGTCTGCGGAGAGGCGCTTCGGGGGGAAAAGACAGAGAGAACTACCGCCAGTTTATACAGAGTAGACTTGGCGTGGCGGTACATAAGAGGATGTTTTGGCTGAGCCCGGCGAGCCTTGGAGGAAAGGGGACGGTATACGAAGGAATGATGATAAGTTTTGATCTAGAAGTTCGTGTCGGCTGTGGACTCTGTACCATGGGCACGTAAATTTTTCGTAGTTGAGTGTTTGCTTTGATAAATAAGACTCATTGTTTACACGTTCCGATATAAACAAGAGGACGAGTGAACAAGAACAGTTAACGGACGACAGTCCTTGACAAACTCGACTCGATATTCCGAAAAAATTTGGCCAGACACTTTCCTGTCTTCCTACTATCATTATCACTCCTTGCCGTCTTATCAACATGTTTTGCCGGATCTGTCTTCTGTGTCGCCGATGAAGAAGGGGATTCATGGCGCTTCGTCGTTCCGATTTACATATTGTGCTCTCCACCGTGAACGCCGTGTCGGCTAGCCTGAGAGACTTCTCTTCTGACACGAGGGTCCACCTCCGATTACGACGCCCTAATCAATCAGTTATTTGGCTGAGACCGTCAAGCTCCCGTCGGTGCCAACTCCCGACGGTTGCCATCGTCTGTGGTCGATGATGAAGGTTGGCATTGCCTGTTCTCGAAGTCAACATCGGACTTATCAATATCTGACTCTCAGATAGATTGATCTCAGCATCATGTTACATATCTTTGGCTACAAGCAGTTAACGCCAAGGAGGTAAATCAGGACACTCTGCCCCAATTGGGACTCAGAGTGATTACCGTCGAAGTCGTTCCTTTCAATGTACTTCAAATTTAATGCAGGCGTGACAGTCGTCCGGATATGAGAACCCCCGTGTTCCCTCCCTACCCGGACAGTGGGGTCCGTCCATTTTTTCCACCAAGACTGAAATTTTTCATTAATTATCTCAGGGTCGACTCATGATTTCCATCGGTAATCCTCCTACTGAGTACCTTTTCTCAATGAATCACTTAAGGGAAAGTCCGTTACCTACGGCAGTTCTTGGTACCTATTTATCTACAGCGTCTAATAATTTTATATTTTAAAATTTTAATTCCGTATGCTTCGTTTCCGGCTTTTTCCTTTGTTCATCTGAGATTTCTACTATATTCTCGTGTTTTTGACCTACTTGACACGGGCGATATGTGACACTTCATACTACTATGTTTTCGAGTTGACGACGCATTGCATAGCGGATTTCTTACGGGCGTCGCGTCGTGATCGTTGTATCAATCGCTGGCACCTAGTCTGTTAATGCAATGTATCCCGCTGCGCGCCATTGCGTTCTATGTCTTGATCACCTGCCATTCTCCTAGCCCGCATGGATACAATAACCTCTCTCCTCAAAGTTCCTTTTCGCCTCTCATTTCTGGTTCCGTATCTCTTGAACCACGATAATACCCGCACTCGGGAATTCTCATTACGTGGGCACCTCTGTTGATATTGTCAAGCAGGAAGATACTATTACTTACCTATCTTTCATGCGGATTATTTGGGAGTAGCATCGTTTCAGCTCATGGTGCCGATTGGAGGAGGCATCGTCGAACTGCCGCCCCTTCGTTCAACACTAAAATGTAAGGAAATGGATGTTGCTAAGCGCGCTTTGGCTATAGTTACTACTTGCCATATAGGTACTCCACTGTCGTTAAGGAATTAGGCATGGTATACCACGATAGGTCTCCAAGGGGGCCTGGGAAGAGAAAAGTAGCATTGTAGTGACCAATCTGGATAAGATCCCCCCCACAGAGTAAGCTCAAAAACAGCAAAACTCTCCAAGTGGTTCTAACCGGGAGTTAGTTCACGTTAGTTATGATCTGTCACTGCGGGTTTGGAATATCGGTAGAGTGGACGCAAGGGAGCGACCATTCCGGACTCGCTACGTTTGATCGCGAGCTTTCTGTTGCTGCTCACACGATTATCCACCACTTTATACCTCCCGACCGGGTGTGGAAATTGCCTATCCAAAGGTGAAGATTGTCATTGTCTTTCGCCGAGAACCGGTTCTTAAGTATTTCTGATTGTCAGTCTTCGTGCTATCATGCAGTCATGGAAAAATGCGCCATCTCTGATGAATAGCATCGCTGCTAGAAGAACAGGCCGAGCTTTCAGCTGGAAAAGGTTTCAGTGACGGGAGTATAACGGACCTATTGACAAAGCTGGTTTCTGCGACTGATGGCACGAACAAACACACGCTGGAACCTGCGGAGGTGGTGAGTATATCTTCACCATTTTGCCACGTTCTTAACTCTAGGAAACGTAGACAGCAAGCACGATGTCCCTCCTTTTCGCCGGAAATGGTGCGTGGTCATCTTATCACTTGATATCCAGCAGCCACGATAGAAACAACAAGCACGCACTACTTTTAACTATCACGTTGTTAGCTTTACGTACCGATGAGCAGGAGAAGGCATATCAAGAAATCTTGTGTGAAGCTCCATCCAAGGAGGGCCTGATGCGTGATTGTCCTCGATCGTTGAATCCTTAGTGCCATATCTCATTCCCTAGAGCTTTAGTACCGTTTCTAATCTCCGGCATCTGTTCGCGTGTTTCAATGAAGCCCATCGACTCGTCCGTGCGTCATCATCAATAGAAATCCAAAGTCGGGTTTTAGCTGTTATAATATACTTGCCTCGAGTTACCACGGAAGATACACCTATTCACAGCTCTCGACCAGTGGAAAGAGATTTCATTATTCCGAAAGGCTCTTGTATCGTTATCGTCCGTCTGTTTTCTTGCACATTTCCTGATGGACTGGAAGGTGGAAGTTGTCTTGGAAACTGGCGATACGGCTGCGCAAATGTGGGATAGGATTGCTACGCTGCGTTGAACGCGCATTTTCGTTGGGGTCTGTGTCTTTCAAATTGGTCGCAAGAGACTCGAATTAATAGTGTACTGACGCGTTTCTCTTTCGTGCATGTAACCATTTCTGATGAAGACAAACTTGCTGTTCGGTAAATAGTAGTATGATGAGCGGGAGACTTGATGATTTAACGCTGACTAATTGGGTTACTGATCACGGTTTTTTTTCAACTTGGGCCCACCGGAACCATCACTAGGGACATCTGCGGATCCTGTATAATAAAGCTGGTATGCTTACTGAACAAATACTTGCTCCAAAGCTAATTATTTGGTACTAGCCGCGTCGCATACAGGCAACCCCGTTGAAAGCTTCACAAAAGGCAGTTTCAGGGACTCCAACAGCTGCAAGACCATTTCCAATGTCCTCGCCTTCCCAGTCTATTACATTGGAGCCAGAAAAGCTCGAAGTGCCTCTTACTATTGACGACGATGACGACGACCTACCGCCAGTATCGCAACTGTCGCAGTCGGGGGCGAATACGCGGCCTAGTTTCAAGGGTGAAATTCCGGTACACACGCTTATTATTTGAGGCAATTTGCGTGCTGAGCCTATCCACCAGGAACCATCCATCTCTGACCCATCTGCCTGCACACTCAAAGGCTCCCAATCACAAAGATCACCCACCAAAGTTCCACTTACTCCTTCGCATGAAACCATCTCCGTCTCATCTTCTCCTGCTACTCCGCCCAAGAATCCCAACAAGTCGGGATCCCAGAAGCGCAAACAAGACGATGGCGACTGTAGTATTACTGTTTCTGAGCAGCCTGCGAAAAAAGTGAAAGTGAAGGCTGCCAGGCGCCCGACTACACATAAACATCGGGTTCACTGGGAGCTGGACGGAAACGTCGTGATCAAGATCAAGAGGACGCTCTTCAGACTGCATCGGAGTGTAGCTAAGCATAGCGAGTGGTTGTCGAAGCGGTTTGAGGAAGAGCCGGATGGTTTTGAGGGCAAGGATCCGATATACGATATCGGAGAGGAAGATGGGGTCACGGCGAAGGATTTTGAGGTTCTGTTGGACGCGATGGGTGATGCCATGTATGTTCTCTTATCTTCCTCAGTTTCGTCGCTGACAACTCCCTAGCACCTACTTTTACAAACCTCCCGATTTTTTCACTGTCGCTTCTATCTATCGCGCCTCCACTGCACTCTCCTTCAATCGCTTTCGAGACTGGGCGACACGGTACCTCGAAGAAATGTGGCCTTCCTCATTGTCCAAGGTGACCACTGCTCCAATCAGTCACGCTTCTGCCGCCCTCAAGCTTGCGCGCGAATGTGGCCTCGAGAGTATCCGCAAAAGAGCGCTGTACGAGCTTGTGCGCCTCGCTGGGTTCGGCCAGGACGATCCGGACGACAAGTCCAGGAGATCCCGCGCCTTGATCTCTTCGTCCGATTATAGGCATCTAGTTCGCGCTCGGGAGATGCTCACCTCCGCGTGGACCACCCGGGTTGCCACTGCCACTTTTGGCATCAAAAGTAGGTGTGTTGCCCGGAACATGGTATGTACGGTCAGAGACTCGAGTTTGGTGGCGCAGCAGCACCAGGAGATGGTCGGTGCTTCGGGGTTGTTCGAGACGTTTTTGAGGGACCCTATTTGTGGGACGAAGGCGCTGATGGATTTGGATTGGACCAAGGCGGGGTATTGTCGGGATTGTATAGATCAGAGGATTGTGGCGTGGAGGAAAGCGAGGGAGAGCATGTGGAAGGATTTGGATATCTGGCTGGGACTGGATAAGTGCTGATGCAGATGGGTAGGGAGAACTAATAGTGTGCTTATATAGTATACGTGTTTAGATTCTCATTTTGTTAATATGGTACGATACAGCCAGAATCTTATGGTACATAGGTATATAAATATAATTAGTATAATTACATTAATGTATCCCTCTTAGCTCAGTTGGTAGAGCGCGTCACTAGTAAGAGATATGACGAGGTCAGTCGTTCAAGTCGGCTAGAGGGAAAATATGAATACTTTTAGGTTTTAAAGTTGATATCGGCAACGCCTGGCTCGCCCTCCTTTTTGTGCCTTTCGGCGGCAAATCACTTCCGCATTCGTCCATGACCCTTCTAAAGTGTATTATTTCTAGTTAAATAACATAGTCGTTGTGATAATTACCTATTATTGTTAATGGCTTGTTGATTGTCATATCTCTTTGACTCCGTTGTCCCAAAGTGTCTGTATAACAACTTCCACTTAAGCAGTGAATTTTGTTCCTTTAACTTATGCACCGTATATGGGCTTCCACAGAGCGAAGGTTACTCCAAAAAATTGAAGAGATGTCTTTCCTAAATATAATACAAAGGTGGAAAATCTATGATAACTTTCACAGAAATCAAGGAAGGTGTCCTAAATAATACATGCAGAATTTTATTCCGAGTAAATTGTTCCAGAAATCTTTGTCCTTCGACCCACATTCATAAACCTCAGAAATTTCAGTCCATTTTTAGTTACGCTCGGAGCCCGAATTTGGAGTTGCCGGTGCCCAACAAGTCTGCGGTTCTATAATTTTTTACTGCTCAGGCAATTCACGATTTCGCACGATTACGTCCTGATTACCAGACGAAATGTGTTGATGCTTCCCTGCGAAATATGTTAGATGCCGTCTAGGCAGTATACCCAAGGGAATAATGTCGCTTTTCCCCATGGTTTAGTTACTGTTCCCGCATCGCAGCTCAATCTCCTCCGATTGAATAATGTATGTGACGTCTCTGAGAGTTCCTAGTACTGAACCTGAACCACAGGATGAAACCACGATGGGAAGGGAAGCTTATGGTCCTGGCATTCACTCTTTGACAGCGTCTATGAATTTGTATACCCAGAGATCTGGTATTTATTTATATGCCCCTTCCTTTGACGGGGTTGATTAGCGCCGCGCGTCCTGTTCTCTCTCTCTCTCTCTTTTTTTTTGTTTCTCCCTCGAGGCATCTCTGTTATCGGACAGCGACGAATTGGGAAAGAAGCACGCCACAAGTGCTGTGGTCCGGACTCCGGGCTCGCTACGTCGTCCGCGGACAGGCTGACCTTGCTGAACAGGGACGACTGCGGGAACATTCCTGAATCCTGTGTGCCGCTCAGAGGATACCTGAATGATGAAGCAGTGGCGTCTCAGAGAAAGACCAGAGACTCGGAATGGCTAGATTGTGGCTAGATTGCTTGTATGTGGGGTTATCTGCAGAAAAAGAAAAAGAAAAGAGGTCCAGGTCGTCAATGAGCGGGAAAAAGTGGTATCACTCGCTTTGCCTGGACTTGAACTTGAACTTTACAACGGCCTCCGAAGATGACAATACGGCGGATAGGACCCGCCTCGGACAAAGTTGTCGTTAGTCATCAGACCCACGTCAGCATCATTTGACTCCACCTTGAATAACACGTGAAATTGCCTATTTCATAAAGAGTCTCGTTTATATTACCCAGTCTTTGTCTTCCTTTCACATCCATTCCAACAACAACAATAATGCTGAGACCATGCCCGCCACCCGTCCTTCCCTTCCACTTTGAGCCAGACAATAATAATGGCCGCTATTATGAAGACGATGATGGTCGGTTTTCTTTCGCCTTGCTGATTGCCCACGCTGACGAACGAACGATGCCTCGTCCTCGCCCTTCTCCCCTTTTCATTCTCCCGTCTATAGATGAGACGCCTGAATACCGTTTGAACCTTGGTGCTGAAACTCCGGGAGAGATGACACCCTCTATATCTTCATACGCCTTTGCGTGGGAGAAGCCGGGCTCGAGGACACCTGCTAGAAGACGGTCCATATCCAGCTTGCGGAGTAGCAGCAGGACGAGGAAGGATGCTGTAATAGACAGGGACTGTGGTATCTGGTGTGTTGCCATATCATGTTTCCAACTTTAATATCTTAACCCATCTCGTTAGCTTTGAAAGCGCAGTAGTACCCTGTCGAACATTATGTTGTTCAAAACTGTTTTGCTTGGAGCACATCGCTGATGTACGTGGCATTCCCCTTACTATATCCTTTGCTCATTTCAACTCTAGTGGCTACACGGCTCACGCTCAGACGGACGTTGCCCATCATGCAAAACCCGTTGTACACTGAAAAAAGATACCATTCTCCTCCCTGTGCCTCATCTGCACTCTCCTATACCACCGACTCCACCTCCAAGTCTTCGGCTCCGACCTAGAAGTCCGTCGACATCCGAATCTGAGACCTCGGATGTGGGATCGGAGCAGAGCGAGGAATCCGATACGGACCACGCTTACCAGACCGACACCCTTGATCTTTCGGGGACCAAGGTTGCCAGCAAAATTTTAAGCATCGTGGGATTGACGCTCGTTTTCTATGTTTTGTTGACGTAACCTCTCATCTGTTCATCCACACACACCTCACTCCTATTTTCTTATTCTTTTTTTTCAGCATTACTCTCACTTTTCTTTTCTGATTAGCCGTGGCATTTTTTCAACCTTCTAATATGTTGTTTTGGTATACGTCTATCATTTTCCGGCATCCTGTAATACTACCAAGGGAATGAATGAACACATGTACGAATACCGCATCCTTGCAAGGTCACTGGAGAGGTCAACTGCACCCCGCACCTAATCACCGCCGACCACGAGGAAGAAGCATCGATTACAGATGGTCTGCTGGCAAGGATAGATATCGAGAAGCGTGAAGCACTCGCATTTACTTGGCATAAGCTCCTATGACACCAATCAGCAACGTTAATCAGAACAGCAGACCCAGAGATAGTGATGGAACCAAGTATACCATCAGCACATGTCCAAATGCTGCAAAGACTGATATAGCACCCCGCCCGAAAACGATGGTTACAAGACGAAAAGAAGACAAGACGTCCGTAAGTATCTGCTAGCGGAAATGAGAATAACGAGACCCATTGAAAGGAGCACAGCGACCTGATAGGAGAGAAGATCAGAAGCGGGACCTGGGTAGTTTTTGAATACATGTACTTTTTATTTTCATCAGCACGCACGGCAGGCAGATGCTCCGAGTGAAGAGGGCGAACATTGGAACGGATTTCGGAGAAACGGAGGGATCATCACTCGGATAGTCGATCTCGTGGGATGTCGTTGATGTGATGGACCAGTAGCTGTATGTTGTTTTTAGTATAGTTCTTGATTTATAGCGAGCTAGTAGCAATGAGGAAGCGTAATATCACTATTGTTTTTTTTTTTTTTTCCCCAAGCCGGGAGAACACGGGAAAAGAGAGATGATCAGTGGTATAGGAAATTTGAGAGCGTGTTTTATTGCAAGGTAGGAGGGAAAAGTGGAGATTGCTTTTCTGTGTTACGATTTTTCCGTTATCTTATCTTATCCGAGTCATATCCATGACTCATCCATCTAATCTAGCCCAGAAACCGACTCGTATCCAGATATTCGCCGATGACCACCCTCGTTCTCACCGTCTGTCACCCCAGACGACTACTATTGGTTCTATGATCCTCCCAGATCGTCCTACTTCGACACTGTTTGTGCATGGACTGTAGCATTTCATCTAAATATAACGCCGTAGGAATACTATATAAACAGAGTATATTAGACCATTGTACTCTATCTCTTGTTTTAATTAACACTATAAACTTCTTACTCGCACTACACTAAAGACTATTAGCGTAGTTCTCTCAATTGGGTGATCGTTTGAACGCGTAATGGCCCAGAGAGGATCAGCTGATGGTCCCAAGTCACATGCCCAAGTCGGTGCCTAACATAAAACAAGAGATATTACCCACTTCTCTTCTATTACGCTAGCCGTATAGAAAACCTTATGTCCAGAGAAGACAGAAATTCTCAAGAACCCCGAACCATTTCCCTCGGCGTCGCCATTGGCGGTGCCATACTATTATCATTTTTTACGGTCCTCGCCGTACTCATCTACGAGGAAGAACTCCGGGCCTTGCTGAGAAGGCAACCCCGGAGACCAGAACCAGAACCCCGTCCCGCCCTGCCCGACACCCATGACCTTCCCAGGGGGATACCCCCCGCAAGACTGGGAGAACAAGAGGAACTACCACTCGTTCGCCCCTGGGCCCGATTCATCATCGGGCCCTCCTCCTCCTCCGAGAAGAGCAATGATTCGCAGCCCCCAACTCCGGGGTTCGCAGAACTTCGGGCTCAGATTGCCCGAAACACTCTTGCCTACAATGCAAGAGTCATCCTCCTCCGGCACCGGATGGAACGATCCACCATTGCAATGGAGCAACCAACAACCGGTCCCGAGGAGACCAAGGAACTCGAGGGGGACGTATGGTCTGATGGGGATGAACCCCCGCCCCCATACCCCGGTCCCCCCCCTCGTTCAAGAGCCCCCGCCCTTCGCATATCCCAGCGAAGGTCCGATTCCTCGTCACCCAACAGCGACAGCAACAGCGGATCCGGATCTCCCGGACCCCGATACCCCGACGATCCCGGCATGGATCAAACCCACCCTTATGGCCCCTGGAGCCGTGAGCCGTGGCCAGATGAGGAAGAGTATTCCCTCTCCTCCCTCCCCATCATCGAAATCTCCGATGACGAGTCCGACGATGACATTGTCGGAAACAACACCCAGGTCCCGGCCGCTCCCCAAGCCCCCGATGACCCCTTCAACCCCGACAGGCCTGATTACATCTGGCCAGAACTCTCCAATTACGATCGGAGAATCTTCGGTCCATACCGGACCGCAGCCTGGGAAATTCAACGAAGGGATGTCGAAGCCCGAGACCTCTGGGAAGAACCCAGAATGGAGATGGATGAGTGGCTCGCCCTCAACAGGGGCGACCCCATCCGGGTACCAATGGAAGGCCCTAGCAACGCCAGGGCCCTTATCGTCAACCACTGGATTCGCGCCAATCGCGACCGGTCAATCTTCGGTCCCTCCGCAGGGGATCGTTTTCCAGGGTTATTACCCAGGACCCCACGGGAGCAACGAGAGCTGGATCGAACCCTCCAGCATCTCTGGAGGTTGGAGGTGGCACGAGAGGATTGAGGAGGAACCTCAATATAATACGTTTACCTACGACACAGGTTACTACGGAGGGATGGAATACCACCACCCTCAATACGAAATTTATCTGGATCCCCCACCGGATACCCCGGTTGTAAGCCCACGACCACTTCCCAATTCGCCCCCGCATCACAAGGCGCGTCACCAAGGATACCACCCTTATCAGGGTGGCAGTCTTCTCTTCGCAGGGGCGGGAGAAGAAATGGAAGCAGAAGGAGCCCCGGCAGGAAACGCCACTGCAGGGGCGTCAAGAAATCCTGCCACGGCAGAAGAAACTCGGCAGCAGATGCGAACCGAGCTACAGGAGAAGGAGCGACGCATAGCGGAGATGCGTAGTGAGCTCGACAAGGAGGACGCCACCCGCAAGACATTGGCGGACTATCTCCGAGTCCAAGAGCGCGAGAAAGAGCCGGAAAGGGGAAGACCACCGGGACCGCCAAGAGGTTACCTGGGGTATAGGCTGGATCGATTCTCGATCCCAAGACCGCCCCCTGGTCAGGGACCACCTGACCCAATCCCGAATCCGGTCAGGAATGCTGCCGCTGATGCCCCCTACCTGGGCATCAAGCTGACCCTCGTCAAGGTCCCCGCTCCGTTCAAAGGGGAACATGACGACATTGAACGCTTCATAGGCGATTGTATCGCCTACTTTGAAGTATTCAGACACTATTTCCAGGTGCCGTCGCACCTGGTACTATTCGCGACATCCCACTTCGAGGGAGCTGCCAAGGACTGGTGAGTCTACAAGAGACCCGAATACTGGGTAGGAGATGCCTTCGACGGCACCGCCACCCACTTCCGATACCCTGACTGGGCCGATTTCGTCGACTTAGTCACACGACAATTCCGAGATCCGGCGATCGAGGAAATCCACGAAAAGCGCATGTTTGACCTGCGCATGGGAGCACAGCCCGCCTCCCACTACTTCCAGAAGCTGGAAGAAGAAGCGAAGCTAGCAGGCCAGAGATCTGACGAGGCGGAACGTGGCGCAATGGTAAAGGCGGTACGACTAGGAGTGCCTAGTTCGTATACTACCTTTATCTCGAATATGGGGGTGAGCATTCCGCGCTCATACCCAGAATGGAAGGAACGCATTCTTAGAATGTATGAAGAGAGACAGCGGAAGTGGGTCTTTGACCAGACCACCAGTACGCCTCGGGACGGCCAGAAGCAGGGCCCGCGTCCCCAGCAACAGCAACCCAGCGGTGAGAATACCGTTGGGGCAACAAGTCCCTCGGCTCCAAAGCCGAATACTGGGAGTGGAGGGGCCAGTCGCGATGTTGGAACTGGTAAGTGGATGACGTACGGGGGGGGGGGGAAGCCCATGGACATAGACCGGCAACGAGCCGAGGGGCGCTGTTTTAGGTGCGATCAAAAGGGTCACCTGAGCAGGGATTGCTCTATGAGAAAAGAGAAGAATGTAGTGAGATACGTGGGGCCCACTGACGCAGTGGTGCCAAGCACCTCCAAAATCGAGGAGGTAAAAGAGTAGGGCGTCAAGGGTTCGATTCCCCTTGCACGCCCAAGTCTCAAGGTGTGTCCTCAGCTTCCGCGGGTCGGACTAATTACTATGAAAACAGAAAATTACCTACGAAAAATATATCTATGACTTCACCAAAGCCGAAGACAAAGAAAGAATCATCAAAGACAAACAGGTACGTCATACTGCTAGAAGACGCTGACACCAGTATCTGTAGTGACAAATCCCGAACCTCCGATGAACTGGAGCGGGACTTGCCAAGTGGTGTTGGCGCCGCAACAAAGTCCAACGAGCAGTGCTCACCGGATACGCCGCTGAGTGCACAGCGACGAGCAGGGACCAGTAGGCGGGACTCCTACGGGCCTTCCAGAAGTCCGACCGTCCCAGTACCTGCTTTGAGCAGTGGGGCAAGCTCACCAGTTCTGCCAGGGTCGGCGGAGGACCAGGACAGTGCCTCTAACCAAGGCCAGGCTCTACCCGGACGAACCGGTCCGGGGAGTGGAAAACTTGATGAAGCTGAGTACCAAACCGGGCCGGCAAGTTGCAGGGTTAACAACCGTGCGAAGGTCGCCTTAGGCACTAGCTGGGAGTCAATGACCAAGGAATTTCAAACTCCGTCGCGAGTGGTGCCGGCCGAGGAAAAGGGACAGGATCCCCCTAGTGCCCAGGCGGTAAAAAGGGGGCATTTCAGCAGAACTACCGTCGTTGAAGTACCTGATGAAGAAGATGATATGGCATTCAGGATATGGCAAAACAGTCAATCCAAAGCTAGTACCCCGATATGCAGAACACCGGAAAAACAGGAACTCGACCTTCCAAACGTACGGGGAAGCGTTGAAACCGATACCTATCCTAACAAGGGGGTATCAACTGCTTCTGAATATACGGGGAAGCCAGAAAAGTCTTCTGAACGCACAGGGAAGCAAGACGGATTCCAATGGTTCAAACCATTTGGAATTGACTGGACGATGCGCGCCATACGCAACTCCAAGAATTTGGCAAATGCCAAAGCGGTCCTCTCCATTTGGATACACCCCAAACGACTTGGAGAAATCAACGACGAGCTCATTCGAAGCTTACAAACGGGAGAAAGCGCTGCCCAGGAACAGCTCTATGAATTATACGAACCCATTCGTTATATTCGCGGCACCAAGAGTTCCGGTCGGGACTTCTTGATAGACATCCAACTTTCCCCATGTACCGGGAAAAGAGTATTGGCAACCCGAGCGTTGTTGGATAGCGGCTGCACGGGCAGCTCTATCAACCGAACATATGTCCAACAACACCAGTTGGACACCAGGAAGGCCGCAACCCCTATACCAGTCTATAATGCTGATGGAACGCGCAATAAAGCAGGGGACGTCACCGAGTTCGTAGAGCTGCGAATGACAATTGGAGGACACAGTGAGCGCATTGACCTCACAGTTACAGACTTAGGTTCCAAAACCGTATACTTGGGACATGACTGGCTTAAACGCCACAACCCTTTCGTCAACTGGAAAGCGGGGACCTTGACATTCGGACGATGTCACTGTGTCCAAAACTACTTCACCTTGCCAGACGCGGATGAAGAGGACTGATGGGATGAAGAGCTCGAGGAAGGAGAAAGTATTCTTGCTGTCAATATGCAAGAAGAAATCATCCTTCATGCCGTCCATCATGCAAATGAGTTAGCAGCTGCAGCTAATGCTGAAAAACCAAAGCAGACGTTTGAGGAGCTCGTGCCTCCTCAGTATCAAAGCTTTAGAGATTTATTCTCTAAAGAAAGCTTTGACGAGTTACCAGAACGAAGACCCTGGGACCATGCTATCGAGCTAATCCCCAACGCGAAATCCACCTTAGATTGCAAGGTGTACCCGCTCAATCGCAATGAGCAGGAACAATTGGATAAGTTCTTAGATGAGAACTTAGATTCGGGACGCATTCGTCCCTCGAAATCCCCGTTCGCCTCCCCCTTCTTCTTTGTCAAGAAAAAGGACGGCTCTTTACGACCAGTTCAGGATTACCAAAAGCTGAACGAAATGATGATCAAAAATCGTTATCCCCTTCCTCTCATATCCGAGCTAATCGACAAACTATGAGGAGCCAAATATTTCTCCAAGCTGGACGTACGATGGGGTTACAATAATGTCCGTATTTGAGACGGAGATGAAGAGAAAGCCGCATTCAGAACTAACCGAGGGCTCTTTGAACCCATGGTAATGTTCTTCGGACTCACAAATTCACCAGCCACATTCCAGTGGATGATGAACGACATATTCAAGGACTTGATCGCAGGAGGAAAAGTCACCATTTACCTTGACGACATACTCATTTTCACGAAATCATTAACAGAACACCGGAACATAGTACGACAAGTACTCCAGCGACTTCGAGAAAACAAATTGTTCCTCAAAGCCGAGAAATGCGAGTTTGAGGTGCTCGAGACTGAATACCTTGGGGTGATCATCAGCAAAGATGCCATTCGCATGGACCCAGTCAAGATAGCGGGAATAGCAGAATGGCCAACCCCGACGAAGAAGGAGCTACAATCCTTCTTAGGCTTCACGAACTTTTACCGAAAGTTCATCAAGGACTATTCCAAAATAGTCTGTCCCCTCACCCAGTTGACCGGAAAAGTAGACTGGACCTGGGGATCAGAACAAGAACAGGCGTTTGATCAGATCAAGAAACTGATGACGACAAACGTAGTTCTAATGATTCCCTCGGACGATGGAAAGTTCCGAGTAGAAGCAGATGCGAGTGACGGAGCCATCGGCACCGTACTTAGCCAGGAAAAGGAAGGCAAATGGAGACCAGTCGCCTTCATGTCAAAAGCGCTCACCATTACTGAGCGCAACTATGAGATCTACGACAAAGAATTGCTTGCCATCATGCTAGCATTAGAAGAATGGCGCCATTATCTCATGGGCGCCAAAGAAACCATTGAGATCTGGACTGACCACCAGAATCTCCAGTACTTCTGGAAACCCCAGAAGTTGAATCGCCGACAAGCACGGTGGGTCACCGAACTAGCGGAATACCACTTTATCCTTCAACATAAAGCCGGAACCGCTAATCAGAAAGCTGATCTTCTCAGTAGACGAGATGATCATGATCAGGGAAAAGAAGACAATAAAGACATTGTCGTTTTATCCCTGGAACACTTCCGTGCCTTAGTAATACCAACCACGGAAGAGAGAATCACGCGTATAAGAGACGCAACAAAGCAGAAGAAACAGTGGGACCAGGGAATCGAAAAGTCCCTCAACCACGAAAGAGGAATCACACAGGAGAATGAAATCCTGTGGTACGATGGACGAGTCTATGTCCCCAATGACTCGATGTTACGCGGTGAGATCATTGCCCAATTCCATGATCATATCACCGCTGGACATCCAGGAATAGCCAAGACCAAGGAACTCATACTCTGCAAGTATTGGTGGCCGAAAATGAAGAAGGATGTCGAGTCATACATCAAAGGATGTGAGACTTGTCAAAGGACGAAGAGTGATACGCAGGCCAAAGCAGCCCCTCTTCACCCCAACGCAATCCCCGATATGCCATGGACACACATCTCAGTCGATATGGTCACCGGACTCCCGGAATCAGATGGATTTGACGCTCTACTAGTCATCGTAGACTGTTTCTCCAAAAACATTCTTTTGATTCCATGCAATGAAGAACTATCAGCAGAAGGATGGGCGTTAATCCTTCGCAACCAAGTATATGCGAAGCATGGAATGCCGCAAGTGGTCATCTCTGACAGAGGACCCCAATTCGTCTCAGCATTCATGAAAGAACTATATCGAATGCTGAATATCACTCAGAACGCGTCTATGGCCTATCATCCGCAGACAGATGGACAGACAGAGAGAGTCAACCAGGAGGTTGAAAAATACCTTCGTATCTTTGTCAACCACAGACAGACTGACTGGGTAGCATGGCTACCACTCGCCGAATTCGCCCACAACAACCGAGTTCACTCGGCCACGGGCAAAAGTCCTTTCATGGTCCTATACGGACGAAACCCCCGACTCATTCCTGAGTCAATACAGAAAACCGGTTTTGCAAACCCTGCAGCCGTTGACTTCACGGAAACTATGGCCAAAGTCCATAAAGAAGTCCATGAAGCATTGGAAAAAGCGGCGACGCAAATGAAGGCGCAATACAACAAAAAGAAGCAGACTCAATGAGAGTACCAAATTGGAGACAAGGTATGGCTTGATACCGCCAACCTTCATCTTCCACGACCAAAGAAGAAGCTTGACGATAAACGAACGGGACCGTTCGAAATCGTTGAAAAGTCAGGAGTGACAGCATACAAGCTGAAACTGCCACCCCATTGGAAGATCCATCCCCGGTTCAATGAGAAACTGCTGACTCCATATGTCGTACCCTCATTTGCAAATCAAGAACAACTGCTGCCTCCTCCTCCGGACCTCATCGACGGTCAAGAAGAGTACGAAATCGAAGAAGTCTTGGACTCGCGCACCAGAAAAGTACGGTCCAAGCGAGGACAACCATCTAGGGAAGTCACAGACTACCTAGTCAAATGGAAGGGATGGACTCGTGAACACAATTCATGGGTCCGAGAGAACGAAATGAAGAATGCCTCGGAAGCAATCCAAGAGTATCAGGCCAGCGTAAACCGCACCATATACACTCCAAAAATTGCAACCAGGAAAATAGTGGTCAAAATACTGGACCACGAATATTCGGAACATGGCGACGTAGCTTACCTCGCCAAAAGAACAGATGGACGCGTCAAGTGGATTATCAATCCAGACGAAGAAATATGGAAAAAATTGATTGATCAGTACTGGATCAGTCAAATCGCAACACAACATGACACCCCTTTGGAAGAGCCCTAGCAGTCAGGACGACTGCTTTAACAAGAGGGTAATGTTATGATTTTTCCGTTATCTTATCTTATCTGAGTCATATCCATGACTCATCCATCTAATCTAGCCCAGAAACCGACTCGTATCCAGATATTCGCCGACGACCACCCTCGTTCTCACCATCTGTCACCCCAGACGATTACCATTGGTTCTATGATCCTCCCGGATCATCCTACTTCGACACCATTTGTGCATGGACTGTAGCGTTTCATCTAAATATAACGCCGTAGGAATACTATATAAACAGAGTATATTAGACCATTGTACTCTATCTCTTGTTTTAATTAACACTATAAACTTCTTACTCGCACTACACTAAAGACTATTAGCGTAGTTCTCTCAATTGGGTGATCATTCAAATGCGTAATGGCCCAGAGAGGATCAGCTGACGGTCCCAAGTCACGTGCCCAAGTCGGTGCCTAACATTCTGTTGGATGAGCTGGATGTAGAAAGTGAATGTGTGCACTCATGTCTGTTGGGGTTTGAGCATGGGAATGAAGAGTGGTCTAGCTTCAGAATTAGGTGAAAGATTTAAATGGAGTGTTGAAATAAGCCGCTCACTCTGGATATAGCAGGGAACCCATGAGGGTTATTGCTGTTTATCTACACTGTACACCTAATAGAAGTGATACTATGTAGTAAACAAGGCTGAGGAGAAGAACAGGCTTCCTTGCCTGATCCCAGCACCAACTGTGCTGTGATGCATGACACTTGATACTCCAACCCAGAGCTAGTCAAAAGGTTGTTTAGATAGGAAAAGCTTACTAGTGAGTGATCTATGTGCAAGTGGTCATCAAGTAGATAGGAATGAAGAAGTGAAATCATGGAATTATCAAGTTGCTTGTCCTTGTCCTTGTACACATTTGTCATATTACAGATTAATAGCCAGCATGATTCTCATTCACTACAACTGCTCTTCTCAAGTTCTCACTGCAGTTGTTTCCATTCCAACACTCAAGACATTGGATCCTATACTAATACTCACAGGAAAGCTTTGGCTCATCAAGTGGCTGGAGGGATATCCACAATGGCTTTTATGAACAGTTTGGAATGTCACAGGGGATCTTTCAAATGCTGAAGGTGGATCTACAGCAGTGCTATGAACTCTGAGACAGATAGTGATGAGCAGCTTTCTGTATCTCTGTATCTGGCAAGGACAGGAAGCAGTACAAGGATGTTGCAAGTTGCAAGAGCAGTTTCAGCACAGTGGTGATACTATTAGCAAGTGTGTTACTGAGACCTTTTTCTTTTTGTCAATACTAATTGAATAGAAGTTTATTTGATTGAATATGCTTAAAGTGACATAAGTTTACACTTTTTGTGCTACTGAACACAATCTATCACTAAACAGTCTGCCTAGTGCAGTTCCTTGAATGCATACTGACTGCCTAGTTATAGTTTACTTGTACTAAACACAGATTCTGGTCTATATCTCAGGCTTTCTGTCTGTAACTTTCTGAACTGTTCTTGCACACACACAGTGAACAGATCACTTAATTCTATTCTAGGTGAGTCTGTGACTTGAAGCTCTTAGCTAATAAAACCCATACTATTCACTTGGTAGCATTCCAGAGGCCAGAAACCTGCTGTCCTGCTACTACAGGCTGGTATTTATACTATTCTACCTTTATCTACATTTCCAATCTTTTCAGATACTATTATTATCTTTACTGATGCAAACCAGGCAGGTATGAGCTCATATTCCAGCTACCAGGTAAACCCAATCATATCTACTTGCTGTAACCTGGCATGCTTATACTGTTTCAAGCCCTTTCTAGCTCTAAGGCAGAACTCTCTAGTTCAACAGATCATATTTCTTACATACCTAGTGAGCTAATCCATTAGTCTCTAAGACTTGGAAGATTACTAGGTATATAAGATTATACTTGATCTTACTTATCTCAGTTTTTAAACCAGTGCCATCAAATAGCCATTACTGATAGGATGCCAGTTCCAGCTGGAACTATATGCACTGCTGGTTCTGGACTTCCTGTCCAGTCAGGCTGGGTCATTGAGTTGTCAGTCCTGTCACCCAAGATGCAGACTCTTCATGGTCAAGTCCTTACTGATCCAGTGGGTCTTCCTCTTCTTCCAGCTTCTATGTTATCTTTATATATACTTTCTTACAGATACAGTTACAAATATAGTTTGTATACTAGTAAAATTGAATTTTATACACATTTTTATGAGTGTATGTCTGGCAGGCATATCAATATACTCAACATTCTCATTGCACTATTCTACAAGCAATTTCTGAAGACAAGATACTCACTGTAGTTGTAAGGAACCTGAAGTTCTTTTTAGATTTCTGATACTGCTATGGTGAAGATGGATCTCACATTAATTCTTAGATATATGAAGCTGATACTATATATTATTGTAATCACAAAGGCCAGATTTCACAGAATATACTGGCAGTATACAATTTTGATCTCTGCTTTGTCTACACCCTCAGTGGATGGGAAGAGAGTGTGTGACAGACTCAGCAGTATTTGACTATACATAATGAAAAGACATTGCTCTTTCTCCTAGATGATACTATCTTACTGATGCTGGATTTTCTCTCTGCAATCTTCTTATAATCCCATACTATAGTGTGAGATATCTATTGCAACTATTGCAGTAGGAGGCTTGCTAAGTAGAGAATACTCAATTATTCATTACTAGAGCTCAAGATGAACTCCTTAAATACTACAGAATGTATCTAGAATATTCTACTAAAGTACCTAATTATATTCTAACATCATGCCAGATTGATAGTATCAAAAGTTTAGGAATCTTCTGGCATATGCTTGAAGTTGAAAATCTCAACAATATCACTCTAAAGAGTGGGAACATTCTATTCAAAGATTTATGAGTTTTTTATAGCTTATGATTTATAAGTGTATCTGCCTACAGGCTGCAAAATTACCAAGAACTCTTCAATCTATAGCATGCCCAACTTTGCAATGCTATTAAGTATATTTTTAGTATCTCAAAATAACAATTTACTTTGATAATTGCAGCATTTGAAATTAGCATTGAGATTCAGATGAAATTCATTCTAAGTCTAGCTGTATTATATAACTTTATCAAAGAAGATGACCTTAATGATATAGATCTGGATCTTGCTTCTTATGCTCAAGAGCACTCAGTATGACACTCATCAAGAGAATAATCCAAGAATACAATGACTGCTAGTGACATCTCCAAGGAGAAAAGAGACTGAGCAGTAACTCATTGTGACCAGATAGCAAGAAACATGTGGGATGATTATCAGGCATACATTTAGGATGATACAAAAGATAGTGATAAGTCAGATTGAATATAGTTACAGGCAGTCTATTTTATACAGTATGATATTTAAATACAAGTGACATAGTTTATAGTCTATAGGTCAAAGCAAGGCAAATATAATAGTGATGGGAAGACAATATAATTGTTAGGCACCGCCTTGGGCACGTGACTTGGGACCGTCAGGTGATCCTCTCTGGGCCGTTACGCGTTCGAACGATCACCCAAATGAGAGAACTACACTAATAGTCTTTAGTGTAGTGCGAGTAAGGAGTATATGATGTTAATTAAAACAAGAGATAGAGTACAATGGTCTAATATACTCTGTTTATATAGTATTCCTACGGCGTTATATTTAGATGAAACGCTACAGTCCATGCACAAACGGTGTCGAAGTAGGACGATCCGGGAGGATCATAGAACCAATAGTAGTCGTCTGGGGTGACAGATGGTGAGAACGGGGGTTGTCGTCGGCGAATATCTGGATACGAGTCGGTTTCTGAACTAGATTAGATGGATGAGTCATGGATATGACTCGGATAAGATAAGATAACGGAAAAATCGTAACATTACCCCCTTGTTAAAGCAGTCGTCCCGACTGCTAAGGCTCTTCCAAAGGGGTGTCATACTGTGTTGCGATTTGATTGACCCAGTACTGATCAATCAGTTTTTTCCATATTTCTTCGTCTGGATTGATAATCCATTTGACGCGTCCATCTGTTCTTTTGGCAAGGTATGCTATGTCGCCGTGTTCCGAATACTCGTGGTCCAGTATCTTGACCACTATTTTCCTGGTTGCGATTTTTGGAGTGTATATGGTGCGGTTTACGTTGGCCTTATATTCTTGGATCGCTTCCGAGGCATTCTTCATTTCATTTTCTCGGACCCATGAATTGTGTTCACGAGTCCATCCCTTCCATTTGACTAGGTAGTCGGTGACTTCCCTAGATGGTTGTCCTCGCTTGGACCGTACCTTTCTGGTGCGCGAGTCCAAGACTTCTTCGATTTCGTATTCTTCTTGACCGTCTATGAGATCCGGGGGAGGAGGAGGCGGTTGTTCTTGGTTTTCAAATGAGGGTGCAACGTATGGAGTTAACAGTTTCTCATTGAATCGGGGGTGGATCTTCCAATGAGGTGGCAGTTTCAATTTGTACGCTGCTGTTCCCGACTTTTCAACGATTTCGAACGGTCCCATTCGTTTGTCGTCAAGCTTTTTCTTTGGTCGTGGAAGATGAAGGTTGGCGGTGTCAAGCCATACCTTGTCTCCGATTTGATACTCTCGTTGAGTCTGCTTCTTTTTGTCGTATTGCGCCTTCATTTGCATCGCCGCTTTTTCCAATGCTTCGTGGACCTCCTTATGGACTTTGGCCATAGTTTCCGTAAAGTCAACGGCTGTAGGGTTTGCAAAACCAGTTTTCTGTATTGACTCCGGAATGAGTCGGGGATTTCGTCCGTATAGGACCATGAAAGGACTCTTGCCCGTAGCCGAGTGAACTCGGTTGTTGTGGGCGAATTCGGCGAGTGGTAGCCATGCTACCCAGTCGGTCTGTCTATGGTTAACAAAGATACGAAGGTATTTTTCAACCTCCTGGTTGACTCTCTCTGTCTGCCCGTCTGTCTGTGGATGATAGGCTGTAGACGCGTTTTGAGTGATATTCAGCATTCGATATAGTTCTTTCATGAATGCTGAGATGAATTGGGGTCCTCTGTCAGAGATGACCACTTGCGGCATTCCATGCTTCGCATATACTTGGTTGCGAAGCATTAACGCCCATCCTTCTGCTGATAGTTCCTCATTGCATGGAATCAAGAGGATATTTTTGGAAAAGCGGTCTACGATGACTAGTAGAGCGTCAAATCCATCTGACTCTGGGAGTCCGGTGATCATATCGACTGAGATATGTGTCCATGGCGTATCAGGAATTGCATTGGGGTGAAGAGGAGCCGCCTTGGCCTGCGTGTCGCTCTTCGTCCTTTGACAAGTCTCACATCCCTTGATGTAAGATTCTACGTCCTTCTTCATCTTCGGCCACCAATACTCACGGAGTATGAGTTCTTTGGTTTTAGCGATTCCGGGATGTCCAGCGGTGATATGATCATGGAATTGTGCAATGATCTCACCGCGTAACATTGAGTCGTTGGGAATATAGACTCGTCCATCGTACCACAGGATTTCGTTTTCCTGTGTGATTCCTCTTTCGTGGTTGAGGGATTTTTCAATTCCCTGGTCCCACTGTTCCTTCTGTTTTGTTGCGTCTCTTATACGCGTGATTCTTTCTTCCGTGGTTGGTATTATCAGGGCGCGGAAGTGTTCCGGGGACAGAACGACAATGTCTTTATTGTCTTCTTTTCCCTGATCATGATCATCTCGTCTACTGAGAAGATCAGCCTTCTGGTTAGCAGTTCCGGCTTTATGCTGAAGGATAAAGTGATATTCCGCTAGTTCGGTGACCCATCGTGCTTGTCGACGATTCAACTTCTGGGGTTTTCGGAAGTATTGGAGATTCTGATGGTCCGTCCAGATCTCAATGGTTTCTTTGGCGCCCATGAGATAGTGACGCCATTCTTCTAATGCTAACATGATGGCTAGCAACTCTTTGTCGTAGATCTCATAGTTGCGCTCAGTAGCGGTGAGCGCCTTGGACATAAAGGCGACGGGTCTCCATTTGCCTTCTTTTTCTTGGCTGAGTACAGCGCCAATGGCTCCGTCACTCGCATCTGCTTCTACTCGGAACTTTCCGTCGTCCGAAGGAATCGTTAGAACTACGTTTGTTGTCATCAGCTTCTTGATCTGATCAAACGCCTGTTCTTGTTCTGATCCCCAGGTCCAGTCTGTTTTTCCGGTCAGCTGGGTAAGAGGACGGACTATTTTGGAATAGTCTTTGATGAACTTTCGATAGAAGTTCGTGAATCCTAAGAAGGATTGTAGTTCCTTCTTTTTCGTTGGGGTTGGCCATTCTGCTATCCCTGCTATCTTGACTGGATCCATGCGAATGGTATCTTCGCTTATGATGACCCCAAGGTATTCCGTCTCGAGTACTTCAAACTCGCATTTCTCGGCTTTGAGGAATAGCTTGTTTTCTCGAAGTCGCTGGAGTACTTGTCGTACTATGTTCCGGTGTTCTGTCAAGGATTTTGTGAAGATAAGTATATCGTCGAGGTAAATGGTGACCTTTCCTCCGGCGATCAAATCCTTGAATATGTCGTTCATCATCCACTGGAATGTGGCTGGTGAATTTGTGAGTCCGAAGAACATTACTGTGGGTTCAAAGAGCCCTCGGTTTGTTCTGAACGCAGCTTTTTCTTCGTCTCCGTCTCGAATACGGACATTGTTGTAACCCCATCGTACATCCAGCTTAGAGAAGTATTTGGCTCCTCGTAATTTGTCGATAAGCTCGGAGATGAGCGGGAGGGGATAACGATTTTTGATCGTCATTTCGTTCAACTTTCGATAGTCTTGAACTGGTCGTAGCGAGCCGTCCTTTTTCTTGACGAAGAAGAAGGGAGAGGCGAACGGGGATTTTGACAGTCGAATGCGTCCTGAGTTTAAGTTCTCATCTAAGAACTTATCTAGTTGTTCCTGCTCATTGCGATTGAGCGGGTACACTTTGCAATCTAAAGTAGATTTTGCATTGGGGATTAGCTCGATGGCGTGATCCCAGGTTCTTCGTTCTGGTAATTCATCAAAGCTTTCTTTAGAGAATAAATCTCTAAAGCTTTGATATTGAGGAGGTACGAGTTCCTCAAACGTCTGCTTCGGTTTCTCAGCATTAGCTGCAGCCGCTAACTCATTCGCGTGATGGACGGCTCGAAGGATGATTTCTTCTTGCATATTGACGGCAAGAATACTTTCCCCCTCTTCGAGCTCTTCGTCCCATCGGTCTTCTTCATCTGCATCTGGCAGAGTAAAGTGGTTCTGGACACAATGACATCGTCCAAATGTCAAGGTTCCCGCCTTCCAATTGACGAAAGGGTTGTGGCGTTTAAGCCAATCGTGTCCCAAATATACAGTTTTGGAACCTAAGTCGGTGACTGCGAGGTCAATGCGTTCACTATGTCCTCCAATTGTCATTCGCAATTCTACAAATTCGGTAACATCTCCTGCTTTATTGCACGTTCCATCGGCATTATAGACTGGTATAGGAGATGCGGCCTTCCTGGTGTCCAACTGGTGTTGTTGGACATACGTTCGGTTGATAGAGCTGCCCGTGCAGCCGCTATCCAACAACGCTCGGGTTGTCAGTACTTTTTTCCCGGTGCATGGGGAAAGTTGAATGTCTACCAAAAAGTCTCGACCGGAACTCTTGGTGCCTCGAATATAACGAATGGGTTCGTGTAATTCGTAGAGCTGTTCCCGGGCAATGCTCTCTCCCGTTCGTAAGCTTTGGATAAGCTCGTTGTCGATTTCTCCAATTCGTTTGGGGTGTACCCAGATGGAGAGAACCGCCTTGGCGTTTGCCAGATTCTTGGAGTTGCGTATAGCGCGCATCGTCCAGTCAATTCCAAATGGTTTGAACCATTGGAATTCGTCTTGCTTCCCTGTGCATTCAGAAGACTTTTTCAGCTTTCCCGTACATTCGAAAGCAATTGATACCCCCTTGTTAAGATCGGTATCGGTTTCAACGCTTCCCTGTGCATTTGGAAGGTCGAATTTCTGTTTTTCCGGTGTTCTGCATATCGGGGTACTGGCTTTGGATTGGCTGTCTTGCCACATCCTAAACGCCGTATCATCTTCTTCGTCGGGTACTTCAACGATGGTAGTTCTGCTGAAATGCCCCCTTTTTACCGCCTGGGCGCTAGCGGGATCCTGTCCCTTTTCCTCGGCCGGCACCACTCGCGACGGAGTTTGAAATTCCTTGGTCATTGACTCCCAGCTAGTGCCTAAGGCGACCTTCGCACGGTTGTCAACCCTGCAACTTACCGGCCCGGTTTGGTACTCAGCTTCGTCAAGTTTTCCGCTCCCCGGACCGGTTCGTCCAGGTAAAGCCTGGCCTTGGTTAGAGGCACTGTCCTGGTCCTCCGCCGACCCTGGCGGAACTGGTGAGCTTGCCCCGCTGCTCGAAGCGGGTACTGGGACGGTCGGACTTCTGGAAGTCCCGGAGGAGTCCCGCCTACTGGTCCCTGCTCGTCGCTGTGCGCTCAGCGGCGTATCCGGTGAGCACTGCTCGTTGGACTTTGTTGCGGCGCCAACACCACTTGGCAAGTCCCGCTCCAGTTCATCGGAGGCTCGGGATTTGTCACTACAGATACTAGTGTCAGTGTCTTCTAGTAGTATGACGTACCTGTTTGTTTTTGTTGATTCTTTCTTTGTCTTCGGCTTCGGTGAAGTCATAGATATATTTTTTGTAGGTAATTGTCTGTTTTCATAGTAATTAGTCCGACCCGTGGAAACCGAGGACACACCTTGAGACTTGGGCGTGCAAGGGGAATCGAACCCTTGACGCCCTACTCTTTTACCTCCTCGATCTTGGAGGTGCTCGGCACCACTGCGTCAGTGGGCCCCACGTATCTCACTACGTTCTTCTCTTTTCTCGTAGGGCAATCCCTGCTCAGGTGACCCTTTTGGTCGCACCTGAAGCAGCGCCCCTCGGCTCGTTGCCGGTCTACGTCCATGGGCTTCCCCCCCCCCCCGTACGTCGTCCACTTACCGGTTCCAGCATCGCGACCGGTCCCTCCACTCCCAACACTCGGTTTTGGAGCCGAGGAACTTGTCGCCCCAGCGGTATTCTTGCCGCCGGGTTGCTGTTGTTGGGGACGCGGGCCCTGCTTCTGACCGTCCCGAGGCGTACTGGTGGTCTGGTCAAAGACCCACTTCCGCTGTCTCTCTTCATACATTTGGAGAATGCGTTCCTTCCACTCTGGGTATGAGCGCGGAATGCTCACCCCCATATTTGAGATAAAGGTGGTATATGAACTAGGAACTCCTAGTCGTACCGCCTTTACCATCGCGCCTCTTTCCGCTTCATCGGATCTTCGACCCGCTAACTTTGCTTCTTCTTCCAGCTTCTGGAAGTAGTGGGAGGCAGGCTGTGCTCCCATGCGCAGATCGAACATGCGCTTTTCGTGAATTTCCTCGATCGCCGGATCTCGGAATTGTCTTGTGACTAAGTCGACGAAGTCGGCCCAGTCGGGGTATCGGAAGTGGGCAGCGGTGCCATCAAAGGCATCGCCTACCCAGTATTCGGGTCTCTTGTAGACCCACCAGTCCTTGGCGGCGCCCTCGAAGTGGGATGTCGCGAATAGTACCAGGTGCGACGGCACCTGGAAATAGTGTCTGAATACTTCAAAATAGGCGATACAATCGCCTATGAAGCGTTCAATGTCGTCATGGTCCCCTTTGAACGGGGCGGGGACCTTGACGAGGGTCGGCTTGATGCCCAAGTACGGGGCATCAGCGGCGGCATTCCTGACCGGATTCGGGATTGGGTCAGGTGGTCCCTGACCAGGGGGCGGTCTTGGGATCGAGAATCGATCCGGCCTGTACCCCGGGTACCCTCTTGGTGGTCCCGGCGGTCTTCCCCTCTCCGGCTCCTTCTCTCGCTCTTGGGCTCGGAGGTAGTCCGCCAGTGTCTTGCGGGCGGAGTCCTCCTTGTCGAGCTCGCTACGCATCTCCGCTATGCGCCGCTCTTTCTCCTGTAACTCGGTTCGCATTTGCTGCCGAGTTTCTTCTGCCGTGGCAGGATTTCTTGACGCCCCTGCGGTGGCGTTTCCTGCCGGCGTTCCTTCTGCTTCCATTTCTTCTCCTGCCCCTGCAAAGAGAAGACTGCCACCCTGATAAGGGTGGTATCCTTGGTGACGCACCTGATGATGAGGAGGTGAATCGGGAAGTGGTCGTGGGTTTACGACCGGGGTATCCGGTGGGTAACCCGGATAGATTTCGTATTGAGGGTGGTGGTATTCCATCCCTCCATAGTAACCTGTATCGTAGGTAAACGTATTATATTGAGGCTCTTCCTCCTCAATCTTCTCGTGCCATCTCCAGCCTCCAGAGATGCTGGAGGGTCCTGTCCAGCTCTCGTTGCTCCCGTGGGGTCCTGGGTAGTAACCCTGGAAAACGATCCCCGGCGGCGGGACCGAAGATTGACCGGTCGCGGTTGGCGTGAATCCGGTGATTGACGATGAGGGCCCTGGCGTTGCTAGGGCCTTCCATCGGTACTCGGATGGGGTCGCCCCTGTTGAGGGCGAGCCACTCATCCATCTCCATTCTGGGTTCTTCCCAGAGGTCTCGGGCTTCGACGTCCCTTCGTCGAATTTCCCATGCTGCGGTCCGGTATGGACCGAATATTCTCCGATCGTAGTCGGAGAGTTCTGGCCACGTGTAATCGAGCCCGTCGGAGTTGAAGGGATCGTCGGGGGCAAGGGGAGCGGCCTGGGTGTGGATTCCGACGAGACCGTCGTCGGACTCGTCATCGGAGATTTCGATGACGGGGAGGGAGGAGATGGAGATTTCCTCCCTGCTTGGCCACCGCTCACGGCTCCAGGGACCGTAGGGGTGGGTCCGATCCATTCCGGGATCGTTGGGGTGTCGGGGTCCGTTGGAGTTGGACCCGTTGCTGCTGTTGCTGTCGTCGCTGTTGGACGACGAGGAATCGGACCTTCGCTGGGATTGGCGAAGGGCGGGGGTTCTTGGACGAGGGGGGGGACCGGGGTATGGGGGCGGGGGTTCATCCCCATCAGACCATACGTCCCTCTCGTGTTCCTCGGTCTCCTCAGGACCGATTGTTGGTTGCTCCATTGCTGCGGTGGATCGTTCCACCCGGCTCCGGAGGAGGAGAGCCCTCGCGTTGTAGGCGAGAGCGTTTCGGGCAATTCGAGCCCGAAGTTCTGCAATCCCCGGAGACGGGGGCCACGAATTAGTGCTCTCCTCGGAGGAGGAGGAGGGCCCGATGATGAATCGGGTCCGGGGACGAACGAGTGGGATCTCCGCTCGTTCTCCCAGTCTTGCGGGGGATATCCCCCTGGGAAGGTCATGTGTGGCGGGCGGAACGGGGCGGGGTTCTGGTTCTGGTCTCCGGGGTTGCCTCCTTAGCAAGGCCCGGAGTTCTTCCTCGTAGATAAGTACGGCGAGGACTGTAAAAAAGGATAATAGAATGGCGCCGCCAATGGCAACGCCGAGGGAGACGGTTCGGGGTTCTTGAGAGTTTCTGTCTTCTCCGGACATGAGTTCTTCTATACGGCTAGCGTAATAGAAGAAAAGTTGGTTGGAAATCTCTTGTTTTATGTTAGGCACTGCCTTGGGCACGTGACTTGGGACTGTCAGGTGATCCTCTCTGGGCCGTTACGCGTTCGAAACGATCACCCAAATGAGAGAACTACGCTAATAGTCTTTAGTGTAGTGCGAGTAAGGAGTATATGATGTTAATTAAAACAAGAGATAGAGTACAATGGTCTAATATACTCTGTTTATATAGTATTCCTACGGCGTTATATTTAGATGAAACGCTACAGTCCATGCACAAACGGTGTCGAAGTAGGACGATCCGGGAGGATCATAGAACCAATAGTAGTCGTCTGGGGTGACAGATGGTGAGAACGGGGGTTGTCGTCGGCGAATATCTGGATACAAGTCGGTTTCTGAACTAGATTAGATGGATGAGTCATGGATATGACTCGGATAAGATAAGATAACGGAAAAATCGTAACAATAATAAGAAGTTTCAGCAGTAAAAAAAAGTGTCTAGAAAATAATATAGAATGTCAATAAAAGGCAAGTGTCATTAGAAAAATCATAAAATCACCTTCTAAAGCATGATCTTAATCAGGGCAGTATGTGCAGCCTGCTTTTGAGAGTGTAGAAGGATTGTTGCTATTTCAGGCTTGGCAGTAAAAAGGAAAAATACACTTGCTTTGTTGTCTGAATCAGAAAAATCTTCATCATTATGAATAAGCTCCAGGGCCTTTGCAACAAGGTTTTTCAGAGGAGCTACAGATCTTGATAGATCCCAGATAGTATCAGCAATATCAATAGTAGCCTTAGTGTTTTGCTTTCCATGGTGAGTCAACTTGCATCCAAAAGAAAATAATTTCAGAGATTCTGTAGAGGCTCACTCACATTTATAAGATGTGGATTTGAATGGCATCTGAAGATATATATATGAGTTGATGAGTATAGAAGAATGGGGAACTGATATCTGCTCAGAATCAGAGCATTCATATGAGAGCTCATTATTATAACAGTTGTTCTTTAGAATATTTGTCTTCTCTTGCAGGGCTTGATATGATATTTCAGCTTCCAGATGAGGATGTGGTGGTGTCTGCAGTATAGAGCATTATGGAGAGCCAGAAGGTTGAGGAATATCTGGCATAGATAAATCAATATATAGTTGTTAGTCTTTGGGTTACAAACTTGTGGGAAGTTTTCCCATTTACTTCACATAGTTATACTAATTTCTACCTATTTGAGTAGTTTCTATCCAATCATTTTCTTAATCAGCATACTGGAATGCCAGATTTCTTGGACCTTCTCACATATTCTAACAGATTGGAAGTGTCCATAATCTTAACTCATGTCTACTCTCTCTTGACCTTGTCCAAGCCCATCACTGACTAAAGTCTTGGAAGTGACTATAAATATCTCCTACATTTAGCATTCATGCATCAATCCTGGTACCCTTGCACTCTGATGAATCTTTTAGTATTTGCTCTATTAGTTTTCTCTGATTCTCTTTACATTAGTACAATCCTCAGCCTTCCATCATCTGCCATGTTGCCTCACAGGTTTCTTTTTGTTCTGATCTCACCACTGACTTTGAGAAGCAATGGGAAGGCCTTCATATTGATTAAGATCTCTCACTTCAAACATGCTCAAATACTGGCTTTGAGTATGACAAAACAATCTTGAAAAACTTCTGGCTCAATTTAACCTGTCAACAGCTTCTCATGGCTCTCCACCTTCACTTATCTATTACAATGCATCCTGCCATGCTCAGACCACTTCTGTGTCTCCAGTTCTGTGATGCATCAGGTATCAAGCTTCAACATATGGCCAACATTGTTCATTACTGCTGAAATTCAATGTCATCCTCAAGTAGTATAAATTGATAAATCTTGCTTTTGTATTATAGTTTGAACCTGCTGATTATTTATCATATGTAGCCCACATACTGAAAACCTCCATGCTGGTTCTAATTGAGCCAACCATCCAGAAATATGACATCTGATAACCCTGGGGATATCACAATAATAAGTGATGGTGTGGTGCATTCAGGCATTGCTAAATGTTCAGGATGCCTCCTCATTGAAGACGGGTGTGACTCAAGTTGTCAAAGAGGCCCTCCTGCTGCTTTATGGCTTGCTGCAAGGTGTGGCTTCAAGTTTTTCTACTCAACTTAGAAAGCAATTCTGCAGTTAGTTGACAGTTATAATAATCAATTATTTGAGCAAACAAATGAGATGAGGTCTTCGTGGGTAGTGTTGATGAATAAGCACCTCATAAAGTGGATAACAACAGCAGGAGGATGTCTTCCGATTGCAAGCAAGGCTGATCAGCAAGTGGAAAAATGGAGAAGTCCACTTCTGCGTATGAGATATACATTTATAAATGACTAGGGTTGAAACAAAGAACACAGTCGTCGATCACATAACCTCAATGTTGACAGTATATTCATAAAAATCATCGTGGTAAAAAAAGTAGTTTTCATTTTGTGGCATAGGACGGTAACAATTCAAGACAGATATCATAGAGTTTCAAATCTGCGTCCATGTCAATTGCATCACTCGAAAGGGAGCAAGGCGACACTTACCATTCGTTGGTTTCGAGTCGTTTGTTGACGGCAACCTAAAGATGGCTAATCCCTAGGGATCGGTTTCACCGTCCCAGGGATACCTAGTCCGGGGTTCGGGCCATTGCAGTTGCACCTACATTAGTGTTTTGTTATCTTGTTACAAAGATAAAAATAACAGAGAATAACATACGAGTTTCCGCAATTACAGTGGTTGACTGGGACAAAGTCAGGTGTGTTCTGAGACGGTCGTGGGTTAGGCCGATGAGAATGGTCGATGAGACCAAGACGTACCAACATATTAGAATGGTGGGGTGTTGGCCTAGAAAAAAAGCCTAGGAAGACTTTTTATCTGCACATACGCGCGCTAATGGAACGTAAATGTCCGCCTGGATCACGGAATATAGCACTAGCCGTGGACTGCAGTGTAATACAACAGACGCCTGTAAGGTCATGGTTCCCTACCAAGTTCTCGGAACTTAAGGGCAGCATGCTGCACCTCCTATGTTGTGTAGGGCTGATAATAAATGGCCTTGGATTGGACAGACAGATGTGCAATACAGATGAACCGCCCATTGATATTTTCTCATCTTCGATGATAGCCCATCCATTGGAGGGATAGACGAGTGAATACAGAAGAGACGCCCGCAAGTACGTGATTCATTCGATGTAACAGTGAAACACGTTGCGCTTGCAGATAGTGGAGTTGATGGAGAATCGTGTTGAGATTGGGCGATCAGACAAGTCAATACAGAACAGCCGCCCAAAAGCGCAGGTGTGATTCACCAAGGTTTGCATGCTCGATCCTGGAATATGGTCCTCGCAAACCATACATTTCACAAGAATAGAGACACCAGCAGACTGCAATCAAATACAGAAGAGACGCCGGGAAGAGCGTCATTCGTGTCAAGGTTTGAGGCTCGAAGACGGATTTGTGAGGAGTCGTTACTCGTGTTCGTATTGAAAAATACCGACCTGGCTGAGCTGATGGTCACCATAAACTGTAGCAATGCGTAGACAAGATGAGGTTCTGAGAAATGGCTGAGTGACTAAACACGAAGATAAACTGGAAGACCCAGCGTCTCAATATCACCGGGCTACGTATGTTCGCGGGATCAATCAGCAAGTTCTTCTTGACGCCTGGAAATGTAGCTACCCAGCTGACAACCTGATCATAGTTCATCTGGTACATCAAGACCAGTAAACTGGGAACGAAGATGAACCAACACATCCCGTCGCCTTAACCTAGATACAAGCACTTGCTGCAGCAGCCGTATCACCTGGCCTTACTTTGTCCTTTCGCTCTGTGTATGCCCTCTGAGGTGGGTGAGAATTCAGGCAATGACAACGGTTTCCACAGGCTATATAGCGGTGCTGGTATAGTCACAGTCCAATGCTAGAGCCGATGTACCGAGATAGCCGCCAGTTACAAAAAAAAAGACCCCAGGGTTTTGTCCTCTGTGACAACTTCAGCGGCGCCGGCGAGGAATAGATACATCAAACGTACAACTCTGTGGCTTCATTTTCCTGCGTGAATCACGGCTTGTACCATAATTACAACTATGACCTGCATAGAGAATCAGACATCGTGTCAGTCGAACCCTCGGCGGCATTTGCCGGGCGACCTCAACCTCAATTATGTTTTTCTTCAAGCCAGATTGATGGCACTTCTCGCTGCTCTATGTATGACACACCATCCAAGCCGAACTCAATACCGATATTATTACGATAGCGGCTAGTTTTGAGGATCCTTTGAAGAAACTTCCAAATACACGACGCCCATTATGCATCCGTGTTTATTTTAGTAAGTGTTTAAATGCTGTTACGCGTCTAGCGTCTCTGAAATACCTATAGTATTCTAAATGTGCTGTTCAGCGCTATCCAGCGCGGAAGGATGATAGGTGTCCACGTCACCAAAGTCGGTACAAATCGGATCATGAGGGTATCGAACCCAACAAAGTCCCTCCTAATCTTGAAGGTTTGCTTCTGGCTCCTCCCGTCCTTTCCCCAATTTTCCTCTATAAAATTTGTCATACACTCATAGACCTCCGTCGTGCCACCCCATCGGCTCATCGAGTGATCACTATAGTTGTGTCAATGTTGAGTCTGATTATATCACGACGGAGCGTACCTATCAGGAAACATCATATATCTGACGGCTTTTACATCCTTAGCGGCGAACATCGACAACAAGCGTACGGAATTTCCGAGATGCACATTATCGTCGGCGCTTCCATGAGCTAAGAGATAGGCCACTCCATGCCACCCCGTCACGTTCGATATCGAGGCATTCGCGTAACCCTCTGGGTTCAACGATGGCTCGTTCATGAAACGCTCCGTCCATATGGAACCTAGCAATGTTCAAATTTATGAATAAGGCGAAGGACCAGACTTACTGTATAACCCCCAATCCGTCACAGGCTAATAATTTTTATGCCGTCAGCATCACAAAGTTTCTTCAAACAAGAACATACGGCAATGGACATCGCCAATGTATGTACTCCAGCATTCGCTTCTATGACTTTGGCACTCAGGAACCCTCCATAGGACTTGTGCCAATCAGCATTGCATCACCAGAAATTCAATTGACTCACCCATCCCCAAATTCCGATTCTTCTGCGATCGACATACTTCTTTGCCACCCATATCCTTGCAGCAGTAATCTGATCCTTCTTCTCCCACCAGCCCAAACGTCCCTTAACCATGTTTCTCATTGCCCTTCCCTTTGCGCCTGTGCCCCGTCCGTCTACGATGACTACCACATACCTCATCGTGCACGCTAAATACTCATTCCAGCCTCTCTCAAACCTCTGATGCACCCACTGGCTATCCGGGCCCCCATAAACGTTGAAAAGTACGGCGTATTTTGTCCTCCCGGACTCGTCCATGTTCGGCGGTCGGATTTCTTTGACATTCATTTCTAAAAGGGTGTCATAAAGAAGACAAAGCACGATAGGAAAACTGGAAATACACGAACCATAGCCGTCAATCTCGATCTTCGAGTACAGAACTGTTGGTGCCTCATAGTTCTTTACCACATTCTTCAGGACGTCGTTTCGCTCCACCACAAAGTTAAACCCTGCATATCAAGTATGAGCAAACGAACCGATGTGGACTAACAACAGCCACATACCAGTCTCATCCGATTTGACGGCTTTCTGCCACGGAACATTTGGACCAAGGTAATCCAGCAAGTACCACCCACCCTTTGGTGAGAAATCTGCAGAATAATGTGCCGGCTTGGTTGTATCTGTTAATGCCTTGATTTCACCGCTGCTTTGTTGGTTGGTGGGTAAAGACACGCTATAGATGTTTCTATCTGTACTCGAAGGAGATGCAGCTGTGAAGAATCTAAACATTCCGGGAAATGCATCCAGTCAGATGGGAAAAGAACAAGAAGAAGAGACTTTGCGCACACCAAACCACGCTTAACATCGACACCGTTGATTCCGTTCGTAACTTCCCATTCGCCTCCTGTTAACCACACAGGTTCTGAAGCATTTGCAGGGTCAAATAGTGCTATGTGATTCCACCCATCTTCGTTGGGCACAATGTCTAGATAGGCCCATCTACTCCCATCTATCGACCAATCCGATGGTAGGCGATAGACATCCTGGGACTGGTCCTCCAATGAGTCTGGCATAAAGATTTATGTGGTTGGGAAACTTACCGACTTGATCCAACCCTCATCGTCCTCCTCGCCACCTTTCCCCAGTCTTCTCACAACCTGACCTTCCTTTTGTGAGCCCTCTGCTAGATCATATAGCATCACTCTCCCATCGTCTGCATTCCTATTAACGACCTTCACCAACAATACCTCCTCTCCGACCCAAGCCACCTCCTGTACTACGCCGCTGCCTTCTCCGCCCACCAAAACCAGATCCAACTCTTGATTCACCCCCGTTGCGGCATCCCAGACCCAGGCCTGCACTCGTGGATTTTCAAAACCAGGCTTGGGATAGTGAATTGTAACTTGCTTAGGGTAGGGCAATGAGGCCGTCGGGTCCTCTGTAGGATTGTACATCGGAAATGTATATACGGGTACATTTGTCTCGTTGAACGACAAATATGCGAGCTTTGACGATGTAGGTGACCACCACAGAGCATGGCCGGAGGAAAATATCCCCTCTTCGTATGCCCAGTCTGGGATACCGTTGAATAGTGCTGTAGAGCCCGTCGTTGTCAGGCGGATGGGGGTGATCCCGGCTCTATGAAGAGGCGAGAGAGTTAGCAATAGATGGGAGAGGTCCAAGGGACGCACCCAGGAGAAGGAAGAATATACACGTCATTTGACTTGACAAACGCTATGGATTGTCCTGTTGGCGACCACATTGCATAAGAGGTTTGAGGGTCGATGTGGTTGGGGGGTACGAGTGGCCAGGTGGTGTTGTCACCGAGGGAATGTATGTAATAGTTTCCGAGACTCGATTTGCGCCATCGCTAACTCAAGGCTATTAGGTTAACATTGACCCAGTATGCGAAACGCACCTTTCGATAATCCGCTTGGACCAACAAATACTTCATGTCGGAGGACAAGCGCATGTCATAGAAATCGAAGTCTTGCCCGAATTCCTTTGTAAATCTCAGCCTCAGATCCGCAAAAACAGCCTTCATTGCACGTACATCTCTTATGTCCCTCAGTCGAACCAATGCAGTACTTGAGTTCGTGTTCACATTAACCGCTTTGATTACCCCTCGATCCAAAATCAAGAGCACGCCGTCGTCTGCTGTATTGTGGGGAGAGCAGGAGGGGATAAGTGGTAAACGTTTGACATTCAGCCCTAATTGATATACATAGACACACCTTCAGACGCCCAGGAACACCATCGCTGTATTGGTGAAAACGTGCCATCGAAGACTTTATCCAGATCAAGTGTATGAAGTTGCCTCGCATGGCGCTGAGTTTGACCTATTTTGATACCATCTATAGCTGCCGAGCTATATTTATGGCGAGCCGTTGTGTGTGCGCTATTGTTCTCCAACCTCGGGAACAAGCCCAGGACCACGGTCGCGAGACATACGACGATGAGTGACTTAAGGTACAAAGTCTTTCTCAGGCTGTTGCCTCCTGCGTCCGACGAGTTAGGTTTCGAAGATGCAAAATCATCATGGCATTGAGGTGGTCGTTTATCGCCATCACCAGCCAGCGTATGGGGTCGATCTTTCTGTGATAGACGCTCTCTCGGCATCGTGCCAGCTAGCCGTAATCTTATCAGCCCTATTAAAAACCAGTCATTAACTCCCGGTGTGCCTACAAATGGAGTCTCTGAGGATCAGGCTAGCGCGCAGAAGGAAGTCAAGGTCTGTCAAGACTCAAGGCAGCAAAGCTCTACCGTCGGGCCCGATGCCCCAGACCCGCCGCACGAGGCAGCTTTTTGTTAATGATTTAAATGGCAAGCATCCATTTGTCAGCATACGGTGTTAACGCCTAAAATTGCCGTCTCTCATAGTCCTACTGGTTCTCTTTCGTGGCACGATTTAATTCAGCATGATTCCTCAATAAAATGCATTTTCGGTATCGACGCCGACCGGGGGGGAGGACAACGAGAACAGTGGGCAGATTGCATATAGCAAGCTCGTGCCGCTACGATGCAGAAAAAATGGAACGGCAGAGGGATCCAGTTTAACGACATACATGCCTCAGCGCGGGCCCAGAAAATGTCGAGGCGGCTCAGACGAAGGGCATTGGTAGGAAGGGTGGGGCACATGACTGTGGCTGTGTACCATTGCTTTCTTAGAGTCGTCTCCAATCTTGATCAGCGACCACTTGCGCGGTTAACGTTCCATGGAGTTTCTGGCCATTCAAAAGCTCTCTTCAAGCTCTAGGAAAGTTTTTCCTTTCTCATTGGCGACGGTCCCGGCCGGTGCATACCCTGGTTTGCTCTTGATAAATGCCTCCGCACATTTTCGGTTACGACCACCAAACGACGTCGTTATCAAGTCAGTCATACCTGCACACCAGCGTTAGCTCGCACGTCTCGAGGAATGATGGCAAGACCCACGAGAGGAATGATGTGAAAACGCGAACGATGAACTTCCAGGGAAGAAATCCTGCGTGAACATGGCCATCTCCAACAGTCCCACTCTCAAAATTGCCGCCTTGGTATTCCCGCCGAGTCCCATCCCGTCAACGAACCCAGCTGCAAGCGCGATGATGTTCTTCAGCGCCCCACTCAAACTCACTCCAGCCACGTCCTCGATCGGGTGTACCCTAAACGCAGGCCCGTCGAATACCGCATGCCATAATGCCGCATCCTTCTCGATGACGACGTCTACACCTTTGATCGCGGAGATCGCGGCCAGACCGTGCTTCGAGTTGGCTGAGAGGTGCTTGGGTAGTGGACGAAGCAGTGGGGACGGTGGGCGCGACGAGTCGGGAGAAGAGGCGTCAGACAGCGCGGGGCTACTGAACCTTGATGGGGAAGCTGATCCGGGAGTCGAGGATTGGGGTGAGGTGCTCATTTCGACGAACGTATGTTGGATGACTGGTGGACGTGGTCGTGGACGTGCAGAACTAAAAGGTGAGAACGCTAGATGGCGTCTATATGCTCCCCTTCGAAACGCGACGGATACCCGCACGGGGACGCATGTGTTGCCGTGGATTCTTGCTTGATGCTGATTCTGTCGGTTCCCCGCTCGTCGGGTGCTACAAATTGTTCATGTTTTGGAATATTCATCGCCTGTAGATCTCGTTTTTCTGTAACATCGGTAGTGCTGTACGAGTAGAGGTTAGACAGCACAAGATGCGTGAAACAAGATACTGAACGTTTGAGCACTTACCTTCTGAAGCACCCAGAGTAGATTCGATCATTTGTGGGTCCTTCATTTCGAATTGAAGTCAATCTCCGGGTGTTCGTTCTTGCATCGTCGGCATGACAGGAGGTGTCTTTAGCTACACGGCCAGTCAAGGCTGTCGTATTTGCGTCTGTAAGCTCAAGCTAATCCAAAGAATAGATAAAAGAAGTAGTCCAAGACGGAGATACTGTTCAAAGGCGGTTGAATGTTGATGCTCCATTGCTCTAGTAGACCAATTTAGCGGTGCATCTGCGTTTCGTGTGACATCTACTCCACGCACTCCACCCTGTATGACGAATTCAAAAGGGCAGAGATCCAATCGTAGTTTGCAGAATAAGCCTAAAGTTATCGATCAGTAACAGTAACGGCGGTTCCTCAGGCCTCCGGTGTGGTCGACAATGGCCGAGCCCCCTGTTTCTGTGTGGTAGAATATCGCACAAATCCTTGGCCAGCAAACGACAGAATTACAGATTGGTATCAGGAAGGAAAGCGGGGAAAAAGGTAAATCCGGCAAGTCATTTAGGGCAGGCACTAATTTACCGTTCCCCCCCCCCACCGTTCTACGACCCTGCTGGAAAAGGCATGAACTCGTATTGACGGATATCGAAAGGTCTCGGGCTCGGTCGAGGATTGAAGAGCAAATTCTTCGCATGCCCGGCCCGCTGGAGCGCTCAGCGCTCAGCAGTTGTAATAGCACAAAGGAAGATGGATTTCTTAAGCTTGAGACCCGAACGAGGAAGCTTCTTTCTCCTGGAAATGTTCTGATACCACTCCTCCTCGGTAGAAGGCGGAGCGGCTCGCTGACTAGATTTTGGAATGATACGACAATCAATTTCATGATAACACGTTCCGTTCTGCTCTCTTTCAGCTACTTCAACTCGTCTTTACAAAGTTTGCATCTGACAGAACAGATGTGTCTGTTTCAACCTCGCCACGATGTCGCCGTTGCAGTCGGAGGGACGGTTAGTTGCATTCATCGAGAGGTGTTGGGGTGGACATCGTATCTATGCATGCAAGGACGGCTTAGGTCGCGACTCGACTATTTTGACGAGAGAATTTATTTAATACAGATATATCGCTCAAAGCGTTTGCGATTTCGTCCAGGAGTACGTAGATTTTTATCATTAAAGAACTGGCAATGAGGAATGGCATGAACTTACGTATATGAGTATCTAATTCATGATAAAAAATAAGTAACTTGGAAATCAAATAATGGATCCTCAGCATACTACCGAGGCAATTGATATGTCGGCACTTCTCGCAACTGAATACTTAGTAGTACGAAATGCAGTTCGGTCACGCGACCTGCTCTTGATACCACGTGCCTTCGATTATCCTTTTTTCCCCTATAGTCGTTCTTCCCACGAACGGCTCAGCTCTGGCGTATCTTTATTTCTGTGAGTCGCCAGATGTCTTTGTTATATAACACCGGTTTGTGACTATTGAACCAATAGTTTGGTTATGCTTCCGATAGAACTGCACCATGTGGCGGACGCACAGTGGCCAGTGCAAGTCCAACTACTCTCTCGGCTCCTTTCAAAGCCACTTTACTTTTTCTCTAGAGGTACATGTATTTCTGATACATGCTTGTTCTCAGAGCTCCTCGAAGAACTGAGCACCGCAACTAGCGCGAGCCCAAGTTCATCTTTGGCATCAAATGCGCATCCACTTTCCGATTTTCTGGACATTATACTGGCGACGGTGTCCTCGCTTCGACAGATGAAAGAAGACCCTTACCCTTACACCATGCCCATCTGGTCTACCTTGATCCGGGCGTTGTGCTATACATGCTTTAGCGATGTCGAGATATCGTGAGTAATGCTATTGTGTGATGGGATCCATATTGCTTACCCATGCAATCAAGTAACGATACGCCTTTCATTCTTCCGAAGGGTTTTTGCAAATCTGTTTTCGATGGGCATGCTCTGATGCTTATATCTCATCTGTACAAGAACTCACGATCTACGCGGGGAAAACCGCCGCCTGGGTGCTCTGATGAAACTGTGGCGCTGGAGAACACTTGTTCGTACAAAAGCAACAATTCTAGCGGAGATCCCGAGGAAACAAATGTACGGCGTGAAGGCGAAGACGGTCTAAATACCAATAGTGACGACAACGTCTCCGAGGTTGAACCCAATACTCGGGCATCTTCATCCGAGTCAGACCATCCATTGGGAGAGGACCTCTTTAACGAGAGGATTGATGTCTCGTATGGTGATCCCACACAGTCGGAGAAGCGGCCAATATTTCACTGTTTTTCGTCGCCACCTTCAAAAGCTTCCAGTACTAGCTCCCTCGATATATCATTTCACGCGCACGTTCTTCCAGGTAGAGGGCGTCGTATCGATGCTGTTCTACCTATTATCTGCATCGCAGATAGGGAGAACATAGTGCCTCTCATTTGTAGTGTGGCCTACCAAAGACGCGTTTGGGGGATAGATGATCCCGTCGTAGGTATAATTCTCCCCAGGAATGGGTTTTCAGCACAGGTCATTTTGGGATGGATAGATCCACCTGATTTGCGTAGCAATACAGTGTCACCGGATGATCACACGGTTGATGACTTGGTGAGTCACTATTTGACCGTCTGTTCATCCTTAGGCTAATTAAGTAGTAGCCTATAGTGCACATCGCCTACTCCGACACCCCTTGTGTGGCCAATGGTGTCTTCAATCTGACCGATCCCATCTCGGCCCTTGCATTTTCGCAGTTTATTGTCAATCTCCGTGATCAATATGATAAGGTTGTATTGGAGTGTTGTGATACTCGGGTGTCTACCAATACGTCGTTTTCCTGGAGGTCAGATCTTATCGATCCCCCACTTTTTTCTGATTGGGGACAACAGAGAGAAGAATCTGTCGCCTCCTGGATTCGGGGTTTGAGAACACCGAGCAGCGTTGAGTATGTGGATGCAATAGGCTGACTTTGAATGTCTTCATCTCATCATCTGATAGCACCAACAACGATCCACCTCCGTATCCCATTACTCCCCCTCAGACGCAACAATTTGATCATATACCAATGTCAGATCCAATGAAGAAACCTGGCGGAGGCGACGTTCTGTGAGTACTCATGACTACTGCATTGTTCTGGTCTTCATGTTTTTCCTTACAGCGACATTTCCCAACCCTCAGGGGACACGCAGCAGACGGGGTATGAAAAGGCGACTACGTCGAGGTTAGTTCGGTAGCCTTTTCCTAGCTCACGGTGCTCATGAATGGCCACAGTTCGATTTCTAGGTAGGTTCCATGTTAACACTGCATCAATCGCTTACCGATATATATTCATCGATGACAGATCTGTTACAGGAAAGTCAACGTCCGAGGTCTCTGCTACGTACGTTTATATCTGCTTTCGTTGATTGCGTTTGACAAACTCCTATTCTCAGCAATTCCAAGTAAGTTTTATTACCCGTGGCTGAAGGCTCGAAATGTTTGCAATTACCTATATTATCGCTCATCCGCCGTTTTGGTGGATTGTCCAGGGACTCCTGTCCTCATCACAGAAACGTGTCAGTATCGAGCAATACTCGGATCGTCATTCCTATGCACTATCATCGCGAGATGATCCTCTACCACGATCATGAACACTTGCTCGTTCTGAACACGCCTGTGATGTTCTCAGATTGACCCTCCTAGTCTGCAGGGCAAGTCGCAGGGTCACCTTCCATCGTTTTTTGATCACTCTTGGTTGTTTAACGTTGCATTCTAAGCTTCAATTCCAGGATCCCTTCTAGTTCTATTCAATCTTGTTCAGAGTAAGTGTTTGCGGGAAACTTACTCTACTCCTTAACCTAACGTCTTCTCCAGGTTCGCTAAAAAGGCTGAATACGGAATCGGTCCTCAGAATCCACTATCAATGACTACGTACACCTACGATCGATATGTCTCATCGATTAGCGCTTTGAGGCTTTCATCCGACCTTGATATATGCAAGAATATCAATCATTACATATCCGTATACGAGGATGTGTTGTGCTTTAGGGACCCCGCATGGCAGCTCGAAGTGCGTCCCAACCGAATATTCTAGTGCTGACCCCAAGGCCTAACGAGCTACTCTAGGAAGAACTGCCGGCCGTCGAAGGGGCCTACTTAAAGGCTGTACGAAGATGCTTTTGGAAGCAGCTCCTGGTTGTTCGCAACAGACTGGGTCAAAATCGTCGTCCTATAGACGAGCCGCATCAACCGATCGTTTCTGAACGTTTGTCCCTATTCTTTTGGGTGACCCTTGGTGCATTTTGTCGTGGACAGCGAAAGTCTGTCAACGAGGCCGAGTCCCGTCTCCAGTGGGACATGCTCATATTCCATGTATTGAACGGGCTGGCTTCTGGAGATGATGGTGTTCACATTAGACCCTTGTATGTTGCTTCTTCGCTCTTTGACCACCATATACTTACTGATGGCTTGAAGATTTGAGCGGTCGCTGTTACTTTCTCGCAATCGATTCGTTGATGAGCTGAATTCCACCGGAGCAGCCAACACGGTCAAGCCTCATATCCGAAACCGAGCACGCGAATATTACAAAATTTGTACAATCTCTTATATTGCTGCCATTGCGCCATCTTCTGCGTTCGCTGCAGATCATCGTGCCATTAGGAAGCAGGAAGCAGGCGCTTCATCGGTTGCCCTTTATCTCCTTGAAGAGACCGAAGATCTGTTCGGTGGCACCAGCCAAGACCTTGACAAAGCGACCTCTTCCATCCTCCGCCGTGCTAGCAGCGAACCCCATACAGGAACGTGTGATGCTGTCGTTGTACTTACGACCGACAACCTCGTTTTGCCTTTGTCGAAGTGCAAGATACCTCACTTCATCAACATTCCAGAGGATGATAAGGATGGTCTGTTGCCACCGTTACAGAGGGAACGTCATGATGCCGACGACAGCACCCTTTTACTCCCCGCTCCTTCCCCAAAAGCTATGCCTTCTGACAACAAAGGGGACCTTCCAACTGCGCGCAAGACGGGGACAACTCAAACTCGTGTCTCTTCAAAATCCAAACAACAGACGGCCGAGCTCGATGACTTCAAGCAGAATTTGAAAAACTCGCGCAATTCTTTTCTATCTGCTTCATCTGCATGTAGTGATCACCCCGAGAAGCCAAGCAGTGATAGTATCCCGCAGCTCACAGACGAGCTTCCCACCATCATGCCTTTGGAGCTAGGCGGCAAAATTCTATTCGCGGTCCTTGTAGTCGAACACAAGAGACCTGGCGACGATCCTACGAAGCCGCTGAACCAGGCCAGGATTTACCTGGAGGCATCCGTTCGGCTTCTGGAGGCACACGGAATCAAAGGCCTTCCAGTTTTCGCCTTGGCAACCAATGGTAATGAGGGTGTTGTGCTGATGGCGTGGCGCTCGGAGACTTTGGAGGTAATGTTCTCCATCACTACAATGTTCATGCTAACATAGTGTTCTGCAGCAAGTTTACCTCATAGACCGTTGTGTCCAAAAATTCAATATCTCTTCTCCCATCGAAGTTCTCCACTTTGTTACATTTCTCCTCCGTCTCAAAGACCATTATGTTAAATATTTTATCAATAATCCATCACAGATTGAAGCAGCAAACAAGGCAGCTAATGACATGACAAAGCTGGCAGATAGAAAGTTTCAAGAGGCCAAGGAGCAGGCTGAGAAAGCCGGTACTGATGGAGGAAATGTCAAGGTGGACATTGATTGGGGATGGTGGAAATCTGCTCAGACAAAGCGAGTTCGACCTCCCAAAGATAAATTGGGTAAATTGAAGCTGAATTTGGGGAAAGTGGTAGAGGAGTTCGGAAGTATGCAGTTGTCAGCTTAAGGGGTATCAATGATATTTTGTATAGTGTGTTAGCATAAGGATGAATATCAATTGTGGCCATAGAAATCAGGGTCAGGGCAGTAGTGCAGTAAGCATCACATTCACATTATATGAATTCTGGGAATTGTGTTCAAGTATATGACAACACTGCTATTTTGCTATGATGGCAGCAATGCTGTTGAAGACGCGCTCAGCCGCATATGGCAATCCGGCAATCGAAGCAACGTTGAAGCGCGCGAACCTTCGCGCACCTTCTCCTTGACTCGATCGCCTGTCTGCTTACTCAGCAATGAGTCAGACATGGACACTAGTAGATGATAGTATATTCTAGAAGTACCCACCTTGTAGTATATATACCGGGCAGACCAGCCTACTAATAACAGAGATTCATACTCTCACTCTCACCCACATCTCTCACACGGTCAAGTCTCGTAGTTTACCACTGCAATCATAACCTCCGTTGCACACTCTTTTACAACAAATGCGTCCTTCAGCCGGACGTAGTGGGATCGGTAGTCCGAAAGCATAAATCGGATCCTGATTTGACTCACATCACATGATACAACACGTCCATCGCGTCATCGTGATTCCCGTCATGACTCACCCCCGAGAAGCCGGTCTGGGTATATAAATTAGGGCTAGGGCTGGTAGGTTCCATTGCCCCTGTCGCTGTACTTGAGGAGCTCCCATACCTCTCGCCTGGATTTTTTAAACCCCCACTTCTCCCGTTGTTCCTCATTCAAAGGGTTGGTTATCCAAGGGTACTGTGCACTTGGGACTTTCACAAGCGCGCCTATCATATTTCGTAAGACTATGGTGCGGATGCTTTCAAAACTGTTGTATACTCCGCTTGCTTTTCTCGAGTCTCTGTTTCGGGCTGCGCTTTCTGAACCTTGCTTTGTTTTCCCTCTTCATCCACCGTCTCTCTTCTGGAGCAAGGAACGTCGAACCGAGTACGCAATTCTCTGGGATCCCATTTGTTTTTGTGCTGCCGAATTAGAATTTTATTCTTCCCACGCCCCACGACGGATGGATGACCTTGGCGTCTCCTCCCCCATCAATAACGGACTCAAAGTGTTCTGCCTTCAGGATTCTTTGGCTTCTAAATCTGACATCCATTACCGTGGCAAGGCCTTGCTTAATTTTTTTTTTTTCCGCCAGCTCCCTTTATATCTTTTTTGGTGCGTTTCATCGATAACATTCGCTGATTCAAGATCTCCAAAAAGTTTGATTCTACCCGTTGACTGCATGCTGAGGGACTTTTTCTCATCGATGGTTATCATAGCTTCCTTGGAACACGCTGGCTGCGCATTGCTCGATTCACCGATCTTCTCAGGAGCCCGCGGTCCGCGGCGCTTATGTTCCACAGGCGCTGACCAATCCTTACGGCTGCGGCGCTCCTTTCTATGTCGATTCAGGAGCGCACCATTCCCTCGAGCGGTGATAATTACCCTGAATCATTGCGTGCCCGACGTCCCAGACCCGCCGCACGAGGCAGCTTTTTGTTAATGATTTAAATGGCAAGCATCCATTTGTCAGCATACGGTATTAACGCCTAAAATTGCCGTCTCTCATAGTCCTACTGGTTCTCTTTCGTGGCACGATTTAATTCAGCATGATTCCTCAATAAAATGCATTTTCGGTATCGACGCCGACCGGGGGGGAGGACAACGAGAACAGTGGGCAGATTGCATATAGCAAGCTCGTGCCGCTACGATGCAGAAAAAGATGGAACGGCAGAGGGATCCAGTTTAACGACATACATGCCTCAGCTTGGCCCAAGGCGCTAGCGGGCCCAGAAAATGTCGAGGTGGCTCAGGCGAAGGGCATTGGTAGGAAGGGTGGGACACATGACTGTGCACCATTGCTTTCTTGAAGTCGGCTCGAATCTTTCATCTGACGGTTTTGATAATCAAAACCCATTTACCTCAATTAAGAACATCTTTGTCATCCAGAGTAATATGGTTCAATCGTATTTCAGCGAACACATGTCACAACAACCTCCCGTGGGGAGACCAAGAAGGATTGTTTGTCGTTATATAACCAACACCGCCCTCAAACACTCCGTCGATGGCGAGCCGAAGAAGCGGCGTAACGGGAACACCCTCTTCCATTGCCCAAAGAGCAACAGCAACAGTACTGGAGAAAGTCCATATGAGCAGTCCTTGCCTACCGTCAGGCAAAACGACTTACTTTTCCCCATGGTAATCCAGTATCCCCTCGTGTACAGGGAACTTACTCTGCGGTCTGCAAACGATTTTTGATCAGGAACGAATTCGTGCTCTGAATAGTACGCGTACCCAAGATTCCCGACCCTCTTCCCCATCATCCATCCATTTACAAATAGATACACCCGATACGGTTGCCCAAGAGATTCGTCGAATACAAACGAGATAGGCACGTCATAGCCTGCCGCAATGTCCAACTCAAAAGTCGTCACAAAGAACCCAGCTCCGGCTGCCAAGTCAGGTAGACCTCTAGAAAGATCCCTAGACTCCCAAGACGACGTGTCAAAACCAGGAAGGTGCCATCCCACCCGTTCTCCGAAGAGTCCTCCTTCATTAAAAATGCCGCGGACTTTATCGGGGAAGCTGCAGAAGGAAGCTGATCGTTAGACGGATATAGCAGTGAAGGTGATAAAGCGCACTTGGTATATCCTCCAATCTTTCCCTGAACTTTCCAGTCTGAAAAAGTGCCGTTGTTCAGCTGAAAGCCTCGAACGCCACGTGGTCCTTTCGAGCTGTCGGGGTTGGCTAACGGAAGATGTTGGTAGATTACAGAATCAAACGGGGAAGCAACCTACAACCCTCGGTTTCGTTCAAGCCCATGCTGTCCTGTGTAGCGATCGGTATGAGCGACCGAAACCAAGTAAAGGCTAGCAGTGCCCGACCTGAACAATCGTAATGACGTTATCTTGACCAGGAATCAGCGACCCTTCAGGAAACACGAAGACATCATCCGTCTCTTCCAAGATGTTGAGATTGTTCGTCGAGCTGAGGGCCAAAATTTGAGTGAGTCCAAGGAAAACGAAGAGCAGAATCACGCACTTCCCGTACGACGTATTCAAGAACACATCGTTGAGCCAGACACTCGCGGCAAAAGCTGTCAATGCTTCGTTAGTACTAATCATCTATCAACAAAAGATAACTAACCTTCCCCTCCATTGACCGACAGATTCAGGCTCTTTTCTTCCCCGCTTGCGACGAAATGACCTCTCCACAATACAATATTCTCACAACTATATGACAAAAGTTAGATCGAGGAGTTGATGGTGGAAGGGAAAGCAGCATACAATCCATAATCACACCCATACAACACCCTACCATCACCATAGTATGGCTTGAGAGGGATATTGGTCGACGTATGGTTCGCCACAACCCATGTCCCATCATCGAAGCGACGTCTAATCTCAGGTAAGCTATCTTTGTACTTCCAGCCCTTGAGTTCCGGCACTTTAATGCCATTGAAAGACGCCCCGAGCTCTAGGCGCCCGATAAATCCGCCGACGGACGTCAAGCCCGCCGCAGCGATGGCATCACCAGAAATAAGCTCCCCGTTCCAACTGATGGACCGGATGCTCTTAGGCGCAACGACGGTCAATCTCGCGCCCTCGCTGAGATCGCCCCTCAATGCCAACTCCGTTCCCGTTATACTTGCCGAGCGGACGAGATACGGACCTCCAACGAGAATGGACGCGTTGGTGCCGAGACCCCAAAAGTTCCTCAAAGGATCGGCTTCGTTGCCTGCGATGACTGGGGACCAAAATGTTGCTGCTGTCTCTGTATCACCGAAGAGCACGAGCTGCGTGTCAGAATCATAAAGCGTCACTAGCCCTTGGATTCCAGGAAGGAAGGAAAGGATGGTAGCTCCTTTGGACCCCGACCCAACGGACACGAATGGTGACCTCAGGTGCAGCGGATTGGGAGTCCCGGTAAAGTAAATGGCCGCTTCATGACCCTGTGATGAGTCACCGTATAGGAATAGAACATCACGGTCATCGATGACACCAGCAAAGAATATTTGCGCTGTGGAATACTGCAGCCTTGAGGAGCCAAAAGTGTAATCAGTGACGATGACCTTTGATTGACGTCCTCCAAGCGTTATCGCGGATGCGACTTGGGGTAACTGCAGTTCTCCTTCAGCGGTCGCCACTGTCAGTTTGAAGTTGGTATTAGCGCTACAGATGGATCAATTAATGTCAAGGCCTGGAAAGGGTAAACGAACGTCGAAGAAGAGTCATTGTGCCTTGCGATGTAGAAACCCGCTTTGGTATCAGGGTTGACTAGCAACGTTACAAACACATCCAAAGACGTGGATATGTCAAGACCAGTGGATGTATCAGCCACCCGATCGGTCTTGTAGAAACCTGGGGAGCTCCTTATGAAGAAGCTCTGTAGCTTCAGCTCGGCGTATTTAGATGTCAGTGTTCGGCCCTCGCTGATCTGAAAACTAATTAGCGAAAGAGGACCTTCGCATTTCTAGAGATACCTACAGCCGAACCATAGTCATATGAAGTATAGACCTTAGATCAAAACAGATGTTATGATGAGGACGACATGAGAGCTGACAGAAATACCCCACTGTGAGAAACTGATCAGAATGATAATCGCTCAAGGAAGAAGGCCACTACTCACGGGAATGGGATGGCTCCCCACGATGTGCCGCTACGAAGATTCATGTCAGATTCGGATCTGTCACTTGAACGGAATAGGCAGCTTACCCATATAGCATGTAATAGTTGATCAATTTTGCGTTGCTAGCCCACAATTGGCGGTTGAAGACCGACATGAAATCTGGCCCTGTCAACACTGCACACGGACCGTATCCTGCTCGGAAATGAGCCTACGGCATCAATACAATGACAAAAGCACTTACCAGGCGCAGAGGGACCCCACGCATCGTAGGACCCTGCTTGGAACTCTGTGCCTCTTGAGGGAAGAGGGCAGCTTTCAGAAATAGGAAGACATACCGGGAATATACCAAGGCTGAGACGGATTGACGGACATGTGATAATCGTGAAAAGTCAAAGGAACTGGGTTCCAGACCAAGGGGTTCGAACAATCAAACCTCTGCGGGTAACCATCTAATCCATAAAGGTCCACAGCACCCTATGAGAAGACGTTGCTTGCAGAGTAGCACATATAACCGGCGTGTACGTACGGTGCCATTTATAAAATTCGAACGTGGTCCAGGATCGTTATACGTCAGGGGTACAACGATGGCTGAATTATGATACACTGCTTTGAGGTCTTCGAAATATTCAGCGCCGAGCCACTGCTCATATTCATTATCTGTAAGAGATATGAGCTCCGGAGATTCTGCTGATCGCTGGATGGCCTACCGAGCTGTATGGCTACACGCAGTTATTTAGAGGCAGAACAGTGGCGTCAATCGTAAATGAAGTACTGACCAATTATAGGTCCACCTTGAGTGATCTGATACGGGGCTGACACTTCAATAATACCTTTGATATATTCGGTCCACGCATCTTTCCAATCAGTCGCATTAGTTCGCAGCATTCCAGATACTTCCGACGTAGCCCAATGAGCTATTCCGCCTGCCGTTGTTTCAGCATTGATGTACTGTATTGGTTGTGAGCATTAAGACATCTGCTGGGAGCCACAAATCTTCGGCACCAAAAAGTAGACCGGAAGATGCCTCAGCCGTTCATAGTGCCAGAAATGGTAGGCGATGAAGACATCTTCCAGTTTACGCTTCAAAAACCAATGACGCGTGAATGGTGAGAGGTTTACGCACAGGTCCTAGAGGCATATTTAGTCAAACAACACGTATTGATCCAGCAGCTTACCAGGACGAAGTACAACCCAGAGCCCTGCATCCAGCGCTGCCTCGTAGAATGGTTTCAAGGCGCGCCAATCATCAAAGTCCAGTACACCTCGGGATGGATTGATGATCCCCATATGGGTGTACAGGCTGACAGCATTCAAGCCTGCCGCCTTGAACTTCTGCATGATGTCTGGCCAGAGAGAAGGTACAGGGAGCCGAAACGTGTGGAATTCACCGGAGCTATTTTGACGCGTTAAGAAACGAACAAAGGTGAAAGAAAGCGGCGCACTGCAGGAATACTCTTTGCCCTCTCAGTAATAGACTGTGCTTATCATATGTGACCTGGTCTGTCTTCCATTTCTGCGCCTCAATGACATTGGTGACATCCTTGAGAAATCCCGGACTGCTACGGGTAGCCTGGGGTGCCGTGACTCTGCTTGGCGAAAGAAGGCATCGCTGGGCGCCGAAAATGACGACCACGACAATGAATACGAAAAGAAAGAGGTCCGCTGGTCTCCTGCAAGTATTGAGGTGCCTCTGCTGGGTGCCCTTCATGATGGTAGGGTAAGAGGTACTGGTACGTCGCGTACAACCGTCATGGCAGAGAAGGATAGAAGGCTGATGGCACGGGTTCCTAACACAGCCAAATAAAGCCAGATAAGATCGGCTAGATCCGATGTGGTTTGTTTCTTGCCGCTCCAATATAAAGGGGGAACGATGAGCGCTCCATCCTGCCATGATCTTGGCGCAGAGACAACTCACTGCCTCTTTATGACTCTGGACAATCTTCTTATTCTTATATAAACTTGTTCTTGCGCCGCCTTTCTTACTTGTCTCCTGCACTCACGATATGATTCTCTACGGTTTTCTTTGGCTCGTCCTCGGACGCATGGTGGATGCGCATATAGCAGCGTGGCATAAAGGTTCGTGACTCGCACCCATAAAAATATTTCCTTTAAAGATGAACGCGTCACCGCAGGAATGTATTGCTTAAATGGCACAGTGCCGGGTGTCAATAACCAAAACACCGCTGACGCAGTCCAACCCATGTTTCAAGTGAGCGGCTGACCTCCACTGGCATCTCAATATTCACCACTTCTCCAGTTAACGAAAGACCAATGGTGGTTTCATCACTTCAACGGGGTGAGCTTATCTCCTTATCATACGGAACTGTTGATTAAGTTTTCTCCAGTGCGACGAATTTCCCCCCGACGAAGGCGACTTCCTAGAACTGTACGCCACCCATTATCGCTTGCTCTTTATGAAACTTAATGATATTTAGCCCTGCGAATGGCCAATTTACCGTCGAACTGGCCGGAAACCGTGCCTTCACCACCTTATCCTACAACGGCGCAGGCATAAACGTCTTTGGAGACGGACAGGCTCACCCAGAGTTCTACCGGCAACGAACTGAATGCATTACCCAACCCAACCGTAAGCTTTTTCTCAGCACACGCCATTCGTCGCCCTCATCGGCGCGTTCCAGTCCACACGCAGAACGAATCAATGGCTGCAGGAACGGCCTTTGCAATATCGTATAACGTCAGTGACCCCTTTTCCACGATATTTCAGGAATGACGTCTGACGTTCCACAGTCAGACATTGCGGATGTTACACCAGAGAATCTTGTCGTGTTCACAGTCTTGCAACAGTACGCATATTTTTATGGTGCCCAGTTTACTTTCCTAAAAATTCACATTCTTTCAGTACTCCTTGGAGACGAGTGGCCACCTATCAGGTCCCAAACCTTCCGGCATGTCCACCCGGTGGCTGTATATGCGCAGTAAGCGTCTACCCATTTCTATTATTCATCACACGATCTGACTGATCCATCACTACAAGTGGGGATGGGTAGGTGCCGTCTGTCGCTCTTCTTTCATAAAATGACTCAGGAACGCCTCTCTACTCCCCATTTAGGTACCCAATGGGTACGTTAACGTCAAAATCTTTATACGATGGCTACGAACTGATTTTTATCTTGGTAGTTGTGGAACACCCAACATGTACATGCAAGGGTTTAGATGTGAAGTTACTGGTATAACAGGTAACGCTGCACTAGCAACAGCAAAACCTCCGGTGTGGTGCGAAGGCAGACCATCCAATTGTGTGTCAGGCGCCAAGCAAATGATTTTTTGGCATCAGCTCGACGGAAACAATATCCAAGTCAACGGTTATGACAGTGCGGGCAGTCCAAAGAGCCCTGCTTATAGTACGAAATTAGGCTGGCAGAACGGTTTGTTGTCTCGCTGTCGTTGTGAGTAGCCGTCTGATGCGCGTATAGGTGCCCAGACAGATATATTCTTAACCGCCGGTACTGCAACTTCTCAATCGGAGTCGAGTGGGGCACTCAGCGCCTTCGACGTCCTTCGCAAAGCCATTCACTACATTTGTATCCTATACTTCTTCCCTATCCTCATGTATTGATTTTACACCGGTATGTGGTTCTCCTGCTCGCCACTGTTGCGCTCTAAAATTGCATAGACCCCCGCCTTCCTATAGGAGTGGCCGGTCACTTTTCAACCTTTCTTATAGATTTGTACACGTTACATTATAGTTTTATAACAACGCATGGACTCACGTATCTATCTATTATCACGCTTTCGCTATACAGGGTTGTATCTACTATTTATATAGTTCCAGAAACTATTCATCAATTTCGACACTGGTACTTGACCCTTGCTTATCCCCGCACGGCCCATGAGGAGCAAGCCCACCGTCCCGACGATGAACCTCACTCCGCCAGCTTGGATGATATCAAAAATCATCGCCAGCCACTCAGCGTACCAATCGCGTTTGACCGGGTACCTAGACGAATCATCCCAAGGGCTCCCTTCCGCAAACTCCAGCTCAAACGGTAACTTCGCGTCCAGACCACTGTATGTCGTGGCAGCCAATAGTCCCGACGTGAAAGCATCCTCATGGAACCCAAAATTGTGATACCCGCCAGCATAGGTGATCCCGCGGATTCCTTGGATCGTCCTGAGCATTCGCTGAGCGCGAATAGCATTCCCGTCTAGGACTGGATGGTCGAACATCCATCTTCCTTGAACAGTGCTAGGCTCAGGTTCGAACGGAGGGTTGATGGAAACTAGCACAGGTCCGTGTATTTTCTCAGGAATGTGCTGCAGGGTATTCATGTCGACTGTGGAAAATAGGATCGTCGGTATCAGGTATGCAAGGGAGGGACAGAGAGCGTACATGTGCTAGTGAGAATATTAGTTGCTTAGTAACAATACAAGAAATATAAAGCGCACACTGAGACTTGATCATTGTTCGCCTTCGTTTGACCATCGGGCGTCCCAACTGAAAACGTCAAGTAATTCCAGCATGACTTCGCTAGATGACTCTTCGGAAGCAGCTGTTCGATGGGTTATACGATGCGCAAGCTGTGATAGAATGTACGATACTTACCCTGGTATCGGAATGTAGAACAGATTCGTTCTTATTCCACTTGAACATACCTAATATCTTCTCCTCTTCAGGACGAATGTTGCCACCTTCCTTGAGAATCGACAATGCTACGTCGGAGTGGCATGCCATGATAACATGGTCATAGACCTCCTCTCGACCATCCTCTGTAGTCAGTACCACGTGTTTTTCGGAAGAAGCATTCTTGACCGACTTCACAGGCGTGCAGAGATGTAAGCGCGAGAGAGCCAGCTTCGAGAGGATCATTTTAATATACGCTTGGCTAAATTAAGCTTTTGATCAGAAAGAACTAGCAACGGATGAATCGAGCCCGAGCTGACTTACCTTCCATCTTTGAAAACCAACCAGGATGGCTTCCCTGTTAATTGAAGAAGAAAATGATTATGCATGAACTGAATCTGGGGGACGACCGCGGATTTAGCCTTCGGAAGCCGTTTAGACAAATCAACTTACTAGAGTCCGCGCAGGGAAATCCAAAACACAGGTATTAGGGGGAGTACTCCAGATAGCTGCCGTCATAGGCTACGAAAGTAAAGGTCAGTGATAGCCACTGTGAGAGAAGACTCCATACGATCAAGTAATTGTCACGAAACGTATCAGAGTATGCACCGCGCTCCAGGTATTCGCCGATGGAACAGTCATCACAGTCGTCGATATCCATCTTTTTCCACCTACTTATGAGGCGCCTAGCTGATGCGTTGAATCTTAAAATATCGTATAACATGCGCCAGAGGGTCATGTCGAAAATTCGCCACGGTTGACAGAACAGTGTTGCAAGGCTGTCACTGGCCCATTCGAATGCGCCGTTGTCTCGTGATATGCTGAATGACATCTGTGTTGGAAGGATATCAATGGTGGGGTACAATTTGAGGAACCGCAAAAAGTTGGGGTACGTGTATGGGTTAAAAACAACCTATCGTCAAATGTTCGAAAAGATCTCAGGATATGTTGTACGAATCACGTACAAAAGCACTGTCAAAGCATCAGCTAGTGTCGGTAGATAAAGAGAGCGAGAGCGCGTACGTGTCCACATAAGCGAATTGCTCACGTCCGTCCTGGTCTTTACTGATGAACGGTACGGCGTTGGCGTGTCCTCCTGCACGATCGTCAGATTCGTAAAGGTGCACTTCATGGTCACTATGCTCGTTCAACGCCTATTACTACGCCGTTAAAACATGAAACAATGAAAAAGAACCTGAAAACTCTTACCCAGGTTGCACTAAGACCAGCTGCACCAGAGCCAATAACCGCAACTTTCATTTCGCAAGGTGAGGGTACTCGTAGGGCAAAAATCGTGGGCTGGAAGTGAAACGTCCATTGGAGACGGACAGTACTGGCTTTTAGATAATGAGCCAGGGCAGTGAAAGATTCCTGCGATAAGTTTCAAGTTCACGAGAGTATGGAGCTACCAGACGGGAGCCGGTACCCGCGGTATGCTGATGAAGATGGAGAGGGTCTCGTTCAAGTCAATCATCATTTCTAAGCTCAAACTTGATATTGGTCAAACACATTTCATCCGTGTTTCCGTAAGATTTGCCGACCAGCACTTGGGCAAGCTTAAAACCGAGCTAGAAAGATAGTAGATAAGCCGCATGTTTGACTGCAATTATCAGATCACATACAGAAGACACCTACTATTTTCTTTCGCTCCTGGAAAGATTGCGACAGTGACAAGTCTCGCCTTCTCAGAATAGGGCAATCCCAAGTTTAAGCATTATGGACAATCAGGGTTGGTTCAAAGCCTGAGAAGTTTCCAACACTTATTTATAATCAATGAACGGGGTAAAAAATCATCAAGAGCGAATACCTACTGCTCACGGCATGAAGCACTGGCACCGCAGTGTAACCGGATCACCTGTTCGTGACCGGCAGTACAAATGATGACGCCAACGGATAACACTCCGGCGGCTGTGGTTCGCTGCATGCTTCTGCGGCAATCATGCCGGTACCACCTTGAAACGTTTCGTACTATACGGGTCAAGATGTCATACATACCATGGCTATCATTAGAGAGTCTAGCGAGGTGTTGGGCGGGGCCGGCTCGAGAACTGTCCGAAAACATGTGTGAACGTGGCATAGCGATACATGCATCAGTTTGTTGACTCCAAGTTTCAAACGCATGTTTATCCATCCTTCGATTCTTCGGGAGGCTTTGGCTTGCAGGGGCCGTCCATCCCGGCTACCCCGGTGGCTCCAATATCGAGCTAGTACCTGGAGAAGGGATTTTTTTTTGAAGCTTGAGCTGCATTTATTTCAACGAAAACGAATGCACTCCATTCTCCTCTTGGGCTAAAAGCAAAAGAGCAAGGCGGAAGATGCCGGGCTGCTTTAAGATCCGGCATACCGGAACGGACTTCCTCTCTTGCTCTCACTATGACTCACTCTCAAGACACTCTGAAAAGTACATTCACAGACTTCTTCTAAATGGTCGCACTGCTCTTAACATTTGCACGAGCTGATAAGAGCTCTGCTCGTTCCCACTCTATACCGTTCAACCTTAAACATCATCTTTTATTTGTAATTGTTCTGTCTGTTTTTCCTGCACCAAAAAATGTCTTCAACCACGGCGATTTTCTGTACTCATCCATCTGGTGGTCTTCAATTTTTCTGTGGAATTTACAACAGAATTTAACACGCTGTATTAACCTTGGTGATGCTGCATCCATACCGTCATGAGCTGCAGTGATCTGTCTTTCAATATTGGCCGTAGCTATGGGAGGCCATGGATTCGTCACCCATATGCTGTGCAGAGTACGAATATGGTACGGCTCAAGTATTATACCGTTTTTACTCAGCTTATCTTCGGCTCCAGACTAGTCAATGAATTTGGTAAATGACTGTGATGCTCTGGGCTACCGTGGCGGCATCTAAACGAAAAATGTACATTCAAATGCGAGACGTGCTCCTGCTTCTAGTCAACGAGTCATGATATTTTACTTAAGGTCTCCCGAGAAGACTGGCGTCACCTTTGTATCTAGCTCAGACAACCGCACAAAAATTAGTCAGTCGGACATCAAAGGAAGAGACCATGACTGTGACGGCAACAGCATTTTCACAGGGTTGGACCCTTCTGTGAGAGCTGTAGCTGAAGCTCAAGAAGGCTTTCTGGCGTATTCGTACTTGTTGCCCTCGCAACGCCGCCACCCTCAAGGCTACGACGCCACTCAGGCCCTGTTCCTGGTGTTACGATCACGATGGCGGCCTCAGCCCTCTCGCGCTCCCGATATCAGATTTGTATAAAACAATTAAGATCTTGATCCCATTCCGAGAAAGTGCGAGTTCCAGACTAAATATTCATGTGGATGCCTAGCATAGATGCAATTCAATGGTAAAATTTCAAGCTCGTCGTTGATACCGGTTACTTCTGAAACCCCGTTGATTTTGCAGGTTGTGTGGATGTTTCACAGGCTAGGGTATATATTCGACGTTTTCGCTTCCTTTCCTGTGCGTTACTGTTGACTGTACATCCTCATTTCTCAGCATGAAGAACGTCGCTCTCTCGTTTGGTTTCCTCGTTGCACTAATCTCGTCGGCTTCTGCCTTTACAATCACCTTCAAGAATAACTGCGGCTACAGTAAGCTGTGTCGAAGCCAATATGAGGCGACCACTAATATTGTTTTATAGCCGTCTGGCCTGCCGTTGGGAAGGCCCCGAACGGTGTCCCCGACACCTCTATTTCTTTCGGGACGACTTTGGCGCCGGGGGCATCTGCCAGCTTTGGTGTCGACGACCACGCACTCGTACGTTTACCATAAAATATTACCCTTCCATGCCATTGACATTGACGCGTTAGGGTATCCGTGCCTGGGGACGTACAGGCTGCAACTCCAATGGTGCAAGCTGTGCTACTGGCGGGTGCAACGGCGGTAGGTCCCCTTGCCCTTTCCCTTCTGGGTTTTACCTGACTAAATGTTGATTTTCTCAGGTCTGGTATGCACAGATGCTGGTATTACCTCTGGTGTGATCCTTTCAGAGTTCGGATACGCAAACTTTGGACAGTACGGCGGGGAGAGAACCTCCTGGGATTTGAGCCACGTCAATTCTGTCATCAACATTAACACGAAGCTATCCAGCTCGGATGGAACTAGCGTAACGTGCACTTCGAGTTCATGCTCCAATGAACAGGGGTACTCCTATGACACAGACTATGCTGCTGATCGTAACTCTGCTCTTGGTCAGACATACACTCACACTTTCTGCCCTTAATTTGTAGCGGTGGGTATTCTCGTTCTTCGGCTTCTTCATTGTCGTGAACTCACATTGTCCCATTTCCAGGAGTTGCGATGGAAGAAACAGACATGACAACAGGTGGACCATCTAGTCCGAATACCCTTGTCTTCCTTTGTTCCCGGAGGAATAGTTAGTTATGATGATATTCTTCAAAAAGGAATCTATCAAGTGATTCTATCAAACCATCAACCCTAAGCGATTACCGTTCAAAGCTATACAGTGCGATCAATTATAAACCTGAATGTAAAACATTGAGAACAGTTCGAAGAAGAAGAAAAGAAAGACATAAGGCGATGTTAAGAACTCAGAAATCGAACTCGATACCGACAAGCCCCAGAAACCATAGCCAATAGCCGAGGACCAATCTCAGCAGCCTCCCGGCAACATGTCTAATCCCGAAACCCTGCAAAATGCCAAAGAACTTCGCCGCCCACTCCACAGTCCAATCCTTCGGTCTATCCTTTTTCACGGAGGTATCCCAGACGCCCCCCTCTACAAACTCCAGCTCAAACGGCAGACATATACCCAAGTCTCGGACCGCAACAAGCCCAGACGTGAACCCGTCTTCATGGAAGCCGAAGTTCAAGTAGGCACCGGCATACGTTATGCCCCGAGTTCCTTGTATGGATGACATCATATTCTGCGCGCGGATAGCATCTCCGTCGAGGATTGGGTGGTCATATTTCCATCGTCCGCGAATAGTGATGGGGTCAGGCTCAAATGGGGGATTGAGCGTCACAAGGACCGGACCAATATTTTTCTTGGATATATGCTGAAGAGCATTCATGCCATCTGAAAAGATTTTGGTGAGCGGTAGGATGCCAGGTAAGGGGCACGCGTACATGTTCTGAATAACAGGATTAGTGACTAGGTACCGCATACTGGACGATCTGCTTACAGGGACACTTGGTCAATGTTGGCTTTTCTTTCTCCATGTCGGTCAACGGTAGAGTACGTTAGGTAGTTCCAACAGGACCAGGCGATGTTGCTCCTTGGCATTAGCTAGAGGGAGGGTGAGTAAACGGATTAACGACAAGGACCGACATGACATACTTTAGGATCTGAATGTAGGACTGCGTCGTTCTTGTTCCATTTGAACAACCCTAAAATTTCTTCTTCCTTTGGCTGGACACTACTCCCAGCTTTGAGAATTGAGAGCACAGCATCAGAATGGCAGGCCATGACAACGTGATCGTATGATTCTTCCCGACCATCTTCAGTCGTTAATATGATCTTAGATCCTGTGACGATCGATTTAACCGCTGAAGAGAGATGTAACTGCGAGGAAGGAAGCTTGGATAGAATAGCGTTTACGTAGGCGTGACTGAAAGTGTTCTAAATAGTGCACAGAACTAAAGCAGGATGCACTCACCTCCCATCTTTGAAGGTTAGCCATGACGGTTTACCGGTAAGCTGAAGGAGATGATGGTTATGCAAAAATTGGATCTACTGGAGTGCATGAGCGCGTCGAACACAATGTAGAAAGCTACATACCAAAGTTCGAGCAGGAAAATCAAGAGCACATTTATCCGGTGGCGTACTCCATATAGCGGCGGTCATGGGCTGCGTGAAATGCCGTCGGTCAATCATCCAGGCCGTCAGTTACAGGGCGCAAGTAGGGAGGCTCACGATTAAGTAGTTGTCGCGAAAGGCGTCAGAGTACGAGCCCCACTCCAGGTATTCACCAATAGAATAATCCTCCCATGCCTCAGCATTTTGTTTGTTCCAAATTGACACGAGCCGTCTTGCACTGGCATTGAACCGTAATATATCGTATATCATTCGCCACATATTCCGGTCTAGGACTCGCCAAGGCTGACAAAACAATGTGGCAAGGTTGCTACCAGCCCATTCAAACTTCCCATTGTCCCGGGTCACACTGAATGTCATCTCCGTTGGAAGGATTTCCACCGAAGGATGCAGCTTGAGGAATCGCAGAAAGTTGGGGTACGTGGACGGGTTGAGAACGATCTTTTTTTCAATTGTTAGCCATTGTTCACATAAAAAGGTTGAACACAAATACGAATCCACTGGAAAGACGCGTAAGAAGACACCCAACCCAAATGAGAATTGAAAGTGACACACGTATCGACCTTCACCGTCCGCTTCGATCCATCCTTGCCCTCGTAGCTAAACGGGACTGTATTGGCGTGGCCCCCAGGGCGTTCGTCTGCTTCGTATAAATGAACCTCGTGGTCGCTGTACTCATTCAATGCCTACACGCAGATGAAGTCAGTCAACAGGGAGTTTCCGAAGTGGGAACGTTACCCAGGTGGCCGCAAGACCAGCGACGCCGGAACCTATGACGGCAACCTTCATGGAGACCTATTCGTAAAGCCGCAGTAAAGTCTGGCAGCACGAGGAAAGTGAATGGTAAAGGTAGAAGTTCAAGCGGGGGAAATATCAAATTGTCGGGGAATTATTGTATTTGTTGCTGTTATAAACTCGTGCTAATGCTACCACCTTCGCGGTACTCCTCTTGTACTCCTCCACTACGCTGAATGAAAAGGGTTATATGTAAGTATGCATCGTGAGAAGCATTTACCCAAGAGCTCAACCTATTTGGCCTATGAACGCGACATTGGCGCGACATGCATGAATGGTCGCTTGCAATAACTCGGCCACCCGGACCGAACTCCCGCTTACCTTAAGGGCACAGCCACCTCAAGCTTCTTTTTTAACTTCGATATCTCAGACGATGCCGGACTTGAATGAATGTCGAGGAAATACTATGTACTATTTTCGTTTTCTACTGGTGATTTCTACTGGTGTGTATGTATTTCTCTGCATTTATCTGTCTCCTTAACGGACGATTTTTGACAGACTATATGAGTATGAGTTCATGCGTTGTCTGACGATGGATCATAGGAAGGCCATCGGTTCGAACGGCCATGAAGCGATAAAGTCTGCTAGCCCCCTTTTATCTAATATGATATATTACTGACATGTCCTCCTTAAATCACAAATATTTTCCTGTTTGTTGGTGGCCAACTCGTCGGACTCGATCTCTTACGTTGGGGACGCACATGTGCTCGAAGAAAGCCAGCCTCGACGCTTTGATAGGTCACGATTTTTCCGGGGCCGCTACTAGGGATAAATAGCACCCCATATCTCAATTGCACGTCTTTCCGCCCTTTCTTCCCTACCTCCACCATCTCAACTGCCGCCTTCGGCTATTCTGACTCTTTCCCGCCCTTCCATCTCTTTCATGACTCCTGGTCAGTATAATGACACTTCTGGGAGGTATCAAGCAAAGCTCCTCTTTAACCAGTCGTCAAGGAGTCTTCGAGGATGGTATCGTTCCGAGAGGCCTTGTAGCTTGGCGAAAGATGGAATGTATCAAGGTCATTCGGAATAGCATGTCTGGGCGAAACAAAACGACATACATGCGGAAATTGATGGATATGCTATCTCGGTGTGTTTCTATCCATATATATGCGCATATATGCCGACTTGTACACTCCATCAGCGACTCCTTCACCTCTTAGTAGCAGTGCGCCATGGGCAATATGCCGTCCACCTCAATCAGGCGCCTATCTTGGATTGAAGGACAAACAGCCCCTTCCACAACTACCGATGTCAACATACTCCTTTTATTGATGCTCCGAGGTTGATGTCGTCACTTCTATAAAGTAAAAGATCCTTCTCAGTGCGGTCGATTTCCCAGCGCAACTCCCTCCAAGTCGTGTGTTCAGTGCTGCATGCATCCTATGGATGGCCCGGATCTCTCCAATCACCCACCTCGCGTCCTACTCAGCATCACATGTTACGCTATCAATGATGCCCTCCCCTGAGATGAGTATCGACCTCGTGCTGCCTTAGGAAGTAGTGTCTGCCCTCGATACGGGCCATCGTTTGCTTCAGATACAGTCACACGATGGACCGGACTGTAACCCCGTTCCCGAGCGGCAACCAGCTCGGTATCATTGAAGAGGTGGCGTGGCTAATAACTACGGCCCCAGAATTCAGGATCCACATCTTTTCTTCGACACGTGCACCCCAACTTCAGCGCCGCCGTCACTGGCAGTCGCGTTGTGGCTGACGACGGGCCGCTTAGAGTGGCCATGTCATCGGGTCTGATCACATGAAGACGCACATGCTCAGTGACACAGTATTGTTATGATCTGCGACGTTTCGTGGCGGCACAGAACCCCGGTTTTCTAACCTCTGGCCTCTTCCAGTCGAATCTGTTGTTGACGAACAATATATCGGGTGGTGAATGCGGGATGGCTCTTCCACTAGTGCGAAACGGTTCTACAATGTCGTGAAAATGCCGTCGTAGTGCAACTCCATAGCTCGCTCGGCGTTTGGCGTCATCTATGAAACAGAGAGCTACTACCTCATTACTCGCTCGCCTCACTGAAGCTGCATTGCAGGATCTGGGATGATCACCTGCAGGCATGTCTGTGTTTGGTGTACACCTGCGTTATACGGGAGACGGAGAAGACAAGTATCCTATTCCTGGAAAATTCATGATTGCAGCTTGGTGCCAAAAGGCATACCAGGCGTGTCGGGTCTGGCGACCTACTTCCGCGAGTGAGTGGAATGAGGTATCAGGTTGTCGATTCAGATAGGAACGAATTTATACTATCAGGGGAAGAAGCATCACCCTAGCGTGAGGAACGACGTAGACGACGTTGAATATCGCATCTAAGACCAACTTGGGAATATCAGCTGTGACCTTGGCCTTTCAGCTGTCGCTTTGCCTCTCCTGAAAATGAGACCAACATTCCCAACTGGGAGATGATGAGCAGACAATAGACGCGGTAGGTTTTCAGTGTCAGGTAAGTCGACTGTAGAGTCTTTCAAGTTTCTGAATGTGTTCTCATTATTGATCAGGACGCATGATTGACCTGAATGACTACTGGGACGGACGCCATTGTCACTGCTAGAAGTGTTAAACTCAACCACAGTCTAAGACTCGCGCTGCGCCGGATCCTCGTGCCACGACGCGAGCTGCACGGGGCCATCAATATTCCCACACAAACATCGAGAAAGTACCCATCGAAAGAAGCGCTTTCTCCCGTCGAGTCCCCTCTAAGCAGTATCACAAACTTACATGGCTGTCTTGGAATCTATCCGATGCATCGGCGTGTTTGCCTGCTGGAAACCTCGGGTCGCTCTCGGGGTCCGTTCGCAGTTCTGCCCGTGTTCTTTTCTCCGGAAGTACATTCAGTCATTCATTACAGTCTTGCGATCTTCATCTCGGGGTTTTATGAACCCTGAGGGCCCAGTCCAAGTAATCAAATCTTATGCCTCTTTCATGATCAGTAGATTGGACTCCGTCAACTTGGATTCTTGTCACCCGTTGAGCCTCCCATTCCTCGTCCAATATCGCCATCAAGAAAATATCCTCCCATCCCCCATGGACCCAATTGACCTTCCTCTTTCGACCTTCCTCAAGGAATCCCCTACGTATTAATATTGGTTAATCCTGAACTTGGACTCCAATCGACAAAAATACTTACATCCTCTTATACAAATCGACAGCGCTCCTATTCCTCTCAAACACCGACAAAGAAACCCTGTGCAATCCCAATTCCTGAACGAATAGTCCACGACAAACCTTGTAATCTCAGTCCCATATCCCTGACCCCAAAACTTAGGCAAGAGCATAACACCGAAAGTGCCATCGCGATTCTTATGATTTCCCACTGTCAACGATGTCTGTCCCACGAATTCACCCGAATCGTGTGCCTCAACCATGAGCCACAGGACATTCTTCTCTGAATCTGCCGCTTTGCGGAGGTATTCGGCAAATCTACTTCCGCGTGGAACGATGCATTCGTTCGTAATCATTGGCTGAACAAGTGGGTCGTTCCAGAGGGCGAGGAGAGACTCTAAGTCAGAGTCTCTGAAGGCGCGTAGATAGAGGCGTTCAGTCGTGAACATTGCGGGGGTTTGGTTCTGCGCATACTGGGTCGCCTTTCAAGTTCTTATGACCGGGAGTCGTGAGGTTAGTTTTCCAAAAATGGAAACCCATCAGTGGTTTCAGGGCTAGTCGTGATCTTTATGACTCGACTCTACTATACAAGGGGCTGCGCATGTTCCTGTTGAACTGTGCTCTACTGCTGCTGAGCTCAATGACTCGCACCAGATTGACCGCAGTAATGGAAGGCCACGAATACTGCTGTGCCGGACAACTGGAGTGGCTTTGAGCTGAAGCATGCAATGTAGAATCATTGAAACAGCCGACGTATAACTTATGAATGACCGGAACGCAGAGGTGAGCGGTGTCTCTTGTATCGCTTTCGATATCGTTGACTTCGTTTCCATTTTGTTTCTGACAGCGTGAAGGTATTCGTCTGGTCGGCTATTAGGGGCGAAGCGCTGAATACCTGGGCTTCCGATTTTAGAGTGACCTTTGGTCATTCTATACAGCTCGCCCTTCCCACCACGAGAACATGAGTAATCCGTCTACAACCACCGCATGCTTTGAGCCCCGATTACCAACAATTTATGGAACTCCGTATTCCGCTGGATTTCCTTCTAGACGCCAGAAGCTAACAGTGGCTTGGCGTTGTCAGTTCTTTTACTCTTTCGCCTCTCCAACCTCGGAAAAGCGCTGGACGACGAATCAATAAATAAATTTGAGTCGCGGTTAGGTTCCTGACAAAATTCTCGGCGGCGCAGGGACTCGTGCCTATCGTCCCTTTACAGCTTATTCATGAAGCCCTTTTGCCTCTGACTGCGCATTGCCACCAGCCGCAGAGCTAAGGCTTACCAAAACCACGCTTTGATCTCGTAAAGCAGAATCATGACCCCGGTGAATTACGGCGTTCAGATCTCATTTTTCGAGGTCGGTTCGACCTGAGGAGGCTTTTCGCGCTAGTGCCTTAGTGCCTTTACCCGCCTTGGCGACCAAACTTGTGCCTGCCCCCTTTGTGCGTACTCCGCCACATTCCGCTGAGGTCTCAAAAAAAAACTTCATTCACGGAGGAAAGACAGCTGCTCCGACCATCGATAAATCCAGCCGGCATTCTTTCTGCTGGATTTAACTTTTTATTTATTTAATTTTTTGTCAATACCTCGTGTTCATCTCGGCTTTGGTGAAAGAAGCTGTTTCACGTCGCTGGAGTACGAAAGTTAGTGGTATTGCTCCAGATTGCTCCTCCACCTTTGCCTTTACTTGACAAATTGTATGCACCGCATTCGCGTGCCAAGTCACTTTACGGGAGACTACGACTAAAACACGTTTGAAAATGCCAAGAATATCAGGCGCGAGTACTCGTGAGAGGCGTGTTTTCACTTGAAAAGCGCGATCTACAGGCGCACCTACGGCAACTTGGTGCAGAGACTTTTACACGGATCTTACGTGGTTATTTTTCCTCTTTTTATTCGAGGGTATTGTTTAGATGCCAAGATATAACGGTATCGGTACCGCTAAACCACTTGATGGCGGGGCCAAGACGAAGCTAATAATAATGGTGATGATAAGGGAAGATCAGATGTTATCGGATAACGACACAACCCACTCAACGTATAGGTAAAGTGGCGCCCCAGGGGGAAGAGGGGAAAACGGGCTGAAAAAGGTTGTTCACATGCGGTTGAGAACGGTAGATACAGTAAAAAAAGATTAATGATGAATGAAGGACCTTTTAATAAAAAGTGAACACGGTGCCGGTACCATCGCTAACTGAGGATTACGGCAGACTCTTCAGGGAAAATACTAATACACCTAGGTCCGTTGGCAGCCCCAGCAAAAACCCCACACCTACAAGACTTTTTTTCTAACCTTTGTCTGCTCGTGTTCGTCGTCTTGGAACTCGGTCCGTCGTCAGTGCCAAGAACTTCGATCGACGTCAGTTTCAAATTTGCAAATCCATCGGATCCCACTCTTCCGTCCTGCCGCCATCAACATTCTCGTCGTCGTCTTCGACAACGAGCTCACGCCTTTAGTTATTGCTCGCCATCGCCCAGGCTGAGCCAATTCCGCCATTAATTCCCACCCAGCCCTACCCAGCCCCCGGAGTGCACGCGGTTCTACGTCATGGGCTTTTACCCTGTGGGTCCCTCTTTGTCCTCTTTGTTGTCGAGGCTTATCATGCGGTCCAGTTTGAAGTGACGATACCACATATCATTTATTCATGTCTCGGCGGGTTCATTGTACTGGTGAGTGACTGTAAAGTGACTGCAGACCAGCGCTAACCTTTTCTATAGTTTGGCATGTTTTCTTTGTTTCTCCGTGAAAAGGTATGTATCATGTCTTTGCTTCGTTTCGTTACCAACGTCGATGGCAGCTATATATTGGAGAAGCTTGTTGGGCTTTTTTGTTTGGTGTCATTATCGGTGTGTTCAGCTTGATTTTCTGCTTTGGGCGGGTAACTCAAGCTGTGCTCCAGGTCCATACGGCGCAGGGATATTCAACCCTAGAGCCTGGGGAAATGAGGATTCTACAAATACAATCGTTCTGGAATTCACTAGGGTTGTTCTCGCAATAGGTGTCTTTGCCATAGGGGTGGAGTTGCCCAAAGCATACATGCGACGCCACTGGAAAAGTCTATTCTTCCTTTTGGCTCCCGTGATGACCTGGGTGCGTTCACTTTTATTTTATTTTCTTTGTCTAATACGTCCATCTCTAGGGCTGGTTCGTCTCTGCCGGTCTCATTTACGCCCTGATTCCAGGCCTTAATTTTCTGTCTTCTCTTGCCATCGCCGCCTGTCTCACACCAACAGACCCCATTCTCGCAGCCGCTGTCGTTGGTGGGAAATATGCTGACAAACACGTCCCCGCTCATATCCGACATCTTTTGGCAGCAGAAAGTGGTTGCAACGACGGTGCCGCTTTCCCTTTTCTCTACATTGCCCTCTACCTCGTCATTGACGCCCCCAGCACTGGCAACGCTATCAAGGATTGGTTTCTTCTCCTGTGGCTCTGTACGTGATCTCCATTCTTCAAGTCGCCTTCTCGACTTCTTACACTAAAGCAGATCAGGTCGTCCTTGGCGTGGTCATTGGTTCCTGCCTCGGCTTCGGCTTCAGGTACCTAATGAAATTTTGCGAACGGCATGATCTGATAGATCGACATTCATACGTTGCCCAGTATGTATCGCTCGCAATGTTCGCCACTGGGGTGACCACTCTGCTCGGGTCAGATGATCTCTTGTCAGCTTTTGCCTGCGGCACCGCGTTCGCGTGGGATGGCTTCTTCAACCGACAGACGGAGGAGTCTGTTTTTAGTTCCGTCATAGACCTGCTCTTTAACATTGCTGCGTTTATCTTTGTAGGCGCATGGATGCCGTTTGGTGATTTCTCTAATGAAGAACTCACCCTCAGCGTGTGGCGTTTGATCGTCATTGCCATTCTCGTCCTCCTTCTCAGAAGGTTGCCAGTCATGATCGCACTGTACAAGTGGATTCCGGATATTAAGACGTTCCGCGAGGCTGTCTTTAGTGGGCACTTTGGGCCCATTGGAATTGGTATCTTCCTCCCCCTCTCTCTACCTCCCTTTTTACCCCTAATGATGGTCTATCAGGCGCTGTGTTCATATCGACGCTTGCGGCGGAAGTTCTACACAAAAATTTAGGCGACAACCCTAGCCATCAAAATGAGCTACTTATCAACACCATCCAGCCGGTCGTCGCGTTCATGGTTCTGTGCTCTATCACCATCCATGGTCTCTCGATTCCGTCCTTTTCTCTCGGTCGGCGCGTGCATTCCGTATCGCGGACATGGTCCCGGCATGCCACGATGCCTGATTGGACGAATCAAGCGCGGATGGTGGATAGACGAGAGGATATTGTCGTCAATCGCGATCATGTGGATGAAATGGAGCGAGGAGAAATGACGCCAGAGGAGAAGACAGATGTGGAGAGCTCACCCAGTGGTGGCAGCGCGCCTGCAACGTTGGCGCAGAAGGAAGTGGAGCATGAGCACGAGGTGAAGGAAGAGAAGGACACCGTTCAAAAGGCCGAAGAGAAGGAGAAGAAAGAGAGCTCCCTGCATATGCCGGAAGGGGAAGAGCCTCCTGACGGTCGAGAAACTCTTTCTGAGTGGCAAGAAGGTCCATACAAAATTATTGAACGGCGTGCTGGTCCTGGCGAAGAGGTAAGACTTATCATCACCATGAATGACTCATTGGGGTGACTAAACGCTTCTTTTTTTTTAGGTTGAAGTCCAGGTCATCAAGAATACTAGCCACGAGGAAGGGGAATCTCACATTATCCGCACTACAGGTCATCATGACTCCATCCGTCATGAAGTTAAGGCTTTTCTTGAGCGGCTAGCAGATGGGCATCCCAAGGTCGTACACAGCATCGAGCATGAAGTGACCAAGGCTGCACGTAAGCTGTCGCCCAGTCCTCCACGAAAAGTCGAAGAGGAAGAGGAGGAGGGATGGGCATCAGACCGTAGTAACGCTGAGGGTGAGGCCTCGATGTCTGCTATGGACCGGCGTAAGCGGTCAAAATCACCGCGGGCAAAGGCCCCAGCCAAGCCTGGAACGAAGAGGAGACGAGCCTCGATACGACGGGGACTGGCGGGGCACTTCACGACACAAGAAGGCCGAGGGAGGGAGTCCCTAGCAAGTCCGCAGCATCTAAGGGTCAACAGCGTGAAGGCGATGCATTCGTCGAGGGAAGCGTCCCCGTCACGGTCCATCCGTTTTGTAGATGAGGAGCAGCGTCACAGTGGTGGAAGCGGGGCGAGCACACCGAAGACGTCAGTTTTGAATGAGGAGGCTGATTCGATGCGGAACAAGGTTACGTTTGGGGAGCTGCCGCGACCGAGCAGTAGTGGGAATGTGGGTGTATGATCATAGATGTCTCAAGGAGGACACTTAGATACCTTTTACTTATGTAGCCTTACAAGGTGTAACTGTATTCGCTATGATCCGATGTTCGTTCGTACTCTATACTACACAGATTAGAGAGTAAGGGTATGAGGCGCAGTTAACGGGAACCATAAAGCAAATGCCTGTGAGTCGATTACATGTTCCCTCGCCGTTTGGTAATCGGAATACTGGCGTAATTGATTTGACGTTGGTCAGGATTACATTTGCCTTTGGTTGACATATGCATGAAGCTAATCTTTGCACAAAGCTGGCCCAGATCATATCCAGCCTGATGTCGCGGACACTCGTCCAGCTCTGAGAACCAGTATGCCGTTCCAGGCTGAGGAATCACTGGCGCAGGAGAGCGCAAACATTCCTGCGATACTCGTCGGAGGACCTGCGAAAGTGTTCCTCCTCGTATGGGTCACGCAGACCATGTTAGACTCCATATCTAGACGGGTAGGAGGACAAATACTACGAGACGCCACTGTTCATAGATGTTCGCCATTGTTCATGGACCACGTTCAATGTCGAAGTGACTGCCGAAGGTTCAATGTATTGAGGCGGAACACAGATCATTGGGGAAATTTGGAGATGGTTGATATGTTCTAGGCATGGTTTCACGTCTGAAAACCATGTCATATAGTAGGAGGTTCCTGTCAGCATCCTTCGGGATCTCAAGTATTGTATGATTGGAAGAGGAGCCTGGAACTGGGAGGAAGAAAGGACCTCCTCATCAGCATCATCTTGGCGAGGCCCATGTAGTGGCAAGTGAGTGGTTCGAGGATAATGGCCCCATCCTGGTGCTTCCATCAGCAATGTTCAGCAGCAGAAAATGGAGACAGACAAATACTCGATGCCAATTTTCTGGTATTCGCGCTTTATCGTGTTTTACTTGAGGGTGGGAAGTAAACACATGGCAGAACAGTGCAAAAGGAAGAGAAAAATTGGACGAAGATCATTGTCCTGAGTGAACATGTGGAAGCATGTCAAACAGACTAGGCGACCGCCGACCGGACTGATCGTTGAAAGCAAAAGACAAAAGGATTATCGAACTGTTCACATGCAAAAATTGATGATATACAGCGTCCCGAGAGAGATAAGTCAAAGTCTGAATGTTCCGATTTTTAGTGGAGACGTGGCTTCAACAAGTAGATAAAAGCCATGAAGAGAAGTAACATTGGATTCCACGTGATGAGTAGGCTTGCGCTGTTGGACGAGCTGGTCGAAGTAGAGGATGGCGACGAGGATGTCACGGATGCATTGCTTGGCGGAGAAGAATTAGATAACTCTCGAGGGCCATACTTCGATGGAACAGACAAAACAATACTGTCAAAATCTATCCCTCCGTCAGCTTATAATGTCCAAGTAAAAGATAAAGCAAGATCGCACCGAAATACGAGTGATTAACCCCAGCCAAATTCTCTATCTTCAGTGAATGCATGGACCCATCAAGATTGGACGCAAAGAATTTTAGGCAAGGTTGTTGCTGCTCGCACGTTTGTCCGAACGCCCCGCCACAGCCAGATGTTCCATTAAATATCTGCGCTGCCCCGTTGTTGAGGTAGACGTTGTACTCTCGATGGTCATTCTTCTTGTCGCCAAACACATAAACTGCTGAGCCTAATACAACCGGTACGATAAGCCAAGGTAGACGCAGGGATGAATAACGACTCGCCATGAAAGTTCAATGAGAACGAGGCCAAGTTCTCATTTGTGAAAGTTGAGCCTCCTCCGCTGAATGCGGTTGAGGTGTTGTTCCCCCATTCGCCTGTATACGTAATTGACGAGTCAGTCTCTTGGAGGGTCGTGTTTGTGACAGTCGCTCTATTACGCCTTGTGAATATGACAAAAATACGTGCAGAGATGCTCACTCACCCATTAGGTGCAAGCTGCACGGTCATCCGGAGGTAGTCGAATAGAAACCCGTTTCCACCGCCGTCGCTACCTTTGGCTCCGACATTCTTAAGGGTCAACGTGTGGTTGGCGTACTCCAGAGTGTTACTTCCATATAAAAGATATGGCTCCGATGCGTTACTCGAGGAATATGCACTCAAAGTCGTCGTGTTCGAATCAATAGTAACGTCGTACGATCCATAATTCGGGCCCGAATTGCCATAGATGTAGATCGCCGGCCCTGTAACTCGTCAGAAATGCGCGAGAAGTGTGAAGAAGATGAAAGTACCGGTAAAATTGAAGCTAATTGAAGCGTTTATTGTCTCCGTCGCATGGTACGTTCCCATCCACCATTGACTCGAAGCGGCATTGAAGTCAGAACTTGACGGATCTGGTGTTGTCCATATGGACTGGTCGGGAGAATAGAGCAGGATGCTGTCGAAGTCGTCGACACTGATGTTGGCATTAACGGCGGAGGAGTCCATGGTGACGGTAAGAGGACAAGAAGCATGCCAAGCAAGCACGGCTCCGACAGCTATTCAAATTCCAAATTGGGTCACACGCCGGGCCGCCCCTCCGAATGTCTCACTCGCGTCCTGACGAACGACAGTCATGGCGGCATTTTTAACTGCATAGGAGATTTCCTTCACTTAATGGATGTCATCCAGGCCAATTTTCGACCATAAAACCTTGGAATTTTCTAGTTTATGTTGTCCCATTTCAGACCTGGAATGAGAGGCTTGGTGTCGTTCCTAAGATTCATAGAAGAACAATAGAGGAATATTGGAATTGCATTTATTTTTATGATGATGGCAGTCTTATATGGTATCATACAGGGAATTTTTACTAATTCTACTAGTACACGGAGGCACCATCCAAAAAACCTTAATCACCCTATGAAGCCGATCAACGCCCTTTCTTAACCCTTTCTTGGTCGACAACTCCCATCATGACGCCACGACTTTATCATTGAGCCTTATCTCCACATACCCGACCTTTCAAATTCACTGTTCAAGGAGCAGTAACATTGAACGTACAGAAACAGGTTATGTCAGAGATCCTGATAATGGGCATCTCGAAATTCCAAGTATTTCCCATCGTCATCATTACACGGCACGGTACCACTTGGGCACGCCGGATGCAAGTATACATCTTTGCATGCATCATGTCAGCACGGACACCCAGTATGGATTTCAAATCGAAGCATGAGCAGCTGATCACAAATGTGACTAAATACTTGCCCGTTACTTGCCCGTTTTCTTAACAATTGACGTCCCTGTTGCATATTTAACGTCCCATCGAACGTTGGTCTTCCTTCTTCCCATCCAACAGCTATGTCCTCCCCTGGCCAATATGGACAAATATCCTTCCGGCAAAAGCTCAAGGTGTACTCTTTGACAGCGATCGTGCTGCGTATGCCCCCCTAGCTCGATTCCATGTTCCTACTTGCTCATTTAGATTTCCTAGCTCTGTATTCTTTGTGGACAGCAATAACCTATCCATTCTCCCCGACTCTGCGAAAGAAGCCGCTTAAGCTTGCCATCTCCCATGCCCAAACGAGATTTGTTACCGACAAGTTTTCTGTCCCTGAGCTACAGTTCATCGCAGGCCCCGGTGTCGATATTTACAAGCCATGGGCGAAGAAGAACAAGCTTCCGGTTGATATCGAGGACCTTCCAGAAGAAGGTGCAAGGCTGTTATGGATTGGTCCTAAACGTATAGACAAGGTGATATTCTATTGCCACGGTATGCGGTCCTTTGTCGACAATCTGGGATTTGATAATAAGTTAATGCAGGTGGCGGGTTCGTTGTACCGTTCTGGGACTCGTTCCTATCCTTCTGGAGACATGCACAAATCGAACTGGATGCCAGGAACATTCATGTCGGGATCGCCCTCATGTCATACAGTGCGTGTGAACTCGAGACATCACCATCTCTGACATTCGAACAGATCTCATCCCACCCGGGAAATTCCCAAGCCAGCTACGTGAGGCCAAATCTGGGCTCGAGCATCTTTTCAAATCGGGCGTTAAACCAGAAAACATCCTGCTCGCCGGAGATTCAGCGGGAGGTAACCTCGTTTTGCAGATCTTCTCCCACATCCTCCACCCTCTCGCCTCTGTCGAGCACATAAACTTTCCACCTGAATCTCCTTCTCGCTTCCGAGGCGTGTTCCTCTCGTCCCCTTGGGTCTCTCCCAGTGGCGACATCGGATTGGGCCCAGCTAGTAATAACAAGACCGATGTCCTGGCAGCAAGTACATATCAAACATGGGGGAAAATTCCCCTCAAGGATGTCCCTGAAGCGGATTTGACATTCATGGAACCAGCCAAAGCGCCAAAGACGTGGTTTTTCGGCATCGAGAAGCTGGTGGAGCACATTCTCGTCACGTCAGGCGGGGCGGAGTGTATCACAGAGTCGCACGTGCAGTTCTATGAGGAACATTTGAAGGAGCAGCACCCAGACGCCAGGCTTGTCGTGCAGAAGGAAGGGGTGCATGATAGTGTTTTGTTTGAACTCGCTTTGGAGAAGCGGCCTGTGCAGGAATTGGCGGGAGTAATCGTGGACTGGGTGGCGGACACGTTTGGGGAGGGTACTTTGGCGGCCTGAGATACTGGGAGGGTTGCTGCGGACACATTTTGTTTGAACATGGACACGTTTGTCAATACATGATGTTACAGTCGAAGAGTGATGGCAGTCGAGTGCTAACAATATCGCCGTCGTCGAGCAAGCGTACAACATGGACGGTCTCTTCCATGTAGGAACAGCAAGTGCATGATAGTCGTGCACTCTGGTACGCGTCTACTCAATAACGTGAGCCGGACAGCACGATTGATAAATGATATCGATTACTAGGTCCGAGGTCAGTTGCGATGGGATATCCTTGAAGCCTAAGTAGTTCGACGAGTATATGTCCGAACGAAATATATAACTCGCTCGATTGGCATCAAACATATCTCATTCCTTTGAGTGACTGTCTCATCATCAATTTGAAGAGGTAGTAGCTATCATTGTGGTGATACATATAAAAGGAGATGAAGAAGCTACTTCAGTGCCTTGCACGCCCTGCCTACTCCTTCAAAAGATCGCCGGGAGAGGCTTGTACGGTTCCTCTAGATACTTCACTTCTTCAGTCAATGCGATCTCGGTGGCGCCTAGATCATCATTCTGTCATCAGGAGCAATCCACAATAAATCAGATGACACACCAATAAGATCTTCAAGGTTAACCACCGACGTCTTCCCAACAATCGGGGCAGAGATGCCTACAAGAGTACTTTAGCAGTTGCAGGGTGTATGGAAACAAAATATACTGAACCTTCTTTACCCATGGAATAAGCAACAGCGACTTGAGCCGTCGAAATACAACGCTTTTTCGCTATCTCTTCGACGCTGCAGGAATATCAGCTGGTTGAATAGCGGTAGAGAGAAAAAAAAAGACGACGCACCATTTGATAATTATTTCGGTAGCGTCACTTGCCTTGTATATTGTTGCCTAGCTTGCGAAGATCTAAGCTGTATGCAGGGCAGTTTTTCTCGTTCAATCACTTACGGATCTGTCTCGGTCCGTCGCTGGATGGGCCGTGTGAGCATACTTCGGGCGAGAGGAGACCACGGAATAGACCCGACTCCAAAATGCGGTGTCACGCTCGGGTTTTGAACAAAGATTTGAGAAGAAGCACAGCAGCCTGACTGTACCTTGAGAGTAAGGAACATCTCACAATCGTCTTCCTGACAGAGAAGGCTGTGATGGTTCTGCATTGATACGAAGGAGGTCAAATTATGTTGAATTGCATCTACAAACAAATATTAGTCTGATAGTTGCAGAATCAAAAGACAACATACTCTGCATGACATGGACTGATGGCCAAGTTAAATATTATTAGTGAGCATGCACCAGCGGCGAGACAAGACTGGTAGCTTACACTGCCACGCGTAACAAGAAGACATGCCAATATATCTGACATAACCCCTTGACAACGTCGTGAAGGGCTTGCATCTAGTTTTATAAGCGTATTATAAGTACTGGCAGCACGGAAACGTTGTAGAAGACCGACTCGCCATTTCAGAGACTGGCATCTCGGGGTCGAACCGATGGCCTCCAAACATGATATCAGAGAAAGTCGAATGAGAAAGTAAATGACTGGCGCTCACATTGCAGGACATCAATATAGTCAAGCTGTAAACGCTCCAAGCTGTGCTTGACGCTGTTGAAGATGTGCTTCATGCGACCTCAGTTCTTTTGTCTCAAGACTCCAGACAAATGCATCGCGCGCGCCAACGAACCTTTCTGCTAAGACTACACTGGTTCACATATCCATTTTTTTTTTCGCTATCGACAGGGGTCGCATATATTTCTCCAGGCTCTTGCCCGACTGTGAAGAAGAGCTGGGAAAATAAGTCAGCGGCGCTTCAACGTGATTGAGTATCTACACACTTTGGTCATCACGACAATTTCTTCGCGCGGCAAGTTGTGCTGCTTGATCGCCTTCCCGAGTATAATCTCAGAATGCCCGTTAGAATATATCTGAGAGAGAAAAATAGATCAGTCAATAGTGTGTTCAGGATTACTGGAACGCTTGCATTGGCGGTGTCGAAAGCATTGACTCCAGCATCATAGCTATGGACCAGGTTAATATATTGAATAGCACCGATGAAGAGTGTACGAACGCCGCCTTGATGTGTTTGATACCTTCTTCTTCGGGAAGCACCCATACTTGCCAGGCAGGATTGCCGTAGGACATACATGCTAGGGTGATCTTGGATACCTTCAAGCCGTAGTTCCCAAGACGAACTGGAGATTTAATTCCTTGGGTACGAATATAAAGAGAAAGAGCAGAATTTGACACACCCTACTGCATATTAGTTGGACGCATGTTGGAAATGCCAGAGGATGACATTGTCCAGCTGAGCTCCAAAGATGTTTATATACTACATGAAATTTTTGTGTCGGGAGGACACGACAGTCTACGGCAGAGGGTCATGAACAACACGTAGACGGCCCGCGTTTTCTGATCGAAAAGGTCCTTTAGGCGTGGCTTCTGAAGTCATATACCGCAGGAAGGGTCACTTGAGACCTTTCGATGTTCCTAAGGGCCAGCCAAGAACTGCCTTATTTTTCCGACTTGAACAGTTGCATCGTGTTCTGCCAACTGAATCGTAAGACTTGATGACTGAGTACTGAAGCCAGATAGTGGCATCGTGCACCATAATTCCCGGCCGGACGGTATAGAATGCCAGCTTGTCACAGTCCTAAACCCTGCATTCGTTCATTCGGCGAGGTCCAGGACTGTCACAGGTCACTGATCGTTCGCTCTGATCGTAATTATACAGGAACATGCAGTTTTCGGCACGTCCCTCATGATCGTACCGGGCCGACGGAAAAGAAAAGAAATTTGACTGCAGGTTGTCACGATGGTGTTGTCGTAGAAGCAACACAGAGGAATTGACTAATTTTTGCTGACCAAGCCAAGTGCTACAGTGCGCTGCCAATGATAAAGCCTTTGGTGAGTACTTCGGTCGATGTGGGGTCATCTGACTAAGGCCTGTCTTGAGTAGGAATGGGCCGAAAGGCTGCCCGAGATTGTTCTTATCGACCAATAACGCGGGCTATGTATGGCAGAGTACTCTTCTTGTACGGATCTGCTCGAAACAAATCTCTGGATCAAGAAAAACTTGAGATAGGCACGATTGTTCGACGGGGCCGTTCTGCTGGAATTATCACATAGAGCCAACATTTTCACCAAACTCGAGAACGTCTCCATAGAATGCCCAATGGTCTACTTATACGAGGTCATTTCAATGGCATCTCCTTCAGAGGATTTTTTTCAAGTCGTACATCGTCATCATGCAGCCTATCTCATACTACATCGTCGTCCCCACAGTCGCATTCCTTTTTACCGTCATGTTACGGCGCTTCAAGGGGCGCAGATCTGCGGTGCGGGGTATTCGTGGACCGCCAAGTCCTTCATTGCTCTTAGGTCTGTTTGATTTTGCGCTGTCGTTTAACCGTAATGTTAATACTCGTTGATCAGGTCATGAATACCTTCTTCGTAATCGTCAGCACGTAGGCGACTTGGAGATGAAATGGCGTCAACAGTATGGCGCCGTATACCGCACTAAAGGGTGTTTCGCGGTCAGTGGTTCCTGCATATCTTTCATTAACGACTCTGACGTTTAATGCAGCAAGATATTTTGTCTGTCGGTGACCCTAAGGCGCTGCAGTACATTTTTCATTTTTCTGGATACCGGTTCCCAAAGACAAGAGACGCCAATCGTACCATTAAGTCGCTCACGGGAGAAGGCATAGCTAGTGTGGGAGGCATATCAATGGATTCTATGTGGTCATCAAGCTTCCTTGCATAACTGGAGTTTCAGGTGAAATCCATCAACGCCAGCGGAAGATTCTTGGTCCAGCTTTTGCAGCGTCTCAGCTCCGGCTCTTTCTGACAGTCTTCAGGCATCGGCCATGACGGTGCGACAGGTGCACGAGCTTTGTTGACAGTGTCTAACTCGAATACCCCAGCTTGTAGAGAAGATAAACGAGCGTGTCATGGATGGCGGGGTGCTCAATGCGCTTGAGTGGACGAACAAGGCTGCGCTGGATATCATAGGCATTAGTACGGTTTTATCTTACAGTCACTGACGTCAAATTGGTTAACGGCGCACTCGTTAGCTTCTTTCCGATATCGTTTCAATTCACTCAACGATGGAGAAACTGAGCTCATGATGGCGGTCAATAATGTCTTGTATGTATTACCCTCTCTATTTGTGGCATATCTTGCGTACTCTTTTTGTTTTAATAGCGCTGAAGCAGGAATGTGGCCGACATCATTGGAGCTCTTGTACTCTGCACTCTGGCGCATACTCCCCGAATGGTTGATTTTGACTCTTGAGTGGTTACCTAGTAGAGAGGCCAAGCGGATGAATCGGTTTAGAGATGTCGCGATGAAGGTGTCCCGGCCTATATTTGAAAGACAGATGAAAGAAGTGGCCAATGAAGTCAATCCTGCTGAAAAGGATATTGTCAATGTTCTCGGTATGTAACGTGAATTTCATCATTGCATATCTTTCTCATCTTGTCTCAGTGATGTCTCATCTCAGCAACGATGCGAAGAACATGAGCCGTACGGAAATTGACTCTCAGCTGGCGTACTGGTTTCACTTTGTGTGACACGTCTACTTTCATTGACTGGCTGAATTCAATAGGACATTTGTCATAGCTGGTCATGAAACCACCGCAAATACCATGGCATGGCTTCTCTACGAGCTGTGTCTTCATCCTGAGGATCAAGCGAAGATACGTGAGGAGATTGCTCGAACCAAATCGAACACCTTGGGGGCGCTTACTTCGAATGACTATGATTCAATGGTCTGGCTAAATGCGTGTATTAAAGTGGGTTGTCGTTCTATGATATATCGTAAGCTTCCAAGTGTTAATTCATGGACTACAATAGGAAGCTCTGCGTCTTCACCCCCTGTTGTATAGCCTGTTTCGTGAATCAGCCCAAGACGACGTCCTGCCCCTCACGGAGCCTATCACCACCTCAGATGGCAAATTATGCTCGCAGATCCCTATTTCCAAGGGACAGGTCGTCATGGCTTCTGTGTACACCTACAATCGGTGTGTAGTTTTCTTTTTTTATTAATGTAGAGTCGTTAATCGGAACTGTGTTAGGCTTCCGTCTGTCTGGGGAAATGATGCCGAGGAGTGGAATCCCCGCCGGTTCCTTGACAGTCATGACATCAAGAAAACCTCTCTTGAGGTTTATGCAAATCTGTATGATTTTCCCGCTTTAAGTGTTTCTCCCACTGATATTACCGCAATCGTATGGCAGGCTGACTTCCAGTAAGTGATCACATTTTCTGTCTATGGTCTTCATTGATGATTGTACTACTATAGGTGCTGGTATTCGTGGTTGCATTGGGTGAGTGCCTTGAGTGCCACAAGTAATGGTTCGCCTGACCTATAACTACTCATATCTGCAGATGGAGATTCGCGTGAGTGCACACCAGTTTATCACGTTTTCTGAGATCCAATTGTCTTGTAGCGTCATGGAACTGCAATCCGTGGTCACAGAGCTCTTGGATAACTTCGAATTCACTATGCCGAAAGGAGCATCTGAATTGCAGCATGGTCCTGCCGGCATAGTGTTGAGCCCCATCGTTCCAGGAAAGGCAGAGGAAGGACCACAAATTCCCTTGTTTGTAACCGCACTTCATAAATAGGCCTATGGTTGGATACTGGGCTACATCATTGAGTGTGATTTAGGAAGTAGGATCGTCTCGGTGAATGGTATAAACGTAGATAGATTGATATGAATGAATTTCTAACGTTAAATTCCTGCGCTTCCTTTCTTTAAGCATCAATCATCGAAGAATGGCTGGAATATTTATTCTGATGACTGGATATGAGGAGACGAGTTCGTCACTTCGTATGACTACCGGACTTCCTGCTGTCAGTAGTACTTCGGTCATTTCTACCAGGAACGCGCCAGTGGTAAGAGCAAGTACGTTCAGTTCCTCAGCACACCACTACTTTCGTCTTTCGCTCTGGCCTCTTGAAAATTATTCTCGATCTCGCTTTTTGGCACGGTGGCGAAAATTGCCTTCCTTCCTCGAAAGAGAATATAGACAAAGTACGACCCAGTTTATGACTCAGCTAATTCGTTCGGTTCTTTTTACTATTCCTAGGTTTGGATTCCTTTGCTGTCTTTAAGCTGTCTTTAATCGCATCACCTGTCAATCATCTATAGCCTTTTAGCTAGTCCCTGAAATGTTTTCAATTTTACATGAGCTGTCACGAAAATTTAGGATCGGAGTAGTTTGACCTTAAGTAAATGTTCGCAAAGTACTTGCTGTCCTGGTTGCAGAGAACTCAGTCTCTGCTGAGTAAAATTGTAATGATTGCCAACAGTATGGCCATTTCCGACTGACAGATTCTGATGTTTGTTTCAAACAAGTATTGGACCACTTTATGCCATTGAACAGCGAGAAACAGGGTGCAGCAATGCAATGTGTGATGGCGGAAGATTGTTGGGTATATCTCTGCTCTTGCGTGTTTGATGCATCGTTCGCTCCTAATTCTAATGTGATCATCAGCGGATTTACAAAACTGCCATTACTTCATCACTCTAAGCATGAAGGATGGGACAGGAAATATGAGCATATTGGAGGTATACAGCTGGACACTTCTGAAGCTCAGTGTAGACTCACAACCATAGATACATGAGCTGTTTCAGTAGACCTGTGACCCATCAGCCATCCTATGTGAATCATCCTCTGTATTCACATCCTTCCTTCTATAGTAGAGAAATTTATAGTGGCTAGTAACTTTTTCCCCCTGCATTGAATCATGTTTGTTATCATATCTTGAGTCTCATGCACTAAATTTCCACCTGTTGTTAATCCATCATGAAACCAACATTCATGATTAATGATCACTCTGGAGGTGAAATGATCCTGACCATGATATATCATATTAACTAAATTAAAAGTTCTCTTTATTCCTTTGACCATGATGATGATGTATTTGTTAATTGTTTTTAACTGATTTTTATTGATGCAAGGACCAGCATTTCAGGTGCTTTCAGCCATATGTGCCTTCACCTGAGTTGAACATTGCATGTTCTACATTTTTGTTGTCTGATATCTCTTGCCTCCCATTGTTTGTGAAGCCATTCTGAAATACCATTGTCAGGATCAGAATGTCCTCTGACCAGCATTACACTGTTGTTGTTTATGCCAGTATTCAGGGTATTGTGTCCAGTAGAATATTCTAATACAGATGTCCATATGATCTCTTTTGTGGTAAAGATGCAGTCAAGAAGATCACCTATGCATGTGAAACTTCTAAAGTGGAGGCATACTGGATAGTGTCTGGCCAGATTTCTGTGAAACATATCTCTGGCTGCCTCTAGTGTTATTTCACCATCATCATGCTGTTGAAACAAGCTGCTCAAGATTTTTAACCATTGTTCATTAAGCTGTTTGAAGCTTATGTCTCATGATACTATATTTTGTCTCTACATATTGTACAGTATACTTAACAATGCATCATATGCACAGCTGTTGTTATTCCATGCTAAACTTTTAGGTGAGTATAAAGAGCTTAGTCTTTACTCATTATTTATATGCAATTTCTTACATATATGCTCATCTGGGTCTTGATGTGACACACATCTTTTTTAGGAGGGTTTATCACTTTTATTATTTTCATGTAGTTTCTTATATGCATATTGATCCAGATCCTTCTACAATAAACCTCTTTTCTTAGGGGGGTTAGTCTCTTTTTCATAAGATGTGATCTTTAATTCATTCATTCTATAGTATATACTATACTGAAAGTGGTTTCTTTCAGTGATCATACTTGCATTCATGTTTTCTTTACTCACTGCAGCATCATCAATGATACATTCACATGTGCTTAGTTTGATGAATCCTTTAACAGGTATGAACTTATTATTTTCTAAGTTTTTATTTTGTATAATGATCTGCCAATTGATATTAGAATATTCATCTTTTATAAAAGGATTATTTTTACTCCATCTGATAGATGAATATACATGAGGAGGTATATAACACACACTTTTTACTTTCCAATATGACTTAATTTAATCAGTACATGTGAGTCCTAATACTCTAGGGTCCAGCTGTGACTTGTATCAAAGCTTTGTGATATTGTCTAATAGTTCAAACTCTCTAAATTCTTGCCTTAGTGCATTGCTTGTTTGACCTTGTACTTTAGCTGACATGTCTCCTCTCCATTTTTGTAAGATTAACATGTCTAAAGCTGTGGTGTTATGTGATAAATAAGTGTACAGGGCTTAATGTGATCTACACTTTGCAATGCCCACTACATTATAAGGTCTGGTCTTGCCTTAAGATGCATAATCAGTCATTATAAAATTTGGCAATACTTCAATTTGTTCTCTGATAATAATAATATGTTCTCTTGATGGCAGGTTAACTTCTAGTGCTATCATTGATAGAGTGAGTGGTACTACATTTAATGGCAAGCCATCTAACTGCACATTTGTTGGTGTGCTGTTCAGCCTTACAAAAAGAGTATCTAGTATTTGTTGATCTTTATTTCCAATAGTAGATTGTCAAGCACACGCTGTGGCTTCTTGACCTTTAGTTGTACATAATTCTGTTGCATTATTGTATCTAATTATTATTGGTAATCCTATGTATAATCTTAATTTTCTAGGTAACTGTTGTGATATAGTCTAGAGTGGTTGGTCTCATAATATAGCCTGTAGTTTGTTACTGATATCTTATGAGTGTATAAGTCTATTCCTTTAGCAAAATCCAGATAAATTCTCTCTGGTATCTCTGACCTTAGTGTATTTCAGAGGGTCATTTGAATAGAATTCTATCAGTTCTTGACCACTTTTATTAGAGTGACACCCACTGAGGCAAGAGTAGTATAAATAAATATAATATGAGTATAGCATATAGCTTTAATTTAAATAGTATACTCATATTATTTAGGTGTAAAGTCTCAGTGTTTTTACTTGGCATTACATGCACACCTCAGCAGTGAATAGCTCACATAAATTGATAGAAGAAGATAATATATTGAGAAGACTTTATGCTACATTGATCTATAATATAAAAACTCAGCTGATATAAAAACTACTAATAGATGTCACTCTAAACTGAGAATCACTAAGGCTGAACCTTCTGTGCAGTTCTCAGCCAAAGAGGAATAAACTCTTTACCCTTATGAAATATTGAATTAAGAATAGTAGCACAACAACTAATTAAATAAAGATAGTTTACTATAGCAGTGGCACCACAATGGAATTAAATCTACAGAGCCTAATAAGAAATTGTGCACCCTGTGGAATGGCAGGGCCAGGCTTTGTCAAGAAGAGAAGATCAAGTGGAATGACAGGTGGCAACTCAGAATACTGAGTAACCTATTGGTTAGAACCCTGGTGACTAACATGGTATGCAAGAAAAAGATGTTCAGGATGAAGCAGTTTTATTTTCAGTATTTATATTTCATATAACTAGCAGTAAATTAAAAAAAAGTGGTAGTTACAGGTAGATAGAAAGCTTTCAGACTCCCACAATCATAATATGAAGCTAGCATGCTAGTGTAACAATGAAGAGAAATTTATTTGTAGCTTCAAGCAAAAGAATAGTATTAATTTTAGAGTTATATTGAACACTTTGAGGGCTCACAAGACACATTCTGTATATAAGTGACTGAGTAGTTTATTTCAGATGATAATTAATTGCACTTGACTAAGAGAATACAGTATTATGATATATATATGTGAATTTGTGTTTTGTGAAAACAAGTGCTATAAACCCTGAGTTATTACAAGTGGCAGAGGGTCAAACTCTTGTCAATACTTGTTGAGGTTATTGGTTTATTTCCAAGTAGTATAGGTTCAAACCTTGTAGCTTGTGAATATATTTTTGTATTCTATGTCTCTCCAGATTGTATAAGTTAGAACTTTGTGGATTTACAAACAGGTCTGAAGTGTTTTCTACTTAGAGCATAAGACTTTGAGTCATGCTAAGTATATTGTAAATATTGTGGACACTTGGGTGTAGTGTGCTGAAGAAGCCTTGTATACTTTAAGTTAAAAATATAACAGTGTAAAAACACTAGTTCACCCTTACTTGTACTAACACATACAAATCCTGAGTAAGTTCAGGGGGGAGGTGTGCAATGTAAGCACATAACAACTATGGTAGTAAAAGATTTCTTATTCATGACAATATATAATAGTGTAGTAACTTATAATAATTCTCTAATTTTAAAGGCTTTTTATGACAGAAGGTGAGTAGTTTGTATCACTCAGCCTCAAAACAAATAAAATTTCTTGAACCAGCAGATGCTCCATAAGAGCATATAATCTTCAAAAGATATTGTATACTATACTCAAGTATCCACTATATCACACAATATACTTAATATAACTCTCATTCTTATGCTCTCAGTCAAAAACTATTCAAACTTATTCATAGATCCACTGGATTCTAATCTATGTGATCTAGAGAAACACAGAATACAGAAACATGTTCATAAGCCACAGAGTTTGAATCTATGCCACTTGAAAATAAACCAAATAACCTTAATGAATATTAATAAGCCAAAGAGTTTGAACCTCTACCACATGCAATCACTCAGGATTCACAGATGTCATTTTTCAAAATACAATTCACATACACTTATCACAAATACTGTATTTTCTTATTCAAACAGAATTAATTTTAGTCAAAACAAAGCTACTCTATTGCTTCTAAGCAGGATATACCTTGTAAGCTCTCAAGGTGTTTAATATAACTCTAAAATTAATACTATTCTCTCACTTGAAGCTAAAAACTAATTCTTCTTTATTATTATATTACCATGCTGGCTTCATTATACTGCACCAAAATTTGGCTTCTATCTTGCTCAAAGAGCAAGATAGTACTACTCTCCATAGGACTAACAACACCCCACCTGCTCAATTAATAGGAATATGAGACTACCATCTGCACTACTATCCATCATTGATAGCATACTAAAGGAATAAAATTTTTATCCAAGCCTCCAGCTTAGCATACTTTAGCAGCCTTGCACCTAATATTGCTAGTGAACAGTATGAAAGCTTGTTGCTATTATTTAGAACTTGCTCTTAAACCTCAAACTCTTGAAAGAATATTGAGTCCCACTTTCTCACTCTTCTACACTATCAGAAGTGGATCTGTACTAATCTGAAGCAGATGATTCTTGCACCTCTCTGTATACTTACTATATACAAAAGATCTTGCAAAAGCAAACTGTAATTCTCTCACCAGAGAGTTTTCCAGCCTTATAATACATTGAAAATAAATTGAAGAAGATAAAGAAAATCTCTCCAGCTAGCTACAGAGGGTGAAGTACAATAAAAAACTAGATTATCAAAATATCAAATACACCTAGATACAATGATTAAAAGCCAATACCACAAAAATATTAGAAGTGACCAAAAGTTAAGATAGTTCAACTTAAGTTGAATGTAACTGTGACAAATTCATCATACTTGCAAGCTTGCTTCTGCTTGTATTTAATTTTCAACAATATGCATTACTTACAAGAATGCATCTGTGTATCATCTTAAGGCTTGCATTTAGTTTTTATAGTCTTTCCATAATATTCAATGCCCTCTATGAGTCACAGCAAGTAATAATGATCTGTCAGTATATGTCCAGAGACTTTGGAAGAGTCAAGAAAAAGCAAGAGAATAATCCAGAGAAAGTACCACTTACTAGTATTCTTGAAATAAAACTAAGTATTAATATGCTATACAATCAAATACATCAATATACTCAAAAATAAATACAAGTTGAATGTAAGTGAATACAGTTGAACACATGCTTGTAAAATTCTCCTGGTTCTGTAATTTATCAATCATGCTGATAACCACACTGACCACCATACAGCCATGCAGAATTCTTCTTACCTATTTGATATATTTAATATATTTCCTTCATTGTAGTATCTCATTATCAAGCCTATGGCCTCTGCAATACTCTGTGAGCAAGCTTATGAATATCAATACCTATTCAAATGATGACTATTACATTCTAAGTATCAGAAGCTCTGGCCTCAAGACACATGATGGTGGTTACCAAGATTTTCTGATAGAGATAGAGCTATAAAAGTATGTCACATAAAGGAATAACTTATTCTGTGACTTTGTGAACTTCAAAAATAAAAAAGAGTGTCAGGATCTATAGGTGTTGCCATAACTATGAGGCACATAGAATTTTATAAGCAGCCTTGTGATTGTGCATTTGCATTTTCTTATATGTATTGTCACATTTGTGTTTTCATATGAGAGTATGACAAAGATGTGTTCAACATTTATTGTCTGAAAAATGCATTCTAGAGTTTGCCAGTGCTGCTAAAGATATCAGAATATGATATTCTTTGACAAAGATTAGAATGTTGAAGGTTCTTTTGAGGTAAAACCATCTCAAAGTTCAAATTCAAAACTTAAGAGCAATTCTTTGATCTGCAATGTCTGTGAAATTGATAGTCTATATAAAAAATGGATGATGGGAGAGTCTAATCACAAGAAAAGTGATGTACTGCCATAGGTATAGCTGAATATCTTCTCTTAATTTATGTCCTTATAATCTCATTAATCTTTATTCTTTACAGAATAACTGAGCACATGATATGCAGTTTTCATTCCATGCTTTTAGCTAGGCTACAGGATTGCTGCACAAACAATAGGACTTGAAGCTTAAGATCTTGAGGCCAATTAAAGTGATAGAAGCCTCAACAAATCCTTACAGGTTGGGATTATGCAAGATTTGTGGATTCAATGAATTCTGTCAAATATCACAAAATGCCATATAAATTCTTATCTCACATCATGTGACTGCCACTCTCCCAGTCTCAAAAATGATTTCTTCCCATGTTAGATATTATATTTGCTTGTTTGTTCTCTCTTTGGGTTACAAATATATATGTGCTAGATAGGTCACAGTGTGGCACAGTAAAAGACTTATCCATTCATTGATACTTGTGACATCTGTATTGCTTTGATCCACTTCTTAATTGGTAACCAATCCACAATGAATGGCCTAATGAACTGAAAAGGGATCCTGTCTATTTGCTGACTCTTTAATCAGATGCCACTGGAAAATATTGATTGTCTGCTTGATGAAACTATTTATCTGGTGATCTCTTTAGCATTGTCTCTATTAGACCCAAACTCCATTGGACAATAATGGTAAACACTGGGCTGTATCATGTTTGTACAGTCACCCAATGAGTCCAAGAATATTGTCAACTAAGAGTCAAGACTAAAGACTAGCTTTAGGTGAGATGAGGAGTTGACAAGAAAAGTTTGGTATGATTAAACTTAGCTCAAAGCTGGAGAATATACAGCAAGAGCTATGCTACTAATATACTAAAATATGGGTTCTAATAATAGAGGTATATATGTAGTGTCCATGCATGAAACAATAGAAACAATGGTATAGTGGAATAACCATCATGAGTCATAGTTCCATGTCTGTAATAGATGCTGAGATTAGATATAATAAGCCAGCACCTAGATAAAAGATAAGATAAGTGTGAAAAATAGGAGAAATTATAACAATACCCTGTTGTTAAGATAGGCATTCCAACTGTCATTATGACCTGACTACCAGTCCTTCTAAGTGAGTTCCTCTTGCATTTCATATATCATCATCTCTATTCTATTGGTCCTCTCCTACATCATCATCCTGATTGTTTGCCCTTCAGTAGTCATTAATGAGTATTGCCAACTCTAGAATCTCCTCCTCATAATACTAGTATTTGATGCACAGATATTTTTTGACTAAATATTTCCATCTATCTCTAGTTTTCTTCACATTGATGATGACCATAGCTTTGGTGGGTGTGACCACTACTGGTTGGACTTCTATGGCATCTTTCACTTTGAGATACTTGGCAATTACTCCTTTTGCATTGTCTAGGTTCCTTTCTGCAACCCACTGATTTTTCTCTGCTCTGTACCCCTTCCACTTGACAAGGTAGTTAGTGATCATTCTTGATAGTTGGCCTTTTCTTCCTCATACTTTGTGGGGTCTGTCATTGGGGATTGTCTCAATCTCATATTCTTCTTCACCATAAATAATATCTGGTGATAATGATAGTGATTGTTCCTGATGAGGAAAAGTGGGAGGAATATACACTATAAGAAGAGTTTCATTAAAGACTAAGTATATCTTCCATAGAGGAGGAAGTTTCAGCTTATAAGCTGAAAGACCATGCTTTTTGAGAATCTTGAAGGGTCTGACTCATTTATCATTAAGCTTTTTCTTTGGTTGAGGTAGATGTAGATTGGTGGTGTCAAGCTAAATCTTTTAGCCAATTTGATATTTGACTATTATTCTTGTCTTCTTGTCATATTAGGTTTTTATCTGTTCAGTGGCTTTTTGTGGAGTGGTTCAAGTTTCCTCATGAATGTGTTTCAGCACTGCTGTGAATGATTTGGATGCAGGAGTTTAAAGAGGAGAATGAGTATGTGAGTCAGGAGTGACTTGAGGATTTCATCCATAATTAACTTGGAATGGGCTCTTGCCTGTAGTGGAGTGTATGCAATTATTGTGTTGAAAGGCTGCTAATAGTAGCTATTCAGCCTAGTTGTCTTGTCTGTGATTGATAAATATCTGTAGATATTTTTCTATTTCCTGGTTAACATGCTCCATTTGTCCATCAGTTTGAGGATGGAATGCTGTTGAGGCATTTTCTTTGACTTGTAATATGTCATATAAGTTCTTTAGAAACTTAGATACAAATTATGGTCCTTAGTCAGATATGATGGTTATGGGCATGCCATGTTTGGCACATACTTTATCATGTAGAATTTGAGCACACTCTTCAAATGAAAGCTTGGTGCTGCAGGCAATCATGATGATTTCTTTAGAGAATCAATTGACAATGATTAGAATGACATCATGGCTATTAGAGAGTGGTAATCTAGTAACCATATCTACTGAGATATGTGTCTATGGCTCTGAAGGTATTTCATTAGGGTGGAGGGGGGCATGCTTGGCTTGGGTATTGGTTTTGGTCCTGGTGCATATTTCACATGGCCTGATGTATGTTTTAATGTCCTTCTTCATCTTAGGCTACTAGTAGTCTCTTAGGACTAGCTCCTTCATCTTTTCTACTCCAGGGTGTCCTGCTATGATGTAGTCATGATAACAGGCAATAGCTTCTCCTTGTAGTGCATGGTCTCTGAGAATATATATTCTTTGATAATAAAAGATGAGTCCATTCTCCATTTTTATTCTCCTCTAGTGGTTAAGAGCTTTAGCAATTTCTTAATCCTATTTTTGAGTATCATGGTGTGCTACACCATATATACATGTGCACCAAATTTCAACTTCTGCCAAGCCACAGAACTAAGAACAACCATCTGCTCAGTTAACAGGAATATAGGATTAGGATCTGCTAGAAATGAAGGAAATGAAGATTAGGGGACAACAGACTGCCATCTGCATGGCTATCCATTGTCAGTAACCTGCTTTTTCACCAGACCAGAAACCAGGGACCAATAGACTGCCATCCACACTACCATCTGCCAGTGGAAGCCTGCACCTCTATCTTAATATCATCAAGAATAGTGATCCCATATGGTTTTCTCTTAGGAGAATCATTTAGGAGTGTAAAAAGGTGGACACAATGGAGTGGGTCACTACTTGGCAAGATTGTCAGAGTGGACAGATATAGGTGTAAGAAGTTAGAGAAGTATAAAAACATCAATGTAACTAGAGAAAAGAGAACAATTAAGCTCATAGCACACTAAAGGAATAAGTTCCTTATCCAAGCCTCCAGCTTAGCATACTTTAGCAGCCTCATGCCTAGTATCACTAGTGAACAGCATGGAAGCTAGTTACTATTGCTCAGAAATTGCTCTTATAACTCAAATCTCTTGAAAGGATGCTGAGTCCCACTCTTTCACTCTTGTCCACTATCAGAAGCAGATCCTTATCAATCTGAAGTGAATAGTTCTTGCACCTCCTCATATACTTACTGTATACAAAAGATCTTGCAAAAGCAAACTGTAATTCTCTCACCAGAGAGTTTGCCAGTCTTACAAGTGGAGCCCACCACAAGGGGGGATTAAACCACAATTGCAGGAGAAAAAAGGACCCTTCATCTGACTCTGTGACACTTAAAAGTGGAAGCACTCAGAGCTACCCTACAAGCTGCCACAAGTGATAGGATATCTGACAAGAAGGATCTATTTGACTTGATACTAGACAATGAGTCAAGACACTTTCATTACAATACAACTTTCACACCCACATATGAACAAGAATTAAGGGCTATCTTAGAGTCCTCATCATCAGAACAATCACATTCAAAGGGTGTATCCACAGAGTTACCCATCCACCAACACTTGAATTTAGACCTAGAGCCTACTAGCTTACATCAAAATGACCTAGTATTATATTATACCTAGTCTCTAGAGCCAGAAGAACCAAGTCTGCCTCCTTCATCAAGTTTCCTACCACCAGATAGAACACATTGTTGGGCTAGGAATAGAAGAATCCATTTACATTTCAACATGATGCAACAACCACAACTATCTATCAGAGGCTCTGACAGAGCCCCAAGCTGAGAGTGAAAAGGAGATCAAGACTTAATAATCCTACCCATCTACTTTGATATGAGGTAGAGTGGATGTGTAAAGCAGTCAGACAGCAAATGGATTGAGACTTCATATAAACAGCAATTCTATATGTGGACCCAATCCAGGCAAACTTATGGCAGAAATCATCTGAAGCTATGCCAGCTAATATGGCTGTAGCAAATTGGGCTGTTTTTAAGTTCCAAATATACAAGTTCTATCTGAAGTCTAATGAGACCCACTGCTACATGCCTACTCACCTGGAAGAAGCAGCTAGGATGTTGAGGGTCTCATCTATAGCATTGTTGAATGAATTTGGCTGCTTTGATAGATATATTCAAGGCATTGGATTAGACCTTACTACAGGAACCAACCTGCTCATGTCAGTGCATGAATACACTAGGGTGTACATATCTGCTATCCATCCAGGATTGAGGATGTTGGTTGACCAGCAGTTGGCTGTACTATTCCCTAACCAGGATCCAGCACAACTCTTCCCTGTAGAAGAAGTCTGGAAGGCTGCCAAGTATGCACTGGAAAGCTATAGGTCCCCTTATGTCAATCCTACTTCAGTATATGCATTGTATGCACCTCAAGCAATGCTACCACCTTACCCTATGCAAGGCCATCAAGTAGCACCTGCTCCAGCTTATGGATAACCTCTAGTAGCATCTGGTGGAAGCATAGCAGAAATGATAGATGCCTTACAACAGACATTTGCTATGGGTCCACCACTTACCTTCTACAATCCATATGTGTATTCACCCTATGGGCAGCCAAATCTCACAATGCTAGGCCAAGTGGCTGCACCAGCCACTTCACAATAAATGGCTCCCTCTATTAAAACAGAGTCTATGGAGAAAAGGTTACTGGCCACTATCTAGAAACTTGCAGACAAAGGAGGAGCTAGCAGCAATAACAGGAAGTCTGGATATAATGGATGTGATGTGGGTTACAGGGATTGTGCTGCCAGGAAAGCAGATACTGATAGTGGTCTCATCAAGTGGGACTATAATAAGCAGAGGCTAACTATGCCAGATGGTTCTGATTTACTCAAGAGGTCAGGATTACTCAAGGTGCAGATTAACAAATGGCATAAAGAACACAAGAAATCTGCTTCCATCAATATCCATGCAAGCTATAGGAACTGCTGGAATTGTATATCCACAAGGATACAGGCAGAAGGTGAACAATACCATGAATTATTCAATGATTACACCTTCACAGATAATAAGCTTATATGAGAAGCATGTGGAAATTCAAGCTGCTCAACTTATGGCATGTGTAGGGGATCTGCAAGAGGAGGAAGAGAAAGATAAAGACCCCACCATCAAGATTCTCAAGCAGATGCTTCAGGAGCAGATCAAAGCAAAGAAGGATGCTAAAGTGCAAGGAAGGAAACAAGGATAACCATTCAAGAAGGTTGAAGTTGTAATCCCATCTGCTGGAGAAAATCAGCCATCCACATTAATGCCTGCTCAACATGAGCCAGTAGCTGAGGAAAACACAAAAACATAGAATCTGCCTGCTAAAGCTAAAGAACAGCAAGTGGAAATGAAGAAGGACCTGCATCAATACAAGCATGCAGCTCCTATCCTTTAGCCTGGTACAAGGGATGAACTCTATAACAGAGTATTGGACTCTAAGCTTGAAGTATCTGTTAAGGAGCTATGTGGAGAGAGCCTAGCAATTATGCTACAAGCTGAAAAAAGCTCTTACCAACTGCAAAGTACCCATAGAGGCACAGAAAGGCACAGGAGTAGCTGCCATTAGCCAAGATTCACTGGTCATAATGATCTTATAAAAGGGACAATATACACATATAGTTGTAGCAGATAAAGCAGCTGAGTTACAAGCCTTAACTCCAGTCATTGATGGCCTGCATAAAGTAGAAGCAGTTGTAGATGAAGGCTCTTAAGTGATAGCAATGTCTGCTGGAGTTTGGGAAAAATGTGGACTGCCATTGGATCCATCCATTAAGATCTCCCTAACTAATGCCAATGGCAAGACAGAATGGTCTCTAGGCCTATGCAGAGATGTACCCTTCAACTTCAAAGAGTTGGAAGTCCACCTGCAAGTACATGTTGTAGAATGTGCTGCATACAACATTCTTCTGGGACAACCCTTCAGTATCCTATGTGAATCAAAGATTGATAATAGGGCCAATGGTGACCAGATCCTAATGCTTCAAAACCCCAACACAGGGTCAGAAGTTATTATACCAACATATGAGAAAGATTGCTGATATGCTTGGTCATGGTGAGTGATAAAAGAATTAGAGAATGGCAATGAACATCAATCACACTAAACCTCTCACTACTCTACACTTAATCACCAATATATTGAATTTGAGTGGTTTTGAGTATGATGGAAGCACTTTGCAGACTTCAATAATCAAGTAAGATGGTTTTTTAAAGATGTTTTATTCATTACTAGTGAGTTATACAAAGTACTACTCATACTAGTGGGATTGGTAAGACACAATTGGATAAAGAGTGACTTGGTTTGAGCTATTGTGCTCATTCTGACTGAAACTGCTTCAGACTAATGGCACTCTTAGCTTAAGAATAAACTATAACTCCAAGAACTTTGCTTGAACTAACTTTAAAACACTCTGGACCTTTGCAGGATACAACAGTGAACTCTAAGGAACTTTAATTCAATGCAATACTATAGGTGACTTAGTGACTATTAATCACTTCATTGAGGTTAAGGACAAAAACCTTTAGTTGAGGATATCAGTTACTACTAGTAAGGGCTCAACTGTGGGGATGGCTTGCCTGGTTTGCATGATTACCCATTCCACTACTTATATACTACTGAGAAAGGTACAAAAACTATAAAGATCATCTGGATATAGGTTATATTGGTAAGGATTTCTTAGCTAGTCACAAATAATGGTGAATAATCCTGCCATAGTTAGTCTAGTCAGTTTTTTTTAAATGGTCAGTCTAGAGACTCCACATTCAGTCTTTCTGCATTCTTGGCCCAACTACATGCCCTAGTAACCTAGTGGTATGGTTATATAAATCTCTGGATATTGGTGCCTGTAACAGCTATCCAATAATGATCAAGGGTGCAGTCCAGCTACACTAGTACTGATCATAAGAGATCTATATCATAATAGTTAAATCTAGGCTCAAGGTTAATCTATTTCTAATTTATTTCTAAGTCCTGTTTCACAATTGCCATGTGACTAGTTATCCTGACTTAGGCATTTATGCCCAGTCTAGTTTGCTAGTGACAGAACTTTATGAGATCTGTATACTCTGCTTCTAGTTTTGTTCTGCTAGTAGCATCCTTCATTTACTAGTAGCTGTATTTAGTCCTGCTATCATGAGTTACTAGTCTGGCCAGCTGGTAGATTTAACCCACTAATAGTGTCAAATCTAAGTCCTGGCTCTATCAGTTGCTTACTGCATTTAACTATTAGCTCAAAGCCTCAGCTATAGTTCTCTATGTATCACTAGTATAGGATAGATATGTAATAGTATTGTTATAAAATTGCAAAATCTAGGTATGAATGCATAGACAGTGTATCAGTGACAAGTGGGACACTGGAGAAAAAGACCAGCATAGGTACCACCTATAGTGGTTGAGGGCAGCCAATGGACATTGATGCTCTTAAAGTAGAATACAAATACTTCCACTGCAAGAAGAAGAGACACCACTCCAAAGATTGCCTGGAGCAGTCATAGAACAAGAAGAAGGAGGAGATTAGAGCCTCGATGACTGAGCCTGCTACAGACTCCAAGATCAAAGAGATAAAAGATGCTGCTGGGAAGTGAGTGATTCTACTTGCTTTGCAAAAGGACAGTCTGGTGCATATTCAGAACTTATAAAGTGGACTCATAGTATTTCTATAGTTATACCTATATTATCTACACATTTGAATATACTCTCAATTATCTCCTACACCCAGACTAAGCAAGAATCATACAATCAATATGTCATCCTGGCTGAAGACCAGGAAGATATACTATCAGAAATAGGGGATGACTTGCTCAATTGCCCACAAGGATCAAATAGGCTGAATAGAGGACAGAGAGTCCCCAATAAAAGTACAATCTATAAGGTTGACCTTGTCAAAGTTCCCAATAAAGAAGATGATACCACCTTCAGGAACTACCAAGAGAAGCAGCAGAAGCCAAAGAAGGAAGTAGAGGACACACCCTCAGAAAAGAAGCCCACAGAATGGCTTAAACCCTTTGAGACAGAATAAACTTGGAGAGCAATCAAACTGAACCATCAACAAGTTCAATGGGTCATGGAGTTGGCAGAATATCATTTCACTCTCCAACACAAGGCAGGAGTTGCAAACAAAAAAGCTGACCTACTCAGTTGATACAATGACCATGACCAAGAAAAAGAGGACAACTATGACATAACAGTCCTTACTCCAGAGCATTTCTGTGCTCTCATTCTCCACACAATAAATGAATAAATCAAACACATAAAAGACATCACTTGACACAAAGAGCAATGGGACCAAGACATAGCCAAATCTCTTAATCATGAGAGAGAGATCACACAGACTGATGGTGTCCTATACTATGATGGATGCATATATGTTCCTTGAAGTCAAGATCTCCAAGGAGAAATCATCTCCCAGTACCATGACCATGTTAAGGCCGGTGATATGCCGTCTACGCATTCACACCTAGATTTTGCGATTTTGTAACAATACTATTGCACATCTATCCTATACTAGTGATACATAGAGGACTATAGCTGAGGCTTTGAGCTGATAGTTAAAAGCAGTAAGCAACTGGTAGAGCCAGGACTTAGATGCAACACCATTAGAGGGTTAAATCTACCAGCTGGCCAGACTAGTAACTCGAATGCTAGCAGGACTAAGTGAAATACAGCCACTAGCAAATGAAGGATGCTACTAGCACACCAAAACCAGGAGCAGAGTACACAGATCTCATCAAGTTCTGTCACTAGCAGCCCAGACTGGGCATAAACACCTAAGTCAGGATAACTAGTCACATGGCAATCTTGAAACAGGACTTAGAAATAAATTAGGAATGGATTAACCTTGAGCCCAGATCCGACTATTTCAATATAGATCTCTTATGATCGATGCTAGTGGAGCTGGACTGCACCCTTGATCATGATCGGATAGCTGTTACAGGTACCAATATCCGGATATTCATATAACCGCGTTACTAGGGCATGTAGTTGTGCCAAGGGTGCAGAAAGACCAACTGTGGAGTCTCTAGACCGAATATTTGAAAAGAAAACAGACTAGACCGACTATTGTGTGATTATTCACCATTATTCGTGACTAGCCAAGAAATCCTTACCAATATACCCTATAGCCAGATGATATTTATAGTTCTGCCTCAGTAGTATATAAGTAGTGGGATGGGCGCTCGTGCAAAGCAGGCAAGCCATCCCCGCAGTTGAGCCCTCACTGGTAGTAACTGGTGTCCCCAATTAAAGGCTTTTGTGCTTAACCTTGACAAAGTGATTAATAGTCGCTAAGTCACCAATAGAATTGCATTGAATTGAAGTCCATTAGAGTCACTGTTGTGTCCTGCAAAGGTCCGGAGTGTTTTGAAGTCAGTTCAAGCAAAGTTCTCGGAGTTATAGTTTATTCTTAGGCCAAGAGCGCCACTAGTCAGCCAAGAGTGTGTCATGGATCTTGAGTATCTGTAAACTCGGTGCATGAGTCAACGCATGCCTACACTCGGCCTTCTCGGTCCTAGCAGTGACTCACACATAATTTTCTTTTACTTTCTCTATTCTTCTTGCTCATACTAGAATATAATAGAACATTGTAGAATATTCATGACTCGAGCCTTTTAGTATATAAATACCATCTGTAACCTTGTAGAATAAAGAAATCAAGCTACTCATCTTCAAGTCCACTTCATTGTGTGAACTAAGCATCTGATCAGTTACGCCTAGCGCTTGCCAATCTCCTCGCTTCCTGACTATGCCTAGCGCTTGTCAGAAACCTCATCAGTTATGCCTAGCGCTTGCTGAACAACTCGTTGGATATGCCAAGCGCTTTCCGACACCAATCCGAAGACTATGCCTAGCGCTTGTCTTCATCTACAGCCCATAATAGCTCCGCGCTCACCGGCTGCTTCCTACAGTAACTGCTTCGCACTTACTGACCCCTTTACCTCACAAACTGGACCTCTCAGGTCTCCTCACGAACCCTTGCCGGAATCTATTCTATTCCCTAACGACATACATCTCTATAACATATCCTACCTCGCTTCGATCATCACTTGTCGCCCCTCACTCTCATATCCTGATTTCGGCAGATTCCTAACAGAGTGCGACTAGTCAAGTGTTTATCACTTGTAGGAAGCAGTATAGGGCCAAGAGCGCCACCAGTCTGAAGCAGTTTCAGTCAGAACGAGCGCAGTAGCTCAAACCAAGTCACTCTTATCCAATTGTGTCTTACCCACCCCACTAGTACAACTAGTACTTTGTATAAACTCACTAGTAACGAATAAAATGTCTTTAAGACAATTGTACTTGATTATTGAAGTCTGCAGAGTGCTTCCATCATACTCGAAACCGCCCGAATTCAATATTGGTGATTAAGTGTAGAGTAGTAAGAGGTTTAGTGTGATTGGTGTTCATTGCCATTCCCTAATTCTTTTGTCACTCGCCATTACCAAGCACATCACCACTGAAACATGGCAGGTGAATTGGTAAGGCCAAAGAATATGACCATGGGCTCAAAGAGCCCTCAGTTAGTTCTGAACGCAGCCTTTTCTTCATCTCCATCTCTGATGCATACATTGTTGTATCCCCAATGAATGTCTAATTTAGAGAAGTACTTTGCTCTGCATAATTTGTCGATAAGTTCAGAGATCAGGGGAAGGGGATAATGATTTTTAATCATCATTTTGTTCAGTTTACGATAGTCCTGGACTGGTCGTAGTGAACCATCCTTTTTCTTGACAAAGAAGAAAGGAGAGGTGAAAGGAGATTTTGAGAGACGAATTCATCCCAAGTCTAAGTTCTTGTCAAGAAACTTGTCAAGTTGTTCTTGCTCGTTTCAGTTGAGCAGATAGACTTTACAGTCTAGAGTGGATTTTGCATTAGGGACTAACTCGATAGCATGGTCCCAAGGCCTTTGTTCAGGTAAATTGTCAAAGCTTTCTTTTGAGAATAAATCTCTAAAGCTCTGATACTGGGGAGGCATGAGCTCCTTGAAGGTTTGTTTTGGTTTCTCAGCATTTGCTGCTGCCGCCAGTTCGTTTTCATGGTGAACTGCTCGAAGAAGGATTTCTTCTTGCATGTTGATTGCAAGAATACTTTCACCTTCTTCTAGCTCTTTGTCCCATCGGTTGTCTTTGTCTGCATTGGGTAAAGTGAAAGGGGTTTTGATGCAATGGCATTGCCCAAATGTCATGGTCCCTGCTTTCCAGTTGATGAAGGGATTGTGGCATTTGAGCCAGTTGTGGCCCAAGTATACAGTCTTGGAGCCCAAGTCATTGACTGCAAGGTCGATTCATTCACTGTGGTCTCCAATAGTCATTCGGAGTTCCACGAATTCAGTGATGTCGCCTGCCTTGTTATGAGTTCCATCTGCATTGTAGACTGGAATTGGGGCAGCAGCTTTTCGGGTGTCCAACCAATGTTGTTGGACATATGTTCAGTTGATAGAGCTGCCTGTACAGCCACTATCCAACAATGCTCTGGTTATCAATGTCTGCTTCCCTGTACAAGGAGAGAGCTGGATATCCACCAAGAAGTCTCATCCTGAGCTTTTGGTGCCACAGATATAGCACATCGGTTCATGGAGTTCGTAGAGCTGCTCACATGCAAGGCTCTCTCTGGTTCTTAAGCTCTGCACGAGCTCATCATCTATCTCTACAAGTTGTTTGAGATGAACCCAAATGGAAAGAACTGCTTTGGCAGCTGCCAAGTTCTTGGAGCTGCGAACTGCATGCAGGGTCCAGTCGATCCCGAATGGTCTGTACCATTGGTGATCATGTGCCCCCATTTCTGGCAGGACTTTGAGTTTTGGTACCCCCTTGTTAGGCAGGATTTTGGGTTTGGTGCTTCCCGATTGGGCAAGGCTTCAAGTGTCGGGGTACTGGCTTTGGACTGGCTGGCTTGCCATAACCTAAAGGCAGTGTCGTCTTCCTCATCGGGTACTTTGACGATGGTGGTTCTACTGGTGTGCCCCCTCTTTACCACCTGGGTGCTAGTGGCTTCCCCCTGTTCTTCAGCTTTAGTTTGCTCGGGAACTTGCCAGGCCTTGGGAGGAGTCTGGTATCAGCTTGAGGCATCCAAGGTTCTGCTTCTACTAGCTGTTGCAGCAGAGTACTGAGCTTTCACGGCTGGGGTGAATCTCATCAGCATTGCTGTCAGCTGCACTACTAGCTGGTCTCCCACCAGTCCAACTAGCATGTTGCCCTGCTCCTGACCCTGGTGAGGGGTGCTCTCCTGGTCCCCCACTGACCCTGGTGAGGCTGTTGGACTTGTCCCTCTGCTCAAGGAGGACACTGAGGTGTTCAGACTTCTGGGAGGCCTGAAGGAGTCCCGCCTACTACCCTCTGCCCATCGCTGATTGCTCAGTGGCATATCCAGTGAGCTGAGCTCGTTGGACTTTGTGGCGGTGCCAGCACCACCTGGCAAGTCCTGCACCTCATTGGGGGCTTGGGATTTACTACAGATACTCATGTCAGCTTCTTGAAGGAGGATGATGTACCTGTTTGTTGTTGATTCTTTGGTTGTCTTCAGCTTTGGGGTCTGTGAAGTCATAGAATATATATTTGTGTTTTCATATGATTGTCTATGTTTATAGTAATTAGTCTGACCTGTGGAAACCAAGGACTCACCTTGAGACTTGGTCGAGCAAGGGGAATCAAACCCTTGTCGACCTAGTCTTTTGCTTCTTTGATCTTGGTCGTGATTGGCACCACTTCATTAGTGGGCCCCAGGGATCGAACATCCCTCAACTCTTTTCTCTTGGGACAATCTCTGCTCAGGTGACCTTTCTCATCACACCTGAAGCATCTTCCTTCAGCTCTTTGCTGATTGATGTCCATGGGCTTCCCCACCCCTCTGTACATCATCCACTGACCAGTCCCAGCATCCTGACTAACTTCTGTGGTGGCAGTCGGCTTTGGGGCCAAGGAACTTGTTGCCCCAGTGGCGGCTTTGCCGCTGGGCTGCTGTTGGTGTTGGGGATAGGAGTCCTTCTTCTGTCCATCCCTGGGCGCGCCAGTGGTCTGGTCGAAGACCCATTTCTGCTGCCTTTTCTCATACATGTGCAAGATGCACTCCTTCCATTCCAGGTATGAGCATGGAATATTGACACCCATGTTGGAGATGAAGGTGGTATAGGAGCTTGGAACTCCTAGTCGTACCACCTTCACCATGGTGCCGCACTCTGCCTCATCAGTTCATCAGCCTGCTAGCTTTGCTTCTTCTTCCAACTTCTGGAAGTAATGGGAGGCAGGCTGCACTCCCATTCAAAGGTCAAACATCTGCTTCTTGTGGACTTCTTTGATTGTGGGGTCTCGGAATTGATGCGAGACCATGTCAATGAAGTTGGCCCAGTCAGGATAATGGAAGTGGGTGGCGGTCCCATTGTAGATGTTGCCGACCCAGAATTTGGGTCTCTTATAGACCCACCAGTCTTTGGTGGCTCCCTCAAAATGGGAAGTCGCGAATAGTACCAAGTGCAACAGCACCTGGAAATAATGTCGGAACACCTTGAAGTAGGTGATGCAATCACCAATGAAGCATTCAATATTGTCATGGTCCCCCTTGAATGGGGAGGGGACCTTGACAAGAGTTGGTTTGATGCCCAGATAAGGGGCATTGGCAGTGGCATTTCCGACGGGGTTGGGGATAGGGTTGGGAGGACCCTTGCTGGGGGACAGTCTTGAGATCGAGTAACAATCTGGCCTAGGACCTGGGTAGCCTCTTGGCAGCTCCAAGGGTCTGCCCCTGTCAGGCTCCTTCCCCTCGTCTTGGTCGTGGAGGTAATCTGTCATCATCCTCTGGGCAGATTCCTCCCTTTCTAGCTCTTCTCGCATCTCCATGATGCACTTTTCCTTCTTGGCCAGCATGGTTTTCATCTGCTGGTGAATTTCTTCCACCATTGCTGAGGTTCTTGATGCCCCTGCAGTGGCAGTTCCTGCAGGGACATTTTCAGCTTTCATATCTTCTCCCGCCCCTGCAAAGAGAAGACTGTGACCCTGATAGAGGTGGTAGCCTTGGTGACATGCCTGATGATGCGGGGGCAAGTTGGGTAGTGGTCATGGGTTTGTGACCAGGGTATCTGGAGGGTAATCTGGAAATGTCTTGTATTGGGGCTGGTGGTATTCCAGCCCACTGTAATAACCTGTATCATAGGTTAACATATCATACTGGGGCCTTTGCCCCCATCTACTCCTCTCTTGCAACCTCCAGTCACCATAAGTGTCATAGGGTCTGTTCCAGGTCCCTCTGTTCCTCCTTGTCTCTGGCTCGAAGCCCTGGAAATATATCCCCAGCAGAGGGGTGGAATATACTTCAGTCCCAGTTTGCACATATCCAGGTGTGAATGACAGTGGCTGTGTCTGGACCCCGAATGGGGTCTCCTCAGTTGAGTGCCAGCCACTCATCCATTTCAGGTCTGGGATCATCCCAGAGATCTCTTGATTTGACATCCCTTCATCGAACTTCCCAGGCTGCAGTCCTGAAGGGACCAAATAGCCTTTGATCAACCTCGGAGAGGTCAGGCCAAATGTAGTCCCCCCCATTTGGGTTGAAGGGGTCGTTGGGGACACTGGGAGTGGCTGGGGCCAGGGCATCGAGCTCCCCATCAGACTTGTCAGAGAGCTCAATGATGGGGAGGGAGGAGGTTGAATTGGTCTCTCCTCAGGGCCAGTTTTCATGGCCCCAGGGGCCATATGGGTGGTTTCAATCCATGCTGAGATCGTTGGGGTGTTGGGGTCCATGATAGGACCCATTGTCACTGTTGGGGGAGGGGGAGCAAGATCATATGCACCAGTGTTGCTTGTGGAGGGCGGGGGTTGAGGGACAAGTGGGAGGGCCAGAGTATGGGGGTGGGGTGTTGTCATCCTGAGCCCAAATGTCCCATGCATATTCCTGGGTAGGGGTGGTGGTGGGTTGTTCCATCCGATACCAGAGTAGAACTGCCTGCACATTATGGATGCAGGCAGAGGAGGGCCCAGGAGTTGAGGGCCTCTCATCATTGGTGGTCCCCTCAGAGGAGGACATGATTGTGAAGTGGGCCCAGGGATGGACGAGTAGTATCGTCATTTGTCATCCCAATTGGGCAGGGGGTAACTCCTGGGGAAGGTCATTCTCTGGGTGTTGGGGCAGTCAGGGTGGTAGATCTGGTCAACGAACTCTTCTTTGTTGGAGAAGAGCTCAAATTTCTTTCTCATATATTAAAACAGTGAGGACTGTGAAGAAAGTCAAAAGGATGGCACCACCAATTGCAATGCTGAGAGAGATGGTTCTTGGTTCGTTTCGGTTCTCCTCATTGGTCATGAGAAGATGCTTCTTTACAGCTAGCATTAGAAGAAGCAGGAGGGAATCTTTCAACTAATGTTAGGGACTGACTTAGTCACATGACTTGGGACATCAGCTGTTCTCTAGGGGCTGTTACGCATTCGAACAATTACCCAAATAGAGAGTTAAGCATAGTCTTTAGTGTGTGAGAGTAAGTAGTATATGATTAAAGTTTAGTTGAAAGATAGAGTACAATGGTCAAGTTTACTCTACTTATATACTGTTTTTATGGTGATATATATAACTGAAACAGTAAAGTCCATGCATGAACAGTGTCAAAGGGAAGTGGTCTGAAAGGATCATTGGTCCAACAAGAAATGTCTGGGGTGACAGGTTGTGAGAATGAGGGTGTATGTCAGTGAGAGGATCGATACGAGTCAGATATGATGGTTGATTGGATGGATGAGTCATTGGTATGACTCAAATAAGATTAGATAATGGAAAAATCATAACACTTGACTAGTCGCACTCTTGGCCTAAGAATAAACTATAACTCTGAGAACTTTGCTTGAACTAACTTCAAAACACTCTGGACCTTTGCAGGACACAACAGTGACTCTAATGGACTTCAATTCAATGCAATACTATGGGTGACTTAGCAACTATTAATCACTTCATCGAGATTAAGCACAAAAGCCTTTAATTGGGGACACCAGTTACTACCAGTGAGGGCTCAACTGTGGGGATGGCTTGCCTGCCTTGCACAAGTGCCCATCCCACTACTTATATACTACTGAGGCAGAACTATAAATATCATCTGGCTATAGGGTATATTGGTAAGGATTTCTTGGCTAGTCACGAATAATGGTGAATAATCACACAATAGTCGGTCTAGTCTGTTTTCTTTTCAAATATTCGGTCTAGAGACTCCACAGTTGGTCTTTCTGCACCCTTGGCACAACTACATGCCCTAGTAACGCGGTTATATGAATATCCGGATATTGGTACCTGTAACAGCTATCCGATCATGATCAAGGGTGCAGTCCAGCTCCACTAGCATCGATCATAAGAGATCTATATTGAAATAGTCGGATCTGGGCTCAAGGTTAATCCATTCCTAATTTATTTCTAAGTCCTGTTTCAAGATTGCCATGTGACTAGTTATCCTGACTTAGGTGTTTATGCCCAGTCTGGGCTGCTAGTGACAGAACTTGATGAGATCTGTGTACTCTGCTCCTGGTTTTGGTGTGCTAGTAGCATCCTTCATTTGCTAGTGGCTGTATTTCACTTAGTCCTGCTAGCATTCGAGTTACTAGTCTGGCCAGCTGGTAGATTTAACCCTCTAATGGTGTTGCATCTAAGTCCTGGCTCTACCAGTTGCTTACTGCTTTTAACTATCAGCTCAAAGCCTCAGCTATAGTCCTCTATGTATCACTAGTATAGGATAGATGTGCAATAGTATTGTTACAAAATCGCAAAATCTAGGTGTGAATGCGTAGATGGCATATCAGCAGTAGCTTTAACTTGTATGCTGCTGCTCCCAATTTTTCGATGATTTCAAATGGTCCTGTTCGTTTGTCATCGAGCTTTCTTTTTGGTCGGGGGAGATGCAGGTTGGTAGTGTCGAGCCATACCTTATCTCTGATTCTGTATTCCCGTGGGGATTGTTTTCTTTTGTCATATTGTGCCTTCATTTGCGTCGCTGCTTTCTCTAAGGCATCATGGACCTCCTTATGGACCTTGGCCATAGTTTTGGTGAAGTCGACTGCTGCGGGGTTGGCAAAGCTGGTTTTCTGAATCAACTCCGGAATGAGTCGGGGGTTTCGTCCATACAGGGCCATGAATGGGCTTTTGCCCATAGCTGAGTGAATTCGGTTGTTGTGGGTGAATTCTGCGAGTGGTAGCCATGCTACCCAATCGGTCTGTCAGTGGTTGACAAAGATACGGAGGTATTTTTCGACCTCCTGCTTGACTCTCTCTGTCTGTCTGTCTGTCTGTGGATGATACACCATTGAGGTGTTCTGCATGATGTCTAACATTTGATATAGTTCCTTCATGAATGTGGAGACAAATTGAGGTCCTCGGTCAGAGATGACTACTTGCAGCATGCCATGTTTCACGTATACGTGATTGCAAAGTATTAATGCCCATCCTTCGGTGGATAACTCCTCATTACATGGAATGAGGATGATGTTCTTTGAAAAACGATCTACGATGACTAGTAGAGCATTGTGTCCTTCTGACTCTGGTAGTCCTGTTACCATGTTGACCGAGATATGGGTCCATGGAGTGTCAGGTACTGTGTTGGGATGAAGAGGCACAGCCTTGGCCTGCATATCACTCTTCGTTCTCTGACAAGTCTCGCATCCTTTGATGTAAGACTCAACATCCTTCTTCATCTTCGGCCACCAATACTCGCGAAGAACGAGTTCTTTGGTCTTGGCGATTCCTGGATGTCCGGTGGTGATATGATCATGGAATTGTGCAATGATCTCACCATGTAGAATAGAGTCATTGGGAATATAGACTTGTCCATTGTACCACAGGATTTCATCTTCCTGGGTGATTCCCCATTCGTGGTTGAGGGATTTCTCAATCCCATGGTCCCACTGGTCCTTCTGTTTCATTGCGTCTCTTATACGTGTGAGTCATTCCTCTATGGTGGGCAATATCAATGCCCAGAAGTGCTTGGGGGAGAGGACAATCACGTCCTGATTGTCTTCTTTTCCTTGATCATGATCATCCCGTCTGCTGAGAAGATCAGCCTTCTGATTTGCGGTTCCAGCTTTGTGTTGAAGGACAAAGTGGTATTCCACTAACTCGGTGACCCACCAAGCTTGTCGGCAGTTCAACTTCTGGGGTTTCTGGAAATACTGGAGGTTTTGATGATCTGTCCAGATTTCGACGGTCTCTTTGGCACCCATGAGATAATGGCGCCACTCTTCTAGCGCTAGCATGATTGCTAGTAGTTCCTTGTCATAGATCTCATAGTTACGCTTGGTGATGGTGAGCGCTTTTGACATAAAGGCGACTGGTCTCCATTTGCCTTCCTTTTCTTGACTTAGGACAGCGCCAATGGCTCCATCACTAGCGTCGGCTTCGACTCGGAACTTTCCATCATCTGAGGGAATCATAAGAACTACGTTTGTTGTCATCAACTTCTTGAGTTGATTAAACGCTTGTTCCTGTTCTAATCCCCACATCCAGTCTACCTTTCTGGTTAACTGAGTAAGGGGACATACTATCTTGGAGTAATCCTTGATGAACTTCCAGTAGAAGTTCGTGAATCCTAAGAAGGACTGTAATTCCTTCTTTTTTGTCAGGATAGGCCATTCTGCTATGCCCGCAATTTTGATTGGGTCCATGCGAATGGCATTTTCGCTGATGATAACTCCTAAGTATTCAGTCTCAAGCACTTCAAACTTGCATTTCTCGGCTTTAAGGAACAGTTTGTTCTCTCAGAGACATTGGAGTACTTGTTGGACTATGTCTCGATGTTCAGACAAGGATTTTGTGAATATGAGTATATCGTTGAGGTAAATGGTGACTTTTCCTCCAGCAATCAAATCCTTGAATATGTCGTTCATCATCCACTGGAACATGGCTGGTGAGTTCATAAGTCTGAAGAACATAACTGTAGGCTTGAAGAGTCCTCAATTAGTTCTAAATGCAGCTTTTTCTTCATCCCCATCTCGAATACGGACATTGTTGTATCCCCATCGGACGTCCAGCTTGGAGAAGTACTTGGCTCCACGTAGTTTGTCAATTAGCTCAGAAATGAGCAGAAGGGGATAATGATTCTTGATCATCATTTCATTCAGTTTTCGATAATCCTGAACTGGTTGTAGGGAACCATCCTTTTTCTTGACAAAGAAGAAAGGGGATGTGAAGGGAGATTTTGAGGGACGAATACATCCTGAGTCTAAGTTCTCATCTAAGAACTTGTCCAGTTGTTCTTGCTCATTTCTGTTGAGCGGATACACCTTGCAATCCAAGGTAGATTTCATGTTGGGGACCAATTCGATTGTGTGGTCCCAGGGTCTTTTTTCAGGTAACTTGTCAAAACTTTCTTTGGAGAACAGGTCTCTAAAGCTTTGATACTGAGGAGGCACGAGCTCCTCGAATGTCTGCTTTGGTTTTTCAGCATTGGCAGCAGCCGCCAGCTCATTTGCATGATGGATGGCATGAAGGATTATTTCTTCTTGCATATTGATCACAAGAATACTTTCTCCTTCCTCAAGCTCTTCATCCCATCAATCCTCTTCATCTGCATTGGGTAACATGAAGTGATTCTGAATGCAATGACATTGTCCAAATGTCAAGGTTCCTGCCTTCCAGTTAACGAAAGGGTTGTGGCGTTTGAGCCAGTCATGGCCCAAGTACACAGTCTTGGAGCCTAAATCAGTGACTGCTAGGTCAATTCATTCACTGTGTCCTCCAATGGTCATTCGGAGTTCTATGAATTCAGTAATGTCCCCTGCCTTGTTGCGCATTCCATTGGCATTGTAGACCAGTATAGGGGCTGCGGCCTTCCTGGTGTCCAGCTGGTGTTGTTGGACATAAGTTCAATTGATAGAGCTGCCTGTGCAACCACTATCCAACAACACTCGGGTTGTCAAAGTCTGTTTCCTGGTACATGGGGAAAGTTGGATATCCACCAAGAAGTCCCATCCAGAACTCTTGGTACCTCAGATATAGCGAATTGGTTCATGTAATTCATAGAGCTGTTCTCGGGCTATACTCCCTCCCATTCTGAGGTTTTGAATAAGTTCCTCATTGATTTCTCCAAGTCATTTGGGATGTACCCAAATGGAGAGAACTGCTTTGATGATTGCCAGATTCTTGGAGTCACGAACTGTGTGCAACATCCAGTCGATTCCAAAGGGTCTGAGCCATTGGTAATCGTTCTGCTCCCCCATGCATTTGGAAGACTTGTCTTGCTTCCCCATGTGTTCGGAAGCATCTGATACCCCCTTGTTAGGATAGGTGTCGGGTTTGATGCTTCCCCTTGCATTTGGAAGGTCAATGGTCTGTGGTTCCAGTGTTCTGGATATTGGGGTACTGGCTTTGGATTGGCTGACTTGCCACATCCTAAAAGCCATATCATCTTCTTCGTCTGGTACTTCGATGATAGTAGTTCTGTTGGAATGCCCCCTTTCTACCACCTGGGTGCTAGCAGGTTCCTGTCCCTGTCAGGGTACAGCCGCTGATGGGAATTTGTCAGCCAGCTTGCCTTCATATCCCTGGTCAGTACCTCTGCATTCTCCGGCTGGCACCACCTTCAACAGAGTTTGAATTTCCTTGGTCATTGACTCCCAGCTGGTGCTACCATCACACCCATTGTTTGGGTACATCTGCCCCCTTTCTATCGCCTGGGCACTAGCAACTCCCTTCCTTTCGGCTTTGATCCTGTGACTTACTGGTCCAGTTTGGTACTCAGCTTCGTCAAGTTTTCCACTCCCTGGACCAGTTTGTCTGGGGCGTCAGTCCTGGCCTTGGTTAGAGACACTGTCCTGATCCTCCACCGACCCTGGTGGAACTGGTGAGCTTGCCCCACTGCTCGAGGCAGGTACTGGGATGGTCGGACTTCTGGGAGGCCCAAAGGAGTCCCACCTACTGGTCCCTGCTCATTGCTGTGTGCTCAGCAGCATATCCAGTGAGCTCTGCTCATTGGACTTTGTTGCGGTGCCAACACCACTTGGCAAGTCCCGCTCCAGTTCATTGGAGGCTCGGGAATTGTCACTACAGATACTTGTGTCAGCGTCTTCTAGAAGGATGATGTACCTGTTTGTTTTTGTTGATTCTTGTTTGGTCTTTGGCTTCTGTGAAGTCATGGATATATTCTTTTTCATATGTAATAGTCTGTTTTCATAATAATCAGTCTGACCTGCAGAAACTGAGGACACACCTTGAGACTTGGGTGAGCAAGGGGAATTGAGCCCTTGACGCCCTACTCTTTTACCTCCTCAACCTTGGAGGTGCTTGGCACCACTGCGTCAGTGGGCCCCACATATCTCACAATGTTCTTTTCTTTTCTCATAGGGCAATCCCTGCTCAGGTGACCCTTTTGGTTGCACCTGAAACAGCGCCCCTCGGCTCATTGCCAGTCTAAGTCCATGGGCTTCCCCACCCCCCCATATGTTGTCCACTTACCAGTTCCAGCATCGCAACTGGTTTCTCCACTCCCAGCAGTCAGCTTTGGAGCTGAGGAACTTGTCACCCCAGCAGTGTTTTTGCTGCTGGGCTGCTGTTGTTGGGGATGCGGGCCCTGCTTCTGGCCGTCCTGAGGCATACTGGTGTTCTGGTCAAAGACCCACTTCCGCTGTCAGCTCTTCATACATCTGGAGGATGCATTCCTTCCACTCCAGATATGAGCGTGGAATACTCATGCCCATGTTTGATATGAAGGTCGTGTATGAACTAGGCACTCCTAGTCATACCACCTTCACCATTGCGCCATGTTTGGCTTCATCAGTTCATCAGCCTGCTAGCTTGGCTTCCTCCTCAAGCTTCTGGAAGTAGTGGGAGGCAGGCTGTGCTCCCATGCACAAGTCGAACATGCGCTTTTCATGAATTTCCTTGATCACAGGATCTCGGAATTGTCATGTGACTAGGTCAATGAAGTCGGCCCAGTTGGGGTATCAGAAATGGGCAGCAGTGCCATCAAAGGCATCACCTACCCAGTATTTGGGTCTCTTGTAGACCCACCAGTCCTTGGCGGCGCCCTCAAAGTGGGATGTCACGAATAGTACCAGGTGCGACGGCACCTGGAAATAATGTCAGAACACTTCGAAATAGGCAATGCAATCGCCTATGAAGCATTCAATATCATCATGGTCTCCCTTGAACGGAGCAGGGACCTTGACGAGGGTTGGCTTGATGCCCAGATAGGGGGCATCAGTGGCAGCATTCCTGACAGGATTCGGGATAGGGTCAGGAGGTCCCTGACTGGGAGGCAGTCTTGGGATCGAATATCGATCTGGCCTAGGACCCGGGTAGCCTCTTGATGGCTCTCCCGATGGTCTTCCCCTCTCCAGTTCCTTCCCCTTTTCTTGATCCTTAAGGTAGTCCGCCATCATCTTGCAGGCAGACTCCTCCCTGTCGAGTTCTTCATGCATCTCTGTGATGCACTGTTCCTTTTCCATCAACATGGTTTTCATCTGTTGACAGACTTCTTCTGCCATGGCAGGGGTTCTTGACATCCCTGCAGTGGCGTTTCCTGCAGGGACTCCTTCAGCTTCCATTTCTTCTCCCACCTCTGCAAAGAGAAGACTACCACCCTGATAAGGATGGTATCCTTGGTGATGCACCCTATGGTGCAGGGGTGAATCAGGGAGTGGTCATGGGTTCGCGACTGGAGTATCTGGTGAATGATCCGGATATATTTCATATTGGGGATGGTGGTATTCCATCCCACCGTAGTAACCTGTATCGTAGGTTAACATATCATACTGGAGCCTTTGCCCCCAATTACTCCTCTCTTGCCACCTCCAACCTCCATAGGTGTTGGAGGGTCCTCTCCAGTTCCCGCTGCTCATCTGGATCTCTGGGCCAAAGCCCTGGAAAGAAATCCCCTGCGGAGGGGCAGAAAATGGCCCAGTCGTGATTGGCATGTATCCAGGCATTGATGATGTCAGCCCTAGCAGAGCTGGGCCCATCGAAGGGAATTCGGATGGGGTCACCCCTGTTAAGGGCCAGCCACTCATCCATTTTGATTCTGGGTTCTTCCCAGAGATCACGGGCTTTGACATCCCTTCGTCGAACTTCCCAGGCTGCAGTCTGGAAGGGACCGAAAAGTCTCCGGTCAACCTCAGAGAGGTCGGGCCAGATGAAATCCTCTCCATGTGGGTTGAAGGGGTCATCGGTGGCATGGGGAGGGGCTGGAACTGGGGCATTGTCTCCGATGATGTCATTGTTGGACTCGTCATTGGAGATTTTGATGATGGGGAGAGAGGAGAGAGATATGGACTCTCCTTCCTCTGGCCAGGTTTCACAGCCTCAGGGGCCATAAGGGTGGTTTCAATCTATGGCGGGATTGTCGGGGTGGTGGGTCAGGTCGTCGGACTTGCCTTTGTCAGAGCAGTGCCCGGATTTCTTCCTCGTAGATTAATATGGCAAGGACCATGAAAAAAGTTAATAGTATGGTGCCACCAATGGCAATGCTGAGGGAAATGGTTCGGGGTTCTGAGGGGTTTCATTCTTCTTCTGGCATGAAGAAGTGCTTCTAGACAGCTAGTGTTGAAGAAGCAGGGGAGAGTATCTCTTGTTTAATGTTAGGCACCGACTTGGACATGTGACTTGGGGCAGTCAGCTGATCTCTCTGGGCTGTTACGCATTCGAACAATCACCCAAAGTGAGAGATAGAAGCCAATAGCCTTCTGTGTTGTGTAAACAAGAAGTATATGGTTGTAATTTAAACAAGAGATAGAGTACAACTGTCTAGTTTACTCTGTTTATATAGTATTTCTATGGCATTATAATTAGATGAAATGCTATGGTCCATGCACAAACGGTGTTGAAGTAGGATGATCTGGGAGGATCATGGAACCAATAGAAAGTGTCTGGGGTGACAGACAGTGAGAACGAGGGTTATAGCTGGCAAATAGCTGGATATGAGTCGGTTTCTTGAGTAGATTAGATGGATAAGATAATGGAAAAATCATAACAGTCACCTTTTACAACCCTCTTTCTATCATCTGACCTGAACACATGGATAATTCACAAACATACACATGCACCATATTTCAGTATATAAGTAACATAGTTTTCATGTATGTTCTGCATCTTCCAACTAAACTTAATATATACACCATTATACACTCTTCTAAAGACCTCCACCACTATCCCAAAAAGGGTGATTGTCTGAATGCAAGACAGCCCAGGAATTAGCATCTGGTCTCAAGATCATGTGTTAATCAGGTCCTAACAGCTGTCCACTAGCAATACTAGGTGTAAGGCTGCTAAAGTATGCTAAGCTGAAGGCTTGGATAAGGAATTTGTTCCTTTAGTGTGTTATGAGCTTGATTTTTTTTCTCTGTAGTTACATTAGTGTGTTTATACTTTTCAGAACCAAGCCAACTTCCTACTCCTATATCTATCTGCTTTGCTAAACTCTTGTCAAGTAGTGATCCACTCCATCATGTCCACCTCTTTTTACACTCCTAAATCTATTCTCCTAGGAGGAAACTATATGGGATCACCATTATGCCTGATATAGTTTCTGGTCTGATGGAAAAGTGGGTTACTAATGACAGATAGCAGTCTGTCATTCCCTGACCTTTATTTCTAGTGGATTCTAGTCCTATATTCTCATTAACTGAGCAGGTGAGTGTTGTTAGTCCTATAGCAAGTACTAGCTTGACAGATGCTAAAATTTGGTGCACATATATATATGGTGTAGTATAATAGTATAGTTGATAACACTATAAAATAATGGAGTTATAACTGGAATGGGCTAAGCAAGAAAAGACTCATATAGAGAGTTAAGATTTTTGGAAATCTCTTCAGATGTAGATGTATAGAATATGCATGCATCAAAGATAGATTGTATGTCCTTGTTAGTATTAAGAAAGTTATTGTGCCAGTCATCTGAAAAGGACAAAATCTCATACACTGTAAGCTTGGGGACACAGCATAGTTATCTTACCAGTTAGAATAATAATTTATTGATTGGAAGGAGTAAAAAGAGCAAGAGAGTACACAGGGAACATTGTAGCAATGTGGTGCCAAGAATTATCCCATAATTGGATGAAGCCATTCAGCTATCAAATGGAGTAAACCTCTAGCTTATGAGAATCTCCAATACTGAAGCTTCTCTTGACCTGCTACCTCAATAATACACAGTATATCCTGTGTAATATTATTAGTGTCAGTATAATTCAGAATTCCATTATCTCTTTCCTTCACCACTTCTACTATAATATGGGACAATACCCATAAATTAGGAATCTGATCTGAGATTATGTTAGGAGCAACTGCCCAATGATTGAGATTAGCAAGCCATATTGAAAGCTCTTCTTTTGAGAGAAAGAACTCTGTTTAAGGTGTAGAATTACTGACCCCTACAATACTTGCAGTGAGCAGAAGGGAATATTAGAGTGTGGAGGTCAATATACTATAGGAATCAAAACTTATGAAGTTGTACTGGTTCCCAATGATAAATGCAAATAACTGACCAGCATAAGCAACATTAGCAACTCTGCTACTATCAGAACCTCCAGGATTCTTCAGTATGACTCTTTTTTAGTCAGTCTATGATTGGGCAGGAACTTTGATTACTGCAAGTGCAGCCTTGTTGCCATCTTCATTAGAATAGTTAATAGAAACCTTCCAGCACATAGCAAAAGTTGATGAGAAATACATTATTAGAAACACAGAAAGCATACTTGAAAATATGCACATTTGTAGTTTAAGTAATAGTCAACTCATGAAAAATTGATCAATAGTTTGATCTATAATTTATCATAAGTAATAGTAGGTGCATCAATGAGAAGCAAGACTAACTGTGCTTCAGTAGATATCATTCTGAGCAAATATTGTTGGTAATAAAAATTTACAATGGAAAAGAACACAGAATGCAATGAAGAGAGAAATTATAGTAAAGGATGATTACTGAGTATGGACCTATTGGTGAGCATTTGTATGTGTTGACAACAGAAGGGCCAGGTCACATTAAAATATAACTTTGGTAGATATGCAAGATCTCTCCCAGTTGAGTTCTTTATTTCTGAGGTATATAAAAGTGAACCTGTCATAAAAAATGGGGGATGAGGAGAGATCAGTTCATTCCCAGTTAGTACATGTGTGGTGTCAGGCCAATAGTATTGTGCTTGGCTAAGCTCTGCAAATGCATGCAGATGTACACTATTGTACCTACTTATATAATAAATGCTAATTTACTAGAATGTTCTACAACTTTCCTAATACTTCTCCCTTAATCAGCAAGTTTGGCATGATGCCAGATTGCCATCATCTCAGCTCAACTCTCAAATTCCAACAGAACCAACAAGCTGAAGTTAGTAGCTGTAAAAAAAAGGACCTCTTTTTCAGAGAACAGTCCCATGGTACACCTATTCTTATGTGACTCTGGGTTGTGAATTGCTGACATCATTGAAAGATTGAAGAACCTATTACTCATGGCAGATGACTAGGCACCAATTAAATGAAACATAATAGTCTGAATAGAGATAAAAATTTGACACTTTTTTGACTAAAATCCATCAGCTTCAATATTAATATGAACATGACTCATGTTGTCATGGGCAAAGACCTAGGTCAAATATTCATATCATCCACCCATTGTCACTTTTTTTGGCATAGCCTGAAATAATTGCTTAATAGGAATGCCCATATTATACTAGATAAAGATCTGGTGAAATCTTTATCCAATATAGCATGTAGAAGTAGTTCAGTCCTACCAAGATCTAGGCAGATTTATGACTCTATTTCATGTTTGATATCAAGGTAATTCACTTCCCAAGAGAATATAGATTATGATATCTATCAAATAAGCTAACTTTGAGGAAGAGCACAACACATCAGGGCACCAATGGAGCAAGTATTTATGAATTGAAAAACTAAGAAAGGTGAGAGCTTTCCATTCTAACAAGTGAGCATCAGATGAGCGATGATGTCAGCCATGGTAGAAAATCAACCTTGGGCGGTAATTGCTGGCAAAAGTGATGAACAAAAATGGCATTCACCACCCATTTCAAAATTGTCATGGAAGCATCCAATATCTCTTCCTTTGGCCCATTTTCAGTGATACAGTGATACTTCACCATGTAATCCCTGTACTTTGAATCTGATGGCATGGCCATGTTGGTATCGCACAGATCCCAAGTGCAATCGGCTGCCGCTGTCAAGGTGAAATTTAATTTGATATAAATGCTACGGGTGTCTCTGAGACGCACCGAGAATCCGTGCTGCACTACCAATTTAATTGTTATTCTACAAGTTCTGCCATCATCTTCTGCTTCGCGGTTCCCTCCATACTGGAAAACGAGGGTGTGAAGCTGGTGCCTTGCAATGTGAGTTCGAATCGATGCTATATATCTGTTGCTGATCTATACCCACAGCTCCATGGCACAGGTACCTCCTCATCACTCCAGTCACAGATGAACCGTAACTCGTATCCTCTTTGTGGGAAAAACGGCACTGGGGAGACTGTATTTTCCTATTACAACAAATCCAAGTCTGACCATGCCTTATCATGTACATCAACTCCTCCGTCGACTCCCTCATGACAAAAGTAAACTTCGTAATGATCCTAACAGCCATCCAATGATCTCATGTCTTGTTCAATGTGGTCAGAAGCCCGATGAACTATGTACTCGACCGGCCTAAGGACGGCAGTTTAGAAGTTGTCTGGATGGGAAGTGTATCAAACGCGCCTGGCCAGGGAGCAGCGAAAAGGATGGCATTCCAGATGGAGGACATGATGAGGTTGGCTCACGTCTGGCCTGAAACGAAGTACATGGCTCTAGCGGTATTAGAGTGAGGAAGGGGGATCCCAGGGCAAAATAATTTGCAGCGTGGCTGTTTGAGTGTCTGTTGGGATGATGGGGAGGCGGGACCATATGTTCGCAAACTTTATATGCGTTGAAAGGCCGATGAGTAGGGAAATTGGTAAAAGGATGTTGGTTGAACGGTACTTGCACAACTTCGTTGATAATAATAGGTACGCTTGGGTTTGAATTAGGCCGTCCTTGTCAAGGTATTTTGTGTTCAACAATAGCAGGTCGAATCACATTTGGAAAAGGCTTCGAGTCCCTATAAAATTGATCAGGAGGCGGACGCTTCAGATAAGGGACAGCAAGCCTCGCAAAATACTGGAGCGGTCTTTGTGCCATGACTGAAACGTAGCCGTTAGGACGTCAATTGTGTGAAGGTAAACAAAAGACGACTTGCAGCAGGGGGCGAAAAGTATCTAATGTACTCATGGTTTGAGAAAGAGCGCTGTGCCCAACAAGATCAGAAACGACGTTGAGAAGGTGAGCTTCTGCTGACTGGCTTAATGCCGCTCAGGTGTTGCTGAAGCGGCGCAACAAGCTGCCTCGTCCACGAAGTCCAGATTTCTTTGCCGCCCGCTTGGCCATATCCATGACGAGTAATCTGTTGAGAGTACGAGCCATGACTTCAGGAACAGTCGTACGGACTTTTGATTAATTACCGATACAAACAATTTTCGCTTTTTCACAGCCACACATCTTAGCGACCAACCGCCCGCTAAGATATACACATTCTATTTTATCACTACAGCGTGCCCTCGCCGTGCCCACCTCGTTACGCTCTCTCGCTACCGTGCACTCCTCAATCCCGGCCCACTGCTCAATACAATCACCGATGGCTCGTGTTGCAGAGGGCTTGTGGTCCTCGTATTCTATGAAGACAGTATATAAGAATACGAATACAGTTCATGCGGAGATGTAGGAACCACACCTTCTGATTGCTGGTTATTAGGTACCGATCTAGGTTATTGTTGTATCGTGTAACGTTGGCGAGTTGGCAAGCTGCAGGCACTTCTGGTGTCCAAAGTCACCAGCGAAGGACCGTGCTTTCCGAATCCCAATTAAAGTTATGATCTCTCTGGATGACAGCATTTCCCCAAATCTTTCTGCTTCATTCCAAGAACGGCATTCTTCTCTACAGCCGGAATATCGTATTCGATCAGAGCCATAGAAAATTCCATGAAGATCGGCGACATACCCTGGATATAAATTTTGGAATCTGCCTAGAAGTTCTTTCGCGATGTCTGGACCACTCCTGGGCAAATTACTTCTCGCGACTGAAAAAAGTTGATCAGGATAGTATTCTTCTAATGATGGCTCCCCTATACCTGGAACGAGCTAAGACGGGTGTATGAAATGCCGATGCTTCTCGCCCCTCTTATTGTTCTAAAAAGAACCTGGTCCGGGCACTTAGACACATCACAAAGGGTGAATATTGCGAAAAAAAAGTGCGACGCACGGAATGAACAACGATTGCAGGAGTGGATGATATTCTTGCATTCGCTTGGCAGTTCCTGCATTGCAGGAAGGACATACAGCCCTGCAGATACATCAGGAGCGTCTGTTTGCTATTGGTCAGGCTCTTCATTATTTCCGATGTCGAAATGACTTGATACTTGGGAAGAAATGGGCCCAGAGACACATCTAGAAAGGCACCTACGGCACGCACACAGACGCATGTAAGCAGCAACTTCATGCTATAAGAAAATGACGAACCTTCTGGCCATATATCGTGTAACGCGGTACTCTTTCTCCTGCCGAGCACTCATTCATGTACTTGGAAGAGTGCCGTCGTAGTGAAATTCCGCAGTAATCGCACATAGACCGCTGTGCCCGACAATGGAGCAGTCTACAGGATTGATTGTCGATGTCGCTGTGGTGCATTGATCCGCTATAAGGTGCATGTCCTGCTTGATCACGTAGCAGAGGTATAATTGCCTGAATAATAATGTACTTTGGATCTTCTTTCACAGATTGAGGAGAGAACACGATAAAGAAAGAGCAGCATACACGCTTAACTAGCATCATACAAATCCGCATACGTCGCCATCCTTAGTTCCGATATCAACCTGGGCACAATTATCCTGCAATTTCGTCATCGTTGCCAGTCTGGCGACGGCAGAAACGCTTGAAATGAAGAACGCTAAAAGGCGCGTCAGTACGGAACTTGGTCTAGGACAAGCAATCAGGATTATAAATCAGATTTATTTTCCTAGTAGACACAGATACGCACCTCCTTCGAATGAAGCCGCGGCTGCTGCCCTGCCCAAATCGCGAGGAAAAATACAACTTTTCGGAATGAGCAATTTCCCAGCAGGACAACGACATATCAAGACAAACAATTGAATGGAAATGGATCCTTTGCGCGGCGGGAGGACTCGAATGCGATGCTTACTAGCAACGGTGCCCTCATGATGGTGAGCAATTGGTATGACTGTGACCTCCCGACATCACGCCACCCTTTTGGGATGAGCAGCGTGCCTCCTTCGACCGTCACCATTCATTGCAAGTTCATTGGACGTCCAGCTTTTTTCTTTCATATTTATTTTTATTCAATCTAGTGCTCCAGGCATCTCATTCTACAGCTCATGACGTCTGTTTCTCGTGCGGAACCAGCCTCACTGCAGGGTGCAGAGGATTGGTCATGGACCACTGTGAAATACATCCGAAAAATGCTTCAGTGTCACTTTACCCGCTTCTGGGTGGTGTTTTCTGCTATTTTTCGAGGCTGGTTCACCTCTCCCGACGTTTTTACCAAATCTCAGTGCAGGAGCTTCCATTAGCTCAGGTCTACAGATGATATGCTTAAGTTACGAGAAAATTTTTCAGCCGAAATAAATAGCTGTGAAAGACGCGTAAGATAGAAGAATAACTTATCCCATGGCTGGACGAACTTCAATAAAAAAACAAGATTTTCTTATCTGACCTTGTGGGTGCCACTTGCCCGGCCTCAGGGATAATTTATCCTCATTCCAGTGGTATGTATGTTTACTTCTTTGTTGTCTCTTCTGGTTACAATCCTAGATAGGCAAGTCAAGTCACAATGTCGCGCTATGAATTTGAAATGAGTTGATGGCTCAACATTCATTCATTCATTCTTGCGACATCACTCTTTAAAAAATCTGCTATTGATCAACTTCTGAGTCGGTAGCCAATTCACCCATGAATGGCCTAACGAAGCAAAAAGCGGATCCCGCCTACCGGCTGACTCTTTGATCAGATGCCACCAGGAAACATTGATCGTCTTCTAGATTAATCCGCATACCTGGCGATCTCTTCAGCATTGTCCCTGCATCCGACGTCTTGCCGTGGCCTAAAACCAAAGCAACGGCTGGATCCCATTGTCAATTATAAGTACATTTATGGCCACCTAGGCTGCTACTATATAAACCTCGCTATTTTGGGAGCTTGGCTTCATCAGTCGCCTGTTCATCCACACCACCAGACTCAAGGGATTTACGTCTACTTCCGTATCAACCAATCATGTCTTACAACTACGCATTCCCATTCCCCTCCGACCAGGCATGCTTGTATTTTAAGTAGTCCGGGTGACATACTGACAATAGTGGTTATATAGAAACCTATCGCGAACGCAAACTTCTTCTCCCCCGAAATGCTCATGGTAATTCCTGGGGGGTTGCTCAAGTAGTATTGTCATCACTCATCCTGCTTCTTCTCGAATAGCACGACGGTCGGATTCCTCCCCCTTCCCAGGCCCAGGCGCCTCCTCCACAATCCCAAGTACTAAACACTTCTACTTCCATTAATGTCACTTGTTAACTAATTGATATTCAGGCTCCTGCGAACAGTGGAGCCCAAACCTCCGCGACTCAGCAAGGAAGCGCAAACGTAAGTGATTGCAGTTGGCTCTTCGACCTAGTTTTTATTGACGAATGAAATAGCATTAGGGTTTCTTTTGGGACTTCTGCGACCAATGGTCATTATGTATCTGATGCTTCACTGTTTATATTTATGTCTCACATCGTAATGTAATTGAGTATGAATGCTCTATTGTAACCTACCTGTTTTCTGCATGTCTGCTCTCATAGACATGCTGATGCCTTGAAAACCAGCTAGGGATCCTCTACGTCGCTCAAGAATATACGCACATAGTGTTACCAGAGTCGACCTCGCATTTTGTGAATCTTCGGGAAACAACGTTGTCTTCAGTTGCGATAGACGCGGGCAGACGGAAGGAGCAAACCAAAAATTCACGCCAAAAATACAGTATACTTCTGCGACGAACTAAGTACTTTAGGCTTCGCGGTTGATATTTTTGTCTCGTGTCCGAATATGATCGGGTAGCATTGTTTACTTGACGCTCTATAGTAATACACTAGTTTCGTAACCTATTATCGATTTGAGCTTCCGTCGGTTCCTTAACTCTTAATAGTCTAGATTCATAACAACCTAAGGCTCCGCGATGTCGCCCAAGACTATACAAACACAGTAGAATTACTAATGATAACAGACTTTGCATTTCTGTGGGAAATTTTGTTCTCGGTTCTCAGTGTTTCCTAGAAGGCAATCGCAGCACATAAATTCCCATGATTGAGGTATGGTGTCGGAGATGAGCACTTGAGGCAAGGAACTTAGGATTAAATAAGGGAGATGGTCCATTACGCGTCGAGGTAGTACTCCCATAGGATAAACATTGAGAAAAGGAACAAAATGAACGGAATGAAAAATGTACGAGTTCAAAATAAAACAAACCAGAAACGAAAATTTAAAGGGAAACTAGGTCGAGTAGACGTGAGAATTTATTACAATATGTCAACCGAAAACATTGCTATGCAAATAGGTTCTGGAATCATTTGGCCCCCATAAAGAACGTCGCTGGCTGGCAGTGGCATTTGACGAAGCTGGGAACATCTCAGACTCAACCTCACAGACAGTTCCGTCGCCGGGAAGGGTGCCGTTTTGAAAGTACGCTTGTACGTACGCTTGCGTGCATATGGACGAAGCGGCTAGGGATGTATGCTGTAGCAGCGGGAAAGTGAGTGTACGAAAACTTGTGTTAAAATGGTTACTTGCCCCTGATGCTTGTTGAGTTAAAACTACGGAGCCGGGGAATGCGCTCGACGTCTTCTTTGCTCTGAAGAAAGATTGATGAAGTGTGCTTGACACAGTTCTTGAGGAGACTCACGCAGAGAGAGGAGTAACGGGATCTGAATGATACATTGATATAAGGAGGGGAGGGCTGCAGACGAATGTACATACCAGCCGTGTTTCCTATGAAAAGAATAGGATAACTGGTGTTTCCAGTGACCGGTCCTATCAAGGGACACTTCAGAACAAGCCTCGGTCGGTTGTGTAGGAAAAGTCCCACCCGTAAATCTGTCTTCGCGATGAAACTTCCAGCCTCTAAAGAATGATACAATTAGTACACGCACGCGTTCATGAGAGAATCGACACACGAGCAGCTGATCCTCTCTACGATGAGAAAATCGGCAAAGGTAGATAAACCTTTGGTACTGTCCCAATATGCAAACAAATCCGCCACAGAGTCCGTATTGTTGAAGGCATCACTGCAGGAAATAGCAATTTCCGCCTCCCATGAATTGTCATAAACGGAAGATGGGTCGTACGTTGTCGCCTGCATCTCGTAAATGATGCTGCCATTCCCTTCCGCTAGACTAGAAAGACCTTCTGCAAGGATAGAGGAATACGCATAGGGTATGTACATGGCGCGCTCGACTGCGGTTCTCAGGACGGTATAGTCAACAACACCGTAGAACGATGGGGATACAACTGGGACTGGTTGGATGAGAAGAGACTCATATAGAGAGTCGAGGTTACTGGACATCTTTTCAGCAGTAGGGGCATAGAAAGCACAGGCATCGGGGCCAGCGGTCACGCATCCATCAAAGAAGGATTGCATGGCCTTGTCAGAGTCTGCAACCTCGTTGCGCCAGTCACCTGGCATGGACAAAAATTTCAATCACTGTGAGCTTTCGGACACAACATAGTCAACTTACCTCTGTAATAGCCATCCATATCCAACACACCTGAATAATATAAATGAACAAGTCTTAGTACGGGAGGAGTTGAATACACACCGTCAAGCACCATACGTTCAACTTTATCCTGGAAGTTGGATTCATATTCATAATTAGGTAACTGACAGATGCATGAAATACGAGATAGCGCACTGGAAACATTGCAGCAAAGGTGGAGCCAAGAACCGTCCCATAACTAGAGGGCATCTATCAGCCGTCGAAAAGTGTAAAAAGCACTACTAGCTTACGAGAATCCCCAGTACTGCAGCTTCTCTTGACCCGCAGCCTCACTAATTCGCAGCATATCCCGGGCAACATTATCCGTAGTAATGTAATCCAGTATTCCGTTATCCCTTTCCTTGGCCAGTTCCGCTATAACCTGCGCAGATGCCCATAAATGAGGAATCTGGTCCGAGGTCGTGTTAGCAGCAGAAGTCCAATGATTGGTACTGGCAAGCCATTCATAATGCTCTTCTTTGGAGAGGAAGAACTCTGCTCGAGGCGTCGAATTAGCAACTCCTACAATCTTCTCAGCTACAGTCAAACCGCGTATTCAAAAACGTACCACGGGGATCGAAGCTGATGATGTCGTATTGGTTCCCGATAATGGGAGCAAGGAACGGACCACCGGAAGCCAAGAAGGCGACACCGCTACCGCCAGGGCCACCTGGATTCATCAGTACGGTTCCTTTATACTCGGTCTCAGATTGGGCAGGAAGCTTGATTACCGCGAGAGCAGCTTTGTCGCCATCCTCATTCGAGTAGTCGATAGGAACCTTCAGTTGTATAGAGGAAACGTCATATGAAATACCGTAGTATGAAGGGGGAAGGCATACCTGGAAACGCGTGCATTTATAGTTAGAGTAGCAGTCGACCCATGAGAAATTACTCGTTGGTTCTATCTAAAGCTTGGTCGTGAGCAACAGCATATCGAGAAGGAGCAGCTAGACAAACAGTGCTCCAATCGAAATCGCTTTGAGCCGATACTACAGGAAATAAGAACTCGGAATAGAAAAGCACGCAGAATGTCAAGGCAAAAGAAATCATCGAAGAAGGTGAAATTGAGTGAGGAATTATCTGCGAGCATTTATACGCGTCAACAACAGCAGGGCCGGAGTCGGGTTGAAACGTATGCTCCATAAACATCTAAGAGCCTGCCAATGAGCCTTACAGCTTTCAGATAACATCAATACAGCATAATGCCAGCATTTCTTACTTCCACATGAATCGGCTGGGCTATGCTCAATGCTTGATCACGATATCTTGCCCAGATGTTTATCCAATATAATACGGTGAAGTAACGCCGTCATCCTCTAGGTTGAGTTACGACCCTGTTTCATGTCAGATTCCAAGGTAATATACCCCAGAAGTACATAAACAGGAACTGCGCACCAGAAGATGTCTATCAAATAAGTTTAGCCTAAACCTCGGGCAGGAGCACAACACAGCCAGACGGCGTAGGAGTGGGCCATAGAAGAATTTCGGAATGGAATAACCAAAAGAAGGGCGATGATGGTCTGTTCTGACGAATGGATGTTAGACGAGTATGCCTGCTCTGGTACTTAGGACTCGAGTCGGAAAACCAAGTACAGGGCCCGGGCAACGGATAAAAAAGGAATTCACCGCTCTTTTTGAAACCATCATGGTATATCTTCCTCTGGCCAATATTAGATAATAGTCATACCCTGCCGTTCAATACACCCGCTGATCAGACCCTCATAAAGCTTTCAAAAATCATGCAGTATTTCCGTCGCTATCCAAGTCGTACGATTTGAACTAAGGAAAAAGACAGTGCAGTTCAAAGCAAAGCTGGTTTTCTTGGTGAGGACAACTTTGTAGCCACATACTACAGCATCTTGAAATAAGAAGTCAAGCATTCTATCTGAATGCTCGTTGAACGTTAAGGCCTCAACTGGATAACAAGCTTGATATCGCAAGTCGGTGTTCACAATGTACTCCGCATTTAAGGCTCGAGATGTCCGCTCACACATGGTCGTGGTGATGTCACTGAGTTCTGAAGTCCATCAGGTCCAGCCGACCCTGCCGTCAAGGTGAAATTTGATTCGATATCACCGCTACGGGCTGCTACGGGTGCTTCTGAGCCGCACGGAAGTCACCGGAAATCCGTGTCGCACTCCAATCGAATTGTTAATCTGTGGGGGTACCTAGCTGCGCACCCACCACCTTGCTATGTCTTCTGCTTCGCGCTTCCAGTCTTGGGAAACGAACGAGTGAAACAGGTGCCTTTTGATGAGAGTTCGATGCGTTGGCTGAACAGGTCTGAACATGCCTCCGCAGGTGTCACGTACATCAACTCGTCCGGCAGAATTAGGCTTCGTGATGAATTACGCCCTCGATCTGCCTGGGGATAGAGGTTTAGGCTTGAGATGAGTTGTATGGACGGCAAGCGCATCGAACGTGCCTAGTATGAGAGCAGCGAAGAGGATGGGATTCCAGATGGAGGGCGTGATGAGATGGGTTCGTGTATGGCCTGAAGCAAAGGTCGACGACTCCGACGGGGTTGGTGGTGGGAAGGCGGATGTCGGGGCGAAAGAGTTTGCACACGGACGAAATGCGACTGCTTTGAGTGTCTGTTGAAATGACTGGAAAGCTGGAGCGAAGGAGCAGGTGGATGCGATGATGACGAGAACAAATGGAATTATAGTTTCGTCCGCGATCTTATACATGCTGGCAAGCATGACAGAATCGATAAGAAGAGAACTTTCCTCAAGGATTCTCGCTGAGCGGTACTAGCGTGACTTCCATTGATAATAACGGGTCCGGATAGGCTTGAACGAGGTCTTATTCGTCGTCAATGTATTTCGCGTTCAACAATCGTCGGACGTTCATCTCTTGTAAATGCGTTCGGGGTCCCATAAAATAGATATATAAGGCAGGTGCTTCGGATAACGGACAGGAAACCTCGCAAAATACTGGAATGGTCTTTGCGCCATGACTGAAACATGACCGTCAGGACAGTATTTATGTGAATGTAAACAAAAGACGCTACCTGAAGTAGTCAGGCGAAAAGCATCTAACGTAGTCATAGCTGGAGCAAGGACGCTGTAACCGACGAGATCGAAGACAACGTTGAGAAGGTGAGCCTCCGCTACCTAGCTTAATGCCGCTCAGGTGTTGCTGAAGCAGCGAGATAAGCAGCTTCGTTCGCGAGTTCCGGATTTCTTTGTCGCCCGCTTGGCCATGTGTATGACTAGCGATCGCCGGCTGTTCGTGTCGCAAAGGAGACTGTGGCCCTCGTATTCCATGAAGACGCTATATAACAACAGAGGCCGTCCGGGGACGCAGGAAACACGTCCCCCGGTCACCAACCACCAAGTTGTAGCATTGCGATTTTCTGTTATACTTCCAGATCAACATCAGGTTGACTCAGCATGTTTTGCTAAATCGAGTAACGTTACCGAGCTGCAGGTTTTGAAAGTCACCAGCAGAAGGTCGTGCTTTCTGGATGTCAATTAATGCCATTATCTCTCTGGATGATAGCAGTCCCCAAGACCCTCGCCCCACCCCAGATGGCGGCCGGAACACCCCCACCACACCCCAGTCATGGAAAATCCCAGGAGGATCGGCGACATACCCCTTGGATACGAATCTTGGAACCTGCAGTAGTGTTCGCTGGGTCATTGTTCGGCATATAGTTTCTCACGACTGAAAAAGTTGATCAATATAGAATTGTTCTGATGATGGCTCTATCATACGTGGAACGAGCCAGGACGGGCGCATAAGATGCCGATGCTTCTCGATCCTCTTATTGTTCCAAAGAGAACCTTGTCCCAACACTTAGACGCATATCAAAGGGGAGAATCTTACCAAGGAGTGTGCGACGCACCGAATGCACAACGATGGAAAGACAGGACGACGTTCCTGCATTTGCTTAGCAGTCCCTACGTCGCAAAAGGATATCCAGCCTTGCAGTTGCTTCTGGAGTGTCTGGCTGCTGATATGTAGCCAGGCTCTTAGTCATGTCCGACGGTAAATCTCTTCATCCTACGGCGGAAGTGGGTTCAGAAAAGACTTTCGAAGACATCCGGAAGATATCTGCGTGCAGTGAGTATAAGTAACAGTCTCATTCTATAAAATCATGACGAACATTCTGTCTATTAATCGTGTAATGCGACTCTTTCTCCAGTCCGGCGCTCACGCTCGTACTTGGAAGGGTAAGATACCCCAGTGATCGCATGTAGATCGTTGTGTGCGATAATGAAGCAGCCTACACGAGTGATTGTCGATATCACTGTGTGTTGCGTCGATTCGCTGGACGGTCCGGATCCTACCGTTGATCATATATCCAGCTTCATAAGTACAAACAACTTACCTTGAAGGGTTGGCCGAACACCGCCCGTTCATGGTTTGAGCAACAGTACAAGCACTGGTAGCATTATAATAGCTTCAATAATGATATACTTTAAAGTCTCCTGTCATAGAGTGAGTAGAGAGCACGATATAGAAACAGCAGCACATACGGTGTAAGTGTAACGTCGTCCGATCCCACATACACTGATAGCCATGGTTCCAGTATCGGTCCCGGAACACTTATCTTGCAATTTCATCGCCACTGAATGTGAAAGCTAGCGACGACAATATACCCAGAAAAGTTTGGAATGGAGAACACTGAAAGGCGCGTCAATGTGGAACTTGGTCTAGGACAAGCAATCGGGATTATAAATCAGATTTATTTTCATAGTAGAAATAATGGTGAACCTACGTATTCAAATGAGGTCATGGCTGCTTCCTCCCTGATCTTTACGTGCCTAAATCGCGAAGAAAAATACAACTTTACGGGCTGAAGAAGGAAACTCTGTTTCCTAGTAGCGGGATAACGACATATCAAGAGGAGTAATTGAGTTCTAGAATACATTCTTTACGCGATGGTAGGAGCCGAATGCGATGCTCATGGGCCTCATGGTCGTCGGGAGAAGAGCAAAGACTGTGACTGTGACCTCCCGACATCACGCCACCCGTTTCGGATGTGCAGCGCGCTAACCGGACTGTTCAAAGTTGGATGTCCAGCCTTTTGCTTTCACTTTTTACCTTGTTTACTCTAGCTCTCGTGTCTTAACATGCTACAGCTCATCCTATCCGTTTCTCGCTACCTTGACGGGACTAGACAATCAGATCTCTGATTCGGTCTCGCGGGCCTACCAGAACAAAGATCCCGCTAGGCAGATGAGTGCAGATTCCGGAAAATCTTTCCATCTGCACAATACAGAAATGTATACAACGGAAGAACATATCTTGCAGACGCTTCGGGGACCCTGATGATGATCACTGCTCCATTTAATCTAGTGTCGCTCGTATGATAGGAAAACATCAAAACGTTGGCCAATGGCTTGTTTATGTCGGATAACTATTGAATATTCACCTGGTCGGTAAGTGCTTGTCTTTCACGCTATTAGCTGTACACTATCTATTCTAATCACTCTTCCGATCAGACGAACACAAGTGTTGTTCGATGGCATCATCTGCGCTATTCTCCTTCCTCAAGCCATGGAGGCATACCACATCCGCTACTTCTCTATTACATCAAGAGTCTGGTTATCTCAATGAAGGACTCTCAGAAGGATACCCTCAGCCGCGGGAGAACCTTGACCAATGATGAAGATTGCAGAACTTCCACGGTGCGTCAAGGTAAAATAGGATATCTCTGTGGGTATGCTCCTACCTGATATGTACATTCAGCAAGTGCTTGACTCCGCCTCTGGGTCGGTGTCCTGATGTCCATTGATGGGACTCATGTTTGCGTACAATGGGCTTACTCACGCATTTGTAGTGCTGCTTATAACTCCGTGTCTGTGTCAGCAGATCTCTCAAAGGTCCTCTTTACCCCCTCTAAATTCCCAACCCTATAATAAGATGGCCGTATCGTTTTAGTCCTCCACCCCGCTGCTTTTCTCCGTTGGAGGGCCCTGGCCGCTATAAATGAATCTCGTTTCTTTATGGAACCACGGGGATCTCCTACTGCCGCTGAAAATTGCATCCCTTCCTCCTTCATATCCGTATTATCAGCAAACTGCTGGCGGAACTGGATTAGAGTCCAACAGCTCGTGGACCATTTCGGAAGACTTTTTCTTTAAATTAGAGGTGTAAGCGAATGTATTTAAAATGTCATGATACCGGCCGTTCTGGTAACTCAGTTTACGAAAGCTTTACTCGTAAAAGGGGCCGAAATTCTTCCTTATCTTTCGTTTTTCTGGAGTTCGTAGAATATCAGCGTCGCCAATGTGGATACTATGACCTGCCCCATCGGTTCCTTGTTCTGTCGTATTCTGTAAGCTTCCTCCGACACATTCGTTCTTTGTCGAGAACCATGACAAGGGATAGGTACTCAATTCTGCCTTGATCAAGTGCCTTACTAGCTCTACCTGAAGGGACCCGCATCACGCTAATGAAAGCTGTTGCGCCCTGCTTATCCGTTTATGTCTCGAAGAGCATTCCTCTCCCGTCGTAACTGCATAAAGATGCACGGATGAAATATTCACCAATGGCACAGGCACCTCGTGCTTTTCACGGGGATACATATGATTCGACGCGCGGGGATGTCATTATCCCTGACACCGAAATCTCATGGCGGTGAGACCCCGAGGGCCTAATATATTTTCTGGTGTATATTAATTCTTATCTGATACCGTCGGTCTTTAATCTCATTCCTGACTGTATCCTATATCTTAGGGCCGTGTCTGGCCACGCACGCTGATTTGCCGAAAGTCGAGGCACGCCTTGACACAACTAACCGCCGGCAATGAGGATGAATGATTGTGCCTACCCCTAATTAGCTATACTTCCCTAATCTCCTCTTCTCAGAGCTCCAGCATTGCGCAACAGTGCGCAACGCGCCTTACCATAATTACGCCGAACACCCATTTCCGGGGAGCTAGCTGTGCCAAGTCAACCCTAGAAAATACATTCCATCCCCCGTCGCTAGGACATCCGTAAATTGTCGCTGATCTGCGTATTGTTACGTCGGATGTCGTATTTTGGTTCCTGTACCTACGTGCTGCATGGACATGTCCAAACACAAAGCGAGACAGTTCCAGGTGACTGTCTACGTCACGCGCGCTATATCTCCCGCCCCGGTGCTGCGCCACTCCCGAGTAACGGAATTGTGCCTCAAGGCCCAGCCCAGATAACGGACCGTAATATCCCCTTTTCGTGTGCATGCTAGCGCCATTTTGGCTGCGCAGGTTGAGGGGGAAGCGAACGAAAATATGATGAGGGCGCACTACAGCCAATCAGCAATCTGTAATGAAAAATGGGGGATTTGCGATGAAGATTGGCGCCCGTTCCCTATCAGGAAAGGATTCTCGTCTTTTGAATTTTTGGCTTGCGAATGTTCCACCGGGAAAAACAATATTCATATCCCTGCCCGAAGTCCGGTCGGCCGCGGCGTTCATTGCCATGGAAGAGAAGCGGGTATTTGGTATTGTGGCTATGGGATACAGTGAACATGAAGGTACAATGAAACATGAAACGCCGAAAAAAGAAAAAAAATTGGTCAACGTGAATCGCAAGAGTAAGAATATAGAGTGCACTGCACCGTCAACGATAGCTAACACGAATGTGATCCCTCTCCTCTCGGACATTACTGACGCTCATTCTCTCCCTTCTGGCCATCTCAGCCTCCTCCCCGTTAAAGTCATAATTATACATCCTCCTCCGTAATCTCTCATCTTCATATCGCGGAAACACGGCAGCCTGCAGCCTGAACCTCGGTGCTTCCTGAACTTCATCATCTTCATCATCTTCATCATCTTCCTCGTCTGACGGTTGCGGAGGACGGGAAGATCTTGAATTAGCACCAGAACTCGAGCCCGAGCTGCCTGGGAACAGCGAAGCAGCGCCGGGATTTGTGTGATTTCGGTAATGTCGGCGCATGTTAGAGTTTACATTGAATTCACGCCCACAGCCGGGGAATGGACATGTGAACGCTACAGCATAGATTTCTGTCAGTTCAGGTCCGGAGCTGTCAAGGTAACATCTAACGTACGGGTAGCCCCAGTATGGGTGTTGATGTGTATCCTCAGGCTACTAGGTCTATTGAACCGCTTGTTGCAAGTCTTGCATACGTGTTTCTTCCCTAGACCAATACCGTCATCTTCACCGTCGCTTATCATGCTGGCAGTGGCGCGACCCGCGGCTTCGGTAGTAGCAGGCTGGTAAGGAAGTGTAGCAGATGATGTAATGTGGGTGAGGGAGGAAGAAGCCGGATCTGAGCGCAAGACACCGAAAGAATAGCCCTGCGGTTGGCCTGTACGTTCAAGACGATGAGGAAGGATAAGAGTAGGTGGCGCGGAGCCTTTGACGCGCGCTTCGGGCGCAACGCGCAGCAGGTGCTCTGTAAGCAGCAATAAGTAACCGTAAAAGAGGACTTGATGAGGTAGAAAGATAAAACTGACCTGGAAACATTTCATGGATGCTGGGAAGAGAAACAGTGGCCATGGTGGCTGTAGGTGGAAGGGGTAGTGGAGTAAACGAATGCAAATCAACCGGTACTTTTATAGTCGTTCCTTTTCGGCAACTGTCCGATTTTCCGTGCCGCCTAATATGGAACCGCCGGAAGTAAATCAATGACAATCATCTCCATTGGATGACGGATCCACCGAGCCTCGTTCTCTCCCTCTAATTCCCTTTGTCCGATAGCAGTCTTCTTGCAGACCGTACATCGTAGTTTTTGTCCTTCTGTTGCTATGCCTGCCATCTATGGAATCGTTCGTCGCTGTACACGATTCAGTCCAAGCCAATCAGTGCATGATATTGATCTCTCGGCGCCAATACTCAGCCTGAGTCATCCGGCGTTCGTGCGAGGATCCACCATGCTGAACGTCCCTGGGCCGCGTATTGAGACATGGCCGAATCACCGCAACGTTCTACTCCAATACCACGCACTAAGGCCCCGGAAATATATTCTACAGTCACACTGCGAGGTAAAATGTAGCGTGTATGAAGAACGCCCAGAATAACTTAACAGCGACAAGACCAACATATCTCACGGATCCGGAGCCGTTCTTAATAAAACAAACATCGGTGAGAATGGAAGAACAGAGAGACAGTAAGCATGCACCTGAAAAGAACGAGGCACAATTTGAAAAGGAGATTAAAACCCCGAGATCGGCGAAGGACTTGTGACTTCCAACCACTGCATGTAGAAGCAAAAACTGCGATAAACGCTCCTTAGACTCCCTCGGTCATTAAACAATTCAGACGCATCGATACGACCTGCATCCGGCCGCATCCGAGTACTGGGCGAAATGAATAGGTAAATCGGAGCAGAAGGAGAAAAGCTCCATGCTCTGGAGGCCAGGGAAAGAGCCCAAAGGCGAATACTCTAGACCAACTATCAGGCGTTCTCGATAGGGCAGAAATATGAAAGAAGGCTGTTTGATAAACACTACATCGGGTCATGGTTGCGCCGAGGGTTGTGCCCAAAGCACACGCATTCATTGTGTCATTCCCCCATCTGAACTCGTAGTCCCGATAGGTGGGATTCACTAACATGATGACGTGCGGGGCGCTAGGGCTGAAAATAGGCTGCGATTACCATCAACTCGAGGTTTCTGGATCTGGGGAGTTGACAAGTTACCGGTCTATGGTACCCGGGTCTAAGGATGGTCTCAAATCACATCAGGAAGTCCTTCCCTTGAAGGACTTCAGAGTCCGACAACTCGCTATATCTTGAGATGGAATGATTGAATTCCTGGAAGCCCTCACTCGTTTTCTCCGGATATGACTGCAACGCAGAATTCTTACCCGACCGAGGTCTCATCGACTTCTACCCCATGCATTAGAGCCCAGCCCTCCAATGAGGGAAAAAAGAAATGATCTTTTAACATTTCATATAGAAGGAGAAATCTGCGTACGTTTCTATTTAATCACTATCACTCTTAGACAGACAGCTCATACCTGATTCTCTTTGCACCGCTCTTGTTTTCCATGAACATGCGAGAGGTCATTATGGCAGTATCTCCAAAAGTTCACGCAGCTTCGTCGACTGGGTCAGTGTTACGCGACACACATATTGAACAGCATACCTCATTAGAAGCAAGTTTAACGCCGAGATTTGCGAAGCGCACGTTATTGCCTTCTTAAAAGCTACCATGGGCGTTGAATTTGTTTCAGACCAGTAACTGCAAGCGGTTTGTTGCCGCATCTTCGGGTCAGAGAGCAGGAAGAGACTAAATTCAGTAAAGTAAGTGCATCAATCACGAGAGAAGCGGACTTGAAAAACAATCGATGGGTCGTACCAGCTATTTAGAAGCCTACATGCGCTAAGACGGAGGCTGAGATGAGCTGTTTTGACTGAGCGCTCAATTCGGGTAGCAGTAGGAATGGAAGGCATCTGGACATAGGTATTGAATTACGCTCATTGTTCCAAAATTGAATACGTTATTAGAGGGATATCCAGGCATTTCCTGGAGTGAGCAGTAATGTTGATCAGATGAGAGGGTTTTTTTTTTGGCTATATAACGTATTTTTCCTCACGGTTTTAGTATGAGGATAAGTACTCACCTGTCTCCGGCGCCATGGTACAACTCCTGTGAGGAATCCGCCTCTCCGTGTCGCAGACAGACCCATTCGGCTATTTTCATCACCTGAGGAGACGGAAATCAGCATTCTGCCTGAATAAAACCATTAAAAGAGAGAACAAGTGTCTGAATCTGGGTAAGCACCGTACTCCGGGCTTCCTCGCCAGTTTAGGATGTCACCTTCATCTCTGCGTAAACAGGAGAAGAGACACGCCGAGTCGGCCAACTGTAGAATCCAATTCCCGTCATCGTCATCCTCGATATTCAATACATTATATGAAGAACAAGTCTACGGCAGGCCCGATAATGTGCGTATCAAAATAATACGAAGAATCGGAAAGAAATTAGACAATGCGTTCGAATTCATCTATGGCGCTCGTATTGTTACGTTGTCATTCATTCATGACCGAACCCAATTGTATTACAGGGTTTGCTGCCGTAAGATTGGAGCCATTGGGTGCGATGTATCCCAAGATATCTGTACCATGAAGACTAGGTTGCTAGAGGACCATTCGATGTCAATTATTTCTAGGAATTTGTTGACCTGCAAGAAAGATATAGTCTTGGATCAACATGACAAGAAGAAGCAAAACAGAGAGCAAACTGTGAAATCCAGGTGGTCCAAGCGCGTTGTCGTTGAGAGAAGAGAAGGCCCGGCAATATCCGGCCGTCTTTCTTCTTCTAGGTTTACCTTCAAAATACATGGAACATGTTTCATGTGCTTCTCTACCATATTGTATATAATCTATCCTGGGATGATTTATGAGATATGCTCTTGGTTCACTGTGCTCATAATCTCCCATATTTCTCTTAGCATTCTGGACTTTTCGGCATCTCCAAATCTATTCAAACACCAGGGTCCAGTAAAGGAAAAGCGACCAGCTCGAACTTTGCATAAGCAATAGTACGGAAATTCTTAGCCATTCTCCCATAAGCCCGAGTTTGCCAGCCTCTACTCCCTTCTAATACCACCGTATTTTTATTGGATTTTCATAGCTTCGAGCGACGTGGTCTACACTGTACAGTTAACCGTCCGATTCCTACGTCTGTCCTCCCTTACTTAGTACTAATAAACGTGAGTCTGGCGCAGAAAATTTAGGCGTATCCTTTATTACTGGTACAGAAAGTTGGGGACGCGAATGATCCGGTATGGATCTTCTCTAACCATGCATCATGTCATACATCTCATGCGACCCCATGATACAAGATTCGCGCCTACTCTCAATCGCCGGTCAAGGCAGCATTCTTAGTACCGCTCAATTCTCCGCAAGGGTCTCAAATCTTATGCCTTTCATAATGTCCCATCTCTGTCGACCGCTGATTTTCTTGACTTTTTTTTTGCTTGGTTTCATCTGAAGTCCAAGGCACATTTCCATGATGCTGCTCCGAACCTGGACCCCTGCTTCTTACAAAGTAAAAGAAAATCGACATCACCTCGACAGGAACTGGTGCATAGCGACAAAAGGCAAAGAGCTTTAGTTGATTAGGCATTATCTTGCTAACTAATTAAATTTCATTCAGGTCCAGTTATATTGATCACTTCCAACAGAGTTCTTTTAGGGTCTTGCAAGTATTGCTTCCCTGAACCAATTTAAATTAGCCCTTTCACGTGTACATATGTACCAAGTTGACTAAGATCGCTAACAGTCTATACGGACGAACCTGTAACTTCACTTTGTCCTCGCCATCACCGCATTCACCTTCTCCTTCGCTCCCGCCTCCCAATCATCCCAACAGACACTCAAAACAGCTACATTTCTTCCGTACGCGAATTCTTCTGCCCTGGGATCCCCTTTCCTAACCCTAATTCCTCCAGAGCCACGGACCTTTATTTCAGGCCAGACACGGGCCCACCTCATCACCCCCTCCATCTGGAATCCCATCCTCTTCGCTGCTCCCACACTAGGCGCATTCGATGCGCTTGCCGTCCAGACAACTCGTCGCAGGCCTAAACCGCCATCCTCAGGCAGATTTAGCGCGTAGTTCATCAAGATCCCGACAGCGTTGGACGTGACATGGGTCCGCTGGAATGCAGGTAGGATCATCACGAAACCTATTTCTGTCACTAGATCTTCGACGGAGGAGTTGATGTACGTAATGATTCCCGCGTAAGCATGCTCATGTTTGGATTTGTCGTAAACGGCGAACGCAGTCTCTCCGGCACCGTTTTTTATTCGTTTCTCCCAAAAGGACGTGATGAGTTCTTGCTCGTTGGTAAATGGGCCGATAGGGAGAAAGTCATAAAAGGAAGTTGGAAGAGCGGTATCGACGTGCAGTTTTGGGTGAACGGAGATCTGAGATCATGTGAGTATGGATCAGTGACAGATGGATCGAACTGACGTCGAAAGGCACGAGCTTTACACGTTCGTTTTCCAAGACGAGGGGAAGTGGGAAACAGAAATTGGTGGCAGACATCTCGTTCTTTGGAAAGTAAAAGTCTGATGTTAAGGCACTCTCATAAATTAACAATCGTCTGACTCGATTCACGGAGTAGCCTTGCGGCACGGATATCCGGATTCCCGGTGCCTTCCGAGTGGTTGAGAGGTACCCGGAAGGTTGATATCGAAACGAATTTCACCACTATGGTTAGGACTGGCCATACATTGGAATCTTCGTTGCATTTACTGGCCATCGTGAGTGCTCAAATGCAAGAAGAGGGTGGACGCTAACCTGCGATATGAATGTCAAATTATATCAAGGCAATGCCTCAGGTAGTGTTCACATAAAGTTTTTTGATTTCATGCTTTAACATGCCCACATAAGTCAAGCAATCCAGCCTTACCGGGAGCTCGAGTCGTCAATTCACCTACATGGCGACAGAAGTGTTCTATAGTTTTTCAACCTTCACGATCGACTGCTTAATGGAGATATCAAACGATTGCCTATCGCTGCACCGTCGAATATGAGGTCGAGGAAGAAATGGCCAATGCTGTCATGGCGGTTTCAAAATGGGCGGTGAATACCTTTTTTGTCTATCCTCCTTTTTCGGCAATTCCCGGTTGCGGTTGCTTTTCTAACCATAACTCGCGTTTCTTGCCCTCTCGTCTGATGCATCCTCATGGACGAGTGAGTGATCAAAATAACACCGATATCTTTCCTTCTTCCAAGAAATCTCTAGTGTCCCATTTTCAATGTCGCGTTACTGTGTCGGGCCCTAGTCCCCGGGTTCATGCTATGCCATAAGCTGACATACTCTTTCTTCCTGGCGCGCAGCCCAGCTTGGAGGAATATGTTCTGAAATAGAACATGAAACGATATCACAAATGTATTTGCAGCCACGGCTGCGTTACTTGTCCGTGTTTCATTGAATAATAAAGACCGGGCGACGAAACACAGCCTGTCATGGATCTTGAGTATCTGTAAACTCGGTGCATGAGTCAACGCATGCCTACACTCGGCCTTCTCGGTCCTAGCAGTGACTCACACATAATTTTCTTTTACTTTCTCTATTCTTCTTGCTCATACTAGAATATAATAGAACATTGTAGAATATTCATGACTCGAGCCTTTTAGTATATAAATACCGTCTGTAACCTTGTAAAAGAAAGAATCAAGCTACTCATCTTCAAGTCCACTTCATTGCGTGAACTAAGCATCTGATCGGTTACGCCTAGCGCTTGCCAATCTCCTCGCTTCCTGACTACGCCTAGCGCTTGTCAGAAACCTCATCAGTTACGCCTAGCGCTTGCTGAACAACTCGTTGGATACGCCAAGCGCTTTCCGACACCAATCCGAAGACTACGCCTAGCGCTTGTCTTCATCTACAGCCCATAATAGCTCCGCGCTCACCGGCTGCTTCCTACAGTAACTGCTTCGCACTTACTGACCCCTTTACCTCGCAAACTGGACCTCTCAGGTCTCCTCACGAACCCTTGCCGGAATCTATTCTATTCCCTAACGACATACATCTCTATAACATATCCTACCTCGCTTCGATCATCACTTGTCGCCCCTCACTCTCATATCCTGATTTCGGCAGATTCCTAACAGTGATGTACTATTACCTGCACAAGAGCAGAGGAGACACAGCACTCTCCTCGTGCGTGTTTCCCTCCTAAGACTTTCTAATTCTGGCTCATATACTTGTACTAGAACAGCAGAAGTACTTCCCCGTATGATGTGACTTGTTCACGTATCGGGGTTAGCCACAATGTGAAGATATCTACTTCGATATCGCCCACATTGTTGCTGATGAAAATGAAAGCGCATGCTAGCTGTTCGTTCTTATTTCGGTCTGTTATTTCTCTATTTGACCCCATCCAAAAATCTCAAGAATATCTGTTGTACATCGTGTAGCTGGAGTCTCTGGCTTTCCTCAGCGTCGATTTTATCTTACCCAAACGTCTGTATTCTGCGTAATATACCAAAATCTGTTAACGAATAGATCTCTAGTCTATGTCAACTCGCTGCTTGTTATTTTTTTATCCGTTTCTTTTTGAACCTAAAGCTTACATGCGCTAGGCTTAATTACCGACGTAAACATCCGTCGAACAAGCCCACCGCAGAACGTGTAGGACATTCGACTCCAGCTGTCCTCCAGATCACACTTCACAGTTCCGCAGGCGATACCGAAGAAACGGTATGTGCAATCGCATGTGCTAAAAATAGTCGTCGTCTCGATTGCTGATCAAGTATTTCCTCCAGAATATCAGCATTCTGCTCTCTGATATCCAGAACATCCCAAGAAGACATTTCTGAGGGCCAGTTGCGTATTACTTATAGTGGATAGCGTCATTCCAAAGTAGAGACGTCGTAGTGATCGTCTCAGTTACACCATCACCCCTCCGGATTCTATCCTCTTCATGCCCCATGAGAGTGCCTTAACAACATTCAATTTTACTCGTTACTGTGATCAGAATCAAGGGACAGAATCAAAATGATACACCAGTCGTGCACTGGGCGCGATTCTGGTCGCAGTGATACATCTCTGAAAATCACTGACCTACCTGAAACTCAGTCGGCGTGGGTTGCCAAACATATTTCCTTGACTCCTGGTGACTTCCTGAAGTACTGCGCCTGCGCGGCTCGCCCTGTCGTTTGCAGCATTTGCTACTGCTCCTTGGTCCCATGATTCCAACATCCAGTAAACGTATAAGCTGCGCATGAGGCCCAACATAGTGATATGCGAGATAGGTGATCTACCAACAACCAACACCGTTCGATTTTTATGGTGACGAATCCAATGAAGACCGGAATCAGTGATCCACATGCAAGCCTGGTGACCGTGATTCTGCCGTCGTTTGTGAACTGACAGTTCAGTCGAACTTGGCATCATGGTTGCTGGTCAGAAACAAAGAGGCAAAAAAGTATATAACTACGACCAGATGCGTTCTGGAGTTTCCTGCCAGTAACCTCACCATGTCTAGTACATCGACAGGTGCCCCGGAGCTTACAGAGGATGATAAACGGTTCATCCGTCAAATCCTAGGCAGTCTCATGGGATCCGTGGTCCTCCAAGGACTGTTACACGGTATGAGTTTGATCTTCGCGTTCTTCCCGATGCCTGATTAACCGACTCGGTAGGGTTGTACACCGCCGTATTGGCCATCACCCTCTGGCAGCTGTGTACGCACTCTTCCCACTTGGATGATGCATAACCTGTGATTTCCGTAGTGACCAGCAAAGAACGGCGGAACAAGGTCACTATGGGTGTCATCGTCGTTGCCATATACATTTCGACTACCATCAGCTTCGGGTTCACCTGGTCTTTCCTCCGCTATGTACTCATCGACAATGACGAGGACATGGTGACATCGTACTTTGCCTCCCAAGCTAGCGACAGACATACGATAGTAAAGGTTATCGTTACCGCTACTTGTGGAGGGATCAGCACGATCCTCTCCGATGGTACTATGGTATGTACGATCGCCGGTTTTAGTCGACTAATTCATATCTGGACCTCCCTTGCATAGATCTGGCGGTGCTGGATCATATGGGGACGAAGCTGGTTGATAAGTATCTGCCCCATTCTCTGCACGATCGTTGGTATAAGTAAGCCCTTCCTGCCATTCAGCGGGTCCCAGCTCAGTGATCCACTCCAAGTATGCAAAGTTTTGTCCGTGTACCACCTCATCTCCGACAATGTCAACGGAGTAGATGAACAGACCGCATATGGCACTAGGATCAACTGGTCTATTATTTATATCTCCCTCATCATGACGACGACTATCTGGTGCACCCTACTAATCATTTTTCGAATTGTAAGCGTAGGAAGGAAGGTCGAACATGGCCTCCAACGATATCGCCGCATCATTGAAGTGGTTGTGGAATCATCGGCTTTATATACCGCTTCGCTGATCGTGCTTCTGGTGATAGTCGCACGGAATGTTATACATGGAGATTATTTTGATGTCATAACCACCATAGCAAGGGTACGTCCTTCCCCTTCCGGGCCGATTTGATTATTTAAACTCGTGCTTTCCTCTAGGGTATTGCCCCCACTTTGATTGTTGGACGCGTCGCGGCAGGGCACGCGCGCGCTGATGATTCATGGCTTAGTTCGGCTTTATCGTCTCTACATTTCGGATCTGCGGCCCGCGGGGAAACAGATATGAGCGCTACAATGAGCGTTGCTAGTTGGAGGGTCGACAATCAGGCGGGACCTGAGGACCATTTGCAGGTGACGTCCCTCCCTGTGTGACTGGAATATAGCTTCGGCATAGTTTCCAGCACGGCATGGAGCAGGTTTCTCTGGACCTAATAACAAAGTGAAGCCTACTGGAGAGTAGCCGTGGCTGTAACAAAGAAGGTATCACGAGACTTCAGATTGAGCTCTTGATGTGACAGGAAACCACTGCTATGACGTTCGGTGAAGCAGGAGCTAGTCAGGGATGTAAGATTGAAGCGGATGAACTGCCATGTCCTGTGATGTCTATGAAACGGCAAATAAGCTTTCGCGTGTAGCACCGGCAGCTGTTGACCCACAAGACATCCCCGAGGTCGGCTTGCTACTGTTATAATCGACAGAGACTTCAGTGCAGACTTACCATTTTCGGTGCTGTCCACCAAGAATGCGGTAATGCGAGTAACACCCGGGAATCATGGTGCGGGGCTGCTTGATATGGGGGAACCTAGCGCTCTTAGTGGCTCCACTTTGTTTGGTTGTGCTAATGTCGGCATGGTTAATATCTTCAACAACGTTTCTAAGGATGCTAATTGTGGGTGAAAATGCCCTAGAAAGCGATCGTCAATCGTAATGCGTAACTTGGGCCTACTTGACGACGTACTCTGACCACATGATATTCAGCGCAATGTTTGATTGACAGAAGGCTCGGAGAACGTTGAGGTTGTACCAAAGAGTTGTCTATAACGCTCGCCAATTGGAGGATCTTGCGTAAACATGTCCGATCTCAATCGCCTTGGTGACAAGCTCGCCGATACTCTATTCCGCTAGTCTCACGGCACCTATAAAGAAATATGTAAGACATTCGCTTCAGAATAGAGATGACACACTCAGCCAGACCCTGTCGCTCAGATTAGAAGACGTCGTAGCCGGATGTGGCAGTACTTTCAAAGAAACGGAGGTCACTACCTGCTGTGACCGGGCATGAAACGCATGCCCTACTTCTCTTCCAAGAATCACCACACTTCCCTGAACGGCTACATGTCGAGAGCCGGCGACGGTTCTGATTTAAGTGTAGCTAGAGTAAGGGTTGCAAATACTCCACGTGGTTCATGAAATTAAACTAGACTTCTCAGACACCATGACCATGTTGTCCCTGCGAGGGACCTTAGCTGGAGACGCGTCTGCGATCCTGGTATCCTATGAGAAATGCTACCTGAGAATTGAGCTTATCCACATCATCATTGACGTACCTTTGTAACTATTCGTGTCGAGCGTAGTATCATAGCTATGATCCAACCTTTGATCCAACCTTCGAATCGACGTCTTGCAAGGGACGACATCGACCAGCACATTGGTAGGCAACCCATGAGTGACCCTTCGCATGCCGAAAGACGTCGTAATGTGGTAACAGTTTTGCTATCTGTTTCGGAATCGTAATGCATGAATCGCTCTGCTATCCCGAGGATACTTGTTCTAGGCCTCAACAAGTACTTGCCGATGACAGCACAGTTGAGAGATCCAGGACCAGGGTGACCCTATGGAGTGTCATTCATAGAAAAATGGTTTCGGAAACCAGTGACATACCTTCAGAAGATGCCGACACTCAAATCCTGCTAAGAACGAATTAAGACATCATCGCGGCGACGAGATTATTGTGCGGCTTCGAGAAGAGGGTGTATCAGTATCGGAGTTCTGTCAATGACTGTTGAATTGTACCTGGAAGGATGGCACACCGGTTCTAGAGCCTCGTTCTGCTCCGCTTGTACTATCCGTACTCCCACGGAAGTCAAGGTACTATTTTTTTCTGCCGCCAAGTGAATGCAAGGGCGATTGTTGCGCGTTCCTTCCTTGCACCCAGGTTTGGTGGGTTTGCCTACGCTTAAGTGTTAGGTTCAAGCAATCTTCATTGCAGATACTATTGAAGCATCAACTTGCGGACTTGGACTGAAAGGTAGTCCCCTGTCCCTACGACGACAGTGCGTACATAAGACCTTCACAAGTGTCAGGCGTACGCCTAAGACCTATGGAACAACATATATAAGCAGCAAGTTGACGTGATGGAGGAAAATATGATGACCAGTAAACGGACAGTACCAAGTTGACCATGAGAAGTAAAATGTGATCTTGGGTTGAGGCTGTCCAAAGTAGTCTACGCCATTAATTGTCACTGCCACGCTGTACATGACTCACCAGATGGCTGAGTTGTATCATTCCCCACATATACGGGCCTGTAGCTAAGAAAGGCGTCGTTAAAAGACTAAAATGGCGATTAACGCGTTGTCCAACTATGCAGAGATAGGTAACCTACCTTTCAGTCACCCGCACATAGATAGCAGCGAAATAGTCATATCAATACAGACGCGGTCTTGGATCACAGAGTAAGCACACAAATCGATAAATACAAGCGGTGCGCACGATTCCACGAAGGCACTGTCTTCCAATCCCGCATACACTGGCCGGATTGATTGCAGTATCGACCCAGTCATAAGACCGTCGTACCATTGTCGCTATAGTATTCCAGCAACAATGAGATAGTCAAAACATTCAGTATGGAACCAAGAGACGCGTCGGCCTGGAATTTGGGAAGGATGTCGTCTGGCAATGATATCGTGCTCTTCAGAAAGATGTGTTTTTTCTAGTCAAAAGATAGACGAACCATTCTATATGGATATAATTCTATCCATTTCTTCCTGTTCTCTACAGTCTAACGCGACGAAAATTCCAATTCGCGGGACTGACCAAAGGTCCGCAAATTGCGAGCAGAACACGAGCCGCATACGTAAGTCTCGAGCAGAAAAGGCCATAGACTGCGCGGGCCGCTGTCGAAGAATTCAGGGGCGGGGCCCAATAGCGCCCTCACAGTGGGGGTGGCCGGAAAGACCGTGATTGTGACTGTGACATCCCGCATGCGAAGGCGCCCTGACTCAGCGATCTCCTGGCCTCGATCGGGGCCCGGCTTTTTTGTCCAATTTTCGCTTACGTTTGTATCTTCCCGACTTTGGCGTGCAGTGTACCTTTACTACGCTTCATGCTCTAAAAAGAATGAGGCGAATAGTACACAGTAGTGAACCAATTAGATCTCGGGTCGAGACACATCTCTCGTTATTGGCACGAGGGTCCGGGTAACTTGAAGAAAGACAAATATTTAATAGGGCTGCATAATCAATGAGCGGGGTTATATTGAACATAATCGGTTTGGTGTAGTGCATAATTAACGCGAATAATGGATCACAGGTCTGCGCTGGACGAACGGGAGACCAGGGTCAGGTTCTATTTATTTCAACCACGGAAGGAACGTCGCTGAGTTGTGTCTGACAGTGTTGAGAACAGCTCAGTCTCAACTTCACAAACGACTCCGTCGTTGGGCAAAGTGCCATTTTGGAAATAAGCCTGAACGTACGCGTATGTACAGGCAGAGGAAGCTGCCAAGGAGGTGTGCTATAAGATCGACGAGGTTAATAGACATACATGTGGTTCTGAGCGATACTCACCCCGGATGAATTCTGAACAAGAACGACGGATCCAGGGAACGCGCTCGATGTTTTCTTTGCCCTAATGGGAGAGTAATCAATACAAATGAACATAAAAAGATGGAGAAGAGTAACGTACGAGGAGAGGGGAGTGATAGGATCTGAACAACACATTAGTTGCGTCAAATAGAAAAACACATAATAGAATCACATACCAGCCGTGTTTCCTATGAAAAGTATGGGATAGCCGGTGTTTCCGGCAACTGGACCTACCAGATACATCAGAATGGGTCCTGGTTGTCAGTGCAGAGGACAGTTCACCTGTAAATCTGTCTTCGCGATGAAACTTCCACCCGCTAAAGAGAGACAGAATTAGTGTGCACACGCGACTAAGTAGGAATCCACATACGAGCAGCCGATCCTCTGCGACATTAGCCAAACAGCAAAAGGCGATAGACCCTGGACACTATCCCAATATGCAAACAGGTCTGCCACAGAGTCCGTGTTATTCAGCGTATCGCTGCAGGAGATGGCAATTTCCGCCTCCCATGAATTATCGTAAACGGGAGATGGGTCATATGCATTCGCTTGCATTTCATAAATTATGCTGCCGTTCCCTACTGCGAGGCCTTCTGCGAGGACAGAGAAAGACGTATATGGCAGGAACAGGGCGTTCTTGACTGCGGTTTGCAAGACGGCGTAGTCGACGACACCATAGGAAGATTTAGAAGGGATTATGACTGGGACAGGTTCGGTGAGAAGGGACTGGTATATGGTGGCGAGGTTGTTGGATATTTCATCAGAGGTGGAAGCGTAGAATGCACAGGATTCAGGGCCAGCAGCCACACAGCCATCAAAGAATGATTGCATATCTTTCTCGGTGTCGGCGACTTCATTGCGCCAGTCACCTGGAAGGAGTAAAATGTCAGTTATGTAAGCTCAGTGGATGCTTCGAGGTTATTATACCGCTGTAATAGCCGTCCACGTCCAACACACCTGATCAATATGAGTGAAGGAACTGGCAGATGATCTGAGAAGCTAACGACATACCATCAAGTACCATACGTTCGACTTTGTCCTATAAATACATTCATAATCGAACAGCTGAGATTATCGAAAGAAACGCACGGGAAACATTGCAGCAAAGGTGGAGCCGATTACAGTCCCATAACTAGAGGACATCAATCAGCCGTCAAACAGCGCAAAAAGCACTACTAGCTTACGAGAATCCCCAGTACTGCAGCTTCTCTTGACCCGCAGCCTCACTAATTCGCAACATATCCCGGGCAACATTATCCGTACTAACGTAATTCAGGATTCCATTATCCCTCTCCTTAGCCAATTCCGCTATGACTTGCGCAGATGCCCATAAATGAGGAATCTGATCCGAGGTCGTATTAACAGCAAAAGTCCAATGATTGGTACTGGCAAGCCATTCATAATGCTCTTCTTTGGAGAGGAAGAACTCTGCTCGAGGCGTCGAATTACCTACTCCTGCAATGCTTGCAGTATGAGCTTCAGCCGGTTATAGAAAAGGTGGGTCAACGCACCACGAGGATCGAAGCTGATGATGTCGTATTGGTTCCCAATAACAGATGCAAGCAACGAACCAATAGAAGTCAAATAGACGACACCACTACCGCCAGGGCCACCTGGATTCATCAGTACGGTTCCTTTATACTCGGTCTCGGACTGCGCGGAAAGCTTGATAACCGCGAGAGCAGCTTTGTCGCCATCCTCATTCGAGTAGTCGATAGGAACCTTCAGTTGTATAGAGGAAACGTCATGTGAAATACCGTAGTATGAAGGGGGAAATCATACCTAGAAACGTGTGCATTTATAGTTAGAGTAGCGGTCGACCCATGAGAAATTACTCGTTGGTTCGATCTAAAGCTTGGTCGTGAGCAACAGCACATCGAGAAGGAGAAACTGGACAAACAGTGCTCCAATCGAAATTGCTTTGGGCCAATACTGTTGGGAACAGGAACTCCCTATAGAAAAGGAAGCACAATGTAAGGAACAGAGTGACCATTGAAAAAGTCGATATCGAGTTTAATGGCAATACTGGTAACCATTTATACGCATCGATTCAGCATCCACTGAGCTTAGCGGCAGGGTTACGTTGATACGTATACTTGATACAGACGCAGTGTGTGCGCAGCTGAAACTATTAAAATGAGCTACGGAATTGTTCACGTGCTACGGAAGATAGCTGCAAATGGAGGATATCCTTCTTCCATTTGCGAGCGGCTTGAGGGTACAGCCTGCACAAGTATTATCTTAGTGGTCTTGTATCGTGAGCGCAGGTAGAAGTCAATGTTTATAAAATGTACAAAAGCATTCCAGTATTATACAATTCAGGACCGTACACAAAATCTTCGTCATCAATGAAAATAGCGGGGCTGTGTTAGGAATCTGCCGAAATCAGGATATGAGAGTGAGGGGCGACAAGTGATGATCGAAGCGAGGTAGGATATGTTATAGAGATGTATGTCGTTAGGGAATAGAATAGATTCCGGCAAGGGTTCGTGAGGAGACCTGAGAGGTCCAGTTTGCGAGGTAAAGGGGTCAGTAAGTGCGAAGCAGTTACTGTAGGAAGCAGCCGGTGAGCGCGGAGCTATTATGGGCTGTAGATGAAGACAAGCGCTAGGCGTAGTCTTCGGATTGGTGTCGGAAAGCGCTTGGCGTATCCAACGAGTTGTTCAGCAAGCGCTAGGCATAACTGATGAGGTTTCTGACAAGCGCTAGGCGTAGTCAGGAAGCGAGGAGATTGGCAAGCGCTAGGCGTAACCGATCAGATGCTTAGTTCACACAATGAAGTGGACTTGAAGATGAGTAGCTTGATTTCTTTTTTTTTACAAGGTTACAGATGGTATTTATATACTAAAAGGCTCGAGTCATGAATATTCTACAATGTTCTATTATATTCTAGTATGAGCAAGAAGAATAGAGAAAGTAAAAGAAAATTATGTGTGAGTCACTGCTAGGACCGAGAAGGCCGAGTGTAGGCATGCGTTGACTCATGCACCGAGTTTACAGATACTCAAGATCCATGACAATCACGAGGGCTATGATGAAATCCGCAGCAGCGATCATACAGAAAATGATATTGGTATATAGAATATCAGTACAGCCACAAGTCTTTGGGGCATTTCTTGTAGAAGATGGCTGCTTGAATATTCCTTATCCCAAATAAACTGCAAAATCGAATGAAAAGATATTTTCGTAACTAAGGGGAAGTTACGGATATTGCAGGCCCAGTATCATTCATGACAGGGCGATATCTCACGAGGGGCATTCTATTATCCAAGGTGCATATTCGCCGCCTGTGCATGTCGAAGCGGGCCCATCCACTTAGCGTAAGAAGGGCTTTGAACGACTGTCAGCAGAAAAGAAAATGGGTTATTGTTATGATGGTAGGTGTTCTTTTTCTGATTCACCCAGTCTAACTCGTAAACGCTGCCTTCGTTATCTGAAGGTCGCTCTTCAACAGGTGCTAGCAGATGGAAAATTGCACCAGGATCGTCCAATTTATGCCAAATCAAGTCCATGGTGATATCTGCCCACAATTTGCAGACAGTGAGAGGACCATGTGTTGGATAACATGCGCACTGCAGATCAAAGTTTTCCCAGTGAGTTAGAACAGAGCAGTTCAAGTTTACTTATAGGAAGGGAGGCAAACGAGTACATTATACTACAAAATCTAGCTACTTATATACTCTGTGTATCCTTCTTGTACTTTCTCTCTCTCTTAATAATCCTTTACTCAGCAAGACTCGGGCCAACTGGACATCGGGCCAGCTCGCACAGCCACAGGGTCAACAATATTCCACACCGTGCACGGGTGGCTGCAGAGGCCAGGCGAGCTTTATGATGATTGCGGCGACCAGCTCCGGGACGGTAAAGATACGGTGCATTGGAGGAGACTCGTTCCGGAGATTAAGTTAGTATTTGAGTAGACATTTGTTATAGGAATACATTACGATGCTGCAGGTAACGCCAGAGGTTTGCTAGTCATGGTGAAAACTCGAGATGAAAAAGGATGAGACTCCAAATTCGGACATGATATAAAATACGCACGTGAAGATGTTGATCTTGCCGGCTCTCAGCCAGAAGGGATCACTAAACGTAGCTACTCTAAAGCGCTCATGTAGCCACAGATAAAAAACATCTAATATAAGCAGTCACTACGAGAGAACTGAGAAAATACGCTTTTAGCCAAAACCTAAAGGAAAGAAGCGACAAAGATCGAGTCAGCGTGTCTAGATAGATAAATCTCTCTGGTGACACTTGTCGACATAGTAAAATACCAACAAACGGAACTGCACAGGATGCAACTACATCCTCACTGAGCATAAAGCTCTATCTCCGTCTCAAGCCCCATCTTCGCGGCCTCTTCGCTGCATCCCGAGTGCGCATTGAACGGGCCTGGATAGTTTTCGGACCATGAAACTTGAAAGAGCCTGCTTTTAAGCTTCAGAGCTTCCCGCGACTAGATTTGGCTGTCGACTCTGTAAGGTTGTGGTCACAAGTCACGAGATGTGACCGAACGCGTTGAAGTTTGCCATAACTTACAAGCACGCCACAGTTGGTGTTACCACCAGTATACGTGTTGTGAAAAATGGGGGATGAATAGATCAGTTCGTTCCCAGTTAGTACATGTGCGGTGTCAGGCCAATAGTATTGCGCTTGGCTGAGCTCTGCAAACGCATGCAGATGTACACTACTGTACCTACTTATATACTAAATGCTAATTTACTAGAATCTTCTACAAGTTTCCTAATATTTCTCTCTTAATCAGCAAGTTCGGCATGATGCCGGATTGCCATCATCTCGGCTCAACTCTCAAATCCCAACAATATGATTCTTACAGCCACCCATTACCAGAATATCTAGATAGACCTAGATATCGTTCACGCTGAAAATGGACATCCCTCCACGCGGTTCGTCTTCAGCCGACTCTTCACATTGACAGGACGTAAATAAACTGAGGGCTGCAGTCAGAACAGTTTGGAGCCGCCGAAACGAGGCCATACCAAACTCAAACTCGAATCAGAGTTGTTACCTTCTTTTGAAATCTGAGCAAAATCTGGGCCCTCCAGATAAAAATCAAGCCACCGCAGTAGTAGGGAAGAATATAGAAGAAATCACTATGAGGTAAGATTATTACCCAAAATTGACATGGATCACTAAAGGCATTGAGTATCAACTTTGATGGTCATGGTGACCTGATAGCATCGTGACGAACAAGGACCAGCCCTCAGACCCTTCATCAGAAACGGTTAGGCGCAAAATGTGATATCGGAACAGACCACATACGAGCCCATGAGCGACGAGGAACGGCGGCGACTGTAATCACCACGAGATCCTTGTTGGCGGTGTTAGTCTCTCGAATGTAGACATAATCGCACTCCCCTGTGTAACGGCGTTCCGCTGAATGACATCTGATTCAACTATTCCATCACATGAGATGAAACAAGGACCAAAGACCCTGTCGATTCAAGTAACCATGATGTAAGGCCAAGGAATATAGCTCGAATAACAGGACGACTGACCTCGCCAAGAGCGGTAGCCAAGGACTCAAGGACTCAGCTGGACAAGTCTCGCGCTACCGACATTTGCCAATTCTCTAGAGACAGACACTGGGTGTTATGAATCTGCGGAAATCAGGATATGAGAGTGAGGGGCGACAAGGGATGATCGAAACGAGGCAGGATATGTTATAAAGATGTATGTCGTTGGGGAATAGAATGAATTCCGGCAAGGGTTCGTGAAGAGACCTGAGAGGTCCGGTTTGCGAGGTAAAGAGGTCAGTAAGTGCGAAGCAGTTACTGTAGGGAGCAGCCGGTAAGTGCGGAGCTATTACCGATATAAAAAGCCTGTAAGCGCGGAGCTATTACGGGCTGTAGGTGAAGACAAGCGCTAGGTGTAACTGACGAGGTTTCTGACAAGCGCTAGGCGTAACCGATCAGATGCTTAGTTCACACAATGAAGTGGAGTTGAAGATGAGTAGATTTATTTGTTTCTTACAATGTTACAGATGGTATTTATATCCTAAAGGGCTCGAGTCATGAATATTCTACAGTATTCTATTATATTCTAGTATGAGCAAGGAGAATAGAGAAAGTGAGAGAAAATTATGTGTGAGTCACTGCTAGGACCGAGAAGGCCGAATGTAGGCATGCGTTGACTCATGCACCGAGTTTACGGATACGCGATATCCATAACACTGGGCCTTGATCTTTCAGGATTCTTCCCGAGTGCCACACACAACATGAACGAGATATACATATTTATCCGCATAGCATCTAAAGTTTTGATCGGTATACCGCAGTAGGCGGTTGACAAAGCGTATCACTTGAAGATTACTGGGGCACACATATTACAACCTGAATGGTTGTCGATGATAAGGCTCGGCGCATATGAATAGAAGGAAACACCTTGCCGTTATAGCAGATACATAAACGACGGGGCCAAATCCCCATCCATCCCTTTAACCTCCTGTCCCAGCATCATCCTCTTTCTCTGGTTCATCCACACGAAATACCCTAAGCATAACGCAGATCCCACAGTCATCCCACCACTGAACGCCACCATCACCCCGGTCCCAAGCACGTACTTGGGCGCAGTGCTCAAGCTCCCCATCAACCACGTCGACAAAATTCCTCCAGCGCTCGTCATCATAAACCCGATAGCAATCGCTGTCGCACGGCGAACATGCGGCGCAGAATTTGTGGAGTTCCAGGTCGACAACATCGGAGCGGAGGTGTACACACCAGGTATGGACAGGAAGAGGCTGCCATACCTAGTGTTTGCCGACGACGATGTGAGGAACATGATGAATCCTATCAAAGCCATGATGGAGGTGACGATACAGACAATGCCTCGGATATGGAACCTGTCGCATAGGTATGCAGTCGTCATTGACAACGCGAATGCGGCAGCAAACGGCGGCACACTCATGAGCTGCGAGCGAGCTGCAGTGTATCCCAAGCTCTGCACAATCGACGGAGTAAAGCTATGAATGAAGCTAGGACAGTTCATAAGAGTGAGATGGGAAGGGAAATACGTACAAGGCCAAGCCAAAGAGGACGGCACCCGAAAAGAAGAATACAACACCAAGGATCCAAACGTGCGGTGCGACGAATGCCTTCCTCACTTCCCTCCACTCGAACTTCTCTCCTCCAGTCTCAACAACTTGATTCGCCACATATTCGCGTTCAGCTCGACGCAAAAACCTCGCAGCCATAGCGTCTCGGGGCATAACGAAATAACTCATTAGGCCCCAAGCGGCGGTGAATGCCCCTTCGAGGATGAATATCCATCGCCATCCTGCGCGTCCGCCTACGCCGTCCATGCGTATGATACCATAAGCAAGGATTCCTGAGAAGGCCCCTGAGAGTGAGGCAGAAGCGAAAAATGCCGATACACGGGTGGTCATCTTGGCACGGGGGTAGAAATGCGTCAGGTATAACACCAATCCGGGGAAGACGCCGCCTTCGAACAGCCCAAGGAAGAACCGGCAGACAAGGAGGCCGCCATAGCTCGTCACCACTCCTTGAAGGGTGGTGACCACGCCCCAAGTGGTCAGTAAGGTGGGAAGGAGATAATTCGGTCCAATGACCTGAATAAGTGCCAATAAGCTCACGAATATCGGAAAGATGTAAATTGACCTACTCGAAGTAGCAAATTTGAGGGCAGCTCAGCAGCAATGTACGGAACGTAGGTGACGGTCAATGCAATGCTATACTGCTTGTTTGTCATCTGGAGGTCGCGTTGAAGGCCGGCAATGCGCGCATTGCCGATGTTCGTTCTGTCCTGTGGCGGATTTCAGTGAATTAAGGAATCAAACAAGATGATGGCGAACATACAAGGAATGACAAGAAATAGAACATTGCTATGACTGGTAGCAGAAACAAGTCTAGCTTGAGCCATGCCCTCTTTGCCAATAGGGCATCGAGTTCAACGCTATGATGGCTCTTTTCGCTGTTGGATCCCATTGAATCGTGGCTGTCCTGGAGTGAATCGATCATGATTGTTAGAGATTACGGACATGTGCATGAACGATGAAGTATATATAACCAGCGCGGCCTGGCGTATGACCAATGGCATGGTCACGGGATGAAATATCAAAGGGAGAGAGAAGCACCACAGGCGTCCGATAGGATCGTGCAGGAACAATGGCATAGAGAATAAGACTATCCTGTGACGCCTGCCCTCTCCTAGCTAGATACAAAGTGGACCTCTGTCGCCGCTAGTCAGAAAGCCTGGCTGAGGAATTGCGAATATCCTGAGAATGTGATCATGAGAATTAAGGTAGAGGACAAGAAAAATAAAACAGACCTCGAAACAAACTATATCATTTTTATTATATTGACGCAATAGTAAATACGGCTCCCTCATCAAGGACAGTAGTCCAAGAGTAGAGCTTCGCTGATGGTCTTCAAGACTTATGTAACGCGCCTGATAGGGCAGTTTCAGTCAAGAGCAACATACATCGCGTGGGCGGCAACATCCACAACGACGAGAACGAGAATACGATGGTAAACGGTCAAAACGTAAATATATCTTGGGATGGCGGGGGTTGTGCATATTTGGAACGAAAGCTACCGAGTTTTCTTTTAGATATTCCTTCCCACGCCCTCACCCGCCACTGGCCTACCTGATCTCAAACTTCCTTTTTTTTTTTACTGTTCTTTAATACTGATGACGGAGAACCTCTAAAAGGCAACTGATGTGCCTTGTGTCATCATATAGATATGCGTCTTCTCCCAGAGAACAATCGTTTATCAAAAGGTTGCGACGAAGTATATCTACACTTGCTTTAGACAGCATTTTGTTCTCCTCTACGACTAGGACTGGAAGCTCTGAAAATAATAGATACAACAAAGCGGTACATCTTCCACACCTATCCATAGTTACTTTCCCTCATGGATTAAGAATAGTTGTGTGTTCATATTCTCGCCGTAAGTGGAATGGTCAGGAAAAAACCGGCGTTCTGGTGCTTAACTCATGATGAACAGCCTCTTGAAATAACTCCAAAGTATTAATATTGCAATTTCAGCCTAAGATTGTCCTCAGCCTGTTGTCATAAGATATATACAAGTTAGTACGGAGCCACACGAGCTGCTCTTTACCGCTTTCCTCCCATTCGTGTTCTCGTTTGGCGCCACTTGTGGAATCTTCTCTGACTCTGTTACATTCTCATCATGAATAGTCCCCTCTTTAGACTTCGCCATAATCTTCCGATCTGTGCTATCGTTCTCTTCTTCATTACACCAGCAGTAGTCATCCGTATCTGCTCCACGGTAAATATCGCAGTCTCTGAATCCTCCTACCCCCACACCTCTTCTGATGGTAGAGGGGGAATGACAGGTGTGTTCCCATCCACCCTACCTATTTTCGTCTTCAAAACTCTCAAGCGTCGCAAATTTGACCGTCCAGTCGCATCCACGTTTTTATACATCCACTGCATGTGCCGAATCCAGCGCGCATATAGCTGCACCAATCCTACAGTGTCTCGTATGTCGTTACGAATATCTTGAAGACCAGCGGATACGTTGGTTTGTAGATGTTTGATTTGCCGCTCCATGCTGCCCAGACGAGCCGCCAAGTTGATGCCTCGCTCTTCGATGTTTCGTAGCTTCCTTTCCGATGGATTGCCCATCTGGTGTAGTAAAGTAGTGATAATATATTGTATTCACCCTGAACATAGACGCCCGATATTAGAATGCAACTCAAGAAGAAAAAGAAGCCTGAAGAAATCACTTATGAAAAGGGATTCATCATTGGCAGACGCGTTCGATGCATTTTGCAGGAAAGCAGTGCAATTTAGTCAGGATTACTGAAAGAATAAGATTTTGAGCTTCGTGGCCCGCAATCAATGACGCAATACGACGACGTACAATCCGCCGCATATCTGAGTCTGTAGCTGTCCTCTGAAGCTATAGCACGCAACCGTCTTCAGAACTGACAGAGACGGTGCAACTCACGTATCATCATGTACCTCCTCCAATGGTATTCCTTCATCAATGTTCATCCTGTAAGGTATCCACTACATCAGCACATTTTCGCAAAATGAAAAACTAGTAGTACGTACATACTGACATTGCGAGACTTGGACTGCAGGCTGACCCTTCCGCTAAAGGTGATAGAGAATTTATTCCCGACTTCCAGTCCTAGCATTCACGGCGCACATCTTGAATTGCAGAGTGCATCGCAAAGTCGTCACTAGATGTCGTTTACAAGAATGGTCAGCTTATGGCGTTGCACGCCAAGAGGATAAATCATGATCTTCAAACGTATATGATTGTAAGTTCATCTCGGCAGAACGTAGGAAGCAGGTAGTTGTGTATGTCAAAAAAGTGCGCGCCTGTATATCACTCATGGCTGTATGAACACTTTTATTTCGGGAGCATTTGGAAGAAGCTGTGAAAGGCGCAAAGGAGAAAACATATTCAGTGTTCTAAAATGCTGGACTATGGAACGGTTGCTACAGTGCTAGCAAGGCGTTTCTCTACATCTACATTGTGGCGGTGAAAATACTGTAGACTTCCTAAAACTAGAGTACCGGCGGTCCAACGACAAAAGGCATGTTTGTGATGTCCAGACAAGGCAGATTCGGATAGGTCGGAAGCGAAAGCGGTACTTGATCATGATGAAAGCAAAAGTTGGAAATGGGTCCTCGCCAATTTTAGTTAGAACCGGACTTTCGGGCCGCTTTCCGCGGCACTCTCTTCCACCACCTCGCTGTACTCTCTGACACAAATGCTCTGGAGGGCAGCGTACCTCAAGTTACTGCATGGGTCTACATATATGATTCTCTGCCGTACTGGAATGAGCACAAAATGAAAATTTCAATACCACTGAGTCGCCTCATAGCGAACGCGGCGGAATTTACGGCAAACTGCGAAACCTAAACTTTTGAGGCTCGAATAGCCGCCCACACGTTCCTATCTTCCTACCAGACAGGTTTATCGACATGGATTTCAATTTCTCTGACTGCTCGAACGTGTCACTGCCGGCTATCAAGACAACCCCCACCCAATTCGCTTGCATGTCAATTTCTGAGGATCGTGAGGTCCATGCAAACAGCACGGAGTCTCTGGGTACATTTATCCCGCCGCCAATCGGAATTAATCTCAAAGAAGGACTGCACGAATATCGGAGGCGCGTGGGATCAGATCCTTTTCATGGTCATCCGATTCGCCTGGATCGCATCTTGAAAATGTGCCTTGACTCTGACTCCGTAAATGAGATCACAACATCTCAGGTCGTAACACACCGGAGCATTATGACCAAGTGAGCGAATGCTACCAATATTGGGACCATGTACTGATTTATGTCAGACTGTTATGGGGGAATGCTCAGCAGCTGAATGTCTTTATCTACGACGGGGTGATGTACATTGAAGAGTACGATCCTGAACCTGACCGGTAAAGGACTAAATGAATAGAGTAGCTCCAATCTGATTGCTTTCTAGCATCCACACGTTTGTCGGTGACGGGGAATGTATTGGGTCCGTTATTTTCGTCCCATATCGCCAGTGTCCTATTTTTAAAATATCTCCAGATCCAACTTCGAAGCGTTGTGCACTGGTGAGTCACCCAATGGTGTTCTTAATTTGCATGCGCGGTGGTATGCAGGTGTCACGTTCAATCTTGGAGATTTCAAGGTAGTCCTTGCTGGTGAGGTTGACTGCCAAAAAGATTGTAAGTTACGTATTACTTGTGTGTGATGATACCGTTTCTGAGTCCTAATTTTGCAGCAAATGTCACAGGGCAGGCAAAAGACTGCTTAGAGCTGAAAACAAGAAGCCAAAATTCGAAGTAAGCCTGGATATATTACAACTTCAGGCACAAAATGACAACGATGCATCGTAGACAGTCACATACGAAACTTCGATGGTACTTCCAATCATCTCTTATCGGTGTCCCAACCATTGTCCTTGGTTGGCATAAAGAGGGCGTGTTGACGGCGGTCAATGTGATCGATATCACTACGATGGTTAATGAAACAACTGTGCAACAAAGTTACGACAGCACTGCCATATTTCTTGCCTCCCTGCGGAAGCACTGCATGGTGCATGCTATGGAAAAGGAAGATAATCCAATATGGAGGGTTGTAACCAAAGGTCGACTGCACAGAGGAGCTACCATTCGTGCATTGAATTCCGAAGAGGTTCAATCGCTAAATAGAAATGATGTAAGAATCGGTATTCTTCCTAGTTGGTTTGTGACGACTTTACAAAAATGATCCTTCTGTAATATTCTCTAATGACCCGTCAAAAGTGTACAATATAGTTCCATGCAAACATATTGTTCTACCCCATCGCTGCTTAATGTGTAAGTGTTTCAGCCGATCTCGTCAGATATAATGAACAACACAGGCATACTTTCCTAAGGAAGAATATATGAGCGTGTACCATTTTTACACCACTCCATTAAGACGGCTAGAGATAAACATCTGCGAAAGGCCTCGAAGGAATCTCATGTACTCTTGTACAAGGCCTGGCTGTGAAATGTCGCATGAAGGAATGCTTATAATAACGACGTCCCACAATTACAGTCAGCTTAAGCATCCCATCATTCGTTCTCGCCCGCAAGCGGCTGACTTACAACATTTATCTGGCCTGATGACGCGATGGCCCATGGAAATGTGATGAAAAATGTTTACGGTAATCTAGATTCTCCCTTCTTCCTCCCGAGCGAGGAAATAAAGCCTCCGCTCCAAGCGATGAGGCTTCGACGATGACTTGGAGTTTCCAGTAAGCAAGAAATTTATAAAAAGATGTCCACTCCTTCGCCGTCAACCCACCATCCCCGTCGAAACTAAACTCTACTGTCTCAAGTCGTAGGATCTTACTAGTCCAAGACGCATGGTGTGGACCCTCGCGCCAAGTAAATAGAAAGGGAGCGCTATATACGTTGACAGCCTGAGTAGTAAAAACATCCCTTGGGCCTGTCAACGAGGCACAATTCCCTGGCAGTGTACACTGGATTAGTGAACCTTCATGTTTACATTCGTCTCTATCGGACCCATTAGAAACATGCAGAAATTTTTTCGAGTATCTTGCGTATAAGTTGGACATTCTACCTAGCTGCATTCAACAGCACAAAGTGAATGTTTGCTCTATATCCCGCCTTCCCTTCTAGTAATAATCACGTTCCAAGCCACCGCTCCCATCTGACAAGCTCCACTCACTTTCAGGGGGGTCCAGTCCATCCTTTTCGTATCTTACAACCAACCCGTCCTCCAACAGCTCTCTCCAAAGATCCCCTGTTTCCTTGTCGTCAAAGGTCTCTAATGGCGAATCTAAACGTACTTCCTGTAGGATACTGCAGGTGCGGTCCTCGCTCATCCTTCCCACAGTAGAAGGACGTCGACGAGACTCGGCCATTTTTACAAAGCCAGTGTTCAGGCTTTTGAACTGTGAAGAGCGTAGATCTAATGAAGTGAGCTTCGGCAGGAGAAGGGGGACATCGAGATCGGAGCGAACAATCAGTCGGGCGAGAAAGGCATTAGAGAGAGGATCGACACGGACTCGAAGGTCTGTAACATTGGGTGTAGATTGTAGGAAGCCTGCGAAAGCCACAGGGCTTCCCCTGGTGCTATGAAGATTGGCACACACTTCAAGCGTGGTAGCCATACAACGATTTGACATGTCTGACGGAGGAAATACGGCATGTTCGCCCTTGTCTATGTATTCAATTTTCAGAGAGACAAGGGAAGGAAGGCGAAGGCAGGCATAAATTTGAGCGAGAGCTCCTTCTACCGTGTCATAAAGGGTTCTTTGTTCCTCGCATAGTGACAAATGGCGAAGACTGGGGAGGGTGATGATCTCAAGCGGAGTCGAGTCTAATTCGTTTTCGTGACATACAAGATCCAGGCGAGCTAGCGAGGGCGACTGTGTTAACATCTGCAGCGCCTCAAAATGCTCTGCGTTGGTTGCGGCGAAACCATGGTATTCCATCAGGTTGTGAAAGGGTAAACTGAAGTGATCGATGGGTCCCGTGACATGAAGGTATTGCAGCGAAGGAAGAGTGGCAAAGGCATCGATGGAGATGCGTGGGTCCCCTGGTTTTTCGGCATTGGGGTTGAGCTGCAAGGCAAGGTGCGTGACGCGAGCAAAAGATTCGTTGTATGGGGTCAAGGAGTGGAAAAAGGTGTATGATACATTTAGCATTAGTGTCGTGCACTGCGAAATAAACTTTGGAATAATCAACGGGAGTAATGCATGATCATCGGCAGGATTCGATATCGAGAGGCTGATATCGTGCCCCTTAAGCCTCTCGAGCTGAAGCTCAAGGAGGTATCTTTCGTTCCCAAGCTCTGTGGAATCACCGAGAGTCAAGTTAACGCAAGACCACAGGCGCGCTGTGTTCACCGCGACTGCTCTCCATTGACGGCAAACATGGGACAAAGTCCATGGAGCATCATCCGTTACCAGCGAGTCATAGTCATAGGTATGCCATGAGTCCAACAGCTTGGCAGGATTTCGTACGCAAAGCTCAAAAATTACAGTCAATACATCGTCGGGAAGGCGACGAATTGGATGTAAGGCAACTTTGATGATGTCGACCTCGCCGGAAATGGCATCACGCGCATGTAAATGAGCCTCAAGCTCCGTTTGTAGCTGGGCAATTTTCTCGTCAATGTATGACAGGGATCCGAGACGCCGTGAAAGCTCAGCACGGAGGAAATTTTCTTGGGCATTGGATGGGGGCTCGTTGTTCTCGTATAAGCTTTTAAGTGATCCTGCTAGTATGAAACCGTTCGCGCCGAAAAGGTGATCAGACGAAGGCATGAATCTGTGAGTAAGCAAAAACGGTCAGTATATCTTTTGCTTCCTCGAGCATGATACTGAGATGTACTGACTTCCGACGGCCGCCGATTATAGCTCTAGGGCAAGGCAAACACAAACTGAATGACCTATCAAGGTTCCAGAAAACATTAGGACTGCACAGTATCTGGTTATGACCACAGTTACCTAGGTGACTTTCTAACTAAAATCGAAAAGAACGATAATGCGACTCCGAAAGGACGGAACTAAAGTGGGATTTGGCGTCGTGGACGGACGTTCAAGTTGGTATCCGGAATTCGGACCGAGATGTTTCTACTAAACATAGACAATCTCACCCGGAAATACTGCCTCATTTGAAATTCAAATCTTCGCAGCAACCTTATGCCGCTTTTGCCACCTTGGCACGTTCTTCTCGGTGCCTTGGAAGACAAAATATTTTGCTTTACTAGACGGCGTCATGAATGTATCTCTGCCAAGTTTCTATGTGTGAACCTCTCTTCTTTCTAGTATTCTGGACTGATTTATTTTTCTGGTTGCCTTGCGTAGGCGGCCCGTCGTCCACATGAGCGCCTTGTGCTCAATAATAATATCTTCATCCTGACCAGCGAAGGGAATCCCTCCAGCTTCCCCTCGCACTCTTACCGGCGTACATGTCTCTGGCATATTCTTGAACATGGTAGGCTTGGAGCCTGCCAAAACGATGCACAGTGATGACTGGTCTGCAGGAAGATATTTTTTTGAATCACGTACATTTGACCCTCAGCTCATCAGAATACTCTTCTCAATACTGTAACAGATCAGCGCTTAGCGAATCCTTTGTCGTTTGGTGGCGCAGTGGCCATAACTTCGGAATCTGCGAGTACGAGTTAATTTCCAGCCTGACTATCGTGTTTACGAAGCTATAGGTTCTCTCTGGTGCCGGTACGTGTTAGATGGTCTGCCTATCTGGCGGTATTGATCAAGGTTGCAAAAAGAGCTCAGGGTGCGCCTCCGATGAACTTTCATCGGTCTGGTTCATTAACATATATCATCTGGGGCTGATGCAGCCTGTTGCGCGTGGGGCCATTGCGACATGGTGGTATCAATTTAAGTACAGGTGAACACCACGAGCATCTATAAAGACGGCTTGCTAGACTATGGTGTCAACCAAGTATGTAGAACTCATCTTCCATCAAGTGTATCAGACACTGATAACTCCCACTACAGCATCTAAACTATACATCGTCTGCGGCTCTCGATAAAGAGGTAATCAACTTGGTCAGCTTGGTGTCTCACGGCGTGGTCATGGTCGCCGTCGACCATATGTATGCGTCCCCATCCAGGATTGTGGCGTATCCAGGGCGCTTGGAAAGCTCCTTGCCAGTTGGTCGGTTGTTGTGGCAACACGCCAACCATATGTGGGGATTACCCGTTTGTCGGAGAGTGCAATATTAGACACGTATGTTACCATCGCTTCGGCTAGACGTTCAGGTACATTATGCATTATTGCATGTTGTTCGTTCCTTTCTGATATCTATATTATTGAATCTTAGACTTCGACTATCATTGAGAGACTGACAGCCGGTACTCCATTCCGGTTCTCGGCATGCAGAAGCGTGTGCTTTGCATGATTGACAGCAATGCCGCTTGACCTCGCTGTACGTTTGTCATCTCTACGTCGTCTTGCCTTCTGATACGATCGTCGCGTGTGATACAGTTACTGGTGATAGGAAGTCGACCTCATGTCGGCCTTTCGAACCTTTCCCTGCTAGCTTAGTTTACGGTTCAACGTATATTCTGTGCCTGACCATCTTCCAACGCTTGTCCCCCTTTTGCTGGCCTTATTTCTTGGGGATGAGCATTTTCTATGGCAGCTATTCGCCTCGGTTAGCTGCATTTACAAAACGTGTGTTTCGCAGGTTTCGGCTACCTGCTCGGAAGACTTCATAATAACTTTCTTGCACTGTCCTCGCAGTGACGATGTGTACTCCGTTAGTTTTATATCTTTTTGTACACACTGTTACATTCCTGATGTGACTTCAGAACGCGCAATGGTGGAGCTCAGGGGGGTCCATGTATCAATCGGTAATCGATTGTTGACACTCGTGAGAGCCCCATTCCTCAAATCAACTGGTTTTGATTTTGATGGCACTTTGGTATAGACATGTGATGCATCGAGCCCTGGATAGGAAATGCGAACTATATTCTGTCAAAAAAAGAATATCACTGCGGCCACATACCGACACGGAGGTCCCTTGCTACTGGTGAGATCTCAGTCATTCCACGTCGTTGGGGAAACCTTACGATCAATATTCTTGGATGGCGCTGCTACCGTAATCAGATATCCCACTATTTTCCCAAGACGCGAGTCTGAAAGTCGCGCCAGAAAATGAACCTGAATTTGATACATCCAACTAGTAGCCAGATTGTCGGCCCGATATTCCTACCGGCTAAGTTTTTTTCTTTCTTCCCTTTGCCGACGACATTGTAGGCACTCCGCACGCATATGATTCCTTCGTTTGGCACCGATTATAAATCCCAACGCCCAATATATTGCGTTAAACGCACGTAATGCATTCAGCACGTCTATCTCCCTCAAGGTTAGCGAAGGTTGTAACCTGCTTAGGGATGCCCCTAGGTTTTCTATGTTTTCAGTACACTTTATCTGTGACTTCACTAGCTTCACTAAGAGCGCTCACTTCAGCTTCTCAGTTTAGTAAATCACAAGTTAAATCCACAATGACCTGCGCAAAGCGTGTGACACCTTTCTTCACTATAATGGGCAGCCAGGCCTCCGGGGGAAACTTTATACGCCCTTCAAAATAATTTCCCGCTCACATATAATTTCCCCTTTTGAGCTTTGAGTCACTGAGAAACACGTTGGACAATATTAAGCCGGCTGGTGGCTATCCAAGCTTTTAAACAAGCAAAAACGTAACCTACAGCAACGGCGGAGCTCCCCCCGACAGTCTTAACATCTCTGCCTTTCCATTGTAGCATGGTATAGCTTATCGTTGCAGATGATCTCCTACCTTCCTTCAGCGCCTGCCTGTGCTGAAAATGCCGCATATCTGAGAAAGTCTCAGCGCCCTTTTCTCGAATCCACCCCTAGCCATCCATCTGGTCCCCATTGCGAGCAGTCCTTCGGGTTCTTCGCATACACGCTGGAAGCTCAACTTAATCCTTCATAAACCCAATCTTTCAAAGCTATTTCATTTCAACGCGGTGCTGGCCGTCTGTGTGCGGTAGACACGTCCTGGACCCAGGGGCGCTGGAAGTGCCCTTCTAGTCTGCTCGTGCGACTTACTTTGTCGGCCTATCCTTATTTTGTCGAACTTGACTGGGATCTCCCAGTCATACCGAATTAGCTGTTAGCCTCCAACGGTTTTGCTTTGGCCGGAGCTAAGCTCGGGGTGGCGATCGGGGAAGAAGCAACTGCTGCGTCCCCGTCAATGATTGGTGGAGAAACCTCTCACTCCAGCCCAGACCTCCCCAAAACTGAAAATCCTCATGGCGTACCGATAGTGCTAAGACTCTACTCGTCTCACACATGCCTGGAATCGAACAGGGTTCTCACCCACCGTGATCATGGACCTGTCGTCAGCCGTGAAAGGTACGCGCCACTTAACATACAGCCGTAAAAAAAGCTGGCTGTTTGGTCGCCCCTCAGATACGCACCTTCACTAAGAAGAGGTTCTGAGTTGAAGGTAGAACACTGTCTCACGATCGTGCCCCAATTCGAGATGCCACGCTACTAAGTGCACATTCAATACACCCTTCATTCTTATATGTTCTAACTGCGATCAATTTGCACTGACTGATACCCATTCCTCCTTGCTCTATCGTATTTTTTCCCTCAAATTTCAGACATCACAATCTTGCCGGGTTATTGGGGCCTTCTGAAGGTCGGGAGCTTCCCTAACGGAAATTTTAGAGGTAAGACGGATGCGCCTCAGCTACGATTCGTTGCTCTCTCTCATTGCAAGCGGCGTCGCCGAGGAACTTATGATTACCTCTACATGATCTACATGGAGCATTATGGTGACGAAATTTTCGCACATCGAGTTACCCTCTCGTACGCCGCTAACCCGTTCCAGGATAACTGAGATGAGGAGATCTCCGTCTCTTCTCACCCCACCGGCAGCCGTCTTCAATCCTCTCGGTGTTTTGCATCCAGGAACAAACGATGTGAACTAAGTCCCCTGACGTCTGGCTTCGGGGGAAGGCCGAGACTTCAACTTATATACAATGGACTTGCCTTCACTTATGTAGGTGTGTCTCACGAATGACGTGCTCATGATGTCGCAGGCTGTTGAAATCTTATTCATGTTCTATTGATAAAAAATCTACTCATCCCTTAGCTTGTATTAGGCCTCAACCCCGAGGATATCCACCTCAGCACCGAGTAACCCGGTCTAGGCCGTCAAACCGCTTGCTTCTTTGCCGTCCTACTAATAATACGCTGAAGGCAAGACCTCGCCATTCTAGCAGGCTTCGAGATATATCCTTCAACGCCGACATGGTATTACGGTAATTTCGTAGGTGCCGGAGGAGATAACTGGAAACAGAAATAGCGACTTGGGAGTCGCTAGCACCCAAATTTCTCCGAAGGTATCCTTTATGCTCTTTGAATTGTCGATTACCAACGGAGAATGCGCGCCGTTCTAACCCCCGGTGTACAGGATACCCATGCGGGTGCAGCGTGCAAGGAACAATGAAAATTTCTCTCTTTGGCTTATCTCGGCGCCCTATCTCAGTGATCCTCCATTGTCATTAGATAGTCCTGGGATTTGATCATGTCTCTGGCCCAGACGCAATTTATAGAGATTTATTTCAGTGACATGAGGATCTACCCTGATCCTAGACAGTCGAAATTGCCTAGGATGCCGATGTGTATACATCCGAGGATTCTACTGCCAGTACGATTAAGGGACAAGATCACTTTCATAAGTCGCGAGGAGGCACCCCGATGGTCGGAAGAATACTGACTTTCAGCATCCTCTCCCTTCATATACATACTTTTCCACAATATGCTCGTACCGCCACCCCATACTAGCATGGGCGGATATGTGTCGTTATTCGAACTTCAATTTTTTGTTGACAGGAGCGCAAAGACGCCGGCCGGTGGCTGAGCATTGGAAAAAGTCTTCAGAGTCTTCGTGGAAGACTTTGCGGGTGTAAAGAGATTGGATGCCGTTAACCAACAACCGAACATCGTCGAATCAAGGAACAGGACTGCTGGTTGCTTGTAAACGATCGATCGAGTTCATTCTCTAATACTTGCACCGAAAAGAAAGGCACGCCGAGTGATATCCTGACTGGATAGCATGAAACTCAAAATGAGACGAATGTCTTCGAGTTGAAATATAAACTCTGGGTTGCTGATCTGTACCAATTTTGACTGCATGACGAGAAGATATCTTGGCCCCGCGAGACAGTAAGTATTCGGATTTATTCTCGTAAAGTTGATCGAAATTCAAGGGAACTGCCTTGAGACAACACAAGGGCTTAAAGTTAGTTTCCTCGACCCTCTGATCATCATAGCCCTAGAAAGTCTGGCAGAATAGGGTGGCTGCGATGGAGAGTGTTGAATAGAATACAGATATTGCGTAGATTTGATCGCAGCAGGGACAACATGACGGGCGGAGGGGATAAGTGGGTATTGCCCAGGCCATCTGATCCATCCTCTCGTAACTAAAACATCCGCAAAGGACCATTTGCCCCCCGTCGAAATGACCAATTCTCCGAACTGAAGTCAAAGTCAATTGAAAAGATTGTTAGTTAGAACATTCGGCTCCGACCTGATGACGATGGGCGATCAGCGTGCGGCGATCAAGGGACAATTCAGAAAAGTGTTCCTTGCCCCTCGCCCCGGGCGAAGTGTCGGACGAGGCTGTCTTCTTATCGACCGAAGGACGTCGTATGTACCAGATGAGTATGCATCTCAGAGATAAGTTGAGCTGGAAGTCAATGAGTCATGAGAACGGTCGAGATGTGCGTCAGGTGAGACGGTCCGAGGGAGACAGGTACGTCGGACAACAGTGGTAGCCGAAATCCGCTTTACAGTCATGCATTTTATGGTGTGAAAGTTCCGGTTGCCAGATACTAGTTTCTATCAGAGTGTTTGCATCAAAGCATGAGCGTAGCATCGCCCGTGGGAGGAAGAATGGAGGGGGAGGAAAAAAAAAAAGAAAAAATCAACGCCTACGCCACACTAAAATCCGGCGTTGAATATATTGAAGGCAAAAGTCAAAACACAAAAACATACGAACGGAGAGCTTGGCTGCCGTCACTATGTTCCTTGATAGGCGCCGCTCGCGTTTCACTCACGTGGAGCCCATTAAGTGTCGGGCCGGCGGGAACTGGGGATATTAGCGGAGGCCTAGAATAGTAGACCCTTCCTTTTCAGGATAAGGTTTGACGCGAAATTACGGCAGGCTCTCGTGTTTTCTCCAATCCAGTACGCCCTGCCGACATATTTCCGGTTTCTCTTTCAAAGAGAAGGACGTGTTTCTTGGCAGTGACAGCTACGGAAGGCCACCAATCCTCTTTCTGGGGTCCATTTCATTTTTTTTTACTCCCTGGCTTAGAAATCAAAGCATAAAAAAGATTGGGAATCCGATATGTTCTCTTCTCTTTGGCAAGCCATCTAATGGCACAATCATATGTATTGATCTTCTGATCTTCCAGTGAGAAGTTCATTTTTTTTCGTTCCTTATCCACCGTGGGCACTGACGCTACCCTTGTGGTGTGTAATCGCGTGGCTTTGAGCCTCATTACAGGCTTTTACTTTCACCCTGTGCGTAATCCATTTCAACCTTTCCAATCTCCATCCCATCGTCGATGGTCGCGAGCTCGACAGGCGACCTCTACTCTCCCTTTCAACCAGGCATGGCCAACGAAGACGGTCCCCAGTCGAGTTCTGATGGGTCAGGTCTTCATTCTCCAGTTTTCGGAGCTCACTATCCCCCTGCGAACGGTGACAATTGTAAGTTGTTGCCATCGTACTCTTTCCTTCCCTCGTAAATCCTGTTCTCATCTGCTTCCGTAATAAAGTCCGGTATCAGCAGGATCAACTTCATATTCAGCAAGGAGTTCACGCCGCCCAATTTGAATACTTGCCGACGCTAGTGCAACAACCTCCGTTAATTGACACTGCACTAGAAATGCCGAGCCCCGCATCTGAAGACCTTGCATTTCATGGCGGGTTCTCCGCCTCGCCGCGCACACACCTTCGAGGCGATTACCACGTTCCGCCTGCACGACTTCCGCCCCCCCTCAGTGGCCCTGTTGCCGACTACAGATATCAAGGCTCTTCTGAACGACGGTTGCCTAGTGGGACCCATGACTCAACATATCACCGTGTTAGCGGAGGCATTCCATCCGTCTCCATCGATGACGATCATCGACACCCTCCGATTTCGCCAACAGAACGTGCAGAAGTTTCTCCAACAACCAACCCTACTAATCCTATCCGGGAGCCTCGGAGGGAGATCTCTACCGTTGTCATAGCTTGTCGCCAGTGGTGAGTCATCGTCCTTCCCTTGCATCTCCCAACTTTCATTTAGCCATTTTGCGCAATGTTGACCCTCTCTATCTGTTTTTCCCTTTAGCCGGGGCCGCAAAATACGATGCGACTCTACAAGACCCGTTTGCAACAACTGTGTCCGGCGGTCAAATGTCTGCGAGTATGATGCAGTTCCGAAACGTAGAGGACCTGATAAGCGTCCAGGGACTCGTCAAAGATCTTGTAAAAAGAGGCCATCAGACGGCTCAGTTCCTCCTCCTCCGAAAAGAAAACGTACTACAGCCCCGAATCGACCAGACGTCACTTCACCGATTGACGAAGTTATGGGTGGTGGTCCTCTGAAACAATCACCAACAACGAGGCCTGCTGAACGTCAGCAGGGCCAGCCACTGACTACCTCGACGCAGACACCTTCCCCGATAGATATTCGCGGCCCAGGAGATCAGTCAATTTTGGTTAAGGTGGATACTAATATTATTATTTACGCTTGATGAACAACTAACTTGATACGTTCAGTCCGAGCAGTCACCTAATTCTCGTCGATACTATCCGCACGATCCTGCCTCGTATCCCAAACCGCCATTTCCAAGACCACTCGATTTGAACATTCTGCACTCACCCACTCGAGAGCACCAGAAATTTCCTTCGCCAACTTCGCCTGCCATTGAGTCGGACACGCGGATGTGGTGGGACAACTTTCTGAAGACTTACCCGTAAGCCTCGGCCCTCTAGCATTAGCCGCCTTAGTCACAGCCTGCATTCCAGACTACGAGATGTCGCTGACGACCTGACATATCTGTAAGCACAGCCACGTTCCTGATGATTTCATGTCTGACACGGAGTATAGGTTCACCGATGCAGGATACTGGCTGTCCTTCCTCAACATAAAGTTCTTCGTGGACACCTTACTCAATGCGCAAGAGCGTATACGGATTCAACCTGCCTTTGTACTAGCTGCCTTAGCTATGTCTACTTTAATGAAGTCTTCTGAGACGGAGTACGCAGTCCAAGGCCGAACTCGTGCCCTCTACCTCCGAAGTATGGCGCAGAACGCTCTGGAGGCCGCATGGGAATCGGAATGGATTGATGCTGCGTTGGCTGAAGCTGCGCTTGTACGTCTTTTTCATTCCCCATGCCTACGTGCCACTCAACTTACTCGTTTTAGATACTAGCACTCTTCGAGACCTCCGTTCACCCCGAATACAGCCCGACACGCGTCGAAAACGCACTTATATTTTTGGATACCATCGTTCGCCGTCTTGCATTGACGTCCATCGATACGAATGACCCGGATATATCTTTTTTCCCACAACGCGGTGTCCCTGTCGTCCTCGTACCCGGACTCGACGCCTTCTCACACTCTCCGCACGAGCGTAAATGCTCATGCATACCTACCGACGCCTCCCACCCACCGGATCCTTTCAATACCTGGTCGTACCCCCTACCATGGGATTCTTCGTGGTCAACTAATGAAATCCGCGACGAGGAATGCCGCAGGGTCTGCTGGAGTGCTCTCGGTCTCATCGCCAACTACACTCTACAATGTGCTGCCTTCGATCGTGATCCCCCTAAGCTTTTTTTGAGCAGCCCTTCCAACGTATGTATTCTCCCGCGACCCTATAAGGAGACTTCCCTGACATACTTCTCTATCCAGTATGCACTATTATTCCCGGGCGAAGCTGTCGATCGTACATCTCCCCCTTATCGATCAGCGGATTCACAATCGCAGAAAGAGAGCGTTTGGGCGCTCTATTGCCGGAGTATGCTTCTGTGGTGCTTCTGCGATCAACTACGTCGTGAACCATTTGTGGAGGAAGACAAAGCTGAGTATGCGCATGAAGCTTGGAACGAGACTCAGTCTATCCAGGATTCATTGGATTTGCATGTCTGCAATCTCGATACCGCTGTCATGTACATGTGTCGGGAGTATATCTACAAGTGGATACTGCCCTTTTCTTTACAAAGATATGATCAACTGATGCATCTCCTTCAGTTCTCGAATGGCAATCACACAGGCGTTGCGTAGGTTGGTCCCTTCATCCCCGAATGTGTGCGTGTTCTATTCATTTTATGAAACTCATGTTTCTTCTGCTTTAGCTTACACGGATTAAGCAGTGGAGGCCCCGTTTTCACTCGAAAGCAAGCTGAAGAGTGGAGTAAGCTTCTTCCCCGTCCGTTGAGTCTACCTTTCTTATCTTTATGTTAGTTTATTATCAAGAGCAAATTGTCAAGCGCGTGACGATGTCTATCCAACGTATGACTGGTGCTCAAGGGCATCAGCTGACGCGTCGTCCGTTTCAAGTAACCTGGTTTTCAAATCAACTTGCACTGTAAATCTTGCGTTCAATACATCATATGTACGGCTCTGATTCAAATGATTCTATAGATGTCTTCGCCTTTGGACTAACGATAGGTCCCTATATGGTGCTCTTGAATTAGCCAAAGCTATTGTCATTCCTCTCGACATTGTCAATTCTATATGGCCTTGCCCACGTAGGTGGCGTAACCTTGTCACCCTTAGGCACCATATTTACCCTTCTCCCGATCTCTAGAACATCAGCATCAGTGCGATGACCTGAGGAAGCACTTGATTGAAGCCTGCACGTCTGTGGGCATGGGCCTTCCTTCCCTCACAAATCGGTCTCTTCCGCCTCTAATGAAGACTCATTGATAGATTTCTCCGATAATGACCTCCCTGTTATTCCTGGTTTTGCAATCTCTGCTATCAGTTATGCATTTCTCTACTCAGCTCTACTACGTACATGTATTGTCTTCGTTGCTCATCAGATTGTAGTTTCTAGTTTATATTAGTTTCCCCTTCAAGTCCAGAGTATCTCCATGTAGCACCTCACGTTAAATATGCCGCTTCCTTATAATTCGCCCACGTTTCCTTTAATTACCAGAACGACTGTGTGTCCTTTTGGTACTTAACATGGCGATATCATTTAAGCCGTATTCATTGATGGTTGCGTGTTGGGATACTTATATATCGGCCTTTGTAAGAATGACAGGCACCGATATAGTTGTGGACGGACCCTTTCTATTTGTAGTCAAGAGAGCAAGTAATAGCGGTTGAAATAGAAGCCGTTGTCAGATCAGGGTCCTAAAGAGCGGACCCGGTCTTGCCTACGGATAAGAATATTATGTAGCCTTATGCATCATAAGTAGCCGCCCGAATAGTATATATGGCTCGACTGCGATATCTCCGATTCTCAGAATCATCGATATTTTGGGCGTGAGGTTCTATATATCGTCTATTGATACAGGTTGAAAGGCTTCAAAGTTCTGACTTTTTTAAACGTAGTTATTCGATTGCTTAAATGACATCAACATCGTCCTGAGAGTAGCCTGACTGGTACTAGTACTAGATAATCATTCTTCATATCTCTGAGAAGACTCGGCTAGACAAAGATAGTTGCTTACCCATATTGAGACGATGTCCATATTGATTAGAATGTTACTAGGATCCTAACGGCATCCGTGGGTACAGGCCAACCCTAGGTCGACATAAAAAGTCCAACCACAACTTTAATAGAAATGCTATTACAATGGTGTAATTTTCATGGGCCGTGTGGCGTAATGGCAACGCGTCTGACTACGAAGGTGCTATCAGGAGATTGCAGGTTCGACCCCTGTCTCGGTCAATTAGTTTTGTCTCCAATTATACGATTACATAATTGAAGGCTGGCTTGGATTACCGAGCTGAGCTCATCCCTTTTCTGCGCTGTCGTCAATTCCTAGTTCTTCACTGGGAACCTTCTAGCTACCTAGTCACATTGTTCCTCATTCATTGGCAGTTAACAAGAATCGTGAGGCCTATGTATCCCGTAAAACTGATACGCTCTCCAATACTCCATACGTATCACGATACCACGACGGATGGAGATGCCGGAGGGGTAGTCCTTGGCCCTTGAAGCAAGGCTCCACTATCATTTTCGACCTTTGTTTCATGTCTTGGGCACCCAGCCAGCTCCGCACGAGCAAAATCTGTGCAAACTGTTTATCTATTTCCGACCGCACTGTGACTGATAGAGACTTCTTTTTTTGATCATCTATGATGCCTACTGCGATAACCTTTTTTCTCCTCCGTCCCAACTTTCAAGTAGCAACGCCGGAAGATGTCTTCTCTTCACGAGGAATTGCAGCACTCGGGGATCTTGGCAGAAAAGCAGCTCTCTTCAGTCATAGTCTCTTCAGAAGGAGCCCGGGTCGACAGAGCTATTATCGAGCGTTCGGGAGTCTTCGGCCCGCTGTTATCGAAGCTTTTTGAGAGTGGTGTCGAAGGGAGGGGAGTAGAACGAGTCCTCGAAGATGAACGCGATGGAACGCATACTTGGAACATGTACGCCTCTTCTCTACTAGCATACCGGTTGATGCTGATCTGCACAATGATTAGCGTTTTCTTTTGGACGTAAGCGAAATCTTTCACTCAAGGTACTCGGAGATCTTGATGGTTGATGCATCATGTTTTCAGTTCTGTGAATCTTGTCCTTTCAAGCCTCTCTGTAGGTATTCTTGCGCAAGATATATATTCCCTGACACTTCTGTGAGGTCTTCCGTGGATCAGAGGTTCCTGATGTAATTCCCCCTGTATTGCAGGCATGCGATTGCGGCGATCGTGGTTTTTGGCTTCATGTCAGCGGTGCTCACCTCTCTTGTAGCGACTCTGGGGCCAAAAACCGGGCTTCGCACGATGATAATTGTGCGCTTCAGTTCTGGATACCTGGGCGGGATCATGTATTCCATACTCAACGTTCTATCTCAGTGAGGACATCACTACATCTCGAGCTCTTCGCGCTCATGTTCTCTGTGCGTAGACTCGGATTTGCAGTTACGTGTATCATTCTTGGCGGTCAAACACTCGCGTCCGTCAACAGGGGCGCTCTTCCTCTTGTCGTCGGTGTTATCGTTGTTTCTATTTGTAGTCTTATCCCGTGTTTCATTGGACATGACGTGGTACACACTTACGAAAGATATGCGTGGGTGCCCCTCCTCGTGGTAATGTTTTTTCTCTGGGGATTAGGTGGCCATGCAGGTTTCGATATTCATGAACAGAAATCCGCTGAGGAATCTGGACGGACCCTGACTGCAAATGTGCTGAGCTTTGGCGGAATGGTTTTCGGTTCTACTGCAGGTGTCAGTATTATCTTCGAAGAATGATACTTTTTGGGCTTAACTGCTTCTAGTGGGCGACCCTTTCGGCTGATTATAATTGCCGGCTTCCAGTGAACACATCTGCGACGAAAGTTTTTCTTCTCACTTTTTTCGGGATCTACATTCCGGCTTCTTTCGCCGAGATTCTTGGTGCGGCATTAATGACCATCACAAAACCCGGATATCCCGAGTCCTTTGAAAGCGGAAGTTTGGGCGGTCTCCTCGGCCAAGTCCTGATGCCTTGGAAGGGCTTCGGAAAATTTTTGATTGTGGTTCTAGCTTTGTCTGTCATGTAAGTCATCAGACTTCTCGCATCGAATTTCGGAGTAATGCATTTACATCAGCGCTAATAACATATTGAACACGTACTCTGTCGGATTGTCTATCCAGGCACTTGGCCGCCCGTTTGCGAAAATACCCCGCATATGTTGGACCGTTGTTGGGTGGATTATATACACCGTGGCGGGCGTTGCAGGCCGAGAGCATTTTGCCGAGATTCTATCCAATTTTCTAGCTATCCTCGGATACTGGACATCATTCTTTATTGTCGGCGTACTTGAAGAGCACTATATATTTAGGAGGAGAACTGGGCCGCTCGGTGGGTATAACTTAGACGATTGGGATACTCCCAGAAGGTCAGTCGGATACAATTTTATGTTTCGGTTGTTGAGACCTTGCCGACCTATCTGCCTTAACAGACTGCCGGTTGGAATTGCCGGTATACTCGCAGGATGTTTTGGCGCTCTGGGGGCCATCATCGGGATGTCTGAAGTGAGAACCACGTATTATTAGATTTCTCCATGAAATGAATTTCATCTTTAGGTTTGGTATACCGGTCCAATAGGTAAAATGGCGGGCAACGCGGACGTGGGATGCGAGGTAATTTCCATGCTTACTGTCTATTTGGAATGTCACTTGTTCTAACAATATTTGTCCATAGCTCGCCATTGCGTTCTCTGCTATAACCTATCCGCCACTAAGATGGCTCAAAATACGGATGCTTGGAAGATGATAATATCGACTTCGACACATGAAGGCAGAAGAATAGAGATAATTTATGGAAAAGACTCCCTATATGACTGATGTCCGCCTTCGTTACCCCATTTCATAATTGGCGTCGGACTAACAATGACAGAATATATAAGACGCATTTGTCCACGCACAGAACGGATAGGAACTAAGCATGCTCCGACCAGAAAGGATGACGGGCTCATCCAGTAACCATACGACTTGACCTCAGTACCGAAGAAGTAGGATTTTCTTTGGCGCATTGTCGGTTAAGTAGGACAAATTTATGTAGGTATCAGGTGCTCAATATAGGGTTAAACGAAAGAAGCGCATCAACATGAAGGAGCAAATGGGCGAAAAGAGGCAACGTACAACAGAGAATGCAATGTCTTACGCGTACACTGATATGCAGCGGTTTCCATTTAGACATGCTCATGAGTAGTGTCGGAAAGATCGGAAACTCATATAAGTCGATGTCAGTACCGATCATAAGAGAAAGATCACAATTTTGTACTCTCTGAAGACGCCGAGCTTGACTTACATAGATACCATGCGATTCGCTTGACAAGAGGGGAATTCAAGGGATATCGAAGACACGGGTTGCGTAGGTTAATTCGAAATCGCCCCACTCTTTGCCGCAGCGGATGAAGATTTCGCGTGAGATATCGTTGGATAAAGTAGGAATGAGGTGTAAGAGTGTCTCGATCTCCTTTAAATACTCGGCGGCAACGTCATGTTCGCGAACAAGACCACTGTCGATCTTGCATTTTCAGTCATGTAAACACTGTAGGCACCTTCACGGATTCAACAAGGGATTTCACAGGGCGCCTGGTGCCTGGTGCGAAAGCCCACGAAAGTGAATGGACTATTGCATTAATAAGGTTACTATTGGCGGTGACATTAGCTCTCAGTATTCTGCGTACTTATTTACACATAATTATTATATTAAGTCCTGCGGCGACACATGAGGGCTTGACAACTGAGCCGGAGAAAAAAATCGTGACTTCACCGTCGCGAGTCGCGACAAGGGCGCACCTAGTTGATACCAAACAATGACAAGCAACCGGGTGTTTTCCCGCTTATTTCCCGACTTCCATCATGTCCGTTGAGCTCTTCTTACATCGTGTAACGCATGCTCAGAGGTGCCCACTGAATGTTGCTCATTCCAGTCATTTTCAAGGGCTGAATGGACTATTCGCTCTATCGGCCCATAGAGGGAACAATTCTGTCATCGGGCCGATTCGAGCATCGCTGAGGCTTAACAGCAGCAATTTTACGGAGATGACGCTAAGAAACTAGCTTCGGTTCCCTGGTGAATGGCTGTTCAAGGGGTGCCAAGCATACCCAGCCCTGGCTAAGCCTGAGTAGCTTAGCTGACCAGTCGTAAAGCTCGGCCTATTTCTTCCCAGAGGTCTGGTTCTGTCCAGTTGGGGGATGCTAGAACCGGAAGGCAAGAACATTCGTCGTATTGTGTGATTCAGTCGCATACATCGACCGCTTCCATCTGCTGGAGAGGTGATGACCAATTTCTGCCGCTCGGGTACAAGGACCATGCGATGGAGCCGCATTATATGGTCGGCTCTTTAAATAAAAGAAGCAAACTTTACCCAGTTCTTCCGACAGATGATATTACGCACTCGCGTCACTGAAAAGTGGCATCTGTGGCATCAAATTCGACGTTTCCTCTAATGTTTCCTATGTACTTCAACTCCCTGCCATACGTTCATTTGCTCCGTGTTTTGACATACCTCAGTTCGATGTTTGCTTGATAGCTGCTGTTGGAGGTACAGCACATTTACACCCCCACCTGTCTTTTCTGAATGCATCTGTCCATCTAGCCCATCATCCGCGGAGTGTTTAGGACGGGCTCTTATGTTATTGTAACCACGGGGCCTATCCTCCGGCTTTGCGTAATGAATGTCATCAGGAGCACGGAGAATTTTCCATCCAAAGGAGATTAGTGGGTACACTCTCTTAATCTCTATTTATGTTCAATCCGCAACCTGAAGGTACAACCGGAAGTTCGACCTCCGGATTCTAGACTCCTCAATTCTGTTCCTGAACAACGGCGTAGTTGGCTCCATTTGGCTCCGTACGGTACCCTGTATGCTTCTTATTTTTACCATGACACGCTGTGTTCACGTTATACTGATGTAAGCCTGTGTGACAGCATGCGCGTGTACAAGAGGAGACCTTAGCGCGACCCAAGCAGCTATGGATCAGAAATGTGTTTTTTTGGTGTCTGTACGTAGCTTTCCGCTTTTGTCAGGTTCTTTAGCTTATACTACTACTCTTAATCTTAGTGTTAGAAGTGCATTGAATGTCTTGCCAATGTAGGCCGGTCCGGCCCCCGTCTGCAGCGTGTTGAAGCTGATTCGACTTTGACAATGACATATCATTCAAACGTCCTTTTGTCCAGATTGCGGATGTAAGATCTTGGCCATGTCGCATTGTTATGATTGCTTACGCTACCAATCGCCGGCACAGTGCTTCCCAGGCAATATTTATGGAGCGCCTGCCATCCTTGCGCCAGCTCGTCTTTGGTTCTCTTCCTAGTCACGGCAACAAGCTGGGATTTTCATAGCTTGGTCAAGACAAGGAACTGGATCGGATGCAAGGTGCAAACATCACGTTTCACAATGATTGACGGCTAATCTCATGCTCTTTTCAGACACAAACTGTTTTCTGCTTGTCAAGGACATCTATAAGCCGAAGATGTCGATACTTTACCATACTTCTACGACGAAACTGCGAGCTTGGCTATTTGGTCCCTTCTGTTGTTGTCATACTTCAGCTGTTCTCCTAGTTCACAAAATGCTCTTGTGGTGTGTCGCCCAAGCGAGATAAATATCTTTTGCTTGGCCCATACGTCCCCTATCATGTCGATAGTCTTTATATATTTCCTCCTTCCTGCTTGACCTGCGAGTGAAGATGCGCTTCCCCCTCTCCCTCCTAGTGTTTCCCTCCCTCGTCACTTTCGCTTTCGCTTTTGCCATCTCGACGCCTGACCCAACTCCTGCCTAATCTTTCCACTAAGTAAGTACTCGCGACCTACGCATCCGTACCAAATACCCAGAGTCTTCAAACGCTCTGTCACCACAGGTTCACCTTGTACGGTATCTAGGGAACGCTCGCCCCCCGTTAGTGCGGTCGATGTCCCAGCAGAGCAGGTCCTCCATCCGACGGAGATGGCTACCTTCTTGATTGGCGGAGGAAATTTTGTGTCGTACGTCGTTTCTAGGATTCATTCGATTCAGGGCGAACGGAACCTCCTATTTAGATGAACATTTCACGCGCAAGCACGCTGCTAAGTTCAAGGCAGGAACACCCAAGACTCGGCACGGCTCCCTTCGAGACAAGGTGGCGGCGGCAATGTTGGACATCTCGCTCCCGGCGTACAAGATGTGGAGAAATCAGTAAAAGGTCCCCGAGGCTATACTCTATCTTTCTCCTAGGTACGTGTGATTTAGTGATAGCTAGGGTGAAGCTGACGTTGGGCGCTATAGCACGGCACTCCGCGCCAAGGGTCTGGACGCATTGGAGCTGGCGGTGTTGGCAATTCCTACGTTCGGGGGATATTACATTGAGGGCTATCGGGTTACGAGGCGATGGATGGAGGCGGCGGTGGAATTTGGCTCCTGAGACGAGTGCTAGCGCGGGAGAGGTCTAGACCATTGAAGCCACTTCACTCGTACCTATACCGTTGATACGCTTCGGATCGTTTATTGGTGTTCTGGGCTATCGTATATTCATGGCTGCTTACTTTCATATTCCGATTTTGATATCCACTATTTCCTGGTTTCGTTTGGTGTTTATTTGTTACGAATTTTTTTAATGACAGTCAAGGTATTTAGTTCCAGATTCTGACCTTGCTTAGTCTGTCACCACAGTCGATATAATCTCTGTCGTTTTCACTGACTTGAAGCTTCATCTCAGTTGACAATGGCGCAAACGGCGTCTTGTACCTTATCCTCGCCGTTCTCAGTCTAATGACACATTAAAACTCGTGTATATTCTGGTGAGCGTATACGACAGCTTTCCTCCCTCTCGTCGAGACAGCTCAGGTATGTCTTGATATTACACGCCCTGAGTACCGTTTTTTTTTTTTTGGATTCCAAGCGTGCCAGCTCCACTCTATCCTCCGACATTCCGTCTGTGGGTAAAAATGCGAATGTCATACTAGGGTGTCTCTGTCAAAATGATTGCATCCATTAAGCGGATCTACTAGTCCGAGTCGTTGTAACAAACAAGCAGCCCTTGCTCCCTTGCTTGTTCCCATCGAGAAGCGACTTGGCGATTGTTCAGAACAAGGCGCCTGTCGAGGCGCAACTTCTCCAGCGACGTATGCATGCCCCCCCTGTGCCGTCTGCTCCGTGCAGCGAGACACAACCATGTCTACAATCAACTCATCCTGACCCGTAAATTCGGAGCCGCGCAAGTCAAGGGTTCTAAGATAAGGCATCACATCCTTCTTTCCCCGCCGGACTTTCGAAATGACCGTCTTATCGACACCGTAGGCGCAGATTGTAAGCGAAGTGATATTCGGTATCGTGGAGAGGAATGCTGCTAAGCGTTGGTGATTTTCGGCATGATATGAAAGATTGCATTTAATATCTAGGGTCCATAGTCCAGGGCAAGAAGCCGCGTCGATGCGGGGAAAATCTATCTGTTTAGTGTGGTTATTGACGAGGGTTAATACAGTGAGAGACACACATTTTGCTTTTGAGAAAAGGTTGGCGATGGCTGCTTTTGGAGGTCCGAGCGAACTTGAACCTCTCTCTGTTCATGATAAATGTGTACCCTTCACTAAGCTTGAGAAGCCTGACTCTGGGGAAGACGGTTTCTTCCCGCAATTGCCTGCAACCTTCTCTGCGGTTGGCAAAAAGAAGAGAAAGACTTGCAGCGCTTTAGAGCTTGCGAAGCAGCTCCAGGATTTGGTCAGAGTGAGGTCCCTAGCACTGGCCATATAGTTCCATGGTAATTCGAGGTACATCGCGACTCGAGAATATACCTGGTGTCGATTGTGCAATGGTGGTCGCAGTGCAGTGGGTCGTCGATGATGAGTTGTACAAGCTAATTGAGAAATTCTGCGGAGAGAGAATGAAGCGAAGGGCATTCTGACACGTGATCGTTTCTATTGACTTATGCTTGTTAGAAGCATAGGCATGATAGGATGTTTGGCGATTTCATCAAAACTGTCTATTCTGAGGATAGCTCTCTGCAGATGAATCCCTAACTTGAACGACGAGGATAGAGCTCTATCCGACGGGTAAGAGAAGTCAAGAGATATAGATGACTACAACCTCGGAGTTGACAAGGCTACGTGCCTCTGGCAATAAAGGAAATTGATATCACATGCGAGTACTTTGACGAGACGTTAGGAATGCAATCATCGTCACTGATCTGTAAGGATAAAAGGATTGATTAACTTGATGTTTGGGCACTATCGACAAAAGATTGATACCTGAGAAATTTTACGATTAATGTCCTGTGAGGTCAAATTGGAGCTGGAGAATGAACAGTACGAATCGATCAGCTTCATTTTTTATTTTTATTTTAGGTATTTCTGGAAATTTGGAAATGGATGGAAATGCGCAGATCTGCCATTGGTCGCAAGACGTAGATGTCACAAACCACATGGGCGATGACAGACTGTGACGTCTCGCGCATCGCCAAGTCGCAGTACTTTAGATGCGCGGATGGCGAATCCCAATTCCGTTTAGGTTATCCCATTTGACCTTGTATAGTGCGCATTTTTACAAAGCAGTGATATGAGTAATCATTATTGTTAAGCCGCTATGTTCTCCGGGGAATGGCATAAGGCCTAGTCCTCGAAGTACATGATTAACCCCAGGATTCGAAGTACATAATGATACCGTCCTCGTCTCTGATATCAATCAGCTCCAGCATGATTTCCTTGATGCGATCTTCGTGGCCAAGACTTCTCTCTTGCTGAGATCGCCGTGTCAGATTATCCCATGCGACCTCTGCTGACGGAACGTTATGGAAGTAGTGATACCCTTCCATAAAAACTGATCGCAACATCCACATGTCGACGAGAAGCTTAGTATTTTGGTGGTTGGACCAGATCCACAAAGTCAGCGGTCTTAAGTCAGATTCTGTAACAGCTTCCGCAGCTGCAAGGCTCGTATCATGCACGACTGTCGGAAGATGTTGGTCGAGTGGTGGGTATGCCTCCGTATCGTAGATGAGAGCGTCACAGTACGAGAAAGCAACGAAGAGTCGAGGCACTATAATTTGCTACATGAACGTGCGGACGGATTTGAAATAAAACACATAAAGATCCACGGTACGATGATACACGACCCGTTACCTTGGAAGATATTTCAAGAACGATGCGTTTAATCCGAAGGTTACTTCGGAATGACAAATTGGAAAATTCTTCTAGAGAAATTATCAGACTATCGTCAAGCTTGGGATTTTTAGGTTACCTCAGCAAAGCGATCTAATGCTCCACATAAAAGACCCTTGTTTGACCGCTCTGCATCTAGCGATTCCATGTACATAATGTGTTGGGATTTGAGAGTTGAGCCGAGATGATGGCAATCCGGCATCATGCCGAACTTGCTGATTAAGAGAGAAATATTAGGAAACTTGTAGAAGATTCTAGTAAATTAGTATTTAGTATATAAGTAGGTACAGTAGTGTACATCTGCATGCGTTTGCAGAGCTCAGCCAAGCGCAATACTATTGGCCTGACACCGCGCATGTACTAACTGGGAACGAACTGATCTATTCATCCCCCGTTTTTCACAACATAATGTTGTTCCAAACGCTCCATATGTATCTCACACTGAAGCACGTGCATCGGATGGAAGACGTCATCCTTCCAGCCCCTGATAATCCTAACACTAACAAATACTCCGTCATCCCAGTTGCGCTACCGCGGTCCGTTCTAACCTCTAACCACCACCACCACTTTGCTCGTCGAGATCTCTCTAACGGAGACGGGCCCATTATTATTATTCCGTGTGTCCCAAAGCTCATTGAAGCTCTTCAAAAAGCTAAATCAACCTTGCTACAGATTTCGTACTTCTTCTTTATGACCTCATGACATGGAATACATAGACTACATCGACATCCCGCCTTGGGCAACCCGAATCAAGTCTACACCCACCAAATCAAAGTCGCGTTATTGTCCCACCCCTTTGCCAATCCGAACGTCGCTGCTGCCGCACCCACAAACAGACAACCATCAGTCTCAACCAACCAGCATACTCTCACCTACAAATGCCGCCCTCAATTTTTTGCCCAACGTTCTTATGTCGTCGGTTCCTACGAACCTGCCTCTAGAGAAACCAAAGAGACGGAAAACGGGCCAACCACCTTTGTTGTCTGTCAGGGACCCGTTGTCTCTAGCCATAATGTCCGCAAACTTTCGGCGTTTCGTCTCCAAGGTTGGACCTGTGTTCTGGCTGCAAGACCGCGTGGAAGAGGTCGTGATGTGGAGGAGAGGATGGAAGGTGACTTCAACGTGGATAGCCGCGTACGCGTTTCTTTGTGCGTTCTCCTTTCTCATCCTGATGTATTTTGTTTCTGACTATTTTCTCTCAGGTTACTTTCCTCGTCTTCTCCTGCTTCTACCTCAAGTGGCCATCATAGCTGTTATCTTGGCTACATATAAATACACGCCTCCATCCTCTGATCCGTCTTCGACAGTCCAGGAGGAAGAGAGTGTAGCCTGGCAAGCGAACATACAAGCCATACAGAACCTTATGGGATTCTAGTCAGTTTTATATTCTGCCTTTCATCCTTTATTCATAATCTCTTTGCAGCTCTGATGTTTACGATGCCGTCCACCCTCTCGTACTCCATCTCACCTATCGAGCTCCCTTCACGCTTCCCCTCCTCACACTCGTGACCCTGAGCCTTATACCCGGGATACTACTCGTTTCCCTACCCTTCCTCCCCATTCGTGCCATCTGCCTCTCCCTGGGTATAGTGCCCCTTGCATTAACCAATCCACACGTCCAGTCATCTCTCCTCGTCCTCCGACATATTGACAGAAACCTCCGCTGGCTCCGATACAAGCTTGGATTAGATCCTAAACTTCCTCTCACAACTTTCGTCCAGCGATTGATCGATGACAACAACCTCGTTGACTCATGCTGGACCGCAGAGATGCGCGAGGTGGAACTCTTTGAGAACGAGCGGCATTTGAACACCCAGGGAGAGACGGAAAAGAGCTGGAGCAAGGAGAATTTGAAGAGCGATGAGCGAAGCGCGTGGACGAGAGCTCCTGATGGTTTAGGTGGATCTGTCAGGTCCGTTCATTTCTTTCACCCATGATAACTACTCATCGTGGCCATCCGTGTAGCAGCAATTTAACATTTAGCCTCGAACCTGGGTGGCACTTTGTGCAAACTGAGGACTGGAGGCTAGATGTAGATGCAACATGGTCTGCGCAGGGTGGGGATTCGAGTGGGCATCTTCTTTCCATAGCCAATGCCCTTTTACTGATTGGTTTTGTAGATGGCTGGGTGTACACCAACGATTCCTGGCTGGATTCTCGACCTCGCAATACCGGCGGTGCTGTAACTAGGAAAAGGAGATGGGTGCGGCGAATATGGTACAATACTCTGGTCGACAGCTAGCGTGCTCTTTTGCTTGCGGAAACGTGCGTTCAAAGAGATAACCGATGCTTCTTTGCCGGGAGATCATCCTTATGAACCATGTTCTTGTTCCGAGCAATTTTCTCAAGATGATGCCGAGGCAGGGCTCTGGATAGATTGTTAAGCAGGTTTCAACACGCGCTGCTTTGGCATTCAGTAAGGAACAACCGCGATACCTCTCCTTCCTCTCCTCGAAGTCAATGATACACGCCTGATAGTACCGTAATCCCTCGATATATATATATGCGCGCGAAAGGGTATTTATATGCTGGGCAGGTTGCGGATCGCTGGTCAACGCGACATTTATTGCATTTTATCATTATGTTATGTATATGATTCTACAATCCCTGTATCAATTCATCATCCGTAGTACCTTCCACCAATCCACCTCCATCAATAACCTTGCACCCAATATCGTCTCTTCCAGGCTCCTTGAAGAACCCATCCTCACTGACATACACATCCTTCGTTTTCCGCTCCAACACTAAATCCTCCGCAACCAACCTCAGCCATTCTATTACCGGCTTAGTTATCCACCGCGTCACTCCCTCCTTACCCGTCTCGAACCAACCGAGATGTCCACCCCCAGGAGTCACAGCCAGCACCACGCTCGGATTATCCACGTCCTCCGGGACCTTTTGCACGATCGGGTCGTCTGCAGCATTGAGAGCCAGTAGTGGTACGCGCACGTCAGGTAGCACATAATGGCTTGAAGCCCACGTGTAGTACTGCCTCGCTGACGGGAATGGGAATACCGGAGGCGCACCACCCGCTTTGCACGTAAATGTGTCATCGAATTGCTCTAGTGTGGGGGACTTGAGCGCAAAGGCGGCATGCATCGCCGCGGCGATGTAGTGTTCTGGTTGTCGAGATAAAGAAGCGGTATGTCGAGAGAGAAGACGAAGGAGATTGCTTGCCATGCCTTTGGAATAGACATATTTGCCCCAAAGAGTGCTCTCCATGGTGTCGTTATTCGTGCTGAGATCCCACGGCTGTAGTATTGCAAGTTAGAAGTGAAGATGGGTTGGCGACTGTTTAGCCCGGCCAAGTTGCAGGATATGTTCGGTACCGTTCTTTGGACCTCGGCGGGCTAAACAGCCGCCATACAGCTGGCCAGACTCACACAGGCCAATACGCATGCAGCCGACAGACGACTGTGCTCCTTCTCTTCTGCAAGGTATCGTACCATGACATTGGCACCCAAGGAAAATCCTAGACCTAATAATGGCGCATTGGGGTACTGCTGCGAGATGTACAGAAGAGCCTGGCGGAGATCATCTGTGTAACCAGCCGAGTAGAACTGATTGCTCGTCAACGGGATACCAGCACCTAAAAGATATGAATTAGAAGGAGCAGGTGAAAAGGTGAAAACACACACATCCACGAAAGTTGATCACAACTGCTCTGTATCCCAGTCCACCGTTCTCTATTGGTAGACATGCTGTCGCGAGGATATTTCGGACGTAGGATTCATGGGAACCGCCTGTAAGGCCATGCATGACGACGACAACGGGCGTATCATCCTTGAACGAGTCCTGATTCGGCGGTGTAGAATCGAGTCCTCTGTCGACACATCAATTTTCCACGATGACGAGGACGAGGACGGACAGTAGCCATACTCACAGTGTACCACCATCAATGAGCCGCAAATACGTCCTACCAGTCGCGTCAGGACATATTTCAGTAACCATGCTCAAGCCAACAGACCTATTATAAACAACGTGATCTGTCTTGCTGAAATCCCCAACAACGCAGTATATAAGCTGTAAATGGCCGCTCAACAAGCCCATCAGCTCCCGAGGAGAAGAAGCGCATCGAAGGACAAGAAAACACACTTTGGCAACCACCATGCAGGCACAAACTCTCCTAGAGCCAGCGTTGGACACCGCTCCTCGATAGCCTTCCGGAGATTACTCCGTGTCGTCTCCTTCGTCTTGGTGCGTATCGACACGGCCAGCGGCGATGAGGGATAGAATATCCTGGTTTTCCCGGTAGAGCTGAAGGCGGCACCCATGGTACGAGAAGAAGGACTAGAACGCAATTCAGGGCCAACGCATCATGGTGTCGGAGCGAAGAAATTTTGCTGGTGCCGCGGCGGATCGGAGATCGAGTAAGCATTTGGAAGCCGCCGGCTACCGAGCCGGAGTTGGACTGGCAAAATTGAACGCAGCATACAATGGTGTAAATAGTCGTACCTTGCAACACTTTATGGATCATCGATAGTATTTCATGAACAAAGGCACAAGAACGTGCAGTGATAAATGAGTTAGCATCACGTTTCAAAAATTTGACGAGCCGAAGAAAGAGATTACGCACATTTACTGAGTGACTTTCTAGCGTTTGAAGACTGACAGATTGTCAAACTGTTCTCTGATGCATCAAGTCCGCGTTTACCAAAGTCTAGGTGCCCTCTTCGTTGACCATGGAGAATAGAGAATGAGAATGACAACACTTGAGAAATACCCCGGAGACATGTCCATGACAGCGGTCCTCTTCTCTGCGACCAGGATTCGGGGAGGCAAGACGGCGGTCCGACTCGGCCAGCACATGTCTACCGCTAAAATTACTATTTAATCCATCGACCCAGCCAGACATGAGACTTTGCTACGTTCTCACTCTTCGCTTGTTTTATAGGAGATAGGATCTTGTAAACAAATTGTGCACAAAGGTTCCGGATTGGTTTGTCACCCCGGGCAAGGACGGAGGTGAACGACAGCCACGGAAGAAGCAGGATGCAAAATAGGGTATAAGTCTACAGGTGACGTCCATTAATAGAATGTGAAAAGGGGGTACACAGTTACACGAAGCATGGGCTCTCTCGCGTATAATAGGTACCAACATATCAAAACATCATGCCGTATTCTCGGCTGATAGCAATGACGACGCGTGCTTGCGTTGGGCCAGATACACTTTAGCATACCAGTGCGAATCGTTACCCCCCCTGCGGACGTTATGCGGTGATACGAGTAATCGTCCACGGTTATTGTGAGTTCAATGGCAAACCCCATTTCCCCAACCTTCGGATTTACTCTGCGGCGGTTCGTAATCGAGGTATGGGATACAGTCCAGTAAGACTGCTGAATCAAAAATTGTCTGTGTCGCGAGTTATGAGTGTCCCAGCCCCAGGTTAAAACGTCTAGCTCTGAGGCTTACCCATAGCCTGATGATCACATTGTTCAGGACCTTGAACTGCGACGCGAAGATATTGTGCCTGGAGCGAGCTTCCCACCGTTCGGCGGCGTCTAGGACTTTGAGAACGCTTCCGAGCTTGGACCCGCTCTTCACCTTTTCATTCGCGTACGTTGAAGGTGACCGGGAGAACGTGTTGTTCATAAATATAGCCTGTCTGACTCTATTAAATCGGTAGGTGGTGAGAAGAGGAAGATAGATGGAAGGAAGGAAGGAAGTAATACCTGTCAATTGTCCTTGCGAGGTCAAGGAGGGAATTGGTATCCAAAATGCTTGACTCGAGAGCCGCCCGGATTCCAAAGACAGCCTCGTCAAGGAGTATTGCGAGGTTATGAAGAGTAGGCGGCGCATTGCGCAGCAAGGAAAAATGGGAGGCGAGGTCTTCTATGCAAGAGTGGATGTCCACCTTTGCAAGGGAAGATGCGGTTAACTATGCAAAAAAAATCAATCAGAAAGCTGACTAGACAGCAAAAATGGGTCTTACATATGGCAAGTATACGTTGTGAGCATACAGAACATCCATCGTGTAGGAGGACAAGGAAAGAGGGACAGACATAGGTGAGTAGTATAAAACTTGACCAAAGCAAAGGATCTGCTCCGCTCAACCTCCGAGCATTAATAGGTCGAAGCCTTGAGCACACCTTTGAGACGGGCCCGCGTTGATCCGCAAGCATGTTTCAGCCCATGTCGAGATACCCGCAGAAATTATAGTTCATCGAGATTCACCTTCATCATCATAAAGCGCCATCCATATGAGAAAGAAATGTGGCGGACCCGACAGTCTTTTTGGCAATATTGCCCCCGAGTTCCGCGACGCATCAAATTCAGATGCCAGGGGGCTTCATTCATCTCGAACAAGAAACATAACGCCAAGATCAACTCGTGAGGAAATTACTGCACATCTGTCAAAGGGATGTGATACTGACGAGTCGGGACCGCCTCGAGACTCGCGTTGAGGGAGGAAGTAATGTCCAGAAAGGTCATCTGGGGAGAACCGGGTTAGATGAATATGCTTATCGGATATTATCGGGAGCAAATCTCTGAAATGCGGTCACTCTGGCGATCGCAGGCCCGATCGTGAAATTTCCCCAAGGCGACGCGTAACGGACGGGGCGCCGCCCCGGTCCCGACTGGACGCTCCCAAGAGGTCGAGATAAGAAAGGGCTTACTGAGAGAAAAGAGGGAGCACTGGAAACGAAATAATTCAGGTACTCACATTTGGTCCCCTAAGGACTTTCAAATGAAAACCGGGGGGGGTTAAATTCCTTCAAGACACGTAATGCTGGCTCGGAAGCGACGATGGAGACTTTGTTCCAGGGTTTCACAAGATACGACACACAAGGACAACCCTGCCATCAGGCTATATGCTATATGCGGCGAAAGTGGAGAATATGGTCGCATATAACCAACCCCAGCCTGCATCACATGAAAGGATGAGTGACTGCCTTGAAAGAGAAGCAAAAGTTGGAGTTGGGCGCATATAGCCAGCTCTAGCCTTACTTGAGTGAAGTGCGAGATATAATCAGCTTTTGAGGTATCTAGGACGGATCATATCAACACGCACGCACCTGTTCTTTGTGCAGCACAGCTCTATTCTAGGACCCAACCACTTCATGTTCCGGGACGTCGAAGAAGTTGCGTAACGCGGGCCCATCGGCAAGGATTTCTCGAGCTAGAGATATGGAGGAATATCCGGCAGCATTTGGACAAAAGGGCGTACGATCAAGCCAAGCTTGTAGAGTAGGGCACTCGATGAGGTAAAATATTACAGCAGTGAATATCCTAAGAAAGGTAAGTTATCATTTCATTTTTACTTGGGACTGACCTTCGACAGTATCAACAATACGAATGTAGTCCGGTCGCTCGCCAGGGTGCCACACACCATGATTCGATATCGCTTACCGGTACTGTGAAGCATGAAACAAGAGGGGATTATCCAGAGGCTGAGTCTCGTCGTCGCAGACGTCGGTTGGGTTAATTTCAAATTCTACATCCGGTTCTTCCGCCCCGGATGCCGCCAGCCTTTTCCTCATTCCCTCCATTGATTCGTGCGACGTCAGTAATCGCTCTGTATTTCGTGGAACATCAATAACATATTCTCTCCAAATTTAAATAAAGCATTGGCCGCCAAACAAGGCTAAGATTTTCAGTTTAGAAATCACTCACTAGGGGAGTTTCCGTACATTCAGTACTGTTTGTTAAGTACCTGAAATTAGATGGCGTTGTTAGCTCTTTTCAGACGCTAAAATTCGTATGTCATGAAATGATTCAGGTGCAGCATGGTGGACGTACGTGCAAAAAAAAAAAACATAGAAAACTGATTCAAGGATGCCGCGCTTCCAATATGCAACCTCAGCGACTTGGTAATCATGATCATCATCCTTGCTTTTTTCAAGATCAAGAATCGGATATCATCTCGCGACTCATCTTGTCGATTCCTGGCAACTCTGCTTTCTCTGTTCCGGGTCGCCTTGCGTGGCCTTTCCCTGTTTTCCCGATTCTGAAAAAAATACGCTCACTGGCAGCTAAAGCTGTCGCATTTAAGCAGGTTCCAGGGGACAGACACCGGGACTCTCCGTTTCCTAGGGTATGAGCCTTCGAGTTTGTCTACTTGATCTTTAACGACCAGACTCAGATCCTCACGTACCAGTACGGAGACTTGACCTCCGGAATCAAAACCAGCTTAAATAATAAAAACAAAAGAATTTTCATATTTATTGATGACATGACGCATTTGTCTTCTCTAGCCTGCCACTTCTATTGTAGCCTTTGTTCGATCCTCCACTCCTTTATAAGTCTGGACAGCTTACGTTTACAATCTCTGCCACCTCCGGTCCATCTCTCTTTCCAGGAATTACCTTCACCGTCAGTATACTGTACAGAAAGTAAGTAGAGATGTTCTGTCCTGCTCCTTCTTCGCTGATCCGTTTTTAATATTTCAAAGAGATGATCGCACCACTAGAAAATCACACCATCGAACCGAACATGAGTCTCAGAGATTCATTCTCACGCACCGCACCGAGGTGTCCTTGTTGCGGATTTACATTCATGGAGAAACCTATGCCACAAAGTCTTACTCCATCTCGAACCATAGAACTGCTCTCTTCCAACGATGCGCTTATCGATCCTGAACGTGCAGCTCTCAAGGCCGTCGTCATTAAGGGCGCCGAATACCTCTCCGTCTTACAAGAGCGCATTTCCGCAACGAGGGAAACGCTAGCGGCTCTCCTCGAGGAGCAGACCCGGCAAATCAAACACGTCGCAGACGCCAAGGCACTATTAAATCCCATTCGCAGGCTACCAGAAGATGTACTCATAAAGGTTTTCACTGCGTGTATCCCCAACTGCATCGACGAAATGATCTACGCATCTCCAGGCGAGTTTGACTCACTTGATACCAAGAATGCGCCGTGGGTTTTATCTCAGGTCTGTGTGAGCTGGAGACGTACCGCATTGGCGACAGCCGGGCTATGGTCATACATTAGCCTGGAGATGGACAAGTACGTGAACCACATGGGATGCATCTTCCGCTTTAGTATTCTCCTGGCCAGAACGAGGACACATCCCCTCATGGTCTGCATCGATTCTAATGCCGATATCGGACTCCACCCCCTTCTTGCAATGGTTCTGCCTACATCGTCGCGATGGACCAATCTCAGTGTTACGGCTCCATTACCCTCCTTCCTCCCATTCAATAACATATCGCATGCTTTACCTCTACTCCAGTTTCTAGATATTCGTGTGACTGGCACGGATAATTCCGAAGAAGGATTTGAATCCGCCCGTATCGTCCAAGGATTCCAACACGCACCCAACCTCCGCTGGCTGAATCTTGATCAGACTTCGCAAGAGCTCCCTCCATTCTCGCGGTGGTTAGTCTTACCGGTGGACTCGGAAAAAGTTTCCCGATTGAATGCTTTCACGACGCCTTCCGATGCAGCTTCTCTCCTCGACTGGGACGGGGCAAAGAACGCGACGGAATTTTGCCTCGCGATGCTCAAGTATCCCGCTCTACTACAGCAGCAAGTTGAAGTTCCAATGATCAGGCACGCTCTGCTGCAGAACCTTAGTGTCACTGAACCGGCATCGGAATCCATCCCTGGCTCTATTGCGGAGCTTGTATCCCATCTCCACCTACCGGCACTCCAAAAGTTGACACTCATTTACAAAGAATCGACTATTATCTTGCCGACCATGGACCAGGATACCGCGCCTGTCTTGACGGATCTCGAGATCTTGTCTACTCCACTTACGGTAGACGAAAATTCAATAATCGAGATGCTGAGGTGGACCCCAAGACTAAGGCACCTCGAGCTCGCAGTGAAGTTTACGACACCTGACGTTTTAATAGCTCTTGGGGACGTCAACGATGAGGCCTTTAAGCTGATTCCCTGTCTAGAAACCATCTCTTTCATGGGCTCCCAGTTTCAGTTTGATGACCATGGCCGTGTGATTACTGAGATGGTTGAGGCTCGGTTTAGAACAGAAGATGAAGCTGGGGTATTCTTGGAGGAGATCTATCTGAATGAGGAGGTCGGAGATGAGGAGAGATGGGAAAAACTGTGCCATGGAGGCCTGAATGTATTTGTTATAGCATCATGACAGGTATACGGACCAATATTTATTGTCGCACAGCCTACCAGGCACGCACACCAGTTCGCTCTCCATGACAAAATTCTATGACCATTCCTTCATTCTTTAAAACTATCAAGCGTTGATGTGCTTGGTAACGGCGAGTGACAAAAGAATTAGGGAATGGCAATGAACACCAATCACACTAAACCTCTTACTACTCTACACTTAATCACCAATATTGAATTCGGGCGGTTTCGAGTATGATGGAAGCACTCTGCAGACTTCAATAATCAAGTACAATTGTCTTAAAGATGTTTTATTCGTTACTAGTGAGTTTATACAAAGTACTACTCATACTAGTGGGGTGGGTAAGACACAATTGGATAAGAGTGACTTGGTTTGAGCTACTGCACTCATTCTGACTGAAACTGCTTCAGACTGGTGGCACTCTCGGCCCTATACTGCTTCCTACAAGTGATAAACACTTGACTAGTCACACTCTTGGCTGACTAGTGGCACTCTTGGCCTAAGAATAAACTATAACTCCGAGAACTTTGCTTGAACTAACTTCAAAACACTCCGGACCTTTGCAGGACACAACAGTGACTCTAATGGACTTCAATTCAATGCAATTCTATGGGTGACTTAGCGACTATTAATCACTTCGTCGAGGTTAAGCACAAAAGCCTTTAATTGGGGACACCAGTTACTTCTAGTGAGGGCTCAACTGCAGGGATGGCTTGCCTGCTTTGCACGAGCGCCCATCCCACTACTTATATACTACTGAGGCAAAACTATAAATATCATCTGGGTATAGGGTATATTGGTAAGGATTTCTTGGCTAGTCACGAATAGTGGTGAATAATCACACAATAGTCGGTCTAGTCTGTTTTCTTTTCAAATATTCAGTCTAGAGACTCCACAGTTGGTCTTTCCGCACCCTTGGCACAACTACAGGCCCTAGTAACACGGTTATATGGATATCTGGATATTGGTGCCTGTAACAGCTATCCGATCATGATCGAGGGTGCAGTCCGGCTCCACTAGCATCGATCATAAGAGATCTATATTGAAATAGTCAGATCTGGGCTCAAGGTTAATCCATTCCTAATTTATTTCTAAGTCCTGTTTCAAGATTGCCATGTGACTAGTTATCCTGACTTAGGCATTTATGCCCAGTCTGGGCTGCTAGTGACAGAACTTGATGAGATCTGTGTACTCTGCTCCTGGTTTTGGTGTGCTAGTAGCATCCTTCATTTGCTAGTGGCTGTATTTCACTTAGTCCTGCTAGCATTTGAGTTACTAGTCTGGCCGGCTGGTAGATTTAACCCTCTAATGGTGTTGCATCTAAGTCCTGGCTCTACCAGTTGCTTACTGCTTTTAACTATCAGCTCGAAGCCTCAGCTATAGTCCTCTATGTATCACTAGTATAGGATAGATGTGCAATAGTATTGTTACAAAATTGCAAAATCTAGGTGTGAATGCATAGACAGCATATCAGCATTCAACACGATTGGTATATAGGACACGATAATTTAGTCCAGAGGAAATGGTTTACCACCAATGGGATGCCACCTTTACAGTTGCTGATCATAGTCTCTAGAGCTGAACCAAATCGAGAAAAGAGGACTGCACCAGCTCAAAGCTCTTCAGCTAGAAAATAAGTGACACCATTCTTGGTACGGATTCATCATCCTGCTCAAAAAATGTGAAGTAAGACCAGAGCATTCAGGACTGGCTTGCAAAACAATGGTCACTGAAGGAAGGAAATGGCATTGTATAATACTGAGGTATATGATCATGTGCCTCTATCAAACCAAGGAACTTTATTTTTTTATGCTACAAACGACCCATCGCAGGTGGTAGATGGGCTTTGGGGTCAGAAAAAGATGATATGTCCAACTAAGGTAATGCCAAATCAAGGTCAACTTGGGGTATAATCTAGAATGATACCACAAAAAAGGTTATTGAGCTGTCTGTTGCGATGCGCATTGGCCCAGATGGGATGGCAGACGGCCAGCAGATGCAAAGTCTACAGCCACAGAGGCCAGCCTGAGATATCACAAGCCGCATCTGTCATCACACATGTGATTTGTGACACCTACGTCACTTTATCATCGACCATCCCCCTGCCCACTGCTAGAGTTTGGCTAGAGTCGTTGACCAGTGACAGTAATTCATTTTCAGAAACACCAAAAATGGACTTGACCAATTGTTATTGATATTTTCTGGCCCAAATTTGAGCTGGCACCAAGCTTTGAGCCACATTTGTGATGGGCAGTTTGTGTGTATCATTATTGGCATTGTATATCATATAATCATAACTAGCATTCTCAGATATTAATTTGTTTCAAAGAGGCTAAAAATCAAGCTGATTATTCTACAGCTCCAATTTTGAACCTAAACACTCTGAATAATCTCAGTAACAGCAATTAATTCTATGACAGACATGCTATCTCATATTCTCACATGCAGTGTTAAAGTGATGTTAATTTTTTTTTGCAAGATGGACAAAACTTTCCATGCAAATACTCCTCTGGTGCATCCAAATCATTTGACATCAACCTGCCCCACATGCAACTCTATATTTCTGCAACCCAATGCAGTTCAGAAACCTTCCTCAGCCACTACTGAAGCTTCTACATTCCAACACTTTGCCATTAGACATGGAGTAGGGAGAACCTATCATGACTGCCTCCACATTGACCTCTCAAATTTCAGATCTGGGCTAGAGCATCACTCAGGTGCAAGAAATCCTGAATGCCCTTGTTCTCAAGCAGAATGAGATGACACAGAGCCCAAATAACATTAAATTCATTCTGTATCCTATTTGATCAATTTCTGATAACATTATTTGTGAGATATTTTTGCTGTACATAAAGGGCTAGGATGAATTTGTTACAGTGATCACTGCCCATCACAGCAGAGGCCAGTGTATTTTAGCTGGTAAAAAAGGACACTTTAAAAGTTTTTATTTTAGCAATGCCTTTCTGGATCCTGAAAAGGCCATCAGTCAAGCAGTAAGAAAGACTTATCTCCCTATGGAACAATTGAATTAAGGTACCTCTTCATTTTACAGCACTCAAATAGAGGGCATAAAAACTGAAGCTGAAATTGAAACCTTTTTAAGGAGCCTTTTAAACTATCCAAAGCACACCAGCTTCTGCAGTGCATGATTCTCTTGACTTTCAACATCCCCTTGAATGTTATCTCACATCAGCCCCCAATGAAGGCCTGTAGCCCTGTCAACTCTGCAACTATGGTCATCCATATCTCTTAACTTCTGCACCCATCAGTCATATTGAGACTTGTCCTAGTTGTTCAAGTTCAGGATCCATCTATAAAGAGCAGGCTATATCTGATTCTTTCTCAGAATAGCTAGCCATAAAGACATCATGAAACATCCTATCATGTCTATGCTTCTGACAAATATGAGTCAATGGGGATGTTTACAAGTCAGGATGTCCTTTGCTTCATTCACTCCTCTTTATCTCTGGTTCTTTGCAAGTTCAAAAGTGTTAAAAACCTTTGTCTTCATTGTGATGGTTGCAGAGTAGGTTATGGGCTATTATGGGAAGATGCCATTCTTCTGGGAGTCAGGATGCTCAAGCTTGGTGAAGGCAATGACTATGTAAAGACAACTATTGCCCACTTCTCTTCAGAAGTAAATGTCTGTCTCTTTCTATATTGATTCTTGTTTACAGCCACTATGGCAAGTTCAGTTTCCCCCTCATCAATGTGGTATCTTGGCCTAGGCTACAAACCCTGGAAATTAAATACCATCTTGTATCTCATGCAGAGAATCCCAAATGCTTATCAGCCTTCCTTTCTGTGATACCAAAAATCCACTTGCTCACTATCTGCACCAATAGTGCCAATAAAGTAGTCATTTTGAAACTGGTTCATCAGAAAAAGGAGGACATGATGCCTTATCTTTAAGTCCTTGATCTGTATGGGTCAGAATTTGTGGTTTGATGTGTGTTGATGATAGATATGGCTGTGTCTCAGTGCATAGAACTGATTGTGGATGATGGAGCAGGGAACATGTATGTCTTGTTAGAGAAGCTATGCCTTCATGAGCCACTCATGCTCAAAGGTCCCCAAGTTGCTTCTCAATGGAAAGAAATAAGCAAGCAAGGGCTACATGTTCACTATGGTAACAATGCAGACTAGTGGATTAGCTTAATGGATACATTTCAACAAATGCTCAGCAGTATGGTTTTCACAATGTTTTCTTTCAGACAATACAGAATCTACAGCACTAGCCAGCAGCTTTACATTAGTATTGAATAGAAAGAAGTCAAATAATCAACACACACAACAACACCTACCCTTTGACATTTGAGAGGTAACCAGTGTTTTAATCAACTGGTACTAAATACCTGGACTGTCATTAAAAATTTATAATGAATAAACACTGCAACAGAAGAAAGGGTATAGAGAATATGAAAATTAGAATATAGAAGTAAGCAGCAATAAATGGACAATAGGCTAGAACACTGATGATCTGAAGGGTATCAGTGGTATAAGTACAAATAAAGTGACTTGAATAGTACAGACTTTTCCCACAGTAGGACTTGTCTTAAGAGACATATTCCACTGCTGCTTCCACCTATCACCTCATAACCCTGTATGTATATCTCCTTGAACATAGGATATTCCAACAACACCAGCTCCAAGGCCTCCAGCTTCTTCATGTGGAGTGTCATACTAGCATTCAACATCAACACCATTCTAGTTGTCATTTAATCATGTATATCTGAGAGCAATATACAGTATAGCCTCAGGGTCCTTCCACTGATTTCTCCACATCTTGTACACTGGCAGTGGGATAACCACTGCCATTATCCCCTAGGGAGTTATATCAAGTTTTGGGCATTCCTGCCTTGAACTTAGCAGTGTCCTTTACATGCTTGCACATGAAATGTTCATCTAAATAAGAGGTTCCATTGGCTCTGAACATTGATAAGCAAACAGGAACAAATTCTGGAAGCAATGCAATGTATGACACAAACTTGTCCCCACCAATCAAGAAGACAGCCATCTCCATCAGGTGAAGGACCTGTTCTACTGGGACATCATGCTTAACAGCCTGATCAACACAGGGAGGAATTTATGCAGTGTGGATGGCATAAAGGAGTTCCTGATTAAAATAATCAGCCACTGAGCACATAGTGAGGAGTATTATTTATTTTGTTCTAGTGGCAAGAGAAGTTTGGAAGCTAGAAGAATATAACAACATCAAGAGAATTAAAAGCAGATCTTATAATTTTATTGAATGAGTGAATCTATACTGTAGAGACTTGCTATCTGATCTTGACAGTGGAAACAGTTTATGACTGCAATTAACATCAAATGCTACATTTTATGTGCCTTGCACCTAGACTAGGCAATACACTGTAAGAGAGGGGATACATATTAGTTCAGAGGTGAAAGTGAAGACTTTCTCATGGGTTCATAATGTATGAACACAAAATATGACTTTGCTCTGATGAATGATCAAGTTTAGTGTTGCAGACAAAGAGATCACACACAATCTTGCCAGAATATGATATTGCAAGTCTGATCTCTGCATGCAAGATCAGCAAAGCCAGTCTATTGATAATAAGCTCTATTCAGTAATGCATGACAACAAGCCAGGAAAACCTGAGATACCTTGTGAGAAGTCACTGTCAAGAGACTCATCACTCCAAGGAGAGAATGCTTAATGCTATTAGAGCAGAAATTTGACTATTGATGCAAGCCATCTGGCACCAAGCAGTATTTGTTGAAAAGTGAAAGTACCTTCAAGCCCACCTGGAAAAAGGTAGATGTTAGGGACAATGGGAATGCACAGCTTGCAGTGATTCATTTCCAGTATAACAAAATGAATATCAGAATCTACAAGAATGCACAGATCTGATCAGATATGGTGTAACAGCTAATATTGCCGTCTCTCATACGGTTGAAAGACGTGTCGCGGCAGCTCGGGGTTTGATTCCCCATATCCAAAGCTTAAATTTGTTTTCTCCTGAAGTTCCTTGTTGAAATGTATCAGTCATCACATGACTGACGCGCAGCAATTGCAGCTTTTTTCGAAAATGTTTGTCTCCGCGTATTTATACATTTTTTTGATCTCGTGAAATGCAATTTGCCTATAAAGATTGTTCGTCCCTGACTGTACCTTGTAAATTGAATATACATAGAATGGTATTGCTAAATTGGCTGTCACATGAAGGGTAAGCTAACTCGATGGAAATCCCTCCAGCGATGGGAAGTAAATTACCAGTAACTTACCGGTCCGCGACTCCGGTGTCTCAAAACCCTGGCAGGGTTTTCGTGCGCAACCCTAGTGGTTATTGGTGAAAGACCTTTAATATTCATTGTTACTAGTTGGAACTTGGAAGGCTGGCATAAAGGCATCTTTTTTTAGCACATGAGTTTTGGCATACTTGATGCCTCGACGTTGAGCAGTGGCTATAGAGTACACGACGGTGCAATAAACTGGTATATGTCACGGCTGTCGATAGCCAATACATATACAATTAGCGCGCCAAGTTCAAAGGCGCATTTCGGCAAAACAAGCACAAAATGTTGCAATTATTATGTCAACGGTCGAGAAAGAAGAAGGAAAAGAAGTTGGACATAGCGACAGAGCCAGAAACGGGACGTCGACCAGGAGAAAGACCAGACCAGGGTTTCCAAAGTTGGAAGGGTGCCAAGTACTACGATGTTCTGTGAACCTGAGAGTTAGCAGGCATTGTCGTGTATGGACATGCATACACGCACCATTATCGGATATAAGAGAACAGAAATGCAGATACTTGGACTGAGGCGGATAAACTCAGAGGAACACTGCGAACGTGCACGATCAGCTTTGCTCCCAAGCATCCGGAAATGCGCAGCATCACCTTCAATGCAAGATGAAATGCAATGACTTTGTTTTGAGATGTGTCGCAGGGTAAGACATAGAGACAGATATCGCAGAGATAGGCTGAGCTACAGATGCGTCTATGCTGTAAGAATAGGAGAGTTGAAAGGAACCATGTTGCTACGAGAAGGTGAGAAGGCAGACAGGTGGGTTGATCAGATAATGAGCTCGCTTCTCCGAAAGAAAAGCATATCGGTATTCCACAGACAAGGAGATGGATCGCGAACGACTGGAAGGAAGACCTAGATGCGCATATAGTCAGATCAAGCCTCCGCACTAGAACCAACGCGTACCTGAGTAAACGGAAGCGAGAAACCAGACGAAAATATCTTGACGGCATACAGTTAGCTTTCTGCATCTCTAGCACCCATGCACACCTTTATTTTCAAGCATTGTGTAACCCAAAGACTCTGGGGGCTGGTATCCTGCTCTTTCCCATTGCAGGACGTCTGCGAGGCCGTGTTTGAGCTTGCGGCGGTGGAATGTTCTCCGAGTCGGCGATAGGGCATCTTGGCTTTGGTTTTGCTGCGGCTTTGGGCTTGGGCTTTGACTTCGCTGTCAGAGTGGTGGATATCGGTACTTTGGTGGGTATCGCTTTTGTGGGTACCGGTTTGATAGTGGGTATTGATGTGACCGATAGGCGGTCCCGAGGAACGCGGCAGGCTGAACAGTCCCGACGGAGCTGGGAAGAGTCGAGGTGGTCGTACTCGCCAGGAAGAGCATCCTTCTCGCTGTGTTCAGCATCGTGCTGGTCACCGTCGTTCACCTTGTCATCGACCTCCGTGATGCGCGATCCAGAATCATGCTCTCGTCCTCTCTCTCTTTCCAGCTCATCATAGTACTCTTTCGAGATCCATTTGACGCGTCGTCCTGGCTGTATGCTGTCAAGCGCCTCCGCCATTCGTACAAGAACGGTCGCGTTGGGTGGCGCCGCACGCAACTCTTGCAGTCTCCATGTCGTAAGTGAGCGTATTGCCTTGGGAAGAATCTCTGGTGGAATAGAGAGCAGCAGCGAGCTTATCGCAGCGGCGCGCTGGGGTCTGTCGGGCAACACAATGTCGGAGGAGCACGATGTATCCGAGTCTGGCAGTGCTAAGCCAAGGTCGACTTGAAGTATTATGTCGGACGAGTCGAAGGTAAAGGATGTTGAGGTGTCGGTCGCGGTGAGCATTGGAGAAAGAGTGCGCAGATACGAGATGGTGGTATGAGGTAGGGCTGTTTCCTTTTTAGGGACCATATCAAGTGCGATCTCTACTACGAAAACCGATCTCTAACAAAAAGACCGACGATTTTATATATGATCAACAGCACGGTTTACAATCTTGAGAGAGGATAAGGCGCATGCGGAGTGAATAACGAAGATATCGTGTGGTGGATAAGTCTCTCAAGACTTTGGCGTCAGAACCCGCGGGAAGGTCATTTGTTTTCGAGAAGGAAAAAAAGGCTCGTGGGAATGTGTAGTCGAGGTTGGGTGTGTGGTGCTGGACCAGCAAGTCCAAAATTTCGGGGAGGATAGCAATTTACACTAGTAGAAAATACGACTCTCAGTGTACGAGGCCAGAGCATCAAACGCACCTCTGGATCCAGCCAGAGAAGTGGAATATTATTCTTCGGCAAGTGAACCGCCTTTTCAAAATAGGCAAGCGTCATCCAGAATCGGTTTCTTTAGGTGAAAATCTCCCCAACTCAGCGCTAAGCGGTCCGACGACATTGAAAAGTTCGAGTCGAATGGCACGCTTTGGCTGTTCAAGTTGTTGACGTGAAAGAGAAAATAGATGTGTAAAATAAGACGCTATGAAGTGCATGCACTTTTGCCGATAATCTAAAATCCAGTAAAATACAAGTTGAGCCAAGCGATATGACTACCGTTCGTCCGGCCTCATACCCGTCTCCTCCCAAGCCACTTGTGCCTCATCCCATGCCTTCCTAATGATCCTTTCGCACTTGTCCGATCTCGGCTTGAACGAAACGTTATACAACCTCGGTATACTCACGAACCCATCCGAGAATGTTCGCTCGTCATCCGCCATATCCGGTATAATCGGCCTGCCAGTCTTCTCGTCAATGGGAGCCTGGAAGTCGATACCCCATAGAATGCGAGAGAGCACGATGAAGAGGGATGCTTCAGCGATGTAGCTGCCCTGGCAGAAGCGGCGTCCCCAGCCAAAGACGTAGCTGCGAATGGGATTAGCAGAGAGGATGCGATCAGAGGATAAGAAACTTTACTGGTCACGGTCTTGGTCGGGTCCGCTCGCCCAGCGGGTGGGCTTTCCAGGTACATAGAACCGCTCCGGTTGGAACGCAGTGGGGTTGCTAGGACGCAAAAGGATTAATCCATACACTAACCCCCAAGAGCACGCTATCTGAAACTTACGGATAACGTGCAGGATCCATATGAATAGCCCATACATTCCCGATGACGGTCGCTCCCTTGGGGATATAATATCCATTGTACACTTCATCCTCATCTGCACTGTGCGGAATGCCTTCATACATTGCCATATTAGTCAATCTTCAAGAACTCATGGCATTCCCGCCTTACCCATAATCGTCGGCGGCCTTCTCCTCAGCGTCTCCTTGATACACGCCACAAAGTATGGCAAATCCGGTTCATCATCAAATGTCGGCATACGGTCCGGACCCACAACGCTGTCGATTTCCGCCCGGACCTTTTCGAGGACGGCCGGGTGGCTGAGCATGAACAAGATGAATGACTGCATCGTGCTGGCTGTCGTGTCCGACCCAGCTTCCAGGACGGTTGCCGCAGTGTAAGCAAGGAGCTTGTCGCGGAGCCAGCCGTCTTCGGTGAGCCCGCATCCTGGAGCTTCTGCGTGGCCGTTTTCAGCGCGCTGTTTGAGGTAATCGCCGACGTAGCAGGGTACAGAAACGCCCTTGTTGATGTCGGCTTGTATATCATCGAGGAGACCGCCCCACAGTTCCATTTCCCTGATGGATATGTTAACTTTTGCGAGCAGCAGAAGAACAACCTGCGCACCATTCATGCATCTCCCGACCTTTGACTCGCCATGGAGCGAGGAAGTCGGGGAGCTTGCGGAGGATGGGGAATGCGTCTGCACTAATATCCGGGGTTACGAAGCTGGGCGGAAGTTGAAATGATGGAAACGTACAGGTAATTTCCTGGCTGTCCAACGGTGGTAAAGTTAGCCAGGACAGTGTAAATTTTATGTCTACGTAGGAGGTAAGCTTCGTGGGGCATCACAGCTCAGTGTCTTATTACATACAGTCGATGGTTGTTCAAAATTTTGTGTGCTCTTTTGCCATATGTCACCGACATAACTATACTGGTTGTCTGTGTTTGCATGGTCAGTCAAGGAGAGCACGGAAGAAGCTGGAAACGACTTGCGTATCTGCGTATCAAAGAGAACCAGTGCTCTTCTGGGACAACGCCGTCGGGCCTTTCTTTGAGGTTCTGCGCGACACTATAGTCGCTGTGCGAGAGCATGTCGTTCAGAAGCACGCATGATTCAAGGTGCTGAGACGGCCGCAGCTTTTTGGACGCCGTGGGCCCGATGGATGAATGCAAACTTTTTCTTGCGACCTTCAAACAGATTACGTGGCTGCATACCGAGACGACGAGCAAGCACACACCTTCCATTCCCTATCATAAGGCAAAAACACCAGTCGTTGCCCCGCGCTCATGATATCATGTGCAACATGCGGAGGAGAACGGCTGGAAAAAGATTTGCTACGATTCACAAACAGCTCATCGGCGGCTTCGGCAGTGTTCAACACGATAACATCCTGGGGTCCGAGACGAAGGTGATAGATGGGACCATACTTCAAAGCCCATTCCCTGAACTGAAGTCGATAAGCATCACACCATTCCATTAAATCCGTCTTCCCCAGCTCACCTTGGGGTACGGTCTCAACACTGGTACCTGGAATAAATTCCCAAAAAACGGAATTTTTGAAGGACCAGGAGGGAGCGTGCGCGAGCCCGTCTTTCGTGACTGAACAAACGCCACATAGAGCGCTGACAAAATAAGGATGACGGCCGCTTCAGTCGAGGACAAGAACGCCATAGTTTGAAAGGGCGCTGAAGGGAGCAATTGCATGCTATATAGCCCGCTGACTCCGGTGATGGTATGTCGGAATTAGGCGTGGCCATTCTCTAACAAGGTTTACAAAGTACAGATCACTGCAAAATATTGTGGATCGGTTCGCAAGGGGAGATGTCCAATTTGGTACTCCGACTTCGGTTTTCAAGTGGATCCCCTCAAGTACCACCGGCATACGCCGATATTTTCCCATCGTTCTGCAAGAGAATGGCAGAGTTCCCCAACCAAAGTTCGGTTTCTTGTCTTCCTTTCTTTTATCTCAACAATGCAGGAAGCGACTTACACGAAGGACGAGAAACCCACTTTATCACCTCATCTTGATCAAGTCCGAAGAGGAAGGGTCAGTCTCCCCACTGCAAAATCCGCTCAATTTCGAGCCGACAGACGGCGGTTTAAAGGCTTGGTCGACTGTATTGGGGGCATCGTTAGTGGGATTATGCACTTTTCGGTAGGAAATTCATACCCACCTACTGTAATTTTCAATTCTATAAAGATTCGTCAACGGCTACGGTGCCTTCTCGGACTACTACAATGAAACGTACCTGTCGGACTACTCGGCCGCCCTTATCTCTACGGTAGGCGCCCTGCAGGTGTTTCTTCTGTACATCCGTTCGTTGGTCCTGGTGCCCTTGATCTGAACTCTTAGCTCATGACTTTGCAGTCGCCGGGTTTTCCGGAGCTGTGTTCGACGCTGTGGGTCCGCGTCTTCTTATTCCCGGAAGCGGAATTATCGTCGTGGTTTCTATCTTTATGCTCTCGATCACAAAACCTCAGCAAGTATGGCAGCAATATCTTTGTCGGTGCAGCGTTTGGGTGCGTATCCTCTTTATATCCAAAGGTCAGCTGGGATCCGCACATCAAACAAAAGATGGCCATCTTCTTTGTATACATTGATTCCTGGCAGCTGACTTCCTGAGTATGTTGCCTTAATCTGACCGTATAATACTTAGATTTTTCCCTTGCCTAGCTATCACTACCCATCGGTTCAGGCATAAAAATGCATACACAACTGGATGCGTTACCGCAGGACCCAGCATCGGCTGCATTATTTTCCCTATCCTTATGCACCGACTTCTCCCAAAACTTGGCTTCGGTAGAATTTAATATCGTGCTCTCCAGAACTCCTGACGGCTAACTCTGCAAAAGGCTGGACGATTCGCATCATTGGATTTATCTGCCTCTTCTGCTACATCGTCGCCCCACCTCCAATGTCCAGGCTTTTGGACTTTGGCGCATTCAAGCACCCGACATACAGCCTCCTGCCAATCGGTGCGTGGATATCCATCTTCTCCATATTCAATCCGTTCTTCTACGTTGGACTCTACGGTTCTGTCGCGTTTGGTGAATCCAATTTGACGTCGTATTACCTCGCCATTCTCTGTGCGACTTCCATTGTTGGACGCGTTGGTCCTGGATTGATTGCTGATCGACTGGGAAGGCGAGGGTTTTTTTCGGGAGCCATATTGTCGATCATTATCTCGATTGGGACCTAATCGATCATGAGATTGTTTCCATGGGCGAGGTCATGCCAATCGATCGTAAATCTTCGAATCTGAATCCTTGCATCCAGCGACTCCTTCTGATGTTTTCCCTTCAGGTATAATGTTATCTGTACCGCAACACGCGTCTCCTCCAATCTTATGCTAGCACTCTGGTACTGTCTTCATATAGAGCCTAGCCTCGGGTATCAAATGCTCTGTACGTTGGAGCCACATGGTGCACATTGAGGTTACGTTCAGGTATGTGCTGAATTTTTTTTGAAGCGGGAGGATGTATATCAAGCCCAGGCTCTTCTCCAGTGTCCACTGCGGCTCCAGGCCAGTTACTTAGTCCATCACGTGAAATTCATGTGACGACCCGCAGCGCGTGGACCTTCAAGTTCAACTTGGAACTAGCAAAGGTAACAGAGACTTTGTCAAGCATGTCCGTTTTCTGCCGCGGTCTGGCGTCAACACGTCTCAAGTTCTTTGCCACGGTGAATAGCTCACGGTAGTCAGAGTCTGTGGAGATCAAAGCGATCCTAAGGATTCCGAAAAACTTTCTTACCGCCAGCGTTTTCGTCCCCCTCTTCTTCCAAAACCACCTTCATACCCACACAGCCTCTTCTTACTCCTCTTTTCAAAAATGTCTGATGTGAAGAAGGGCAAGGCGCTCAATGAATTCACCGGTTCGCCGCTGTCGTTTTTATCTTCTTGGCTGTCAATCTACAGACGATTTCCTATGGATGGTGGCTCAGTTGTAAGCAGCTACTCACGCCTTGTGTTTTCTACAGAGTTCTCACGGATTTTTTTCTAGGCTATTGCGAAGACTAGCGCTGCACCAATTGAACGGATTAAACTTACCAGCATGTGTAAGATCACGGATGAAACTACAACTTCATTTATTCTCGTCATCACTGCATCGCCCCGGGATACGCCTTCCCACCCCAACCCCACTGGAGTCATCGGCCTTTGCTTCAGGCCATACACGAACCCCATCCTCTTCGTTGCTCCCATGCTAGGCGCGTTCGATGCCCTTGCCGTCCATACAACTCGTCCCAAGCCTAAACCACCATCTCCAGGCAGATCGAGGGCATAACTCATTGCGAAGCCTAATCCTGTCAACAGGTCCTCTCGATGGACGAGTTGGTGTACGTGTCACCTGTGGAGGCATGTTCAGCCTTGGTTTTATCGTAAACGGCGAATGCAGTCTCCTCGGATCGGTTTTCAACTCTCAAAAAGACGTGATGGGGTCTTCCTCGTCGGTAAATGTTCCCACGGCGAGGAAGTCGTAAAATCAAATCCGGCAGAGCAGCATCAACGTGCTGAACGGTGACCTGGATGGTGTGATCGTGGATAACGCATCGAACTCGCATTAAAAGGCACCTGTTTCACCCGTTCATTTCCCAAGACTGGAAGCGCGAAGCAGAAGACATAGCAAGGTGGTGGGTGCGTAGCTAGACACCCCCACAGATTAACAATTCGATTGGAGTGCGACACGGATTTCCGGTGACTTCCGTGCGGCTCAGAAGCACCCGTAGCAGCCCGTAGCGGTGATATCGAATCAAATTTCGCCTTGACGGCAGGGACCGCTGGACCTGATGGACTTCAGAACTCAGTGACATCACCACGACCATGTGTGAGCGAACATCTCGAGCCTTAAATGCGGAGTGCATTGTGAACACCGACCTGCGATATCAAACTTGTTATCCAGTTGAGGCCTTAACGTTCATTCAGATAAAATGCTTGACTTCTTATTTCAAGATGCTGTAGTATGTGGCTACAAAGTTGTCCTCACCAAGAAAACCAGCTTTGCTTTGAACTGCGCTGTCTTTTTCCTTAGTTCAAATCGTACGACTTGGATAGCGACGGAAATACTGCATGATTTTTGAAAGCTTTACGAGGGTCTGATCAGCGGGTGTATTGAACAGCAGGGTATCACTATATCATCGAATATTGGCCAGAGGAAGATATACCATGGTGGTTTCAAAAGAAGCGGTGAATTCCTCTTTTATACGTTGCCTGGGCCCTGTACCGGCAATTGCCGTACTTGGTTTTCCGACTCGAGTCCTAAGTACCAGAGCAGGCATACTCGTCTAACATCCATTCGTCAGAACAGACCATCATCGCCCTTCTTTTGGTTATTCCATTCCGAAATTCTTCTATGGCCCACTCCTACGCCGTCTGGCTGTGTTGTGCTCCTGCCCGAGGTTTAGGCTAAACTTATTTGATAGACATCTCCTGGTGCGCAGTTCCCGTTTATGTACTTCTGGCGTATATTACCTTGGCATCTGACATGAAACAGGGTCGTAACTCAACCTAGAGGATGGCGGCGTTACTTCACCGTATTATATTGGATAAACATCTGGGCAAGATATCGTGATCAAGCATTGAGCATATCCCAGCCGATTCATGTGGAAGTAAGAAATGCTGGCATCATGCTGTGTTCATTTTATCTGAAAGCTGTAAGGCTCATTGATAGGCGCTTAGATATTTATGGAGCATACGTTTCAACGCGACTCCGGCCCTGCTGTTGTTGACGCATATAAATGCTCGCAGATAATTCCTCGCTCAATTTCACCTTCTTCGATGATTTTTCTCGCCTTGCCATTCTGCGTGCTTTTCTATTCAGAGTTCTTATTTCCTGTAGTAGCGGCTCAAAGCGATTTCGATTGGAGCACTGTTTGTCCAGCTGCTCCTTCTCGATATGCCGTTGCTCACGACCAAGCTTTAGATAGAACCAACGAGTAATTTCTCATGGGTCGACTGCTACTCTAACTATAAATGCACGCGTTTCCAGGTATGCCTTCCCCCTTCATACTACGGTATCTCACATTGACGTTTCCTCTGTACAACTGAAGGTTCCTATCGACTACTCGAATGAGGATGGCGACAAAGCTGCTCTCGCGGTAATCAAGCTTCCTGCCCAATCTGAGACCGAGTATAAAGGAACCGTACTGATGAATCCAGGTGGCCCTGGCGAGAGCGGTGTCGCCTTCTTGGTTTTCGGTGGTCTGTTCCTTGCTCCCATTATCGGGAACCAATACGACATCATCAGCTTCGATCCCCGTGGTACGTTTTTGAATACGCGGTTTGACTGTAGCTGAGAAGATTGTAGGAGTTGCTAATTCGACGCCTCGAGCAGAGTTCTTCCTCTCCAAAGAAGAGCAATCGCAATGGCTTGCCAATCCTAACCATTGGAGTGTCAGTGCTAATACGACTTCCGACCAGATATCTCATTTATGGGCATCTGCGCAAGTTATAGCAGAAGTGGCGAAGGAAAGGGATAATGGAATCCTGAATTACATTAGTACTGACAATGTTGCCCGGGATATGCTGCGAATCAATGAGGCTGCAGGTCAAGAGAAGCTGCAGTACTGGGGATTCTCGTAAGCTAGTAGTGGTTTTTACGCTGTTTGGTGGCTGATCGATGCCCTCTAGTTATGGGACAGTTCTTGGCTCCACCTTTGCTGCAATGTTTCCCGTGCGCTGCTCTGTCCTTCTTGGGTCATTAATTCAATCAAATAATATTCTAACTTCCAGGATAAAGTTGAACGTATCGTGCTTGACGGTGTGTATTCGACTCCTCCTGTCCTCAGGCTCATCTACTCATGTTATTCAGGTGTGTTGGATATGGATGGCTATTATAGCGGTAAGATAATCATGCCGTATCTATACGCCTACAGCATCTCACGCATTATATTTGCAGGTGACTTGCGCAATGAGCTTGCCGACACTGACAAAGACATGCAATCTTTCTTTGATGGATGTGTGGCTGCTGGACCTGACGCATGCGCTTTCTATGCATCTACTGCTGAAGAGATATCTAAGAACCTCAATTCCCTATACGAGTCTCTTCTCACGCAGCCAGTCCCAGTCGTAACCCCATCGTTCTATGGTGTCGTCGACTATGCGGTCTTGAGAAACGCAGTCAGGTTCTCCCTGTACCAACCATACGCCCTTTTCTCTACCCTCGCCGAAGGTCTCGCTGATCTCGCAGCAGGGAACGGTAGCATAATTTACGGTATACAGGCACAGACCAGCGGTGATGCGTCATCTGTCTATGACAATTCATTCGATGCGGGGATTGCCATTTCCTGCAGCGACGCGGTGAAAAACACAGACTCTGTAGCAGGTCTTTTTGCGTATTGGGATAGTATCAAAGGCTTGTCGTCATTTGCGGATATTCTATTCACTCAGAGAATCAGCTGCTCGTGTGTATATCTCTTCGACATGAGCGTGTGCTAATTCTATTTTTCTTCAGTGGATGGAAGTTCCACCGCGAAGGCAGATTTACGGGTGAGACCTGCACAAATTACCAGCGCTTATTCTGAAGTATCACTTGATAGGTCCGATTACTGGAAACACCAGTTATCCTATTCTTTTCATAGGAAACACGGCTGGTATGTACATTCGTCTGCAGCCCTCCCCTCCTTATATCAATGTATCATTCAGATCCCGTCACTCCTCTCTCTGCGTAAGTCACCTCCCGCACAATATGTCAAGGCTTACTTCATTAATGTTTTTCAGAGCAAAGAAGACGTCGAACGCATTCCCCGGCTCCGTAGTTCTAACTCAACAAGCATCAGGGGCAAGTAACCATTTTAACACAAGTTTCGTACACTCACTTTCCCGCTGCTACAGCATACATCCCTAGCCGCTTCGTCCATATGCACGCAAGCGTACGTACAAGCGTACTTTCAAAATGGCACTCTTCCTAATGACGGAACTGTCTGTGAGGTTGAGTCTGAGATGTTCCCAGCTTTGTCAAATGCCACTGCCAGCCAGCGACGTTCTTTATGGGGGCGCAAATGATTCCGGAATCTATTTACATAGCAATGCTATCGGTTGACATATTGTAATAAATTCTCACGTCTACTCGACCTAGTTTCCCCTGTAAATTTTCGTTTCTGGTTTGCTTTATTTTGAACTCGTACATTTTTCTTTCCGTTCATTTTGTTCCTTTTCTCAATGTTTCTCCTATGGGAGTACTACCTCGACGCGTAATGGACCATCTCCCTTCTTTAATCCCAAGTTCCTTGCTTGAAGTGCTTATCTCCAACACCATACCTCAATCATGGGGGATTATGTGCTGCGATTTCCTTCTAGGAAACACTGAGAACCAAGAACAATTTTTCCCATAGAAAGGCAAGGTCTGTTATAATTGGTAACTCTACTGTGTTTGTATAGTCTTTGGAGACATCGAGGAGCCTTAGGTTCTTCTGAATCTAGTGCTATCACGGGTTGAGGAGCCGACGGATGCTCAAATCGGTAATATATTACAAAACTGGTGGACTGCTATAGAGCGTTAAGTGAACAATGCTATCCGATCATATTATGACATGACACAGAAATATCAACCGCGAAGCATCAAGTACATATTTCGTCGCAGAAGTATACTGTACTTTGGTGTGAATTTTTGGTTTTCCCCTTCCGTCTTCCTGCATCTAGTCCGTACACCTTGGAACTGAAGACAACGTTGTTTCCCAAAGATTCACAAAATTCGAGGTGGATTCTGGTAGCTACTATGTGTGTGTATTGCTGGGCGACGTAGAGGGCCCTTAGCTTGTTCTCAAGGCATCGGCATGTCTATGAAAGCTGAAATGCAGAAAACAGGTAGATTACAATAAAGCAATAATGCTCAATTACATTAGGATGTGAGACAGAAATATAAACAGTGAAGCATCAAGTACATAATGACAATTCGTCGCAGAAGTCCTAAAAGAAACCCTAATGCTATTTCATTCATCAATAAAAACTATGCCGAAGAGCCAGCTGCGATCACTTACGTTTGCACTTCCTTGCTGAGTCGCAGAGGCTTGGGCTCCACTGTTTGCAGGAGCCTAAACATTAATTAGTTAACAAGCGACATAAATGGAAGCGGAAGTGTTTAGTACTTGGGATTGTGGAGGAGGCGCCTGGGCCTGGGAAGGGGGAGGCATCCGACCGTCGTGCTATTCGAGAAGAAGCAGGATGAATGATGACAATACTACTTGAGCAACCCGCCAGGAATTACCATGAGCATTTCGGGGGAGAAGAAGTTCGCGTTCGCGGTAGGTTTCTATATAACCACTATTGTCAGTACGTCACCCGGACTACTTAAAATACAAGCATGCCTGGTCGGAGGGGAATGGGAATGCGTAGTTGTAAGACATGATTGGTTGATACGGAGGTAGACGTAAATCCCTTGAGTCTGGTGGTGTGGATGAACAGGCGATTGATGAAGGCAAGCTCCCAAAATAGCGAGGTTTATATAGTAGCAGCCTAGGTGGCCATAAATGTACTTATAATTGACAATGGAATCAAGCCGTTGCTTTGGTTTTAGGCTACAGCAAGACGCCGGATGTAGGGACAATGCTGAAGAGATCGCCAGGTATGCGGATTAATCCAGAAGACAATCAATATTTCCTGGTGGCGTCTGATCAAAGAGTCAGCCGGTAGGCGGGATCTGCTTTTTGCTTCGTTAGGCCATTCAAGGTGAATTGGCTACCGACTCAGATTTGATCAATAGCAGACTTTTTAAGGAGTGATGTCGCAAGAATGAATGAATGAATGTGGAGCCATGAACTCATTTCAAATTCAAAGTGCGACATTGCGACTCGACTTGCCTATCTATGATTGTAACCAGAAGAGACATCAAAGAAATAAACATACCTACCACTGGACTGAGGATAAATTGTCCAGTGGCACCCACAATGTCAGATAAGAAATTGAAATGCATTGCCCGACATTCACTATAATTTGTCGTAGCCGCGATCATTTTGAGCGCTGCGATCCAAATCCTTGAGAGGGATTGGTTGGAACCCTGACGCTTAAATCAGCCTCAAGCTCCAAATCTTTTACAGCAACTGTAGTCTCGGAACTCGGTGGAAAATATGGAATGAGAACTGAGCGTGCCGCCTTCAGGCACTCTAAAAGGACAAAATTCATGAAGCGCGAATCAATGCAAAGTATGAAAGTCCCCCGTCGATTCGTCGATGCGAAAATATTACATCAAAATTTGGTTGAGCATGAACGCCAAGCTGGTGAAAGAATTGAGCATGACATCATTCGTGTCTACGCGCTTGCAGACCTGAAAATCTTGTTTTTTTGAAGTTCGTGCAGCCATGGGATAAGTTATTCCTCTATCTGACGTGTAATCCACGCGTTTTACGCGTCTTTCACGGCTATTTATTTCGGCTGAAAAATAATCTCGTAATTTAAGCATAGCATCTGTAGACCTGAGATCATGGAAGCTTCTGCACTGAGATTTGGTGAAAATGCCGTCAAGGACTCCAATTCTGCGGGTCCTCTCATGGAGAGGTGAACCAGCCTCGGAACATGGCAGAAAACGTCGTCCAGAAGCTGGAGAATTGACACTGAGGCATTGTTCGGATGCATTTCACAATGGTCCATGACCAAACGGATGATCTCGAAGGCTTTCTCTTCCACTACACCCTGCAGTGAGGCTGGTTCCGTACGAGAAACAGACATCATGAGCTGTATAATCAGATATATAAAGCACTATATCGAATAAAAATAAATCTGAAAGAAAAAAGCTGGGCGTCCAATGAGCTTGCAGTGAACGGTGACGGTCGAAGGAAGCACTCTGCTCACCCAAAAAGGGTGGCGTGATGTCGGGAGGTCACAGTCACACCAATTGCTCTTCTCTACCCTCATGAGGGCACCGTTGCTAGTAAGCATCGCATTCGAGTCCGACCGCCGCGCAAAGGATCCATTTCCATTCAATTGTTCGTCTTGATATGTCGTTGTCCTGCTGGGAAATTGCTCATTCCGAAAAGTTGTATTTTTCCTCGCGATTTGGGTAGGGCAGCAGCCGCGGCCTCATTCGAAGGAGGTGCGTATTTGTGTCTACTAGGAAAATAAATCTGATTTATAATCCTGATCGCTTATCCTAGACCAAGTTCCGCACTGACGCGCCTTTTAGCGTTCTTCATTCCAAGCGTTTCTGCCGTCGCCAGACTGGCAACGACGACGAAATTGCAGGATGATTGTGCCCAGGTTGATATCGGAACTAAGGATGTCGACGTATGCGGATTTGTATGATGCTAGTTAAGCGTGTGTGCTGCTCTTTCTTTATCGTGTCCTCTGCTCAATCTGTGAAAGAAGATTCAAAGTACATTATTATTGAGGCAATCATACCTCTACTACGTGATCAAGCAGGACATGGACCTTATAGCGGATCAATGCACCACAGCGACATCGACAATCAATCATGTAGACTGCTCCATTGTCGGGCACAGCGGTCTATATACGATTACTGAGGAATTTCACTACGACGGCTCTTCCAAGTACATGAATGAGTGCTGGGCAGGAGAAAGAGTACCGCGTTACACGATATATGGCCAGAAGGTTCGTCATTTTCTTATAGCATGAAGTTGCTGCTTACATGCGTCTGTGTGCGTGCCGTAGGTGTCTTTCTAGATGTGTCTCTGGACCCATTTCTTCCCAAGTATCAAGTCATTTCGACATCGGAAATAATGAAGAGCCTGACCGATAGCAAACAGACGCTCCTGATGTATCTGCAAGGCTGTATCTCCTTCCTGCGATGCAGGAACTGCCAAGCGAATGCAAGAACATCATCCACTCCTGCAATCGTTGTACATTCCGTGCGTCGCACTTTTTTTCGCAATATTCACCCTTTGTGATGTGTCTAAGTGCCCGGACCAGGTTCTTTTTAGAACAATAAGAGGGGCGAGAAGCATCGGCATTTCATACACCCGTCTTAGCTCGTTCCAGGTATAGGGGAGCCATCATTAGAAGAATACTATCCTGATCAACTTTTTTCAGTCGCGAGAAGTAATTTGCCCAGGAGTGGCCCAGACATCGCGAAAGAACTTCTAGGCAGATTCCAAAATTTATATCCAGGGTATGTCGCCGATCTTCATGGTATTTTCTATGACTCAGATCGAATAGGATGTTCCGGCTGTAGAGAAGGATGCCGGTCTTGGAATGAAGCAGAAGGGTTTAGGGAAATGCTGTCGTCCAGAGAGATCATAACTTTAATTGGGATTCGGAAAGCACGGCCCTTCGCTGGTGACTTTGGACACCAGAATTGCCTGCAGCTCGCCAACTCGCCAACGTCACACGATGCAACAATAACCTAGATCGGAACCTAATAACCAGCAATCAGAAGGTGTGGTTCCTACATCTTTGCATGAGCTGTATTCTTATTCTTGTATACTGTCTTCATAGAATATGGGGACCACAAGCCCTCTGCAACACGAGCCATCGGTGATTGCTCGTCATGGATATGGCCAATCGGACGGCAAAGAAATCTGGACTTCGTGGACGAGGCAGATTGTTGCGCCGCTTCAGCGACACCTGAGCGGCATTAAGCTAGGCAGCAGATGTCCACCTTCTTAATGTCGCCTTCGATCTTGTCGGTTATATCACTCATTCACTCGTCTCTCAATTATCCCAACAGACCTTCAAAGTAGTCACATTTTTTCACGTTCAAATTCTTTCGCCCTGGGATCTGCCTTCTCACTCTCAACTCCGCAGGAGTCATCGACCTTTGCTTCAGGCCATACACGAGCTCATCTCATCACGCCCACCGTTTGGAATCCCGTCCTCTTCGCTACTCACACACCAGGCGTATTCGATGCACTTCCCGTCCAGACAACTCATCGTAGGCCTAAACCGCCATTCCCAGGAAGATCGAGGGCATAATTGAGTCGGGATTCCGATGGCAGTGGGCGTGACATGGGACCCACTGGTAGGATCATTACGGAGTCTACTTCTGTCACGAGGTCCTTGACGGAGGATGGAGGTGTTGATATACGTGATGAGCTCTGTAGAGACATGTTCAGACTTTGATTTATCATAAAAGGAAAATACAAATACAGTCTCCCCGGCATCGTTTTAGCATCGTTCCTCCCAAAACAAGGCTATGAAGCCTGGTCCATCTGTCACTAGGCCGATGAGCTAACTTTGAAACGAAGCTGGAAAACCATCGTCGACGTGCAGCTTGGCAGAGACGGAGATCTGGAGACGGTGTGGGTATGGATCAGTGACAAATATATTGATTCGACAGGCACCAGTTTGGTGCCTTCATTTTTTCCCCCAAGACCGGAGGAACCGCGAAGCAAAAGATATTGGGAGACCATATAGAATAACAATTCAATCGTAGCCCGGCCCGGCTTCTCGGTGGCCTCCGCATCTCAGAGGTACCCGTGGTATTGATATTGAATTAAATTTCACCTTGACGGCGGCGGCCGACTACACTTGGGATCTGCGCGATACCAACACGGCCGTTGTGTGAGCAGACGACCTAAGCATCGTGGCAAGGGCCAGTGGACGCTGCTAGCCTGCAACATCGAACTTAGGGTCGAGTCGAGGCCTCAACGAGCGTTCGTATGGAATTCTTGACTTTCTGTTCCAGCATGCTTTAATATTGAGGCTAAAAGCCAAGCCTTCACGAAGAATACTAGCCTCGATCCAAATTGTATGATGTAATAGCGACAAAAATCTGCATGGGTTTTGAAAGCCCTATGACCATCGTATTAAAGTAAAGTTATTACATGGTGAAGGAGTAATGTATCATCGGAATATGGGCGAAAGGCAGAGATATGGGATGCTGCAATGGTGGTTTCAAAATGGGCAGTGAATACCATTTTTGTCCATCGCTTGTGTCGGAAACTACCACCTAAGGTTGGTTTTCTGCCCATGACTGACGTCGCCGCTCGTCTGATGCTCATTCGCCAGAGCGGACAACTCTCACCTTTCTTTTATTCTTCAAGCCATAAATACTCACTTTTACGACTTGCGGTCTTCCTCAACGTTCAGGAATTATGCCCCTGCCAAGAGTAAGATGTTCTTAGATCTTTCAATGACATCAGCGGTTCACAATCCAGAATTGGATAAGAATAGCTGCACCACGCGGTCATTATACGAAGATATCCTTCTTTTACAGCTACTAACATCAATGTCTCGACTCATTTCCACATACCTCGGAAATGAAGAACGCAAACTGCGAAAACCTTGCATCCGTACAAAATTTGCGTTTGGACGCGACCTAGGCTGCTGTTGTCGACGCGTATAAATGCTTCCAGATAGGTGGGTACTCAGTAGTCATCTTTTACAATGATTTCTCTTGTTGCATTCTGCATTTTCCTACTCCCAAAAGTATTGGCTCAAAGTCAATTCGATTGGAGCACAGTTGGTCTTGTTTATCGTTGACGTGCCATTACTTATGATGAATTATAGATCGAACCGTCGACCAATTTATCATGGGTCGACTGTTACTCAAACTACAAATGTGCACGTTTCCAGGTATGCTTTCCGCTTTCCTAATAACGTATTTCTCATCAACTTTTGTTACATTATGGAAGGTACCCATTGACTATTCTAACGAGGATGGCGACAAGGCTGCGCTCGCGGTAATCAAACTTCCTGCCCAATCCCAGACTGACTATAAAGGGGCTGTACTGATGAACCCCGGAGGTCCTGGTGGTAGTGGAGTCGCAGCAATAGCCTCCGCCGGTCCGTTATTCGCATCTCGCATCGGAAACCAATACGACATTATCAGCTTCGATCCCCGTGGTACGTTGACTTCTACACTTAATATCCCCTTCCGCTCACTGCGAGCGTTGTAGGGGTCGGTAATTCGACACCTCGAGCAGAATTCTTTCTATCAAAAGAAGAGCGTTCATTGTGGCTTGCCGATCCCAATCATTGGACGGCAGTCCCTAACACGACCTCGGATCAGATTCCTCATTTATGGGCGTCGTCCCATGTAATAGCGGAAGTGGCGAAGGAAAGGGATAATGGAATCCTAAATTACATCGGTACTGACAATGTTGCACGGGATATGCTGAGAATTATTGAAGCAGCGGGTCAAGAGAAGCTTCAGTATTGGGGATTCTCGTAAGCTAGAGTTTTGTGTTTTACTCCAATTGATGGCTGAATGGTTCCGTCCAGTTATGGGACGATCCTTGGCACCACATTCGCTACAATGTTCCCCGTGCGCTCTCCCGTCGTTCTTACATCTTCCAACTAACAAATTATTATTCTAACTTGCAGGATAAAGTTGGACGTATGGTGCTTGATGGTGTGTAGTCGACTTCACCCCTATTCGGGCACGCTTACTCATATTAATCAGGCGTAGTGGATGTGGAAGGCTATTACAACGGTAAGATGGCTATGTTTCCTCCCCAGGCTCACAGTATCTGAGATTCTGTTCTTTCCAGGCGACTGGCGCAACAACTTTGTCGATACTGACAAGGTCATGCAATCTATCTTCGACGCATGCGTGGCTGCTGGCCCTGATGCATGCGTTTTCTACGCCCCTACTGCCCAGGAAATATCCAATAACCTCGACACTCTGTACGACTCTCTTCGAACCCAGCCAGTCCAAGTCGTAACCCCATCGTTCTATGGTGTCGTCGACTATGCTGTCTTGAGAACCACAGTTAAGTACACCATGTACCAACCATACACCCTATCTTCTCTCCTCGCTAAAGGTCTGGCTAGTCTCGCAGTAGGGGACGGCAGTATAATTTACGCGATGCAGGCGCCGTCAGACGACCTGTCTTCTGTTTACAATAATGGATTGGAGACAGAAATCGCCATTTCCTGCAGTGATTCTGTCAATAATATAGACTCTTTGGCGGATCTGTATGCATATTGGGACAGTATCAAGGGATTATCGGCCTTTGCGGATTTATTCTTCGCCCAGACGATCGGCTGCATGTGTGTAAATTCCCTCTTGGACATGTTTGTGGACTATTTTTATTTTTCTTCAGTGGATGGAAGTTCCATCGTGAAGGCAAATTTACGGGTGAGGTCTTTCTGCACACATCCCCGGAGCTCGCACCAAAGTATCCCATTATAGGTCCTGTCGGCGCCAACACCAGTTATCCTATTCTCTTCATAGGAAACACTGCTGGTATGTACATTCCTCTGAAGCTCTCTCTCCTCCTGTTGACATCAACGCATCATCCAGATCCCGTTACAGCACTGTCTGGGTAGGCCATTCCATAACTAAATGATAATATCCCTTGATTTATCTATCTTTAGAGCGAAGAAGGCGTCTGGTGTATTCCCTGGCTCCGTTGTTCTGACTCAAAACTCGTCCGGGGTAAGTAGTCATTTAAATTATGTGTCTGTGTACTCACTCTGTCGTTGGTATAGCATGCATCCTTAGCCGCGTCGTCAGCATGTACTCGAGCGTATGTTCAAGCGTACTTCCAAAATGGCACACTTCCCGGGGATGGAACGGTCTGTGAAGTTGAGTCTCAGATGTTCCCCACTTCGGCAAACGCCACTGGCAGTCAGCGGCGTGCTTTTCTTGGTCGTCAATGACTTCAGGACGTAGTTACTGATTCCTTCGGCTGACGCATTGTTACGATTTGTCAAGCCTAGTTGCTCTATTCTTTCATTTCTGGTTTGCTTCATTACGGCTTTCCCTGCTCACTCGTTCATTTTTCTTTCTGTTCTATTTGTTCCTACATAGCCCTAGTTTCTTATATGTACTACTTCGATTTGAGTAAATTAGTTCATGTTGTATGTAAGATAGCCGGTTCCAATTTACATCCATGCTCTGTGTCATGTTGGGTTTAGGCTCCACCGTTCGCAGGAGCCTGAAGACTAATTAGTCAACAGGCAGGGCAAATAGCGGTGGAGGTACTTATTACTTGGAATTACACAAGAGTTGTCCGCAAAGCACAGACGAGGCTCAGGTCTTTTAGCTCCCATGTATACAAACTATAAAGGAGATTCCGGTGGCATACAGAGAGGTGGTAGAGAACTGGACATAATGCTGGTGCAGCCGAATGTTCAAAAACTAAGCATTAGGCGATGACTGTGAGCTTGGACAATACGGTATTAGGTGCGTCATCGCGATAGGATAGCAATTGAGGGATGTCTCTAGAACTGTTTGCTGTTGACCATCGAGTGTACATTATACATGCATGGTGGCATCTCGTATGAGCACACTGTTCAGGGGACCATAGCTACATCGATGAGGGACGTAAGACTAACAGTCAACGACAAGCCCAGACCTTTTGAGGGAAGCAAAACCTTTTGATCTTCTACAGTAATTTAACTAAAAAACTTGGATAGAATCTTGAGAAGAAAGTGTCAAGTTAAGTCTTGCTTATTTCTTCTATAATTCTGGAACTCAGCTTAGATGTATACAATGGGAATGACGCGCTTGGTCATTATAGAAGAGCCAACTCGGTGGAGGGGGAGAGTACTTGTGGGTGTTCAGGAATTCGAAAAGGTGGCTCGAGACCAGAGACCAGGAGCCATGAAGCCAGGTCTTGTCGACGCGGAGAAATTACCAAGCCTGAGACTCAGCGGTGATGCAAAAGCCCAACATTACGTTATAATATCCTGCAGTTGGTGATTATGCTCTCCCCTTGTTTGCTCTCCTCGACTTTTTTTATTCCGTTATCTGACGCGTATTTTATGCGTTAGGTAGTTAGCGTACTTGTGGCGGTCAATCAAATGCAGAGTCCAAAAAAAAAAAACGCTACTCATTGAAAATAGGCAGCGTGATGTTTGGATGTCACAGTCACATTTGTTGCTCTTCTCCCAACCAACATGAGGGCACTATAGTGAGCATCGCCCTCCCATCCTGCCATCTCACAGAGAATGCACTTTGGGACTCATTTAATTCTCTCTATATGTCATTGTCCCGCTGGGAAATTGCCCATCCCGGAAAGTCGTATTTTCCTCGCGATTTGGAACGTAACAATCAGGAAGGAAGCGACCGTGGCCTCATTCGAATAAGCAGGCAGTCTTTATGTCTACTAGGGAGATTGATTGATTTATAAGGTTGTGTTAGATACCCTTTTCAAGTTCCGCCCTGACGTGCCTTTTGTTCTGCATTTCCAACTTTTCGAAGAATCTTGTCGTCACTGGAGTACAGTGCCAACAGAATGGCAAGGAGATTTTCCTTGGGTCGAGACTTGAATGATAGCTGCGGTTTATGGGGAATTGGACGTTACTTGCGCGTGTGTGCTGATCTTTCTCTATTTAGTTTCCTGCTCACTCTTAACCGAAGGATCTGAATCTCGTTATTATTGATGCGATTATACCGCTACCAGTTGCTGCGCTGTTACTCAACCCATGAGCGGGCGGTGCTCGACCAAACTTTTAAGGTATGATGTTTGTACCTGTGAAGCTGGAGATCGAACATGCCATGCCGTCTGTAGGCTTTCAATAGCACTTTTCTCTTTCACTGCTGTCTCTGAATATTTTATCAATGCCGGGACCCAGAATGTCCAGCGAATCAACGCACCAAACAGCGACATTGATATTTACCCATATAGGCTGCTCCGGTGTTGTGTGCAACGGTCTGCGCGTGATTACTGCGGTATCTTACCGCAACGGCACTTTTCCGAGTACGTGCGTGAGTACCGGACTAGAGAAAGGGTCTCGCGTTACACGATTAATGGCCAGAATAGTCTTGTTTTTATAGCATAGAACTGCTGCTTATATACGTCTATATATGTGCGCAGGTGTCTTCTAGATGTCTTCAAAAGTCTTTCTGGACACATATCCACTCTGGGAGCCAGATATTTCGACGTCAGAAATGACGAAGAGCCTGTCCATGTAACAACTAGACGCCAGTGAAGCATCTGGAAGGTTACCCGTCTTTCCTCCGATGCCAGAACTATTAAGCAAATGCAAGAACATCGCCCTGTCTTGCTATCGTTGCACATTCCATATGACACTGCTTGGCAAGATTAACCCCATTGATATACGTCTAAGTGTTGGGACAATAAGAGGATCTAGAAGCCTTGGCGCCTTATGTGCCTGTCCTGGCTCGTTCCAGGTATGGTAGAGCCACGATTAGAAGGATTCCATCCTGATCAACGTTTTTCAAGCGCGAGAGGATATTTGCCGAAGAATGACGCAGCCATCGCAAGGGAACATCTAGGCAGGTTCGAACATTGATATCTGGGGGTATGTTGCCGATCTCCATAGGAATCTTTTATGACTCACATTGAATAGGATATTCTGGCCGTAGAGAAGAATACTGCTCTCGGAATCAAATAGAAATACCTTGGAATATGCTGTCATCCGGAGAGATAATGACATCAATTGACATTCGGACAGCACGAAGTGACTTCCGACGCCAGAATTGCCTGCAGCTCGTCAGCTCGTCAACGTCACTCGATGTAGTACAACCTAGATTGCAACGCTACAGGTCGGCGATGAACGAGGCAGCTTATCGTGCCGCTTCAGCAACACCTGAGCGGCATTAAGCCAGTCAGCGGAGGCTCACCTTCTCAACGTCGTTTTTGATCTCGTTGGGTACAGCGCTCTTTCTCAAACCATGAGTACGTTAGATACTTTTCGCCCGACTGCTGCAAGTCGTCTTTTGTTTAACTTCACACAAATGACGTCCTGACGGCTACGTTTCAGTCATGGCACAAAGACCGCTCCAGTATTTTGCGAAGCTTGCTGTCCCTTATCTGAAGCGCCCGCCTCCTGTATCAAGTTTATGGGGACCCGAAGCCCTTTCCAAATGTGATTCGACCTGCTATTGTTGAACACAAAATACCTTGACAAGGATGACCTAATTCAAACCCAAGCGTACCTGTTATTATCAACGAAGTTGTACAAGTACCGTTCAACTAACATCCTTTTACCGATTTCCCTACTCATCGGCCTTTCAACGCATATAAAGTTTGCGAACATATGTTCCCGCCTCCCCATCATCCCAACAGACATTCAAACAGCCACGCTGCAAATTGCTTTGCCCTGGGATCCCCTTTCCTCACTCTAATACTGCCGGAGCCATGTATTTCGTTTCAGGCCAGACGCGAGCCATCATGCCCTCCATCTGGAACGTCATCCTCTTCGCTGCTCCCTGACTGAGCGCGTTTGATACACTTCCCGATCAGACAACTTCTAAACTGCCGTCCCTAGGCCGGTCCAGTATATGGTTCATCGGGCTTCCGACCGCATTGAACAAGACATGAGATCGTTGGACGGCTGTTAGGGTCATTACGAAGTTTACCTTTGTCACGAGGTCGTCGACGGAGGAGTCGATGTACGTGATAAGGCATGGTCAGACTTGGATTTGTCGTAATAGGAAAATACAGTCTCCCCAGTGCCGTTTTTCCCACAAGGAGGATACGAGTTACGGTTCATCTGTGACTGGTGTGACGAGGAGGTACCTGTGCCATGGAGCTGGAGAAACGCGCAGCTTAGCATGGGCGGAGATCTAGAGACGGTGTGGGTATAGATCAGCAACAGATACATAGTATCGATTCGAACTCACATTGAAAGGCACCAGCTTCGCACCCTCGTTTTCCAGTACGGAGGGAACCCCGAACAGAAGATGATGGCAGAACTTGTAGAATAACAATTAAATCGGTAGTGCGGCACGGATTCTCGGTGCGTCTCAGAGGCACCCGTAGCATTTATATCACCTTGACGGCGGCGGCCGATTACACTTGGGATCTGCGCGATACCAACACGGCCGTGTGTGAGCAGACGGCCTAGGCGTCGTAGCAAGGGCCTGTGGACGCTGTGGATGTTGCTGGGCCTGCGACGTTGAACTTGGGGTCGAGTCGAGGCCTCAACGAGCGTTCGGATAGAATTCTTGACACTCTGTTTCAGCATGCTTTAAATGTCAAGTCTTCAAGAAGAATACCAGCCTCAGTTCCAGTTGTATGACGTAGATGGCGACAAAAATCTGCATGGGTTTTGAAAGCCTTATGACCATCGGATTCAAGGTACAGGTATTACATGGTGAAGTATCACTGTATTATTCGAATATGGGCCAAAGGAAGAGGCATCGAATGCTTCCATAACAATTTTGAAATGGGTGGTGAATGCCATTTTTGTCCATCGCCTCTGCTGGCAATCACCGCCCAAGGTTGTTTTCTACCATGGCTGACGTCGTCGCTCGTCTGATGCTCACTCGTCAGAATGAACAACTCTCATCTTTCTTTAGTTTTTCAAGTCATAAATACTTGCTCCGCTGACATCCTGCTGTGTTGTGTTCTTCCTCAAAGTTTAGCCTATTTGATGGATATCGTAGTCTATATTCTCTTGGGCAGTGAATTACCTTGATATCGAACACGAAATGGAGTCGTAACTCTGCCTAGATCTTAATAGGACTGAACTACTTCCACGTGCTGTATTGGATAAAGATTTCGCCATATCCTTATCTAGTACAGTACGGGCACTCCTGATAAGCAAATATTTCAGGCCATGCAAAAAAAGGCGACAATGGGTGGATGGCATGAAAATGTGATGAAAATTTGACCTAGGCCTTTGCCCGCGACAGCATGAGTTCGGTGTTCGTATTGATATTGAAGCTAGTGGATTTTGGTCAAAAAGTGTCAGATTTTCATCTCTATTCGGACCATTATCTTTCATTTTAATCGGTGCCTAGTCAGCTGCCACGAGTAATAGGTTCCTCGATCTTTCAATGACATCAGCGATTCACGATCCAGAATCGTATAAGAATAGGTGTACCACGGGGCTGTTCTCCGAAAAAGAGGACCTTCTTTTACAGCTGCTAACTTCAGCTCGTTGGTTCACTTCCATAAACCTCGGAAATAAAGGACTCGACCGGGAGAGATCTTGCACCTGTACCAAAGTTATGTTTCGACGTGACCTGGCCCTGCTGTTGTCGACACGTATAAATACTCGCCAATAGGTCCGTACTCAATAATCATCCTTTACAATGATTTCTCTCTTCGTCGCATTCTGTGTTCTTTTCCATTGCGAATTTTTATTACCAACAGTATTGGCTCAGAGCGATATCGACTGGAGCACGGTTGGTCTTGCTTCTCATTGATGCACCATTACTCATGATAAGTTATAGATCGAACCATCGACCAATTTATCATGGGTCGACTGTTACTCAAACTACAAATGTGCACGTTTCCAGGTATGCTTTCCGCTTTCCTAATAACGTATTTCTCATCAACTTTTGTTACATTATGGAAGGTACCCATTGACTATTCTAACGAGGATGGCGACAAGGTTGCGCTCGCGGTAATCAAACTTCCTGCCCAATCCCAGACTGACTACAAAGGGGCTGTACTGATGAATCCCGGAGGTCCTGGCAGCAGCGGAGTCGCTGATGTCGCTTACGCTGGTCAGTTATTTTCGTCTATCATCGGGAACCAGTACGATTTCATCAGTTTCGATCCCCGTGGTACGTTCACTTCCACACTTTAATATCCCCTCCCGCTCACTGCGAGCATTGTAGGGGTCGGTAATTCGACACCTCGAGCAGAGTTCTTTCTATCAAAAGAAGAGCGTTCATTGTGGCTTGCCGATCCCAATCATTGGACGGGAGTTCCTAACACGACCTCGGACCAGATTCGTCATTTATGGGCGTCGTCCCATGTCATAGCGGAAGTGGCGAAGGAAAGGGATAATGGAATTCTGAATTACGTTGGCACCGATAATGTTGCACGGGATATGCTGAGAATTAGTGAAGCAGCGGGTCAAGAGAAGCTTCAGTATTGGGGATTCTCGTAAGCTAGGGGTCTATGTTTTACTCCATTTGATCGCTGAACGGTTCCGTCCAGTTATGGGACGATCCTTGGCACCACATTCGCTACAATGTTCCCCGTGCGCTCTCCCGTCGTTCTTACATCTTCCAACTAACAAATTATTATTCTAACTTGCAGGATAAAGTTGGACGTATGGTGCTTGATGGTGTGTAGTCGACTTCACCCCTATTCGGGCATGTTTACTCATATTAATCAGGCGTAGCGGATGTGGAAGGCTATTACAACGGTAAGATGGCTATGTTTCCTCCCCAGGCTCACAGTATCTGAGATTCTGTTCTTTCCAGGCGACTGGCGCAACAACTTTGTCGATACTGACAAGGTCATGCAATCTATCTTCGACGCATGCGTGGCTGCTGGCCCTGATGCATGCGCATTCTATGCACCTACTGTGGATGAAATTTCCAAAAAACTTAACTCTCTTTATGAGTCTCTTCTTGCTCAGCCGGTCCCAGTCGTAACCCCATCGTTCTATGGTGTCGTCGACTATGCGGTCTTGAGAACGGTCGTCAAGTATACCCTGTACCGACCGTATGTCTACGCGTCTGTCTTCGCCGAAGGTCTCGCAGCTCTCGCAGCAGGTAACGGAAGCATCATATACGGGATTCAAGCACCGGTGTACGACCCCGCAACCGTTTATGATAATAACGTGGAGGCAGAAATTGCCATTTCCTGTAGTGATGCACTGAATAGCGCGGACTCTTTGGAAGATTTGTTGGAATACTGGGACAGCATCAAAGGTATATCGACCTTTTCTGATCTACTCTTCACCCAGATGCTCGGCTGCACGTGTGTAGATCCCCTCTTCGACTTGTATGTGGACTAACCTTATCTTTCTTCAGTGGATGGAAGTTTCATCGTGAAGGCAGATTTACGGGTCAGCTTTTTCTGCACACATCCCCGGGGCTTATATTGAAGTACACCTTTACAGGTCCGGTCGGTGCCAATACCAGTTATCCCATTCTCTTCATAGGAAACACGGCTGGCACGTACATTCCTTTGTAGCCCTCTCTCCTCCTGTTGATATCAATGCATAATGCAGATCCCGTTACTCCTCTCTCAGCGTAAGTGGCTCCATAACTATGTGATAGTCTCACGTAATATATCTGTCTTTAGGGCGAAGAAGGTGTCCAGCGTATTCCCCGGCTCCGTCGTTCTGACTCAAAACTCGTCAGGGGTAAGTAGTCATTTCGCAATAGGTTTTCGTACACTCATTCTCCTGCTGCTATAGCATACATCTGTACTCGCCTTTTCCACATGTACTCGAGCGTATGTTCAAGCGTACTTCCAAAATGGTACACTTCCCGGTGATGGAACGGTCTGTGAAGTTGAATCTCAGATGTTTCCAACTTCGGCAAACGCCACTGGCAGTCAGCGGCGTGCTTTCCTTGGTAGCCAATAGCTCCAGAACATAGTTACTTATTCTTTCAGTTGACACGTTGTTACGATTTGTAAAATCTAAACCTAGCTGCTCTTTACCATATATTTTTGGTTTGCTCATTCCAGCTTTCGGCGTCGAACTCGTACACCTTGAAGCATGAACACCATTGTTTGAAGATTCCAGAAATAGGAGGTCTACTATGGTAACTACTATATTTGTATATTCCTAGATGGCATAGAGGAGCCTTAGCTTGTTCTCAGGTCATTAACATAGTCAATGAATGCTGACATGCCAAAAAGAAGTAAATTATAATGGGGGCATTGATACTTATGATGTGAGACAGAAGTATAAATGGTGAAATATCAAGTACATAACAATAATTTGTTGCATGAATCCCAAACAAAAACTCAATGCTATATTATTTATGAATAAAGTTGTAGCATAAAAGCAGACAGTGATTACTTACATTTGCACTTCCTTGTTGAGCTGCAGAGCCTTGGGTTCCTTGTCTCAGTTTTTGGACTGGTGTCATTGAATGACTATTACTGCCAAGATGCTGGTTCCAGTTGGAGCCATGTGCATCACTAGTTCTGGACTTTTTGTTTATTGAGACCAGATCATTGAGTCACTGGTCCTGTTGCCTAAGGCTCAGACTCTTCATGGCTAACCTTTACTGACCTAGTGGGGCTTTCTTGCTTCCAGGTTATCTTTACACATACTTTCTTATGGGTACAGTTACAAACATAGTCTGTATATTAGTAAAATTGAACTTTATACATATTTACAGTGGTGGATGGCTGGCAAGAATATCAGTACCAGAAGGTCACTGTTGCTTTCTGTGACTCATGGAAGGCATTTAATACTATTAAAAGGCTATAAAAACATAGTTATTGATCTTAGAAAGATCTCATCCCATCACAGCATCATTTCACATCAAAATGATTGTAAAATCATACCTTTTTTAAACTTTAGGTGAACTAGTCACCTCTTGAAGTTATACATGCATACAGGAACTGAACTCAAGCCTTAAAATGATGCATACATGTGGTGGAAAATTAAATGCAAGCTTGCAAGTGTGACAATGTGTCACATTTGTATTTAACTTAAGTTGAACTGTCTTAACTTTTGGTCACTGTGCCGTATCACATATATGTGTGCACCAAATTTTGGCTTCTACAAGCTAGTACTCACCACAGGACTAACAACACCCATCTGCTCAGTTAACAGGAATACAGGATCAGAATCCACTAGAAATAAAGATCAGAGGACAATGGTCTGCCATCTGCACTATCATCCATCATCAGTAACCCACTTTTCCACCAGACTATGAACTGTGTCAGGTATAATGGATGGCCATCCACCAGTGGAAGTCCATGTCTCCACCTTAATATCACCAAGGATGGTGATCCCATATGGTTTTCCTTTAGGAGAATCATTTAGGAGTGTAAAAAGAGGTGGACATGACAGAGCAGGTTGCTAGTTTGCAAGATTTATCAGAGCAGATAGGTATAGGAGTAGGAAGTTGGCTTGGTTCTGAGAAGTATAAAAGCACCAATATAACTAGAAAATCAATCAATCAAGCTCATAGCACACTAAAGGAATAAATTTCTTATTCAAGCCTTCAGCTTAGCATACTTTAGCAGTCTTGCATCTAGTATTGTTAGCAGACAGTATGAAAGCTTGTTGCTATCACTTAGAACCTGCTCTCAAAGCTCAAATATCTTGAAAGGATGTTGAGTCTCACTCTTTCACTCTTCTCTGCTATCAGAAATGGATTCATACTGATCTGAAGCAGGTGGTTCTTGCACCTCCTTGTATACTTACTGTATACAAAAGATCTTGCAAAAGCAAACTGTAATTCTCTCACCAGAGAGTTTGCCAGCCTTACAGCAAGCTGTAGTACAATTGCTATAGTTGTTTGATAATAACAAGACAACTGGTCCATGATCTATGATAGGTGCCTAGATTAGATATGATAAGATTTGAAAAAGAAGTGAAATTGTAACCATACTTATAGGAATTTGAAAATTGCACAGCATTTGTAATTCTAATCCATGATAGTACAAGTAGCTAGTTCTGGACCCTTCCTTCTCTCTCCAAGTTGTGGTGTACACATAGAAAGTGGTGCTATGACTTAGGAGCTGTTCATAACTTTGAGCTTTGTGTAGGTTTAGCAAGCTTACTCAGAGAAATATGAGAAATTTTAGAATAAGACTTTTGAGAAACTGTATTAGAGTGAATACAAAATCAGTAAAGCTATTTCTGTTCTGTTAAGTTGTGATAAGTCTGTTTGAGAAATGATCTAAAGTGAAAATCTAAATTTTATTCTGAGATCTGAATCTGGATCTGTTTCCAAGCACTTCTGAAGTGTTCTTTAAGTCAAGATGTTCTATTTGAGTCAGTTTGTAAATGCCTATATACAGTTGTATAGTGAGCAGGCTAATTCAGTGATTGGTCTATATATTTAAATAGTAAGCTCACTAGAGTTGCAATTTGTATCATCTCTGTTTGGTTGGAATCAGCATCCTATAGTGTAAAAGTATCAAATCTACTTTGAAGATTGCATAATACCAGTCAACCTCCTTCCTGTAAAATTTCATATACTTAGGATCTCTATTGAGAAAACTTAGAATGCTAAAAGTGTCAAGAACATCAGAATTCCTTCCAGATATTAAAGTAATGTCAGGTCACCTTAGAAATAATAGACTCCTCTAGAACTTATGAGGGTGATTGTATATTATATAATTTATGTGAGTGTGTGAGAATTAGAGTGACATCATAATAGTTCATGCACTATTCTACAGGTACCCATGACTAGCCTCATCAACAGTATCAGTCTTAAATACTGAATCAGACAGCCAGCATATATTAGACCCATGTCTCATATGATCTGCAGACTCACACTAACTCCTCAGGCTGTCTTGCATTCAGAAAATCACCCATGGATAGTGACTATAGTCTTCTGATCAAGCAAGAGAGAGTGGTATAAGTATAAGATAAACTTTAGTTTGAAGATGGGAAAAGTACATCAAGAACTAACTAGTTTATATATGTGAATGAGATAGCTAAAAATAAATGTTTCTATAAGTAGTCTGTTTTGAAAACAAAAAGAAACATGTGTTAGGCAAGCAATGATTGCAAGCTATAAGTATAATAACCAGATATCACATTGCTATGGATTTGTGATGCTATGGATTAGGTAATCAAAAATGATCCAATGGATAAGATAAGATGAGATAAGCAGAGGAAAGAAGCAAAATCATAACATTATCCTCTCATTAAGATAGTTGTCCCAACTATTAAGGTTCTTCTTCTGGGAAATTGCATTGAGCTTCTGCTTGGGAGGTCCAGTATTCATCTAATAGGGCCTTCCATCAATTTTCATCTGGGTTCCTTATCCATTTCTTGATTCCATCTTTTCATTGGACTAGATAGGTGATGTTCTTATCTTCTGAGTATTTGTGATCGAGGATCACTTTGACCACCTTTTCTTGTATTATGATTTTGACAGTGTTGATTTTTCAGGTGTGTTGCACTCTTTTTTTATATTCTGTGATTGTGTCTTTCACATTTCCCATCTCCATTTTCCTGACCTAGGAGTTGTGCTCTCATGTCCAGCCTCTCTATTTGACCAGATAGTCAGTTACTACTTTCAATGATTGACCCTTTTTAGCCTATACCTGATAGGTTTAGGAGTCTAGTACTTCTTCAACTGTGTATTCTTCCTAACCATTGACTAGATCTGGAGGTGGAGAGGGCAGTTGTTCTTGATTCAGAAATGCTGGTGCAATATATAGTATCAGAAGCTTTTTGTTAAAGTGAGGGTGGATTTTCCAGTGGGAGAGTAGCTTCAACTTGTACACTGCTGATCCTGTTTTTTCTAGGATCTCAAATAACCCTGTTTATTTGTTGTTGAGCTTCTTCTTTGGTTGATAAAGGTGGAGGTTGCTCATGTCAAGCCAAACCTTGTTGCCAACTTGGTATTTCTGGGCTGGTCATTTTTTCTTGTCATACTGCTCCTTCATTTGAGTGGCCATCTTTTCTAGGGTGTCATGCACTTCCTTGTGAACCTTCACCATTGCTTTCATGAATTCAATAGTGGTCGGGTTTGCAAATAGGGTATTTCAAGTGGAATCAGGGATGAGTCAAGGATTCCTCCCATAAAGAGTCATAAATGGACTTTTGCCAGTGGCAGAATGGACTTGGTTATTGTGGGCAAACTTGGCAAGAGGTAACCACTTGCTCCAGTTATCCTGTCAGTGGTTTATGAAAATCTGGATGTATTTCTCAATCTCTTGATTGACTTGTTCTGTTTGTCCATCCATTTGAGGATGATATGCTGTAGAGGCATTGAGGGTGATGTTTAACATCTGGTATAGGTTCTTCATAAAATAAGAGATAAATTGAGGACCTTGATCAGAGATTACTACTTCAGGTATACTATGTTTAATATAGACATTGTCTCATAGAATCCAGGCCCATCCCTTTGCAGAGAGTTCCTTATGATAGGCAATAGGGATAATAGTCTTGGAGAATCTGTCAATGACTACTAGTAGAGTATCATAGCCACTTGACTCAGAGAGTCTGGTGATCATATCAACCAAGATGTGCATCCATGGTTGAGTAAGGATGGTGTTGGGATACAATATGGCAGCTTTCACTTGCATACTGCTTTTTGTGCATTGATACATTTCACATCCTTTTATATATTTTTCCACATCCCTTTTCAATTTTGGCCACCAATAATCCTGGAGGACCAGTTCAGCAGTTTTTGCTATGCTGGGATGTCCAGCAGTGATGTGGTCATGGTTACAGGTGATGATCTCACTTTGTAGAGACTCCTTGTTATGATTTTTCCATTTATTCACCTTACTCAAGGTCCTATCCATATGCATCACTCAAAACACTGATGTCCATTGATAAGCCTTATTAATTCCTCTTTGTATCACCTATTCCTAATAGCCTCACTGTGGTTGGACCATAGTCACCTGACTCTTATGGTTTCACACATGTATACTATCATTTCACCTATTATTAGCCCAACACTTTTAGTATATAAATAGAGTAGCTTTTGTACATACTCTCTATCTTTTAACTAAACTTAAATATATACACCATTTTCTACACTCTTCCAAAGGTCCTGCCACTCTCTTATCATGGGTGATTGTCTGAATGTGAGGCAGCCCAAGAGTAGCACTTGATCCCAAGATCATGTGTCAGACAGGGTTGTAACATTAGTCAAAAGATTTACCACCCACTCCTTCTATGCTAGCTGTAAAAGTAGCAAACTTCATGACCAAACCTAATGAAAACAAAAAAATGATCACCCTCAGTGTTGCAATTGGTGGTATTACCCTTTTAATAATCTTTACCACCCTTTTCATATTAGTATATGAAGAGGAGATCTGAACTCTCCTCTGCCAAGAGCAGTGACCCCACCACCCTCAACCACCACTCCCACCCCACCCACCTCACCACCCTCAACATGGCCTTTCTAGGAGGCCCTCCCCCACCAGACTGGCAACTGAGGAAGAGGTACTACTCCCTCATCCCCAGGTCTGATTCTCAAACACCACCATCTCCAAGAAGATCAATACACATCGAAGGACCCCAATCCCAGGCTATTCCAACAACCAGGTGGAATGACCTGCCCCCACCATCACCCAGGAATATGCAAGGAATGTACAGGCTACATTTGAGAATCTTCTGCTCATGTATTCCCTGCCCCAATGTCCCTGTCTCCATTCCCCAATCCTATCCCATCCCCACTTCAGGGCCTGACACCCCAACAATCCAGGAATGGATCATAATCACCCCTATGGTCTCTGGGCCATCAATATCCAGGACAGAGGCTCCTGGCCAAGAGGAGGGACAGAGTCCTCCTTCTTACTCCTCACCATTGAGCTCTCTGATGACTCTAATAGGGACAATGACACCATGACTGCAGCCACTCCTCTCACCCCTGACAGCCTCTTCAATGCCAATGGGGCTAATTACAATTGGCCAGAGCTCTCCAAAGTCCACTGGACCCTAGTTGGCCCCTTTAGGGCTGCTGCCTGGGAACTCAGGCAAGCTGACATTGAGGCCCAAATGGGCTGGCCTGAACTCAGGCCTGACATGGACAAGTGGCTGGCCCTTAACAGGGGTGACCCCATATGAGAACCTAACCTGGGTGCCACTATTTGTGCCTAGATACACACTAACTGGTGTCAGGAACTATACCCCCCTGTTGTAGGGGACCTGGTACCCAGATTATAGCCTCAGATGGCTGAGGAATGATGGAATTTAGGTCATGCCCTTAGGTGACTCGGTTGACTAAAGGTTGACAGATAGGAGGAGGATGGACATAACACCCAACTTTGATAGTTTTACATATGGAACAGGCTACTATGGTGGGCTGGGATATTCCCAGCCCTAATATATGAACTACCCTCACTATCTCCCTGACACACTGGCTCATCAGCCACAATTTTTGCCCAACTTGCCACCACACAGTCAGGCACATCAACAAGGTTACCACCTCTATCAGGGTGGTAGCCTTCTATTTGCAGGTATGGGAGAAGATCCTAAAACAAGTACCACCCCTGCAGGGCTAACTCCAGCTATGATAGAGGAACTTTGACAGATGACTAGAACTGTACCAATTGAAAAGGAATAGCACATCAAGAAGATGCACAAGGAACTTACCAAGAAAGAAGCTGTCAGAAACAAGATGATGGACTACCTCTGTGGCAAAGAAAAGGGGAAAGAACCAGAATGTAGGAGGCTGACAGAATCCCCAAGAGGATCTGCTCCACAATCAGATCGATTCTCAATCCCAAGGCCACCCCCCAAAAAGGGCCATCCCAACCTTTTACCCAATCCTGTCAGGAATGCCCCTGATGGTGCCCCTTACATGGAGATCAAACCAATTCTCATCCAGCCCCCAAAGCCATTCAAGGGGGACTGATAACATCAAATGCTTTATAGGTGATTGCATTGCCTATTTTGAAGTGTTCTGTCACTACTTCCAGCTGCTATCACACCTGGTTCTATTTGCGACCTCTCACTTTGAGGGGGCCACCAAGGATTGGTGGGTCTACAAGAGACTCGAATTCTATGTTAGGGATGCCTATGATGGGACCCTCACCCACTTCTGATATCTCTCATGAGAATACTTTGTCAATATAGTTTCCTGCCAGTTTGAGAATCCTGTGATCAAAGAAGTCTATGAGAAAAGGATGTTTGACCTCCATATAGGAACACAGCCTGCTTCCCACTACTTCCAGAAACTGGAAGAAGAGGCTAAATTAGCAGGCCAGAGAACCAATGAGCAGGAACATGGTGCCATGATAAAGGCCATCTGACTAGGAGTACCAACCCCCTATATGATCTTTATCTCAAACATGGGCATTAACATTCCATACACCTATCTAGAGTGGAAGGAATGAATCTCACACATATATGAAGAATGCCAGTGCAAGTGGGTGTTTGACCAGATGTCAGGAATTCCCCAGGATGGGCAGAAGAAAGACTCCCAACCCAACCCCCATATCAACCCAGTGGCAAAACCATCACTAGAGTGACAAGTTTCTCAGCTCCAAAGCTGATGGCCAATGCAGGTCCCAGCTGGAATACCAATATAGGCTGATAGACAATGTATGGGGAATTGGGTCATCCAATGGAAGTTGGCCAGAGGAAAGCTGAAAGCAGGTGTTTCAGATACAACAAGAAGGGCCACATGGCTAAGGACTGCCCTAAGAAAAGAGAATACAAAGACATTTGGTCAGTAGGGCCCACTAATGAAGTGGTGCCACCTATAACCAAGATTGAGGAGGTAAAAGAATAGGTCAACAAGAGTTCGATTCCCCTTGTTCAACCAAAACCTCCAGTAGTGAGTCCTTGGTTTCCACAGGTTAGACTTATGTATATGCTTTAGAACATTTAAACACAAAAAAATATATGACTTTGTTACAGACTCTGAAATGAAAGAACCCTGAAGAATCAAATAGAAACAGATATGTCACACTTCTAGAAGATGCTGACATGACTATTTATAGTGAATCCTAAGCCCCCAACAAAGTGCAGGATTTGCCAGATGGTGCTAGCACTACACCAAAGTCCAACAAGCTCACTATGTGGAGCTCACTGGATATGCAGATAAAACCATGGACTGGGGCTAGTAGATGGGATGCCCTCAGGCCTCTGCTTAGGAAGCCAAGTCCCACTTCACCAGGGCCATTGGGGGAAACAAGCACCCACCAAGGCTGAAGACTGAGGACTGAAGATGGAGATTGGGGGACATATAACAAGTTGGGGAGACAACTCTCAGGACATCTGGGTAGATCTGATGAGACAGACACCTGACTCACAAGATTCCCAGGAAGAACCAATCCACACTGACTGGAGGAAAGGCTGTATGCTACCCAATCCAGCTAGAGAAAAGAAGTTGGTTGAAATATTGGCATTGACAGATATCATGACTGTGACAGAACCTAATCCTGACATCTCTGCTGACACCTCTGGAAAAGATAGTACTACAACCCTCACCTCATCAAAAGTGGTGACAGCTGAAGAACAGGAGGAAGCTGCTAGTGCCCAGGCAGTAAAGAGAGGGCACCCTAGTAGAACCACTATTATTGTTGAAGTACCAGACAAAGAGGATGATATGGCCTTCCTACAATAGAAGGTGCAACAGTCCAAAGCCAGAACTCTGACACCCAAAGTCCTGTCTAATAAGGGGGTACTGAAACCCAAAATCCTGCCAGTCACAGGAGTACCAGATCACATATAGTACAAACTATTTGGAGTTGACTAGACTCTACATGCTGTTCATACTGCCAAGAACTTGGCTATCACCAAAGCTGTTCTCTCCATATGGGTTCATCCCAAATGACTTGGAGAAATCACTGATGAGGTCACACAGAGCTTACAGACTGAAGAGAGTCTAGCTTAAGAGTGGCTCTATGAACTTCATGAACTGATCTGGTATATCTACAGTGCCAAAAGTTCCAGCTGGAACTTCTTGGTGGATGTACAACTTGCCCTCTGCATAGGGAAGAAGATATTGACAACCTGAGCATTGTTGGATAGCAGCTGCACAGGTAGCTCTATCAACTGAAGTTGTGTCCAACAACATCAGTTGGACATCTGAAAGGCCACTGCCCCAATTCCCATCTATAATGCCAATAGAACCCATAACAAGGCAGGTGATATCACTGAATTTGTGGAAATCTGAATGACTATCAGAGACCACACCAAATGAATTGACCTTGTGGTCATGGACTTAGGTGCAAAGATAGTGTACTTAGGCCAAAACTGGCTTAAATGCCATAATCCATTGATCAACTGGAAGATAGGCTGAATAACTTTCAGATACTGTCATTGCATCAAAAGCCAATTTCTTCTCCCCAATGCAGATGATGAGGATCAGTGGGAGGAAGAGTTAGAAGAAGGTGAAAGTATTCTTGCTGTCAACATGCAAGAAGAACTCATACTATGAGCAGTACATCACACCAACAAGCTAGCAGCAGCTGCTAATGTGGAAAAACTGAAGAAAATGTTTGAGGAGTTAGTACCTCCTCAATATCAAAGCTTTAGAGATTTATTCTCAAAAGAAAGCTTTGATGAACTCCCTGAATGAAAGCCTTGGGATCATGCCATCAAACTAATACCCAATGCAAAATCAACACTGGATTGCAAGGTTTATCCATTCAATAGAAATGAGCAGAAACAGTTGGATAAATTCCTTGACAAAAACCTCAACTCAGGACAGATTCATCCCTCAAAATCCCCTTTCACCTCACCCTTCTTCTTCATGAAGAAAAAGGATGGTTTGCTATGCCCAGTTCAGGACTATCATAAACTAAATGAGATGACAATCAAGAATTGCTATCTCCTTCCACTAATCTCTGAACTCATTGATAAACTGCATGGAGCCAAATACTTCTCTAAACTGGATGTCCAGTGGGGGTATAACAACATACAAATTTGAGATGGAGATGAAAAAAAAGCCATATTCTGAACCAACTGAGATCTCTTTGAGCCTACAGTGATGTTCTTTGGCCTTATGAATTCCCCAGCTATATTTCAGTGGATGATGAACAACATCTTCAAGGACCTCATTGCTGGGGAAAAAGTAACTATCTATCTCAATGATATCCTCATTTTCACTAAATCCCTCTCCAAACACTGAACCATCATACATCAGGTTCTCCAATGTCTACAGGAAAACAAGTTGTTCCTTAAAGCTGAGAAATGTGAATTCAAAGTACTTGAAACAGAATATCTAGGGGTAATCATCAGTGAGGATGCCATTCATATGGACCCTGTCAAGGTAGCCAGAATCACAGAGTGGCCCACTCTGACAAAGAAGAAGGAATTTCAATCCTTCCTAGGATTCACAAACTTCTATTGAAAATTCATACATAACTATTCCAAAATAGTATGACCCCTTATGCAGTTAACTGAAAAAGTAGACTGAACCTGGGGCATAGAACAAGAGCAGGCATTCATACAGCTCAAACACCTGATGACAATGAATGTTATCCTAACAATTCCCTCTGATGAAGGAAAATTCAGAGTGGAAGTGGACTCAAGTGATGGAGCCATTGGTGCTGTTCTAAGCTAAGAACAGAATGGCAAATGGAGACTCATTGCCTTTATGTCAAAGGCTCTGACTGTCACCAAGTGCAACTACAAAATCTATAACAAGGAGTTGCTAGCTATCATGCTCACCCTAGAGGAATGCCATCATTATCTCATGGGTGCCAAGGAAGAAATTAAAATCTGGATAGACTATCAAAACCTCCAGTATTTCCATGAACCACAGAAGTTGAACTGCCGACAAGCTCAATAGGTCACAGAGTTGGCAGAATATCACTTCATTCTCCAACATAAGGCTGGAACAGCAAACAAAAAGGCTGACTTGCTAAGTTGACATGATGATCACAACCAAGGAAAGAAAGACAAACAAGATGTAGTTGTCCTCTCCCTGAAACACTTCAGAGCACTCATCCTGCCCACCACCAACAAACAAACCAGATGTATAAGAGATGCAACCTGACAGAAGAAACAGTGGGATCAATTCTCCAAAACAATCCTTCCAATCCCTTGTCACAAGGAGTTATCTGTGGAAGGATGGGCTCTTATACTCTGAAATCATATTTATGCAAAATATAGAATGTCACAGGTCATTATCTCTGATCAAAAACTGCAATTTGTATTCTCATTCATGAAGGAGCTCTATCAGATGCTGAATATCACCCAAAACACATTCATGGCATACCACCTCCAGACAGATAGACAGATGCAATGAATTAACCAAGAAATCAAGAAATACCTTCAGATCTTCATCAATCATAGGCAAACCAACTGGGTAGAATGGTTACCACTTGCAGTATTTGCCCATAACAATTGAATACACTCAGCCACAGGGAAAAGCCCATTCATGGCTTTATATGGCAGAAATCCTTGACTCATTTCTGACTCCATATGAAAAACCATATTTACAAACCCTTCAGCCATAGAATTCACAGAAACCATGGCACAGGTCCACAAGGAAGTCCATGACACTTTGGAAAAGGCAGCAATGCAAATAAAGGCACAGTACAACAAAAGAAAACAACCAACTCAAGAATACTACGTCAGTGATAAAGTTTGGCTCAATACAGCCAATCTTCATCTTCCAAGACCAAAGAAAAAACTTGACAACAAATGAACTGGACCATTTGAAATCCTTGAAAAGGCAGGCACTTCAGCATACAAGCTAAAGTTACTGCCTCACTGGAAGATACACCCCCAATTCAACAAAAAGTTGTTGACCCCTTACACTCTGCCCTCATTCCTGAATCAACAACCACCACCATCTCCTCCCTCTGACCTTGTTGATAGACAGGAAGAATACAAAATTGAAGAAGTATTAGACTCACAGACCCAATGGGTATGCACAAAGAAAGGACAACCATCCAAGTTAGTCATGGACTACATGATTAGATGAAAAGGATGGACAAGGGAACATAATTCCTGGGTCCAAGAAACTGAGATGGCTAACACCAAAGAAGTGATTAAAGAATATGAGGCTAACATTAACCACACCTTATATAACACCAAAATCATAACCAAGGACAAAGCTGCATCCAAGATACTTGACCATGAATATTCTGAGAATGGCAATGTTATATACCTTGCTCAATGCAAGAGGACTTTAAAAATGGATCATTAACCCAGACAAAGACATATGGAAATGCTTAATTGACCAGTACTGGATCAGTCAAGCAGAGTCCCAATTCAAAGCCCCAGAAGAAGAACCTTAGTGTTATGACTCTGTCTAACATGTGATCTTGGGACTAAGCATCACTCTTGAGCTATCTTGCATTCGGACAATCACCCTGGTAAGAGGTTGGCAGAGTTTTTGGATGTATGTATAGTAGAAGATATATAGATTGAATTTAGTCAAAAGATAGAGAGTATGTACAAAAACTACTCTACTTATATACTGAAAGCATTGTGCTAATAATAGGTGAAATGATAATATACATGCTTGAAACCATTGGAGTTGGGTGACTATAGTCTAACCATGGTGAGGCTATTAGAAATAGATGAAACATGAGAGGGTTGATAGGACTGAATACTGGTGTTTGAGACAATGCATTGGTAATGTGTGAGCATTATGATGTTGGATAAGATAAGATAATGGAAAAGTGAAAAAATCATGACACTTAGCAGTCAGGATGACTGCCTTAACAAGGGGGTAATGTTATGATTTTTCCATTTATTCACCTTATCCAAGGTCCTATCCATATGCATCACTCAAAACACTGATGTCCATTGATAAGCCTTATCAATTCCTCTTTGTATCACCTATTCCTAATAGCCTCACCATGGTTGGACCATAGTCACCTGACTCTTATGGTTTCATGCATGTATACCATTGTTTCACCTATTATTAGCCCAATACTTTCAGTATATAAATAGAGTAGCTTTTGTATATACTCTCTATCTTTTGACTAAACTTAAATATATACACCATTTTCTACACTCTTCCAAAGGTCCTGCCACTCTCTTATCATGGGTGATTGTCTGAATGTGAGGCAGCCCAAGAGTAGCACTTGATCCCAAGATCATATGTCAGACAGGGTTATAACACTCCTCCTTGAGTATATAGATATATCTGTCATAGTACAGCATTCCCTGATCTTGAATGATTCCTTGTTTATGATTCAAGGAGGTGGCAATACTATGGTCCCACAGCTTCTTTTGTTACATTGCATCCTGGATCCTTGATTGTTCTTCAGTGGTGGTGGGTATGATGAGCATGTGAAAATACTTGGGTAATAAGATGATAATATCCTTGTTATCTTTCTTGCCCTGGTCATGATCATCCTGTCAGCTGAGTAGATCTGCCTTCTTGTTAGCAGTCCTGGGCTTATGCTGGAGGGTGAAGTGATACTCAGTGAGTTTGGTTACCCACCAGGTCTATCATCAATTCAGTTTCTGCAGTTTTTGGAAATATTGGAGATTCTGGTGGTCTGTCCAGACCTCTATTTCCTCCTTGGCATCCATAAGATAATGTTGCCACTCTTCCAAAGCCAGCATGATGGCTAGGAGTTCCTTGTCATAGATCTCATAGTTGCATTCTGTCATGGTTAAGACTTTGAACATAAATGCAACTGGTTGCCATTTATCCTTGTGATTTTGACTGAGGACCATGCCAACAGCTCCTTCACTGGCATCTGCCTCAACTCAGAATTTCCCATCATTAGAGAGGATGGTGAGAACTACATCCATCATTATTTGTTCCTTTAGTATTATGATTTTTCTATGTTTTCCTTATCTTATCCTACATCTAATCACTATCACCTAATTCTACCATGCTGTCACCTATTCCTGGATGCCTCACCATGACTGCCACATAGTCACATGACTTCACTTATTTCACATATGGATAACACATGAACACATCTATTATTAGCTCACACATTTTAGTATATAAGTAGAGTAGTTTGCATGTATATTTTCTATCTTTTAACTAAATTTATTTGATACCAAACTACCTCATACATCCCAAGACTGAGCCACACTCTAATCCATGGGTGATTGTCTGAATGCAAGCCAGCCCTAGAGTTGTGCAAGGTCTGAAGATCATGTGAAAATTAGTCCTAACAATTAGTTCAAAGATTTTACCTGCTTCTTCACTGCCAGCTGTGAAGCAGCAACCTATATGCCAGAAAAACCACAAGAAAAACAAACCATCACTCTCCTACTAGTGCTCTTCACTGCACTATTTGTCCTCACTTATGAGGAAGGAATCTAGGCATATCTATACTGAAGATAGCTTTTACAACCCCATCCCTCTCCACTATTTCCCCTACATTATATCCTACCAAGGTGACCCACCCCCACAAGAGTGGATCCCATGAAGAAGACATCCAATGAAGAAGACAGGACCCCCTGGCACAGAGTCCATTTCACCAACTCAGAGGAGTTTCCTCCATGTGAGAGGACCCCCACCCTCTCCAACAATAGGGTGGAATGACCCCCCATCTCACAACAACTCCAATGGAACATACAGGGTATGTTCTGAGCAACCAGCAGGTCCCCCTCTACCCACTATGCCTCACCCCATCCAACCTATATTAGGGTACAACACCCAAACAACCCCAGGATGGGTTTACCCCATCCCAGCACCCATCCATATAGCTCCTCAGCCACCATGCAGGAGTGGTGATGTGCTTGGTAACAGTGAGTGACAAAAGAATTAGGGAATGAAAATAAACACCAATCACACTAAATCTCTTACTACTCTACACTTAATCACCAATATTAAATTTGGGCAGTTTTAAGTATGATGGAAGCACTCTGAAGACTTTAATAATCAAGTACAGTTGTCTTAAAGATATTTTATCTATTACTAGTGAGTTATACAAAGTACTACTCATACTAGCAGGGTGGGTAAGATATAATTGAATAAAGAGTGACTTGGTTTGAGCTACTGCACTCATTCTGACTGAAACTGCTTTAGACTGGTGGCACTCTTGGCCCAATACTGCTTCCTACAAGTGATGAACACTTGACTAGCCACACTCTTGGCAAACTAGTGATGCTCTTGGCCTAAGAATAATACTATAACTCCAAGAAACTTTGCTTGAACTAACTTTAAAACACTCTCGACCTTTGCAGGATACAACAGTGACTTTAAGGGACTTCAATTCAATGCAATACTATGGGTGACTTGGTGACTATTAATCACTTTGTTGAGGTTAAGCACAAAAGCCTTTAGTTGAAGACACCAGTTACTACTAGTGAGGGCTCAACTGTGAGGATGGCTTGCCTGCCTTGTACAAGTGCCCATTCCACTACTTATATACTACTGAGGTAGAACTATAAATATCATCTGGGTATAGAGTATATTGGTAAGGATTTCTTGGCTAGTCATGAATAATGGTGAATAATCACACAATAGTCGGTCTAGTCAGTTTTCTTTTCAAATGATTGGTTTAGAGACTCCACAGTCAGTCTTTCTGCATCCTTGGCCCAACTACATGCCCTAGTAATATGGTTATATGAATATCTGGATATTGGTGCCTGTAACAGCTATCCAATCATGATTAAGGGTGCAGTCCAGCTACACTAGTATCAATCATAAGAGATCTATATTGCAATAGTCAGATCTGGGCTCAAGGTTAATCCATTTCTAATTTATTTCTAAGTCCTGTTTCAAGATTGCCATGTGACTAGTTATCCTGACTTAGGCATTTATGGTCAGGCCAGTTTGCTAGTGACAGAACTTTATGAGATCTGTGTACTCTGCTCCTAGTTTTGGTGTGCTAGTAGTATCCTTCATTTGCTAGTGGCTGTATTTAGTCCTGCTAGCATTCGAGTTACCAGTCTGGCTGGCTGGTAGATTTAACCCACTAATGGTGTTGCATCTAAGTCCTGGCTCTACCAGTTGCTTACTGCATTTAACTATCAGCTCAAAGCCTCAGCTATAGTCCTCTATGTATCACTAGTATAGGATAGATATGCAATAGTATTCTTATGAAATCACAAAATCTAGATGTGAACATGTAGATAGCATATCAGTGGTTGGCCCTCAACTGAGAGGACTCTGTATGCAGGCCTAACCCAGGCCCCAATATACACATCCACATTTGGGCCAACTGGTATTGACAACTATACCCCCCTGCAGCAGGGAACCTGGCACCTGGACTATGCTCATGAACAGTTGAGAAGAGATGAAAATTGGAGCACACCCTTTGGGAATTGGCCTGAAGAGAGGCAAACTAACCTGTGGAGGATGGAGAGGCTCAATTTTGATATGTTTACATATGCTACAGGATACTATGTGAGACTGAAACTCTTCCAGTCCTAATACCAAACATTTGCTCATTATCTGCTTGACACCCCTATAAACCAACCCCAACCCCTTCCAGACTTGCTGCCAACAAACTGAATCTGACAACCCAGCTACCACCCTGGTAAGGGTGGTAGCCTTCTATTTGCAGTCATGGGAGAAGACCCCAGACCAAGTATCAGGTCCACAGAACCACTGAAGCCATCAGCAGAAGAATGGCTATAAGTAGCCAAGGAACAGTTAGCCCAAAAGGATCAACAGATTGAAGAGATCTATTAAGAACTTGCAGAAGTGGAGGCTGCCAAGACTCTCCACACAATGCTCTGGTAACTCAGCAGAGAAAAGAAACCCAAATGTGGGTGACCAGTTGAGCTCCTATAAGCTCCACCATCAAGGCTGGATTGATTTTCAATCCCAAGACTACTCCTGGGACAGGCCCCACCTGATCTCTATCCAAATCCCATCAGGAATGCACCTGATGATGCCCCTTATCTGGGCATCAAGCTGATCTTCATTCGACCCCCTAAACCATTTAAAGGGGACCACAATGATAGTGTTCTGTCCCTATTTCCAGCTGCTATCACACCTGGTACTATTTGCAACCTCCTACTTCAAGAGGGCTGCCAAGAACTGGTGGGTCTACAAGAGATCTAAGTATTGGACTGAAGATGCTTATAATGAAACCACCCCCCATTTCTAATATTCCAGTTGGGAGGAATTCATAGATCTTGTCACCCAACAATTTCAGAATCCAGCAATCAAGAAGGTTTATGAGAAGAGAATGTTTGACCTCCAGATGAGAACATAATACACTTTCTACTACTTCCAGAAGTTGGAAGAGGAAGCCAAGCTAGTGGGCAGAAAGACCAATGAAAATGAGCATGGAGCCCTGGTAAAGGCCATCTGAATAGGAGCACCATTCTTCTATACCACCTTCATCTCAAACATGGGCATCAATATCCCATGCACATATCCCAAATTGAAGAAGTGCATATTGTGCATGTATGAAGAGAGGCAGAGGAAATAGGTCTTTGACCAAACTGCCAGCATACCCTAAGATGGCCAGAAGGACTCCTGACCCATCCACAACCAACCCAGCAGCAAGCCAGCTGCTAGGGTGACAAGTTCCATAGCCCCAAAGCCAATGGCCAACATGAGTTCCAGTTGGGATGCAAATACCAGCTGATGGACAATGTATGGTGGTCAGGGACAGCTAATGAAGATGGAGGAGAGATGTTTTAGATGTAATGAAAAGGGCCACATGGCTAAGGACTGCCCTAAGAAAAGGGAATACAAGGACATTCAATCAGTAGGTACCACTAATATAGTGGAAAAAACTGAGTCTAAGATTGAGAAAGCAAAAAAATAGGCTATCAAGAGTTTGATTTCCCTTATATGGCCAAAGTATCTAGTGGTGCATCCTCAGCTTCCATGGGTTGGACTTATGTACAATCTATAGGACTTTATAAAAATATGTGCAATACATATGACTTTGTTCAGACTCTGATCCTGAACACACCTAAAGAATCAAAAAAGAACCAGTACAACACACTCGCAAAGTGTAATAACACCAAGATAAACATCAAATCTCACCCCTCTGATGAAGCATGGGATATGCCAGGTGGTGCTGGCACTGCAATATGGACTATGTCTGGGACAGAGGCCAGTAGATGGGACACCTTCAAGTCTCTGAAGCTGAAAACCCCAGCACCCCTGTTTAGAGAGTCAAGTCCTGCTTTACTAGAGTCTGTGAAGGATAGAGAAAGTGCCTACTAAGGCTAAACACAGGAGGCCCCCAAGAATGAAACCAGGAAACATGTGAAGACCACCTTAGACACCAACTGGGGGTCTGGTAATGGATCATCTAACTTGGCAGGAAAGGAGAAGGTTGAGCCATTGGCACTGACAGTTCCTAACCTTGATGATCTGAAACAATTCTTTGCTATAATAATCAACACCTCCAGAGACAGTAATACCATTGCTCAAACCTCACTGAAGGCAGTGCAAGCTGATGAACAGGGAGGACCTGCTAGTTCCCAGGTGGTAAAAAGGGGGCTGATTCACCAAACTACCATTGTTGAAGTACCCAACAAAGAAGATGACACTTCCTTCCTGCAATAGAAGGAACAGCAGAAGAAGGCACAGAACTCTCCACCAAGACTTGAATCTGAAGTCCTGCCTAACAAGGGGGTACCTGAACACATCTGGTATAAACTATTTGGAATCAACTAGACTCTATGTGCCATCCATACTGCAAAGAACTTGGTGATTGCCAAAGCTGCCCTCTCTACCTGGGTCCATCCCAAATGACTTGGAGAGATCACCAATGAGCTCATTCAGAGCTCACAGACTGGAGAGAGTCAAGCTTGAGAATGGCTCTACAAACTCTGAGAACCAATCTAGTATATCTGAGGCACCAAGAGTTCTGGATGAGACTTCATGGTGAATGTATAACTTGTCCCATGCATGGGGAAGAAGACCCTAACAACAAGAGCACTACTGGATAGTGGCTGCACCAGCAGCTCTATCAACCAATCATACATTCTCCAACACCAGTTGGACATCTGAAAAGCTGCCCCCCCCATGCCTATATACAATGCAGATAGAACCCACAATAAAGCAGGAGATATTATGTTATGGCCCTGTCTAACATGTGACTTGAGACATAAGCTGGGCTCTCTAGGCTGTCTCATGTTCAGACAATCACCCTTATATGAGAGTTTTGGCTATGTCTGCAGTGTGTGTAGAAGGTATATGAGTGTAATTTAGTCAAAAGATAGAGTACATCGATGAATGTTACTCTACTTATATACTGAAAATACAGTGTTATTAATAGATAAAATGGTATGGTTCATGAGGGAATGGTGTGGAAGTCAGATGGATCATAGTCCAATGAGAGTAAATGAGAGTGGTAACCAGTGAGAACTGGGGTGGTTGTTGGTGCATATGTTGATGCATGGTGAAGATTTGTTGAGATAATGGCTGATTAGATCGGATGTGTCATGGATATGACTTGATAAGATAAGATAGATGGAAAAATTGTAACATATTACAGATTTTGTTGAGCTCTGAATGATGATCAGCAGTCATATCAAATGAATCAACCTAGCAGTCATGGACTTTGGCTTCAAGGCAGTATACCTGGGCCACAATTGGCTGAAATGCCACAACCCAGTAATTAACTGGAAGACCAGAAGTATGATTTTTGGATGCTGCCAATGTGTCAAGAATTCCCTTCCTCTCCCCAATGCAGATGATGAGAACACCTGGGATGAAGAGTTGGAAGATGGCAAAACTATTCTTGCCATCAATATGCAGGAAGAGCTCATCATATGAGCAGTATACTATGCTAACAAGTTAGCCATGGTAGCCAATGCTGACAACCTGAAGAAGACCTTTGAGGAAATGATACCCCCTCAATATTGAAGCTTCCAAGACTTGTTCTCAAAGGAAAGTTTTGACAAACTCCCCAAATGGAAGCTCTGGGATCATGCTATTGAGCTGGTACTCAATGCCAAGTCCATGTTGGACTGTAAAGTCCATTTACTCAACTGAATCAAACAAGAACAGCTGGACAAATTCCTTGACAAGAATTTGAGCTCGGGGTGAATCTATTCCTCAAAGTCTTCTTTTGCATCCCCCTTTTTCTTTGTAAAAAAGAAGGATGGTCCCCTCTGCCCTGTTCAAGACTACTATAAATTGAATGAAATGATCATTAAAATTGATATCCTCTTCCCTTGATTTCTGAACTTATTGACAAGCTATGTGAAGCCAAATACTTCTCCAAACTGGATGTTTGATGTGGATATAACAATGTGCACATCTGTGAAGGAGATAAAGAGAAAGTGGCATTCTGGACCAATCAAGAGCTATTTGAGCCCACTGTAATGTTCTTCAGCCTAACCAATTCACCCCCTACTTTCTAATGGATGATGAATGATATTTTCAAAGATCTCATTGCCAGAGGAAAAGTAATCATTTACCTTGATGATATTCTCATCTTCACCAAAATACTGGACAAACACTGACAAGTCATATGACAAGTACTTCAATGACTACAAGAAAACAAGTTGTTCCTTAAAGCCAACAAGTGCAAGTTTGAGGTACTCAAAACCAAATACTTGGGAGTGATCATCAGTGAGGATTCCATCTGTATGGATCCAGTTAAAGTGGCTGGGATAGTGGAGTGGCTGACTCCAACCAAGAAAAAGAAACTACAGTCTTTTCTAGGATTCATAAACTTCTACCATAAGTTCATATGAGACTACTCCAAAATTGTACAACCCCTCACTCAGTTGACTGGAAATGCCAAATGAAAGTGAGAATAGGAACAGAAACAAGCATTCCTACAACTCAAGTTGCAGATGATGACAAATGTCATTCTGACCATTCTCTCTGATGAGGGAAAGTTCAGAATTGAGGCAGATGCCAGTGATGGAGCCATTGGTGCTGTCCTGAGCCAAGAACAGAATGGTAAATGGAGACCAGTGGCTTTCATGTCCAAGGCATTGACTGCCACCAAACACAATTATGAGATTTATAACAAGGAATTGCTAGCCATCACGTTGGCTCTCAAGGAATAGTGCTATTATCTAATGGGCACAAAAGAGAAAATCAAAATCTGGATAGACCATTAAAATCTCCAGTATTTCCAGAAGCCACAGAAGTTGAATTGCCAATGAGCTTGATGGGTCACCAAGCTGGCTGAATACCACTTTATTCTTCAGCACAAAGCAGGAATAGCCAATCAAAAGGCCAATTTACTTAGTCAACATGATGATCACAACCAGGGGAAAGAAGACAATCATAATGTGATTGTTCTTACCCCTGAACACTTCTGAGCACTTATATTACCCACTATGAATGAACAAGCCACACACATATGAGATGCAACTTGACAAAAAGATAAATGGGATCAAGAAATAGCCAACTCCCTTGATTGTAAAAGAGGAATTATCCAGGAGAACAGAATACTGTATTATGATGGACATATCTATATTCCTTGGGACAAAGGTCTCTGAAGAGAGATTATTGCCCACCATCATGATCATATCATGGCAGGACATCCTAGTATAACCAAGACTGTTGAATTAATCCTCCATGAATACTGGTGGCTAAAGCTGAAAAAGGATGTTAAAGTATATATTAAAGATTGTGAAACCTGTCAACAAACTAAGAGCAATACCCAGGCCAAAGCTGCTCCCCTCCATCTGAATATCATTCCAACCTCCCCATGGACCCACCTCTCAGTTGACATGGTCACAGGACTTCTCAAATCCAATGATTATGATGCTCTACTAGTCATAGTAGATTCATTCTCCAAAGTGATAATCCCAGTGGCATGCCACAAAGAGTTGTCAGCAGAAGAATGGGTATGAATTTTACATGACCACATATATGCCAAACATGGGATGCCCTAAGTGGTCATCTCAGATCAGAGACCCCAATTTGTGGTCAACATTTATGAAGGAACTCTATCAAATGTTAAATATCTCCCAAAATGCCTCTACTGCCTATCATCCACAAACTGATGGCCAAACAGAGTGTGTCAACCAGGAGATTGAGATATACCTCTGCATCTTCATAAACCATCAACAAGATGACTGGAGCAAATGGCTATCTTTAGCAGAATTCACTCACAATAATTGCATACACTCTACCACTGGCAAAAGCCCTTCATGACTTTGTATGGCCAAAATCCCCAAGTAATCCCTAACTCTATCTGAGAAACTCCATTTGCCAATCCAGCAGCCATGGAATTCATGGAAACAATAGTGAAAGTCCACAAGAAAGTATGTGAGATATTGGAAAAGGCAGCTATTTAGATGAAAGAACAATATGACAAATGAAAATGAGCAGCATAGGAGTACAAAATCAGTGATAAGGTCTGGCTTGACACAACCAACCTTCATCTTTCTTGACCCAAGAAAAAGTTGGACAACAAACAAACAGGACCATTCAAAATCCTTGAAAAATCTGGTGTGGCAGTATACAAGCTAAAACTGCTGCCACATTGGAAGATACACCCCTGATTTAATGAAAAGTTATTAATGCTCTATGTGCCACCCATCTTTCCAAATCAGCAACAACCACTGCCACCACCTCCTGACCTTGTCAAAAGACAGGAAGAATACATGATAGAAGAAGTGTTGGATTTGTGAATCTGCCAGATATGGGCCAAGAAAGGACAATGGTCAAAGGTAGTCACAGATTACCTCATCAAATGGACAGAATAGACTTGGGAACACAACTCCTGGGTCCAAGACACTGAAATGGTAAATGCTCAAAAAGCCATTGCCAAATATGAGAAGAATGCCAACTGAGTCATATACATCGCCAAAAATTGTAACTCAAGAGAAGTCAGTGCCCAAAGTCCTTGATCACAAATACTAGAAGAAGGGCAATGTTGCCTACCTCATACAGTGAAAAGATGGACTCCAGAAATGGATAATCAACCCAGATAAGGAGCAGTGGAAAATATTGACTAACCAATACTGGATCAACCAAATTGAATCACAATATGATACCCCTGAAGAAGAACCTTAGCAGTAAGGATGACTGCTTTAACAAGGAGGTAATATTATGATTTTTCCATGTTTTCCTTATCTTATCCTACATCTAATCACTATTGCCCAATTTTATTATGCTGTTGCCTATTTCTCAATGCCTCACCATGGTGATATGCTGTCTATGCATTCACATCTAGATTTTGTGATTTCATAAGAATACTATTGCATATCTATCCTATACTAGTGATACATAGAGGACTATAGCTGAGGCTTTGAGCTGATAGTTAAATGCAGTAAGCAACTGGTAGAGCCAGGACTTAGATGCAACACCATTAGTGGGTTAAATCTACCAGCCAGCCAGACTGGTAACTCGAATGCTAGCAGGACTAAATACAGCCACTAGCAAATGAAGGATACTACTAGCACACCAAAACTAGGAGCAGAGTACACAGATCTCATAAAGTTCTGTCACTAGCAAACTGGCCTGACCATAAATGCCTAAGTCAGGATAACTAGTCACATGGCAATCTTGAAACAGGACTTAGAAATAAATTAGAAATGGATTAACCTTGAGCCCAGATCTGACTATTGCAATATAGATCTCTTATGATTGATACTAGTGTAGCTGGACTGCACCCTTAATCATGATTGGATAGCTGTTACAGGCACCAATATCCAGATATTCATATAACCATATTACTAGGGCATGTAGTTGGGCCAAGGATGCAGAAAGACTGACTGTGGAGTCTCTAAACCAATCATTTGAAAAGAAAACTGACTAGACCGACTATTGTGTGATTATTCACCATTATTCATGACTAGCCAAGAAATCCTTACCAATATACTCTATACCCAGATGATATTTATAGTTCTACCTCAGTAGTATATAAGTAGTGGAATGGGCACTTGTACAAGGCAGGCAAGCCATCCTCACAGTTGAGCCCTCACTAGTAGTAACTGGTGTCTTCAACTAAAGGCTTTTGTGCTTAACCTCAACAAAGTGATTAATAGTCACCAAGTCACCCATAGTATTGCATTGAATTGAAGTCCCTTAAAGTCACTGTTGTATCCTGCAAAGGTCGAGAGTGTTTTAAAGTTAGTTCAAGCAAAGTTTCTTGGAGTTATAGTATTATTCTTAGGCCAAGAGCATCACTAGTTTGCCAAGAGTGTGGCTAGTCAAGTGTTCATCACTTGTAGGAAGCAGTATTGGGCCAAGAGTGCCACCAGTCTAAAGCAGTTTCAGTCAGAATGAGTGCAGTAGCTCAAACCAAGTCACTCTTTATTCAATTATATCTTACCCACCCTGCTAGTATGAGTAGTACTTTGTATAACTCACTAGTAATAGATAAAATATCTTTAAGACAACTGTACTTGATTATTAAAGTCTTCAGAGTGCTTCCATCATACTTAAAACTGCCCAAATTTAATATTGGTGATTAAGTGTAGAGTAGTAAGAGATTTAGTGTGATTGGTGTTTATTTTCATTCCCTAATTCTTTTGTCACTCACTGTTACCAAGCACATCAACAAACCTGTTGGGTACATGCAAAGAAATGACAACTGTCAAAAGTGGTTACAGACTACCTGGTCAAGTGGAAGGGCTGGACTTAAGAGTATAATTCATGGGTCAGAGAAACAGAGATGACAAACACACAGAAAGCAATTGATGACTATGAGAAAACTGTATAGTAGGAATGAGTGGTGGATGTCACCAAAATCATAATACTAGCAAAAGTGGTGGTTACTATCCTGGGTCATGAATACACAGAAAACAGAGATGTGGCCTATCTGGCAAAATGAAAAGATGGGTTAAAAACCCAAACCAAGACCAATAAATATCATTATTGGATGAGTACTGGGCTACTTAATTAGCCTCTGAATACAAAACCCCTGAATATGAACCTTAGCAGTCAGGACAACTGCTTTAACAAAGGGGTAATGTTACAATTTTTCCATTTTCCAATCTTATCTCTTACCTAATCACTGCTGCATGGTTTATTCCTATAAACACCCATCAATTATCCACAGTGATTCCCTACTCAACCATGCTTCTTACTCCCCATATCCACACACAAGGCACATGTACATATTTATATTTAGCCTAGCATTTGTATATAAAAGTAGATAGTTCACATTGTATGTTTTCTATCTTCTAACTAAAGTTTATCTTATACTATATAACCTCTACAACCAGATCAGAAGAACATAGCCATACCTAAGGGTGACTGTCCAAATGTGAGACAGCCCAAGGGAATATACATGTCTGCAGATCATATGGAACATGGGTCTAATAGGATGGGCCAGAATCCTTCATGACCATGTCTACTCCAAACACAGCATACCCCAAGTCATCATATCTGGCCAGGGTCCCCAATTCATTTCTCAATTTATGAAGGATCTATATTGGATGCTCAACATTACCCAGAACACATCCATGGCCTATCATCCCCAGAAGGATGGACAAACAGAATGGGTTGACCAAGAAATCAAAAAATACCTACAGATTGTTGTCAACCACTGACTGACCAATTAGAGTGACTGGCTACCACTTGCTGAATTTTCACACAGCAATCATGTGCACTCTGCTACAGGAAAGAGCCCCTTTATGGTTCTCTATAGATAAAACCTCTGACTCATCCCCAACACTGAGCAGCCCTTATCATTCTCCACCCCTGCAGCCAGGAAGTTCTCTGAAACCATAGCTGAAGTACACAAGGAGGTGCACGCCACCCTGAATGAAGTGGCAAACTGAATGAAGGCTCTGTATGATAAAGATAAGAGAATGGCAATCAATTGCAATGTCAGTGACAGAGTCTGGTTGGACACCTCCAATCTGCACCTTCTACAACCCAAGAAGAAACTCAACAACAAGCAAACAGGCTCTTTCAAAATCCTTGAAAAGACTGGGGCTTCTGTCTACAAGCTCAAACTCCCTCCACACTGGAAGATCCATCTGTGCTTCAATGAAAAAATACTGATGCCATATACTGTGCCAGTATTCCTCAACCAGCAACAACTGCCACCTCCCTCTCCTGATTTGATTGATGGGCAGGAATATTTTGAAGTCAAAGAAGTGCTGGATTCCAGAACAAGATGGGTGTGTGCTAAGAAGGACCAACATTCCAAAACCATAACCAGCTATCTTGTCAAATGAAAGGGTTGGACATAGGAGCACAATTCTTAGGTAAAGGAAACAGAGATGGAGAATATACAAGAAGTGATCAGAGACTATGAGGGAAAAATGCAGTGAGCAGAATGACTTAAAGTCACCAAAATCATAACCAACCCAAAAGCAGTCTCTATGATTCTTGACCACAACTACCAGGATAATGGAGACATCTGATACCTCATACAACAGAAAGATAGGATCCAAAAGTGGGTCAAAAACCCTGACAAAATCCATTGGAAGGCCATGCTTGACAAATACTGGGCCAACCAATATGACTCTTCAAAGGAGATACCCAAGTACCTGGACAAAGCATAGGGCAGTTGGGATGACTGCCTTAATGAGGGGGTAATGTTATGATTTTTCCACTTACCTCATCTTATCTCAGACATCTATCTTATCTTTGGTGCCTATCACACATGTTATCAGTTGTCATGTCATTATTGCCATGCCCTTATTGAACAACTCTTGTCTTTGTGTTACAGCTCATGACAGTCATCTACCCAATGGACATTTCTTATTATTTCACATATGGACAACTCATTGACAGATCTATTATTAGCTACACAGTTTTCATATATAAGTAAGATAGCTCTCACTGTATATTTCCCAGATTCAAGCTAAAGTTTACATATACGAATACTTCACTCTCAGAACTCAACTAAGAACTTAGTCCTTCTTCATCACATCCAATGAGCAGTAGCTATGGATCTTATAGGTGATTGTCCAAATGTGAGACAGCCTTGAGATCTAACATGCTCACAGGATCATGTGAAGTTTGAGTCTAACACCCACTTGCCTAATTCATGTTTCTTCATGTTTCCTACTATTTCTATACAATTATCTCACTCTCAAGAACACAGTCAAACATTTATGAAATCTATAGCTAGTTCAAAGCCTTACTAGGAAGCCTGTAAACACACATATATATAAATGTACAAACTATGAGAAGAATTTAACTGTTGTTTTATCTACTATCACATATGTGAACTTGAGCCAGATATGCTTAGCATTCATTGGACTTCTTTAATCAACCCTTTTGGTTACACTTAGCACTTACTATCTCAGTTTCATATACCTGATAGTCTAAATAGCAAACTTAGAACTCAATTCATTATGATTGCTGTTAATACACCATATGACTCATTCTACTGAAAGTATCTACATTCTCATAATCATCACAATATCTGTATCCTGCTCCAGGATGTTGGGATTTGCAACTTCAAGCTTGCGTGGGAAGATTCCAGTACCATTAATTTGGCATGATACTATAGCATAATTAGGTACTTTAGTCAAACATTCTGGATACATTCTGTAGTATCTAACAAGCTCATCTCGAGCTCTACTAGTGAACAATTTAGTATTCTCTACTCAGCAAGCCTCTTACTCCAATAGTTACAATACAGGACATCCATTCTCTCAATAATAAGTCAGGTCATTCTAATAGATCTCTCTATTTCCATGTCTGAGAGTAATTTGTCTCGACCTGTTGCGTTGGAGGTCTATTGAACTAGCCGCGAATGCGCGGAGATGTATGTATTATCCTTGAACTGGTTACCATAACATAAAAGCTTTCCATTGAGGTTAACTAGGCTAAGTAAATTTGACAGATCATTACAGCTTATCAACTGAAATTCTTTCTCTGAAGTTATTTCTGACCAAAGAAAGCACGTCTGCGAGGGCCAGCGGTGTTTGACGAAGCTGGGAACAACTCAGACTCTACTTCACAGACAGTTCCGTCGCCGGGAAGAGTGCCGTTTTGGAAGTACGCTTGAATGTACGCTTGCGTGCATGTAGACGTAGCAGCTAGGGATGTATGCTGTAGAAGCGAGAGAGTAAGTGTACGAAAACCTGTGTTCGTTGGTTACTTGCCCCTGATGCGTGTTGAGTTAGAACTACGGAGCTAGGAAATGCGCTCGACGTCTTCTTTGCTCTAAAAAAAACAGTAATGAAGTAAGCCTTGACATATTGTGCGGGAGGTGACTTACGCAGAGAGAGGAGTGACGGGATCTGAATGATACATTGATATAAGGAGGGGAGGGCTGCAGACGAATGTACATACCAGCCGTGTTTCCTATGAAAAGAATAGGATAACTGGTGTTTCCAGTAATCGGACCTATCAAGTGATACTTCAGAATAAGCGCTGGTAATTTGTGCAGGTCTCACCCGTAAATCTGCCTTCGCGGTGGAACTTCCATCCACTGAAGAAAAATAGAATTAGCACACGCTCATGTCGAAGAGATATACACACGAGCAGCTGATTCTCTGAGCGAATAGGATATCGGCGAATGACGACAAGCCTTTGATACTATCCCAATATGCAAAAAGATCTGCTACAGAGTCTGTGTTTTCCACCGCGTCGCTGCAGGAAATGGCAATCTCCGCATCGAATGAATGGTCATAGACAGAAGATGTATCACCGCTGGTCTGTGCCTGTATACCGTAAATTATGCTACCGTTCCCTGCTGCGAGATCAGCAAGACCTTCGGCGAGGGTAGAGAAAAGGGCGTATGGTTGATACAGGGAGAACCTGACTGCAGTTCTCAAGACCGCATAGTCGACGATACCATAGAACGATGGGGTTACGACTGGGACTGGCTGCGTGAGAAGAGAATCGTATAGGGAATTGAGGTTATTGGATATCTCTTGGGCAGTAGGCGCGTAGAAAGCGCACGCGTCGGGTCCAGCAGCCACGCATCCATCAAAGAAAGATTGCATGTCTTTGTCAGTGTCGGCAAGCTCATTGCGCAAGTCACCTGCAAATATAATGCGTGAGATGCTGTAGGCGTATAGATACAGCATGATTATCTTACCGCTATAATAGCCATCCATATCCAACACACCTGAATAACATGAGTAGATGAGCCTGAGGACAGGAGCAGCCGAATACACACCGTCAAGCACGATACGTTCAACTTCATCCTGGAAGTTAGAATATTAATTGATTGATTGAATGAATAACCCAAGAAGGACAGAGCAGCGCACGGGAAACATTGCAGCAAAGGTGGAGCCAAGAACTGTCCCATAACTAGAGGGCATCGATCAGCTGCCAAATAGCGTAAAAACCACTACTAGCTTACGAGAATCCCCAGTACTGCAGCTTCTCTTGACCCGCAGCCTCACTAATTCGCAACATATCCCGGGCAACATTGTCAGTACTAATGTAATTCAGGATTCCATTATCCCTTTCCTTGGAGAGTTCCGCTATAACCTGCGCAGATGCCCATAAATGAGGTATGTGGTCGGAAGTCGTATTAACAATGACACTCCAATGGTTAGGATTGGCAAGCCATTGCGATTGCTCTTCTTTGGAGAGGAAGAATTCTGCTCGAGGAATCGAATTTGCAGCCCCTAAAATGCTCGTGTTTGAGCTGTAGCGCGCAATAAAGTTGCAGTTCAACTTACCACGAGGATCGAAGCCAATGATGTCGTATTGGTTCCCGATGACGGACACAAGTAATGAACCGAGGGAGGTGATTGCCGCAACTCCACTCTCACCAGGACCTCCAGGATTTATCAGTACGGTCCCTTTATAGTCGGTTTCTGATTGCGCAGAAAGTTTGATTAACGCAAGAGCAGCTTCATCGCCTTCCTCTTTTGAGTAGTCGATCGGCACCTTTCGCCGTACAGAGAAATGTAAACGACAATACCGTAGCTGGAAGAGGTAAGACATAAGGCTAACCTGGAAACGTGTGCATTTATAGTCAGAATAGCAGTCGACCCATGATAAACTGTTCGTTGGTTCGATCTATATGCGATTTGTCAGTGATGGTGTATCGAGGAGGGGCGATACCAACAGAGCTCCAATCGAAATCGCTTTGAGCAAATACTATTGGGAATAGGAAAACGCAAGATGCAAAGAAGAGAGAAATCATTGTGAAAGATGATTACCGAGTACGGACCTACCGGTAAGCATTTATACGCATTGACAACAGCAGGGCCAGGTCGTGTTGAAGCATGGACCTGTCATAGACACAGTATCTTCCCAGTTCGAGTTCCTCATTTCCGAGGTCTACGGCGAAGAACTGATAATATGTGTATAATTACTGTAAAAGAAAGTCATTTTCGCATGATGATCCGGTCGTACCGCGTGTGTGATTCTGGATCGTGAACAACTAATGGAATTCAAAGATCTACGAAGCCATAATTGTCAATCCTTACAGCTTTCGGAGAAGATAAATGCAATGTATAACATCAGTAATCCTTCCTTCCATGTAGAATCAACCGGGTCGTAGTCAATGTTTGATGGTCAATACCTTGTCCAGATCTTTCTCCAATACGCACGGGGAAGCATCCCTGCCCCTCTTCAGCTCCAGGTCAAGCGAATGTGCTGTTCTATGTCTGATGTCAAGATGATGTAATTCCGAAGAAAATAAGGATTGTGCACCAGATGATATCTATCAAATAGGCTGAACCTCGGGGGAAAGGGAACACAACAAGGCGGTGTTGCGTAAGCGTTGGAGTGAGTATTGACGAGCTGAAGAAACAAAGAAAGATAATAATTGTCTGTTGACATGAACGAGCACGGTACGAGCAAAGATGCCAGTCATGGTAGAAAAGTAACGTTAGACGGCAATTGCCGGCACAGGCGATCGATAAAAAAGGTATCCACCTCCCGTTTTAAAACTGCCATGACAGCATTCGCTATCCCTCCCTCTCGCTCACATTCTGTGTTACAGCAATCCTTCATTTTTCTATATCCCGAAAATTTCAGTCGTAATCTATGTTGTATGAGTTGAAATAACAAAGACAAGGAAGTACGACTAGTATTCTTCGTGAAGACTTTAAGGCTGATTATTGAAGCATCTCGGAACATAAAGTTTAGGACTCTACCTGAACGCTCGTTGAAGTCTCGCATCGACCATAAATTCGAGGTGGCAGGCTAGGAGCGATCACTGCGTCTCTCTGATGCTTGAGGCGTCTACTTGCACACGGCCGTGTTGATATCACGCAGATCCCAAGCACAATCGGCTACCGTAAAGATGATATTTGATTTGATATCAAGCTTGAAACTACAGGAGCCTCTAAACGACATGGAGCTTATCATGAATTTTTACAGTTGTGGCAGACAATCGAACTGTTAATCTATAAGGATGCCCAAGAGTGCACTTACTACCTCGCAATATCCCCCGACAATATCTGCTCGGCTGTTCCCCACATACCGGAAAAACACATGAGGCTGGTGCCTTTTGATGTCACTGCGAATTCGAATTAGTGTTACTTGTCACTTATCTATACCCACGCCGTCATCAGATCCCCGTTCATGCCAAGGATGACGTCGGATGTTGCTCCACCAGCTTCGTTTTACGGCTATTTCCTCATTGGCCCATTTGTCTGGCGAAAACCACTTGATATCTTCGTTTGGGGGGAAATGAGTCTCTTGGAGATCGCGTTCGTATGGTTTACGACAAACCTGCCTCTGCAGCACTCATCACCGATATCAACTCCTCCGTCGAGGGCTTCGTGATAGAACTCCGTGATAATTCTACCAACCTTCCAGCGGTCCCATGTCACGTCGAATGCCATGGGAATACTATTTGAATTATGCACTTGATCTGCCTAGGGATGGAGGTTTAGGCCTGCGATGAGGTTTCTGGGCAGGATGTACATCACATCTAGTTTGGGAACGGCGGAGAGGAAGGAGACCCAGATGGAGAGCGTGATGAGGAGGGCCTGTGTCAAAGGATTGTGGCCCCGGCGGATCTAGAGCTATCCTTGAGCAAAAGGTGTGCAAAAGAATTTGCATACGGACAAAATATGATTGCTTTAGGTGCCTGTTGGGATAGTTGGGAAATCGTGAAAAAGGTATTCCCGCGCTCCCTTTAATGTACCCATAGTTAAAACAAAAGGCTGTAAGCGATAATGACAGCCCAGTGCCGCTGAAGTGCCGAGATAAGCAACTGTCTCGTTCACACAGTTCGGATTTCTTTGTCTCCTGTTCGGCTATATACAGAGACTGGCGATCACCGGCGGCTCCTCATCACAGCTCGAATATCCTAGTGAATTCTATCCACGGAAATTCTCATAGGGGTCAGCAACGTACCCCCCTGGATATCAGTCATGGAATACGTCTAAAAGTCCCATCGTAATGATGATGCTACGCATTATCACGTCCCTCAAATGAGCTTCACCTTAATATAATCGGAGCATGCATCAAAAGCTATATAGACATGACCTTCAGGTTCTAGAATGTTTGTACCACCGTATATTCTCACTCAAAAGAATATCAGGCAGCAGTTTTATCCAACTCCTCTGCATAACGTCAAATATTGCCTTGACTAAGAGTTTTTTGGGCCTATCATTGAAAGAACGAATATCATCGATTGGAATGCTGATTTTCTGAAATAGATGTCTGGGTAGGAAAATCAGGACGTAGCTAGACTAGTTTATATACCGTTTCTGCTGTAGAACCTTCAGAGCTGTGGTGTGCGAATTGGGGGATGACAGAAATTGAATGTCCTCTAAGATTCTCGGTTAACGTGTTGGACATATGTTCTCGTCGATAGTTGAACCTAGTAAATATAAGCTTCAGGTCAAGAGAAACACAAGAATATGTTTCACATAGCAAGCAGTGAGTTGACGTAGACTATGAAAATATTTGTCAGACGTAATGGCAGGAAACGAATTATACCAACGTTTAGGTAGAATGAAATCGATCTCTATAAAATTCAAAGACCGTGGCCATACGATGAAAGGTGGATATTAGTGAGATCCTGGAATGGGGTCTGGTTGAGAGACAGCAGACCGTAATGAGAGTGAGAAGCGAGGATGCACTATTGTTTTCATCAGGTACAACATGTCAAAGGCCAATGTAGATATCTTCACCTTGTAGCGAAACCTGATATGAGAACAAGTGGCATTAGATGGAGAAGTAAGTCGGCCAGGCTGGTATGATGAAATCAACCCAGAGAACCAGAAGATCCCAACTAGGAATCCACATACGTAGAAGAATTTATTGCTGCTCTGCTCTTGCGCAGGTAATAGAATATCATGAGGGCTATGATGGAATCTTATGGGACATTCATGGAGAGGACGATGTAAACTGGGATCTGAATTAATATGGGTCAATATAAAACATCCACGATTTCTCAGAGTATAAACTCATTACATACACCGTTATAAGCGTACGTAACGTTCGTAGAAATATCACTATCAAGTATCATTTAGGTGCTGCATGCAGCCACAAATGTTCTCTTACATGTCATAGACCATAACTATAGTAGACTTGTCAGCATGATTAGAGCAAGCGAGCTATTGATGTCTTACATATTCCAGCACCTAAACGAGCCATGATTAAGCAGATAATCGACAGAAAAGCAAATGTTATTACCAAGCGAGATTGAAATGGCCAAGAACTGTCAGATAATAAGTGAGAGTAAGATGCTCATTTAATCGAAAGCATGCTTACTGAGAACCAGGGGAGAATTTTGCTAAAATGGTGTCCGACTAGGAACGATGTGAGCCCTAGCTCTATTAATCACAAATACCCTAAAATAAAAACATTTCCACAGTCGAATAGAGTATAGCGTAAGAAGTCCCAAAGGACTTTAGCTACCTCATAAAATGATATGACTGGTACCCTTGGACGTATATGACGATCCACGTTGAGATAAAGCGGTTCCATACATACAGCATAAAGACCAAATAAAGACTCACTTTTATACCTAATTGCAGCTGAGTATGCAAGCCACCATTAGAGAGCGTCATCCGGGGAAGTAATAATTCACCTTGAAACTCCTGTAATAACAAATCGTCTAAGAAATTTATGTTATCTCCCTATCTGGAAACGCACCATTCGACATTTTCTTCTATAGGCGGAGTTCCAAGGGTTTCAGTCCTGTCAATCAGACAGTAATATAGGAGATGTGTGCTGAAAGCGACACGAAGAGTATCAAGGACCCTACAAAGAATGCTGTAACAAATCACGAAGATCGATAAGCACGAATGACAGACCAAAGTAGCACTACCTATCTCATAGGTTTCAGCATAACACTTACTTGGAACAAATTTCACATACAGAATACCGGTAGACCCACCAGTCTTTGGGGTATCTCTTGTAGTGGATGACCGCTTGTAGATTTGTTTGGATCAGAAGCAGCTCTGAGAATGTGTCCGGCTCAACTGAAAGGGATATGGATTCTGTACGGACCTGTAGTTATGTCATTCGTGATCTTTGTTTGTCTACGCCTTTGGACTGCCTATATACGCGCCGTTTCTGGCCTTTTCTTCGATTTACTCTTGATTTCTACCACCATGTAGTGTCTTGACTTATCTCTGCTCTGGAAATATATGCATGTTCGTGCTCAGCTCTTAGATTGAAGACCCCTCCGTGGCAGACCCTTTACATCAACTTTGATGGCGGTCAAATAGCAGCGGGAAGAAATCACTGAAGTAATAGAATTGACCTGCTGTTTTGAGTCTGTAACTTGTTGTAACAAGAGCGAGGAGAACGTAGAAAGGATGGTAAGATACTGCCTCTCGAGCAAGAGGTGTCCTACTTAAATACATGTTGTACTACTTCTAGAACTTACTACGAAATACTATGTATGTCCACTTTTATGGTCCAAAGTTGATCCTGCTGAGTAAGCCAATCCTTTGAGTACTTTCTAGTACTTGCTCGGGATTGCTATCCCAACACTCCCCCTCAATTCCGAGCTCCTAGAATACCTGCAGATAGATATTCATGTAATGGTCTTGGTAGCCCTTTAGTGAATATATCTGCTAAGTTCTCCTCTGATGCGCAGTGCTGAACTTTGACTTCATTTGAAGCCATGCACTCGCAAATGAAGTGATGCCGTATGTCTATGTGCTTTGATCGCATGTGGAATATTGGGTTCTCAGCGAATTTGATCGCTGACTGATTGTCGATGAAAATAGTGGTTGCACCATCAGGTGGCAATCCTAATTCAGTTAAAATTGCCCGCAACCATATTACTTCTTGGGTTGTTTGCGAAAGGGCCATATATTCTGCCTCCATAGTGGATAGAGCCACAGTGGGCTGTTTCTTTGAATTCCAAGTAACAGCTCCCCCTGCATAGGTACAGACATAACCAGATGTTGATCTTCTATCTGTCCTGTCTTCTCCCCAGTCTGAATCTGAGTAGGGTATCAGTTCATCTGTAGTTCCTCCAATTGTGATTCCAAAATCCAGAGTCCCCTTCAAGTAACAGCAAACTCATGTCAGAGCTGTGACATGCTCAGTGGCCAGATTTTGTACATATTTGCTTAATTCCATGACAGCATGTGCAATGTCAGGCCGAGATCCATTGGCTGCATACATCAGAGATCCGACACCAGTATGATAATATTGCATGGTGGCTGTGTCAGCATTCCGGGGATCATCTTCAGGGATTTTCTCTAGCTGTACATTTGGGTCCATAGGCATTTTGACTGGTTTGCAGTCTTTCATGCCCATTCACTTGAGTACCTTCAAGATATATGCCTTCTGGGATAAGGTAATAGTACTCTTCTCCCAATTCCTGTCTATCTTCATGCCCAATATGTATTGAATCTCCCCCATGTCTGTAACATTTAGCTTCTTCTTAAGCTCTTCTTTCATAATAGACATGGTTTCATCATCTGGGGCAAGCAGTGTCATGTCATCTACATGCACAGCTATAATTATAGGACCAGAATCCATTTGTCTGATATACACACATTGATCACTGATCAATCTTGTGTATCTAAGTCCCAAAAAGGTAGCATTTAATTTCTCATTCCAAACTCAGCCAGATTGCTTGAGTCCATATAATGTCAACTTGAGGTATGCCGCCTTGCCACTCCCATCAGAATATTCGGGTGGCTGTGCCATATAAATAGATTCATTGAGCTTTCCATTTAAGTAGGCTCCAATGACATCCATTCCATGAATAATCAGGTTTCTTTGTGTGGCAATGGCCATAAGTAGGTGGAATGTGTCCAGCCTAACTACAGGTGCATATGTCTCAAAGAAATCAATTCCGGGTTTCTGTGAAAATCCTTTCACAACAAGTCTGGCTTTGTGCCTGGTGATTTTCCCATCACCATCTCTTTTCAGCCTGTAGGTCGACTTGCAATCAACAAGTAACCTATCCTGAGGTAATTCTTCCAGCTGCCATGTGCCTAGAGAAGTCAATAGATTATATTCTTCATCCATTGCTTTCTTCCAATGATGCCAATCTGGCCTTGTTTTAGCTTCTTTGAGGCTTAATGGCTCATCACTGAGGTTATCTGCAGTCTCCCCACACATGCATATTCTACTGCAATATTTGCAGTCTCCAGTGGTTCCTTTGTTACTTCCTGCTGCATCTCTGGCAATTTCATGCCTCGTGAGGCTGGATTATTAAGGAACCGGTAACTCGGTGGGGCTACTGATGCAATCCGGACCGATTTGTCGCATGGCTGAATCACCTTCCCACACTATACAGGTAACTTTGATTTGGTTGCCGGATCATCAAGAGGCGTTTCCCCTTTTGTTTTGGCATTCCCGGCACCTGTGGATTTGTCCAAAATATCATCATTTCCATCCAGAATCTGCTCGACTTTGCTCCCTGACTCCCCCTTGAGCAGTGGAGGATGGGACACAATGTATTCATCATTGTTAGCATTTAGAATGCTCTCTTCAGAGAATATAACATTTCTTGAGGTCTGAATCTGCCTAGTCTGTGAATTGTAGTACCTCCAGGCTTTTGATTCATCTGTAAGATCTGTAAAGATAAATTCCCTTGATTTTGGGTCGAGTTTTGACCTTTTGTTATCCTGTTGCAACACCCAGCACTTTGTTCTGCATTCCTGGAGTGTTGAAATGTCCAGTTTTGTTTCACAAAACACTTCTTCTGGAGTTAGATCACTTTTGATGGCTCTGGTTGGGGATCATTTCTTCAAATATGTGGCATATGCCATTGCCTCAGGCCATCAAAAATTTGGCAGATGATGTTCTTCTAGCATGGCACAAGCATGCTCCACAAGAGTCTGATTGACTCTCTCAGCAACTCCATTTTGGGATGGTGAATATATGGCAGTCAGTTCCAACTGAATGCCATTGCTCTGGAGGTATTCCTTCACTTCATCGTTGATATATTCCTTCCCATTATCAATTCTCATAAACTTCAGATCCCTTCCAGTGTGGACTTTGATGTATTTTTGGTACTGCTGAATCTTCTTTCGGATTTCTGTACCCTGTTTCAGCTTCAGAAAATACAACATTGTCCTCCAGGATTTTCCATCTGTGAAGCTTATGTAATATCTTTCTCCATGGATACCCTGAGTTCAGGCTGGCCCTCATAAGTCTGAAAATGTCATTTCACCTATTTTGGTATAATTCCTTTCAGCTTCTTGCAGAAATGGCTCAGCATGATGTTTGGCCTGTATGCATGCTTTGCAATCCTTCTGGGGCACCACCGACTCATCCACATCCATTCCCTTGACCATTTTCTTCCTAAATAGTCTCTTTACTGATCTCATGTTTAAGTGGCCCATTACCTGATGCCACTTCTGCCATGTTCAGGCTGGTTTTGTCACATGGGCCTGGGTTATTTCTGGTGCAATAATCTCTAGGCAATACAGCTTCAATACTTTATCTCCATGGCCAATCCTTTTGCCATGTGGTGAGATAATATCCATCCAGGATTCTTTGAATTTGAGTTCAAACCCAGCATCCATGATGCACTCTAATGATATAAGATTGAATGGTGCTTCAGGGCAATGAATACAGTTCTTTAGAGTGACTGCAGTGGTCTTCCCTCCTTCAACCATTTTAATCTTAACTGTTCCTCTTCCCAAGCCTTTTGACTTTCCTACACCAATAACTTCATGTCCTGGGGTCTCAACATAGTCAGAAAAATGCAATCTATTCTTGACTATATACTTGGTGGTGCCTGAGTCCCCAATCCATGATGACCCTGCAAGTGCAGTGGGTATGGTGTCTTTTGCCCAAAATGCGTAATCTTCTTCATTGCTAATTGTCTCAAGTTTGGCTAACTGAGGGCAAGTGTAGCCAAGGAACAGGCCCCCCCCCCCCCCCCACATGGTGAGAGGGACCCAGGTGGATTGGGTTGTGTATGAGTCACTAAAATGCTAATGGAAGGAAGGAGGAGGGATTGGAAGGAGTGATAAGAGAAGAAAGGATTGAGATTAAGATGGATCATGCCAATGCAAGAGGGTTAGAACCATGCCTGTGGTTATACAGCAGGGCTTGCAGGATGACAGGATTTTTTCAGATGTAGATTTGAAAGGTCTCGGAGGTACACTGACTGGTGGCTTGGATGAGGTGTGGAGAGATGCCATCTTCAGCAAAGGCTGTGGCACCCCCAGCATGTAGTGATTGTCCTGAAACATTGGTGTCAGGTACTAGTTTGCAAAGGTGATGGATGAATCAGGACCTTGATGGCGATTTCCCAGAGCTACAGGTCTATAGGAAAGGGTGCAGAGGTAAGACAATGTCCTGGTGATATGCCGTCTATGCATTCACACCTAGATTTTGCGATTTTGTAACAATACTATTGCACATCTATCCTATACTAGTGATACATAGAGGACTATAGCTGAGGCTTTGAGCTGATAGTTAAATGCAGTAAGCAACTGGTAGAGCCAGGACTTAGATGCAACACCATTAGTGGGTTAAATCTACCAGCCAGCCAGACTGGTAACTCGAATGCTAGCAGGACTAAATACAGCCACTAGCAAATGAAGGATACTACTAGCACACCAAAACTAGGAGCAGAGTACACAGATATCATAAAGTTCTGTCACTAGCAAACTGGCCTGACCATAAATGCCTAAGTCAGGATAACTAGTCACATGGCAATCTTGAAACAGGACTTAGAAATAAATTAGGAATGGATTAACCTTGAGCCCAGATCTGACTATTGTGATATAGATCTCTTATGATTGATACTAGTGGAGCCGGACTGCACCCTCAATCATGATCGGATAGCTGTTACAGGCACCAATATCCAGATATCCATATAACCGCATTACTAGGGCATGTAGTTGGGCCAAGGGTGCGGAAAGACCGACTGTGGAGTCTCTAGACCGAATATTTGAAAAGAAAACAGACTAGACTGACTATTGTGTGATTATTCACCATTATTTATGACTAGCCAAGAAATCCTTACCAATATACTCTATACCCAGATGATATTTATAGTTCTATCTCAGTAGTATATAAGTAGTGGGATGGGCGCTCGTGCAAAGCAGGCAAGCCATCCCCACAGTTGAGCCCTCACTGGTAGTAACTGGTGTCCCCAATTAAAGGCTTTTGTGCTTAACCTTGATGAAGTGATTAATAGTCACCAAGTCACCCATAGTATTGCATTGAATTGAAGTCCCTTAGAGTCACTGTTGTATCCTGCAAAGGTCGAGAGTGTTTTAAAGTTAGTTCAAGCAAAGTTTCTTGGAGTTATAGTATTATTCTTAGGCCAAGAGCACCACTAGTCAGCCAAGAGTGCGACTAGTCAAGTGTTTATCACTTGTAGGAAGCAGTATAGGGCCGAGAGTGCCACCAGTCTGAAGCAGTTTCAGTCAGAATGAGTGCAGTAGCTCAAACCAAGTCACTCTTATGCAATTGTGTTTTACCCACCCCACTAGTATGAGTAGTACTTTGTATAACTCACTAGTAATGAATAAAACATCTTTAAGACAACTGTACTTGATTATTAAAGTCTGCAGAGTGCTTCCATCATACTCGAAACCACCCGAATTCAATATTGGTGATTATGTGTAGAGTAGTAAGAGGTTTAGTGTGATTGGTGTTCATTGCCATTCCCTAATTCTTTTGTCACTTGCCATTACCAAGCACATCACTGGCTCCTCAAGTACCTTTGAAAAAGGCAGACAGGGTTGATAGTGTCATTGGTCTTAGTTGGGATGATAATGCGGCTCCCTTTGAATGTCGAGTCTGTCTTGTGAGTAGGGATCCAGAATGCAAATCCTTCAGGAATCCATTCTACTGATGCACACTGTGAGTACTTGCATGTGTTACACAGGTTAGGGTTGTCAGGCATGGCCATCTCACCAAGGCAGAGAAGCCCATAGAAGCCAGTGAAGAGCATGGCAGCAAAGAGAAGGTCATCATGTGAAGGCATGGCTGGTAACTGTGCTTGTGCAAGGCAAAGGTGGTCCTGGGATAGTGGTTGTTTTTGATGAATGAGCTTACTTCAAAGGCGCATACATCTCTTCAGTGTTTGCTTCACAAGCATTCCATTCCTCATTGTGTGAACATCAGGAAAGTAAGGTTCAAGTTGGCTCACTATTCCTGAGAGATAGCTGCTAACAGAGTGAGGTTTGATGTGATGTGACATGTACACCACAAAGAAGCTAAGGGTGTTGGCAGTTGGTTCAATAGGGAAGTTGTAGAGGGTGCAGAATGTTAGGTAGGAGTTGAGGGCTGATGAGTATGTCAACTGTGATGAGGTATCAAGTGTGAGGCCTAACATGATTGATCAATGATGAATAAGCTCATCAAGAGACCAGGCACTGCAAGGAGGTTGCCTGGCCATATGGGAGATGTGAATCATTTTTCCATTGCCCCCAGTGCATCTCAAGGGGGTGTGAATGGTTGTATTGAGAGCTGAGGCTTGAGGTTGAGTGCATTGTTGAATCTGGAGTGGGAGAGGGCATCAGCAATGCTGTTTTCTGACCCAGGGACATGTAGGACATGAAGGTTGACATTGTGGTCAAAGAGAAGATCAATTGCATAGTGCAGCAGATGATTGTATGAGAGAAGGGCCTGGAGTGAGTCAAACAGGTCAACTGTGTTCTGATTGTCTGTGTGAATGAATACACAGAGCCATTGCATAAGTGTGAGATCAGATCTCATGGTCTTGCAGAACCAGTGTAGTGTTGAGACAACACACAGAGCTTCCCAAAAAAAGATGGTGTCTTTTGGAGTGTAGCCAGGGACAGATGCAGAGAAACCCAGCATCAGCTCAGGTATCCAGAAGCCCATACCAGCTAAGCATGCATCACAATAGATGGTGAGGTTGGTCTGTGTATATGCATCCCAGTTGATCACATTGAAAAGGAACACTCCATCCAATTTCTCTACATGCTTGAGGAAACAAGTAAGGTCTGCCTTCACTGCATTGTTGAGGTATATGGACTTGTAGGCTTGGTTCTTTTCAGAGATCTTTATGTACATGTGACATAATACTGGCTTTAGAAGTGGGAAAACATTGAGCAACCAGTTGATCCACCCAGCCAACTGGTTCCACTCCTGTAGAGTGCAACATCTAGATGGTGAGTCAATGAAATTGTGTACTGCAGCAATGAGCTCAGCCTTAGAGTTGGCTGGTAGTGTGACTGTCATAGCATTGATATCAATTAGGAACCCGATAATCATCAGGATTGCCCTCCATACTTGTTTTTTATCTTTGTGAGGGATGCCCAGGTCATCTAGGAGTTGAAGGAATTTCACTTGCTTCGTGGGAAGGAGATGGTCATAAAGGTCATATCAGGTGAGCTGTCCCTCTATCTCCCATCCATATGTATCATCCACATAGCAAAAAATGTCAAGCAGGAGCTTGATGTAAATGGTGATCTATATGACTAGGACCATTACTGATGCCCAGTTCCTAGGTGATCCACAACTGCTGAATGAACTCCTCCAGTCCACATTGCACTGTAGGTCACATCTGTTAATGCCTCTGCTGATCTCATCATGTGTTGGTATATTTATAGTTGTCACTTGCTTGATCTGCTATAATGGGTGCATAGGTAGGTGGTGAAAGGCCTCACTTATGTCTGACTTTCAGAGAACAAGCTGCACATCACTATGAACATGACAAAAGTGTAGGAGTGAGGGCAGAAATTGGTATAGGGTATCCATATGAGGTCCGCAAGTGCTGTCCTTGTCTATCATGCTATTCTGACTAGTCAAGAAGTCTTGTTCTCTTACTGATGGAGGAGGTGCCCAGGAGTTGTCCCAAGTGGCTGGGTACCTGGAGTCATACCAAGTGTTTGCCCATGGCCAGAACCCTTCACACAATGCAGTCATGACTGAGTCAACAAATGGAGCATTTGGATGGGATGTCAAGAGGGATGCAAGGTGGTCAACATTGATTGGCATGGTTACATTGAACAGGTGAGGGTTCACTTTGATTATATGCAGTGCTGTAAGATTCTGGAGCTCATATTCAGATGGATATGGTAGAGGGTCATCTATCTCCATATAGTGTACTGTTCTGCTTTTGAACCATATAGGATCCTGCCAAGCATATCCTCTCATGAAGCAAGGTAAATAGCTGGTATAATCTTTGCTTGGGGTATCCACTAATTCCATCTCATCATAGTCACACCAACTTGTGGCAGATTCTTCCAGACTCTTCTCTCACAGTGCCATCCAGTTAATGTTTGCATTGGCAGCCTCTGTAAAGTGTGATATGTCAGTTCAACTAGCAGTTAGCTCAGGTCAACTTTCCTGCACACTTTGAGCATGACTGCTTTGGGTGTTTGGTTGACTTGCATATGGTGCATATGTGCTTGTAGCAACAGATGTCTGAGTTGCACCTTCCAGCATTCCAATTCCTACAGATCTCCTCTTCATTGCATCAATGCTTTCTTAGGCTGCTCCCTCTGGTGCCTGCAGATGGAGTTGCATAGGCAGTACCTCCAGTCTCAAGATGAGCAGTCTTGAGATGTTGGAATTTTTGGATGTCACTGAATAGGATATCTTGGCACATTACAATGAAGTTCTGAATTGCTCTATCATATGCAATGACTTGCTCATGAATTGACACATCATAGACTGAGAAAAGATCATTGTAGTAAGTGCAGAGTTCTGCCTCTCTCCCTCCAAATATGTAAGCAACTGCTCTCTCGAACAGATTCCACACTTGGATCCACTGACCATAGTTCTTGACCTTGGTGGCTGGCTTAGTGGATGGTAATTGAAGGATGAGTCCAGTTGTGAGTGTGTGGGAAGATGTGCTGGTAATTTTGGTGGAGTGGAAATTGCTGAGTATCTCATCAAAGTTGACAGCAGTGCCAGCCAGGATTGACTTGTAGCCAGTGTCTATGAATGTAGGTCTGTTGAACATATTGGAGAGGATGCAGAAGGCTTCTCTGGGATTTTGAGAATAGTTTTTGAGTCACTTCTGAGCATATCTATATTTCTCAGAGAGTGTAGCATTGGTGAGAATGTGTTCAACTTCCCAGCTGAGTAAGTTGTAGTCAAATTCTGGGTGTTTGTTGGTGCAACCTTCATCCTGTCTATCAGAGTTCTCTTCAGAGCTGGACGAGCTCTGAGTGTGTGGGAATGAGAGGTCTGACCTTGTCACCTCCCATCATTGAGATGTCCTTAGTCTCAACTAGGGGAGAATGACTGTCTCTCTCCCTGATGTGGGTGCTCCCTACTGTTTTGCCATCTATCCTGATGGCCATCTCATCTGTGAGTCTCTCCTGCAAGGTCCTCACTCTCACTGTCAGATTCTTGGATATGATGACCCCAAGCCACTGCATCAGTAACTTGCCTCTCATGGGAGTCAAGTTGTGCAAGCCAAGGTTTAAGTTGTGCAGGGTCATCCAGGAATCCATGGCAGGTGCAGACTTGATGAAGGTGCAGGGCAATTCAGGCTGCAGCCACACCCTTGCTGATAGTCCCATCAATGAACTGTTGGATGTATTGCTGTAGCTCTCATTGGGCATTGACTCGAATCTCTGCATGAGGATCTTCCCTCCTGTTCTCCTCCCATGGCCTCCATGGCTGTCTGTTGGTCTGTTGAGCAGTTTGTCCATCTGCTGGGGGGCTATAAGACATGTCAAATTGAGTTTTTTTAAAGATGAGATATGAGCAATATTCAAGTAAAGATATAAACTACTGAGGCAGTGAGAACTAAGCAACAGAGAGAGAATATTGGATTGTACCTGGCGAGACAGTGAGGGCACAATGGAGAGAGGCTGGTCTCTCCATTTCCCCCAGCTAGCCAGGTGTCTTTGCTAAATCAAATATGCTCTGACCCCACTTGCAACCTGTCTGGTGGGAGTTACTGAGCACTGTCAAGATAAGAGTGGGAGTTCAAATCACTTATATTCTCCTCACTTGTGGCCTCAAAGGCAGAGGAAATATAGACTTGCTTGTGACCTGAGTTAGGTGGAGAGTGAGGGGGATGTGCGAAGCATTGGTATAGCAATGATTCACACACATTGTCCTTCTCACTTGCAGCCTTGCTAATGTGAAAGGTGGAGAGGATTTGTGTCTCACTTTCAGCCTGAGAGGCAGAGACACATGAGTGGAGTGGGTGAGCATCAGTATGTGAGTACTCACTTGATGATTACCCTTGTGTAAACTATGTCTAAACCCAAGAATCTGACTTGGCAACATGTGCCTGAGTCTGGCCCTTCCCTTTCCCCTTCCATTGCTTCCTGGAATTCTTCTTCCCATTTGGGTAATTGGCCTTAATGTGGCCAGTTTCTCCACATCCATAACATGTGATTTTCAGGTTAAACTTCTTCTTGCCATATGCTGCAAGTGTTGTTGTTAGGTCAGAAGTCTTTTCCTGCAATCAGATATCTTCTTAGAGAATTCAGGAGATCAATTTGTATGAATCCTTCAAATCTGCAGTATCCACTGATGAAATGAATGAATTCCATGATTCTGGAAGTGATGTAAGCAGTGTGATTGAGAAGTTCTCCTCAACAGTCTGCTTAAGGGATGCCAGCTCCTCCTGGTAGAACCTCATAGTCCTAATATGCTCCTTTATATTTCCTCCTTCTTCACACTGAGCTCTAAAGAATTTCCTTCTCACAAGGACAATTCCCATGGGTCCCCTTAACTCATACATGTCCTTCAGAGTTTTCCAGGCTTCTGCCAAAGTCTTAGAACCAGCAATATACACCAGCAGGCCATCCAAAACCCACAGCCTTATTGTCGAAAGAGTCTTCCTATCACTCTTTTTCCAATCTGCCACCAGTGCCAGTTCTGCTGGGGCCACAGAGCTTCCATCAGCATAGTCAATTAGACCTAAATTGGTTAGTATATCAATCATCTTGACTTTCCACATTGGGTAGTTTTCTGGGCCCTTAAGGGGTTCAATCCTATACACAGACTGGCTATCTATTTGGTTCTATGTGTGTATGTAAAGTATGAGAGTGCAAAGTTGGTGATGATGTAAGTAGTTCAGTTAGGGCCGGGGCCCATAACCTGTTGTAACAAGAGTGAGGAGAACATAGAAAGGATGGTAAAATACTGCCTCTCGAGCAAGAGGTGTCCTACTTAAATACATGTTGTACTACTTCTAGAACTTACTACGAAATACTATGTATGTCCACTTTTATAGTCCAAAGTTGATCCTGCTGAGTAAGCCAATCCTTCGAGTACATTCTAGTTCTTGCTCAGGATTGCTATCCCAACATAACTGTTGCCAATTAATTTCATCACTGAGTCATTACACCACAAATACAATCAGCATACAACATGGGCAGTGACGGAGCATGGCAAGGCTCGATGAAACGGTACACCCAGCGTCTGTCTATTTCGAGTCGTACGGAAACTCCCGGGCGATGTATTGATATGACGTAACAACCCTTTCTTTCTACCCAATTTCTACCACTACGTCGCTCCATGCCAGTTTTGCTAACATACATTACGCCCCGAAATGTGCGCACATTTGCCACCGAACAGCGAGGGTTTCTCCGAAAAAGAGTCTCTAGAAAGTGCGGAATTAGAATATACGACCGCAAACTAAGTGTTTGACTTGTGGACACCAGCATGTCACTCCCAATTTTTGCCTACTCACGGTGCAAACAGTCAACTGCTTTAGTCTCCATGAGAAACATTTTTGGGAATTCTATTGTCACCAGAATAAAGAAATCGCGAGCGCATACGAATGCCCAGTTTGAGACTGGAACCATAGCTGTCGGTGTATGCGGAATCGGACGGCAGTAATTATATGGGTGGTGTGTGCTGCTCTTTTATCCATTGTGTTATTCGTTCACTCTTTGACTAAAGACATCGAGTATATCATTATCGAGGCGATCATGCTACTAATAGCCCGCTATTGCTCTAAATTACTCTGCAAGGTAAATTTTATGTACTATAATGTCTCGCCGAATCTGATTTCTAGGAATCTAATTAACTCCGAAGCAGAACGTTCTCCTACGACATACGTTATTTTGAAGGGGTGATAAAAACCGAAAATTCAGGTCTTTTGGTAAGCCTTTATTTTCGGAGATGTTGGTGGCAACTGATCCGACGGTACTATTCTAGATTATAAGTTGTGGATTCCGGAATGGAGCAGCAGAGAAAAGAGAGCCGGTCCTTTTCGTTCTTCTTCTTCCTACCTTCGCTGTTGGGATTCCGGACTTTACCAGTAGTCCGTGCGGCATCCGTTGGTTCAACGACGCAGTGTATCCGCTGGTTCGTATCTTTTTATCCTCATACTCTTTGTGTAGAGAGGTCCGAGAGAGATGATATACCAGGCGCTTGGAGGAAGTGAGGCAGGATCTGCTTATATTTGTTAATTTGGCTAGCGCTATATCTCACACAATTGTAGATACTGTATTGTCGAACTTCCGTACCAAATATCAAGTGACGAGTCCAGAAATGAAAGCTACACCATCACCCGATAAATGAATAGCCTACACGCCTACGTCAAGTCCCCATCGAAGAATAACATCACGATAGTTGGGATAGGTATGGTATACTTGCAAGCTACGAAGCTTAAATGCACGTTTAAGGTGGCAAAAATGGGAAATACCAGTACTATTAGCTGGAGTACTTATTTCAACTCTGACGTCAGATATTCTCCAAGAGAGTAGAGTCGCATAGTAGTGCCTCATGCAAGATTACGAAGTGACGCGATCCTTGGGATGAAGGTGGAGAAGGTCCGCGCTTGTCCTAACTATATGCTAACTACAGTAACATAGACGTCCACTGTTCTACGTATTATTTTAACCAACAACGTAAGAGAAGGTCATACCGCATACGAAATGTAGGGCCTTCTTTTGCCTTTGTATACCGATTTTGTGGGTCCATATTTATTAAACAGAGAAAGCTTCTCATAAAAAGAATTTCAAGTCGATGAAACTCGATTTGTCTCGCTTGTGAGTACTCGCATGTCGGTCTAGGATTTTGAAGCTCAAAACGAAGATAGATGGCAAACATGCAGACGTCTGACAAAATCATATCACCAGGAGTCCACTAACTATGTCAACTAGAAAACAGAAGACTTCCCTACGGCGTTGAGGATTTTAACGAGCCGCATGTCTTTACCATGGAATATCGGGGTCTCTTTGTACAGCACAAAATAAGATTACTCTTACTGTGGCATTTCCACCGGGGAAGTCCTATATATATATATGACGATGAAGCAGTAATAATGGTATGGTAGGTATACATTTGCCCAACGGACATGAGCGATATAGGTTAACATGAGGTCAGTACCGCATCTGTCCCCGAAATAATAACGCTTTAGTAAAAACGACAGATAGATGATTAATTCTGGTACCACAACTTCGAATTCCTGTACTTTCCTGCAGCAACTGGTGTCTGTTGATATGATCGATCAAGAGCAGTGACGAGATCGACATATGTTGATTCCTCAGTCAAATAACCTGACGTGAGGGTGCGAATGAGAGACTTGGTGAAAAACCCATTGAAGCCTGTATCTCCTCGCATTTCCTTCGCGAACTCGTACTCCCTACATGCCGCCAAAACTACGTGAGACTCGGTATCCGGACGCCAATCGTCCGCAAAAACCGACCGATGACAAGGGAACCGTTTCAACTTCTCATCCGCAGCGAAGAGCATGTCTCTGAAACTTCTACGAGGGAGCGGAGAAACGGTGCGGACTCCTGCCTCAGATATGCAACGGGAGACACTGCTTGAGTGACAGCAGTCGAGAATGAGTGTGATTCGGTTTCCTTTGACGCGTGACAGTTCCGAGAGGATGGCATCGATCTCTCGATCACTGATGTCGGGGGTAGGGCAGCCCTTGGTATCAGGCTCATTGCGGTCAATGAGGCAAAGTGCTTCGATGGATCCTGTCGTTAAAAAAGCATCCATATATCCATATGAATTCAAGGATTCCTGGTAGTAATGATGGAACCACGTATAGTTCGATCCGTGTCCAGAAAAATATATAACGATGCTGTCCCCGTTCATGATATTCGGATTGGTGATGAGACTAAGAAGAGTACCAATGATGTCTTCGCGGGAAGGGTTGACAGAACCACTGGGAGAAACCTGCTCCTTGGGACCAAGGAGGAGCTGGAGATGGTCTTTGGGTACGCCAAGGACCTTGTGAAGGTAATTTTCCATTGACAATGCGTCCGACACACACCCGTGTAACTCGGAGGTCAGATATGCATCAATGGAAATGATAACAGCCCAGAATCGTGATGCATCTATGAGTTTATTAGGCTGCAACATAAACGCTCAGTATCAAGAAGAAAGGAAACGCTATGCACTGCTCACGCGTCGAGACACAGGATCGTGCAAAGGGGTCTGTACTCCGCAGGTTGGAAGTCTTCTCTGTACAGTTGCAGACTCAAGGCGAAGACGGTACAGTGCGTTGACGGCAATCAAAGCGATAACACAAGAAGAGTCTGGGTGCAGGAGTGCTCTAGCTTTGGTTTCTTGGAAAACCTCCACCGAGTCGACATCTCCAGTCGTTCCATACTGCTTCGCAAGTCGTGTTTCGAAATCTTGTAGTGGGGATATTTCATCTGATAATTTGCTCATCGTGACAAATAATTCCTGCTGCAGGGCAGCCTATTCCAACATGAGCTGTAGTACCGGGCCCATGCTGAGCGTAGCGGAGGGACATACCTCTGTTACTGAATCCAGTGTTACAAAAGTTCGATTTCGGGTGGACTGATACGGAACATGAAAGTTGACGGCATCGGTAATATCCTCAGTGAGGCGCAGGGTGTCAGAATTGGCCGGGAATAGGATAGGGAGCATCGTCCATTGATGGTACGGCAAGAAAAAATCTCGACCTGCGGTGAATCATGCTTTATAAGAGCACAAATCGATGAGGCAACTGATAAATCCGAAGCATTAGCTTTTGTCTCATGTTCCGCTAGAAGCTACGATGGGTAGAACATCGGTCCCTATTTTGCGCAGTCATTACTGAGTGCCCTAAGGCTTCATACCGTACCGTATACGGTATACAGCTATATGGAGGAGGCCGCCGACAGTCAGAATTTTGGTCTCAACAAAGCCGGTGACGGCCATGGCCGTTTCTATCATAGAGTGCCTGACGGTTACGATTACCTATAGGAGGGCATATCAGGGTCAAAAATACCACAAATCGTAATCTTCCCCTGTTTTGTGCATAAACAACTCAGGATAGTGCACCAATGTGAGTGTTTTCATGTACCCATATTAAATGTGATCGGACCCACCCACGGTGCGGATACGGCGCAGTACAACCGTATTATACGGCGGTGGAGTGAAGCTCTACCACGATAGCCAGAATATCCTGTATATTCGAAATTAAATACCACTCTTCAGTGTTGGTCTGTAATTTATTGTAGTTTATAGAGTCCCTCCACCCTACGAAGCATTTGTCGTCCCAGTCTGGATGAGCACAAAGTAATCAGTAAATAGAACAAAACAAGCCTCTATTCACTGAGTCATAGCCCGTTGCGACCCACGGCCCAGAGACCACAGAGGAGAATCCGACGCCAAATTTTTTAAAATACGGAAAATGCCGAACTACTACCAATCTTGTCCTTGCTCTGAACCCTGCATGTGGACTGTTTCATACCTTTTTTTTTTTTGGCTATGCTCCGTTGATTGTGTTGAAAAGCTTCTCTCTCTTCCTCGTATTCGACTGGGTCAGGTCTTAGTACCGAACTCTGGTTGACACTGCGCTTTCCTCGTGTCGCGCGCGTATACAAGCGCCACTGAGTGCGAAAACCTGTCAGCATTGACCTCCATATATTGACATGCTGTAGGAGCGCCTGTGATGCAATATTTTCGCCCTTTGATGTGTCATGATAGACAATATCAATTCTGAGTAGGTCGCACCATTCGGGGTCCGGAAGATACCCATTTCCGAAGCACATATCTTACGGGCCGGTGTAATCAGTATAATATCTATGAAGTGTTTGTTTCATGTACAATGATTCTAACACTCATCAGACTTCTGAGCTATAGAGAGGACTATTTTCCCAGTAGAAGGACACGTACTCTAGTCGACTGTTTGGATGTAAAAATCATAATAGTCGGCCAATATAGTGTCTATTTGTTCTCGAAGGGAGTGGATATCTTTTCAGGGGATAAAAAAGAACGTGCTAAACATGAAGGTATTGAGAAGCGACCGGAGTAATGTTGGAATACAAGCTGGAAGTCGGCATGAAGCAGATTTGATGAGATGACCCATTGGTGTCCCGTTATGGTAACTAGGTTAACCCGCGTCATACTTGCTCATACTCTTGACTACAGCACTGTTTGCCCCTGTGGTAATTATTCCTTATATACTCATATTCCTATGATACATGGATATGCTATGGACTACGCATTTTTCTTTAAATAGCACTGTAAGTTGGTACATTCGATAACAACTTCATTCATCATACTTGTGCTCAAGTGCTCGCTATACTAAGGATTTCAATAAGTAATTCAAAAGAGTATTTTCTACAGTCTCTTGGTTGATAAAAATATAAACTCAAGCATGTACAGGTAATCCGGCATACATAATCATCGTGTTTTGATATGAAAACCGAGAGGTTTTCATGAAGCTTAAAATAGGCACCATGCTTCATGTCCTTGGAGAGTTTCACTGAGTATCAATGTTTCAGCACCGTTTCATTACAGGATTCGAAGCTCTTCAACGTTGCATGGATGTTGTTCGTCAGCAAAAATATGCCTTGATTTAGGAGCAACCTGTGTTACAGCTCCGAAGAAGAGAAGACTAAGGAATGTGCCGACTCAGTAACACACACAAATTTGGATCCACCAATGTAGCTTCCTTCTTCAGATTAAATTCTGGCGCTTCTATGTTTCTTTCTTGTGCATTCTGCCATGTTCGAAGATGAGCTCAAAAACAGGGCCCGTCACCTTTGCTTCAAGCGTCAACAGCTTCCCATCAGTTCTTTGCTTCTCCAGTGCTCACACAATAATGTCTAGCGACCCAAAGGGTACCCCAGGCAAGGTGATTAATATTACAAAGGAATGGCGATGCACAGGTTTCGAAGCACAACTAGTAGGAAAGATGGCAACGGTCAAAGGAAATCCAACGAACCAGCCGGAAAAAGAAGAAGGGAATTTAGCGCGCACGTAGTACTCATTACATATCACTACAACCTAGCGTATCTACGTGAGGACCTGCAAACATCTCAAAATGTAGTCGGCTCGACTCACGAGAACTCGATTCCTGACTGGGATACTGAGTACTGAGATGACACTCAAGTCCCTATCTCGGGCTCAGAACTTAAGCTCTCCCAAGACCTTCCTCGCCTTGCGCTATCCCCACCCCTATATCAACTCCCACCCTCCTCCAGGAAAAAAGAGTAAAGTCGTACCTAAAGAGCTTGAAAGCTTTAATTTTGCCAGAGGGTCCAAAAATAACACCTACCTTTACCGGCGCCCGACGCGTCAGACGTGTCACCCGCCGCTCAAGCAATGGGTGTCAGTGCAATAGTTCGTTGCTGCAAACTGCCGTGAAATAGTGACGTTGTCCACATGTTCGTGCTTAAGTATACACTTCAATTAAGTTCTAGAGAAAACAAGCCTAACGTTATCGGATGAGTGAAGAGAGAAAGATGTATGGGAACATTGTTTTCAGCTATGGCTGGAACTCAGTATCAATGCTTTCACTGAGAACTAGAGGGTCACAATGACGGCCCGGAGCATTGAAAAGTTGAAGGAAGAAAGCTAATGCAAAAAGTGTGAGAACAATGCGGGATAATATGGAGATACGATGTACAGACCAGTAAAGATAGCCGAAACAGCTGTATCCCATGAATTAGATGTTAGACCTTGGTATAGAGAAGTATTGAGATATCTGAGAAGCTGGTGCAGAAAATGACAATGCTAAGTATGACGATGAGAAGGCAGAAGAGTCGGGCCGACTGGCGTGATGTTCAATGATATACACGTGCACGACGCGGTCTGCGGCTGTTCGAAGCGGAGTTGAGGCGGAGTCGAAATGACATCGACTTAAACAAAAGTCTTGATTCTGCTCTCGGTCTAGCGGACGCGTAACTGCAGGTATTTCGTCAAAATTTATTCTTTACAGTCTTCCTGTACTTACTTCAATGCGTGCATTTTCTCCCAATTTCCCCCATGCCGAAGCGGAGTTCATGATACCGAATACCCCTTATTATGAAAGCAATATCCCTAAGCCAGTCAGCCATCTTCGTCAAGAAGCGTGCTGATTAGCCAAAATTCAGTCGATGAGTGTCAGTAAGGCATCGCTAAAACGCGGTCCGTTTGCGCGCGGAGGACTAGCCGTGGGTAGTGTTGTGAAGTGCCGGTCCGTGACACGACAAGATTTTTGATATTCACAGACAGGGTCGAATTTCTTTTCATTTTCCGTAACTCTTATTGTGCCAGGATTGAGGGAAGTTGGCGCTCGTCATTATAATGCCTGCTCGTTTCACAGGAGGTATTTCCACACAAAATTCAGGACCTTCCTTCATCTAGTTCGGACTCGTTCAGCTCGGCTAGGCTATTTGATCAGCAACGTGGAGTTTGTACTAACTTCGTACGACATCTGTTGAATGTTGCGTAACAGATACGTATTTTGAGTGCGCGTCATGGTCGCTAAGCATGCACGACACATATCGCACGACAAGTTGATGATGATGAAGATGCCGATGAGTTAGACCCTGGAACATTAGAACGAGTCAGATCTCGGTACAGTACCTAGCACCTGCGTGAAAGAAGAGATCACTTTCATTGTGATTTTGAGTTCGCAGCGGCACCCGTGGTGTTGCCAAAGCAACGTGGCGGATCCTTCTGGCAATGACTTGTGGTTACCGTTGAAAGACGCCGCTTCTTTGGCACGCACACTGTCGTCGTCGCAACCCTATGCACTATGCATCCTGCACTTGGTCGGTTTATTCTGGAGGTATGCAACATTCATAGTTATCTGCGCTGTGATGAGTGCGGTGCCGATTCTTCTTCATTCCAACTCTAAAATTTCCTTAGTTTCCAAGAAGTTTGATCCCGCCTACGGTCAATAAACTGTAACGGCGGACCGGCTTCACGACAAGCTGCGTAGAACGTGTCCATGGAACACCTGGAGACGTTAATTATATTGAGACGTACCCCAGTTCTTTTCACAATCTTACCCTCATGTCGTTCCTCTTCCCTCTACAGTGCTGGACGCTCCTTTCGCTCCTTTTCCCTACCGCTATGGCGTATATCATTCACTTGGAAAATAAGTAAGTGAACTTGACTTCGCTTTGCAAACGTGACTTACCACCAGACTTATAGCTGTGGTTCTGGAAGCGTGAGCTTCTCCTGATTGGCTCGACAAGCAGACAGGACTGATGAGGATAGCCATCGCTGATTCGTGAAGATGGTACCCGGGTGGATAGGGTACACTCGTATGAAAGCTCAGGCGTCGTATCCGTGTGAGTCTCTCCTTTGAATTCTCCAACGCGTTCCCTAACCCGCTTTCAGGTTCTTAAACCAAGGTACTGGTGTTTCGTATGGGCCGAGTTCTACGCTCATGAAATCAGGATCGTGTGGTCCTCGAGGAGAAAATTGCTCGACAGTCTGCATCAACGAGTCTGGATGGGCCGTTGACAGTTTGGGTACGTTATCCATCCCAATAAAACTGCTGTACGTCATTTTTTGCAGCATCAGCAGCCTGCACTAATTCTTCCTAGGTACTCGGGCGAGTAGTTGGCCTCCGTTTTTGCTCTAATCTTTATCTAACAGATGGTTGCAGTCACCGAACGTCTCACTGTAACCTTCTGCCCCTCCACCCCCGTATTCGTCGACCAACGCGTTCCTCCAAGATTCCAGCGTCTGGTCTCCCGCCAGGTTTCCGAGACGCTGCAGACTCCAATTGTCATCGCATCGATCTGCGGGTCGCTCGCAGTTCTGCTTCTCTTCACAATGATCTATATGTGGCGGAGCAAGGCCCCTGAGCCTCCGATGATGATTGACAACCGGGCCCATCCGCCTCTGACACCATTGCCTCCTCGTCGTCCGCCCCGGTCGTATATCCCAAAGCATAGGAGTCAGCTATTTCGTGAAATAAAACTTTTCCCGGCTATGCACTCTGAGCCAATGTCGGTATGGGAAGATTAAAATCATTGTATAATTACGTTGAGAATTCCAGTCTTTTTGATAATCTTGGGCGGTTTTGAATAAGCCTCAGAAATTCTGAACGATATCATTCAAGCTGTGTAGAAATGTAACGACCGATCCAGGTAGTGCTGAACGTTTACTGAATCTACCGTTCAAAGATTCAAGGTGCAGGTTTTCGAGGAAGACGAGACCATGACGTTGATGTTGGACCGGGAAACATGATGTCATTGAGTATGCCGCCAATTTGATCGAGAAGAAACATACATCAATATCATCATACAGAAGCAAGATTTCTTCGTCGCTCTCTTCCAAAATTCAGAAAGTCACTGTCAGGAATCTCTCTGTAATCCGGTAGGAGGCAAAGGGTCGGCAGCCGGCGTAGTGCCGCGGCTACCCTTAACGTAAAACAACAGAATTATATCAGATGATATACGCCGCTTGCCCTTGTCTGAGAGTTAATTCGACTTTTCACACCAAATGTAGATCTGTCAGCTCAGTATCCACATACGATATACTCGACTTACTGACAGAACACTTTGTCGCGAAGAAGTTATGGGCAAGACGCCGTCTTTTTATGAATAGCCAGTCCTCTTCGCTATCCGGAGGAAACGGAAGTCACGTAGGTGATGTCTGCGAAGCTTCTTCCGGTGCAAATCTGGTTCAAAAATCAATACTAAACTGTGACTCAGCCTGCGTAACAGGTTGTGAAGAGGCGCTCATAAAGGTGGGCGTCATGTGAAGTGAGCTGTAGTGTGAAAGAGAAGAATTCCCCGAAGAAATTGATGTGGCAGCGGAAAATGTCAGGAAGCCTTCGTTTTGGAAGTATGGCGGAGATGCCATGTACGATGAGGAAAGCAGTGATACGCTCCTTGAGCGGCTAAGCTCTGTCCGCAGTTTCTCGATTTTTTGAGACAATGTGAGGAACCGCTATGGTGCTCAGGCAGTTTACCTCGTTGGGTACAATATCCATGCCGAATTGGATATGCGTACGAGAAGGCAATTCCTTGACTGAAAGACTGTAGGGAGATACGTGCTGTCTACAGTATGAAAATGAGAACTGAGCGCCAATAGAGAATGACAGATACGCACCACATCGAGATCACACAACATATGTTCATCCCTTTCTACGGTGGATTGCGATGGCGCTTGAAATTCTGATAAGCGAATTACTGTTATGCGAGATGGATTCACCAAATCCTAGGTGCTGCGATATTCCCCAATAGTGCTAGCAACATTATTGCCTGCAGCATAATGATTATATCTCTGCATCGATGAAAAGTATCAGATATGCGTCATATCGACATAGTAAACGGCATATATCCAACTGTCTCGACCATGCAGTCCCTGAAAGGGCGAAGGAACGATGTTCGACGAGTGTTACAATGGGCTTACCATCATGAATTTACGAGCTCCTGAATGGGTCGGTGTTCATCGGTAAGGAAGGCGACCCTCTTAGCTAGAGAAAAGCTAAGGAGAGAGCTTCAAGTAAGTGCATGTTTCTTCACGACTACAGCTACCACAGGGATCACGAGGTGACAGAAAACAATGCAAGACATGGAGGTCCAGAGATATTATCATCATCGAGCTGCCGTCTTCTAGGGCGGCAGTGGTGGAGGTGAGGTGGTTCGTCAGTAAGAGGAGAAAGCAAATATGAAATTGCTTTCCACTTTTGAATAAGCGCTGCCGGCGGCACGTCGCTCTGATGTCGCTTTCCCTCATGTTTGTGATTAGATCTTTCCAGTATGGTTCCCTCTCGAATAATTCCTTATTCTATCTATCATCAGGACATTTATGCAATTACCAACTTATCTCACCGCTTCGTACTTTATTCCGATATCCAGGCTACCGAAATTAATCTCCCTGCTTTGCTTCGGCTGCTCTACGAATTTGCTATTCTTAGAACGTAATATTCGCGTCTATCGTTGTGTATTTCACTCATCTGTCTAAATCTACACAAGCACTTGTGACTCAGCTCTCTCTCCAAAGATGGATACCATTGTCAAGACACCGACACTGGGATTTCCCAAACAGCTTCGACCCCATGTTGTTCATCTTATAATATCCTTCCTCGATCGTGAGTGCTCATATCAAAGAAGAGACCGAGCCTTATGTAACACGTCTAGGTATATATCCGTTATTCTATATAAAGCTACCCGTCTTCCTCCAGTCGTTCCCTATATTCCATCACTTGGTAACAATGCTGTATACCTTCACCTCAACAATATCTTTTTTCGATGAGTTTTCATTTCACTCTGATAATGTTTGCATCATTCTATGCCTCTCATGAATATCTACTCACAACAAGGGCACTACTATAAATGTGTCACCAATAGCGGCTTTCCTCTTACCCAAGATCCTCTGTCCAACCCGACTCATAACAGCAGGCAACATCCATCGATGGTCAAAGTACACGCCACCCTAGGCTCTTATTTAGTTAAAATATGAATATACACACACACTCCCATCTTCTCTCACTCATATTTACAATCTCACAGGTCGCACAACATCTTCCAGAAGCTGAACAGGCTCTGGAATATGAGTTCCACTCCACAACCGTTGACTATATAAATTTCATAAACAGTTGCTTCTTAGCATAGATCGGAACATAGAGATGACTGACAGACGTTGAAGTATGCGTAATGAACTGGATTGCATTGACAAAGCAGTTTGAACAGACTATATGTGTTGATAATGCGCCGAGTCGTGAATCAGAAGAGATCCAAACAATATGCGCAGAGCTTAGTATTCAGGTCCTAATATCTGCAAACTAGAAGCGACCATTATACGACTGGTAGGAGCCAACACGAGCCAGAGGTTCTAACCTTACCAAACTAGGTGCATCCATCTCCGATTCAATAAATATACTATACAGAGCGAAAAATCGAGCCAAATCACTTTCAGACTTCACAATCGAGAGCTCCCTTTGAAGGATATAACTCATCATTGGAAGATAACTGTAAAAATTTATTACAGGTTGGCCTGTTACATGCAGCCATGAACGTTCGCTTACATTCCGTAGGTTAAATCTGTGGTGTTCTTGTCGATGAAGTCAGAACCAGTGAATGAATTAGTACTTACAAATCCACTGCCTAAATGAAACAGAATCACAAAAATATGCGAAGCAAGTAGAACAATGCTATTACCAAGTGAGGCTGCCACAGCAGAAAACTGTCCAAAAATGTGGGAGTATGCCATACGATGCTTGATTATTTTAAACTATGCTTACGACAAACTGAGGGAGAATTTTGTGAAAATGTTGTCTGACTATGGCTGAATAAGCAATGGTATCATTAATCTTAATTATTGAAAAATACGGACACTTCCATAGTCGGATGGCATATAGCCTGATGATAATAGCAATATGTCGTAATTATGCACATCAGAGTGTCTGTATACTTCGTATCATTGAACATACAAAATAAGAAAGCTCTAGTAGGAACAGCGTTGAGATAAGGAAGTATAGCTGTGCCATGAAAACACACATTCAGGGACAATTGCAACTGAATACGACATTAGAGATTTTTATGATCGGAACTCAAGAGGATCACCTACATGCTCCTGTAACAACGAATCTTCATTTTGATTGACGTCGTGTCTCCGTCCAGAAACGTGCCACTTCTCATACACTATGGCACCGCTCAAGTCGCCGAACATAGTAATTAAAAAGAAGTATAGACTTGTGTGCTCAAGGTGACATGAAAAGTATCGAGGACCCTGTCAAAGAATCTGGTAATTAATCACCGTAACCGATATGTGTGAATGAACAGACAAAAGTAGCGCCACCTGTTTTGGGGCTTCAGCATAATTGTGTTTTTAAAAGAACAATGACATACAAAATATCTGTAAACCTACCGGTCATTGGAGTATCTCTGGTAGTAAATGGATACTTGTAGACACGATATTCCAAATAAACTATGAAGTGCATGTATGAAAAAAGGACACCTACATGGGGGCTATGACAGAACCGCCCCGAAAGTCTCCCTAACGGAAGAAATCGCTATTGATGGCTTCGAAGCCATTGTGGGTTGCAAGGAAGGTGCAGGTGAAGCTCTGAAAAGCTTATAGATGGGTAGATCGAACCATCGCATAGCACCAAGTACTAGCGCCAAATTCATCAAATTACTCGGTGTCAGCGGTACCACATCCCAGTTCCTGATGTCTGGGTCTCGAGACTGAGATGCAGGCCCGGTGCTGTTGTTCACGCTTCCAAAGAAGGACCATCAGAATCAGTTATGTTGAGGGTATGGGAAATAGGTGTCTTACTTATTTATGTCCATATCTCTTTGATGAAGGGGGCTGTGAAATATCACATTACAATCAGATTGCAGCGGGAATAGATCGCTTCGACTACCAAACCAATAGAGTTATAGATGCTTATGCACTGTTTTACTGTTGACGCATTAAATTCTACCTGTGGTTCTTGATGAATCAATGAATTAGGACGCCACGGACATAACAAAGGCAGTGTCGCATGCAGATGCCGGTAGATGCATGCATACATCTAGCGTCGGTGGATATCAGGTCTTCGCCAGATTGTATATGAGTCGACATATGCCTACTCTCGGTCTTCTCGGCCTTGACCTCGGGCTACCGGTACTTTCTCTTAATTTCTCTATTCTCCTCATTGATACTAGAATACCACGGAACTTTGTAGAACAATAATGACTCAATATAGTATATAAACACTATCTATACCATTGTATTAGAAAATCTTCAAGCTTATCAACTCATCTTCAACTCCACTTCATTGTGTGAACTAAGCATCTGATCGGTTACGCCTAGTGCTTGCCAATATCCTTGCTTCCTGACTATGCCTAGCGCTTGTTAGCACCCTTACGGATCCCTCTTGGTAGTTGGGACTCGGCTTTCCGACATCCTCTCTTATGACTCGGGTTTTACTTAGAATACTCATTCAACTCGTGTATTAGCCCAAATACCCATATTCTTATTTTTTTAATTTTGAGCTATTTATTTGCGCTCGATTTCGATATTTTTAGCATACTGGACACCATGGCAGGTAGACCTTCGGGAGCCAGCTTTTGTGCATTGTATATGCATGCCACGCTGCCTAGAAGTCTCGAAAATGACGGAGACTGAAGATCTGCTGAAACGAACCCTACTAGTGCCGATTGAAGATGGGACAACTTTCTGGGGCGATATTCAAATTTTTTAAGCCAGGTTGAAGCGACACATGTGAGGGAGCTGCGATCAGGATTATAAAATGCCAGTCAGATGTAATATACATAGCAAGAGGATAAATTACATGGTTGAAGGTGGGAGAGAGTACAGGAAACGCAACAATACGGACATCTCTCTTACTGGCTTGGCAACAATGGTTTTAAGTCCGTAAATACTGACATATGGAGCAATGGAAATCTGTTTATATGTCATAGATCATGACTGCAGAGTTCGTGTCAGTACGATCAGGGCGAGAGAATTAATGGTTAATTACATATAGCGGCACCTAGATGAAGCGAATGAGGTAAGTACGTCTCTTTCTTCTTTTCCACTGCCATCTACTTCATATTACTGCCATTTCTTCTCTATAAGTTTAACCTCTCTCTGCCTGCGATGGCGCATAGCTCTAGGATCGAGGAGCATGCATACCAACATTTCAGCCTTAGGACAACATGGCTCAAGATCTCGACACCAATAATGAGGTAGCTCACCTTAAGGACAATTGAGCTATCTCAAGCAATGGTGGAGGGATTAGTATGGGTCGTATGGGTGTTGCCTGCTAATACCAGTTCGTGACTCTCTTCTAACTTCGCTTATTTCTCGCTCTAGCTTTGTTCCATCACCATTCCCCTCCCTACCCTATCTGATGCAAAGACCAATGCCGATGGCGGACGACACCTTCTCGTAACGTGCTGGAGATTGAGATACGATGGCTTGTGCCACCGTTCGTACGGTGAGTGGAACAGCGAGCTCTCCCTATGCCGTATTTGCGCGTATCTCGGTTGGTTAAGTCTTGCTTGAGGCCGAAGTAATTGAGCTATGATATTCTACTTCTTCTGACATGGTTAAATTTTAAATACTTCTACTTATTATTCCATATTACCTATGGGCTCGGGCGACGCGAGAGTACGTGTGCGGCTACCCCTCTTTTTCCGTTTGTATCCGATTGACAAGAAATTTGAAATTTACCTTTCTTATCTTCTCACCACGAGCACAGAGCCTTTGAGCGAGCGACGAGCCTTCTCCTTTGAGCCAAGTAAGTGGTCCAATTAATACCTGTACTGATTCTTCTTCTAGATACATTTAAACTACGAATAAACCCCTTTTCTGTCCACACCCGGCCGAGCAGCAAGCAATTCACGACCTCGCGAAACCGTCTACGTCAGCCTCGACGTATACTGCGACAACGAGCAGACCAAAGTAGCGCTACCTACCTCGTGAGTATGACTGTGATACCACATGCAAAAAAGGATATCGACAACGCACGGAACATCTGTAGAGCCACCAGTCACCTGAGCATTTTTGTAATAGATGACTACATGTAGATTAGCTATCTCGAATTAACTGCAAAGTTTAATGAAAATATGTATCGATGATCAAGGAAAGGTCACCTGCATGGCAGCTATGGTAGCACCAACGTATAGAACACCAAATGTCCCCCCGAGTAAAGGAATAGCTGCTGAGAGTTGCGAAGACTTTCAGGGGTCACAAAGAAGGTGAAGAAGTTCTGGGACATCCCTTCAGTTTATAGATGGGTAGGCGCACATATCACGCGGAACGGAGAACCAACGCCAAGTGATTATTCATTATTCAGCGTCAATGAGAGCATGGCTTGATTTTTCAGCATTGTGATTCGAGCCGAAGTTGGCATTTATTCATGGACCACCAGAAGAAGTTGAAGCGAGGAACTGGGAAACAAGTACCTATAACATACAAGTCCGCAAGAATTAGATGAAGTAGCTCGTGCATCTCGGCGAAGTATACTGGTATTGGAGAAGACATGCTCTGAAACAAGAACAGTGTGATGAGAGATGCGACCAATAACCTACAACCTACACTAACGCTTGCTCATTTTAGGAGATTTTTCACAGGCCTAAATGTATCCGTCATTCCACGAAACGAACGGAATCTTGATCCAAGTGGTACCGTGCCGTGTAACGATGATGATGATGATAACCCAGTCCGGTGCTACTCTGTTGACATTTTAATTTGATCATGCCTGGATTGTGCCTGACCGTGCTACGTACCACGAGCACAGCCGTATTCTAAGTGGATCTCACCTGTTCTTATGGCCGATTCCTCGATTTGGTGCTGCGGGAGGAGTAGGAACGGATGGTCGCCCAGCTGTGGTCTGAAGTTGTTGACACCTGGGCCCACCTTTTTGCTTTGATGCGCATCATCACCCCACATAATCACACTGATCGTGATTTATTGCTGCCCGTTAGGAAAGAACACGTGGTGTCAGATTGATATGAGTATGAGTGACGCGTCTGGTGGGGAAATTTTGGTCCAAATCATGGGAACATCCAATGACTTCGAAAGTGGAACCTCGTGTTATAGGCACGATCAAGTAACTGGGTAGATGTACGCACTGGGTTTTTTTTCCACACGTGACTATAGCTATCACGGGGATTAAGAGTATAACAGGAAAAAATGGAGGTAGCTAGAAGGCCACAGCGCCTTTATTGTCGAGCCATGGTAGTGGTTTGAGGGTAGATTGATTATGAAATTGCTTTCCGCTTTGGCAGGGCGTGCCTGTGGTACAGTCCGTGTCTATCACGAGAGTAGCCCTGTCAACGAATATTGCATTTTTTATACTGTAACAGGCTTTGAATTTGGAGCTATTGTCATGGCCATGAGAGCCCAGTTTAAATGTTGCATACACATATAAGCCTGCGCTGCTATGTAAATATGACATTACTTCCCTAGTCCTCCCCTAAATTTTTTCAGCTTCTATTTGGCGACAGAACTGTCTATTTAAACTGCTTCAGCAATATCTTCTTGCATCACACTGCTATTCTCCTCCAATGAGGTTCACGTCATCTCATGCCGCTCGCTATTATCTACATACAATCTCGGAACATCGTCACAGTTAGTCACCCGTCTCCTGTAGTGCTTTCTTCTCAAACAAAGTGTATGCGCGGCTAGCTTTCACTGAAGGTTCCACCTCCCGTGTCTCTTAATATGGTAATACCATCTCGTGATTGGATAGTAATCTTCAGTAGATCCCCCCCCCCCCACACACACAAAATGGACATCCACAAGCTAGAGATGCTCCCTTATATTGGCCTGATTTATTGTCCAAAGCACGGAAGTGCTGTATCTCAGTGAGCTAGATGTTCATATTCTGAGGATGATTCACGATGAACATTCGAGTAGTAATCAGATTAATGCACATACTGTTTGCGCGCTGGAACCTTCGGAGCTATGAGGTAGGTTCTGGACGACGGCAGGAAGTGAATTTCCTCCCCACTCTCCATTGGACGAGCGAGATTCAAGATGTTTCCATCAGTAATTGAACCTATGGAAGGTCAGCTTAGGTAAAAAGCTGAAAAAATGATGTGCATAGCAAGCAAAGAGTTGGCGTAGACTGAATCACTACTTTAGTCAGGGTAAGGAGAGATACCGACGTTTTGGTAGCACGAAATCGATAGCCAGTAAAATCAACGTCTTCGGTCACACAATGCAATGTGTGCATTGTTGAGGTTCCAGAATATAGTTCAATCGCAAGAAGGACTTACCGAGATGAGTGTGAGCAGTGAGCATGACTATCGATGGTTGGTCAAATCACGTGCATGCAAACCCATAGACGTCTTCACCCTGTAGCCATCCCCGACACGACAACGAGTCGCATCAGCCCAAAAATGAAGAATGCAGTCCTAGAAAGAGGACATTACTTTAGGAAATTGGATAATGAAGCAACGAACGCTGAGAAATTCGTAGCTGCTCTGCTCTTGTGAGGGTAATAACTCATTATGAGAGCTATCACAAAGTTTGCAGCGACGATCGTATCATAAAGGATATAAATCGCTGTCTAAATAGCATAGTTCGGGAAGTATCTACGGCTAGGATAGACGTTGCGTAATTTGATATTGGAAATTTTACGGAAAGAAGGTGTTATTAATGACAAAGGATAATGGTAAGGTCTCAGTCGGCACAGCGAGAGCAGAAACGACTGAAGTGCGGGAAACTACGGTACGCCTTATATACGTAATCGAAGATGTGAAGAGTAAAAGTAGTCCAAGAAAGGAATGTGATATGGAAAGTAAAGGACTTTGTAATGCACGGATCTCCTTCAACAGTTATGCAACTATAGAGAATGGTCTCATGTAGCACGTCCAGCTACAAATGCTGTGCTTACATATTATAGACCTTGACTTCAGCGATCTTGTCAGTGGTGCCAGAACAAGAAAGGAATGCCTTACATATTCTGGCACCTGAACGAGATAGGTGCGTGATCATCAGAAATAAGAAGTGGGACTACGTTACCGAGCGAAGCTGCCTCGAACAAAAACTATTTCATACTGAGCGGGAGGCATTCACCGAGTCAAGCGTTCTTACTACGAACTACAGGAAAACCTTATGGAAATGTTGTCCGACTATGAATAAGGTTAGCTTGAACCACGATTATCCAAGCAACACGTACGTTTCCGCAGCCGGATGACATACAACCTAACCATGATAGTGATAAGAGCTCGGAGTCTGGACTTGGCACGATTGTTCCTACCCTGGAACGTATATGACGATGTATATCTGGGAGAGACGGCGTTGAAACTAACGAAGAATATGGCAAGATTGAAGTCCTACATTTACACTAAGCCGCGCCCAAACTGATGTCAGGTAGCTTCCATGATGGTTGGAACTACAGGAGAATAACTTTGAAGCTTCTTCCGAGCCAGCATGTTTTCAGCTTTGCTAACTATGATCTGGGAACACACGACCACATGTCATATGCGAGGACATTAGCCAAGTCTCAGAACATGTCAATCAGATAGACGTATAGATTGTGGGTGGTCAAAGGGACGGTAAGGGCATCGAGGATCCTGGAAAAGGAAAATAAAACTTGTGAATTACTTGGAAGCAAGAAATATAGACAGGTCTAAACGGACCAAAGGAGTCCTACCTATCTCATACTTCAACGTAAGGAATATCGGTAAACCCACCAATCGTTAGGGTACTTCTTGTAAATTTGTTATTCAGAATAAACTACTAAATCAATCAATGAGCATCCATTTTTGCGAGTAAGAAAAGTCACCTATATAGCGGTGATGGTCGCTCCGACGTAAAGAGGACCGCACCGAGAGTCTTCCCAAGACTAGCTATCAAGGTTGTGAGGACATGTCAGGTCTCAGGGAAGGTATAGAGACAGTTCAAAAATGTTCGTTCGACCTTATAGGTAGACAGCAAGAATCAAAACGGCCTCAACAGCCAGGGTGAAATGATCAACTTACTCAATGACGACGGTCCTACATAACTTAGCATTGAGCTGTGTAAGCTTGGCAGTGGTTCTCAGAAGTAGGTTTGTAGAGTGAGAAAGGGGGGTAGCTTCGCTTATGTATTTCCACCTTGATGTGATGATGTAGGCCGTGCGAGAATACCGTAATACGTATGGATCGAGGGAGTAGACTTTGATAGTCATGGGAAGGAATCAGTTGGCTCACAGAAGTTGACACAGTCACACACGTCGACATGCTCATTCGACTTTTTTCAGTAGCAGTGAATCGTGCTGACATGATCTCGTGTTGGTGCCACGGGGAGAGCCTGAGCAAAGATTAAGTGAAAGCGTAAATAGCGTAATAATATAGGTGGATAGTATTGGATACCCAATGTCTGTGTATTCATTTGGTGGTGGTTGACTTAGGGTTCCCCAGTAACCGGCATCCTTACCCCCTCACCATTCTCGTGTGCGTAAGGTTAGGGTCACTATCTTGACCAAATTTGGTGGTGGCCGTGCCGATACTGTTTTTCTGAGGCACCAGAAGCTCCCGCCAAACTTTGTCCGACAAATTCTACAAAATGTTCCGGTCCGAAGCTGCCGGTTATTTTTTTTAAAAAAATACCGATTTTTGTTGACTTTGCTCTACGGAAGGATTGGGTGAGGATCGAGTGAATTTCTTATAGTTTTTGTCGCAAATTTCATCGCATGCAGTGCCAACACACTCTTTAGAAAGCCTCTCCATAGCTCGCCACGCACGGCCACCGCCCAAAATGTGCTAACTTTGGACAAAAATATTGCATTTTTCAGCCGTCAAATAGGTTAAAATCCGGACAAAGTTTAGTGGAAGCTTCTGGAGTCTTCTTTCTGCTTGCCTCCCGCATCCTATGAGCCACAAAGGTGAACTGATCGTGGTTTGTCTGGTAGCTGGTGAGGGAAGGGTTCGTATTGTAGCGTGTCCTATAATCTCTCGCGCCGTCAACCATGTATCCTATCCTCTTGCTGAGCACCTCAGTGCTCTGATTCACTCTGATTTTGACTGGCATTTAGGATTTTTAAATCGTTGCTCCCTTCACATGTGCTGCTTATTCCTGGCTAAAAAAAAGTGAATTTTGCCGCAGAAAGCTGTTCCATTTTCAATCGGCACTTGTAGGGTTCGTTTAAGCAGATCTTCAGTCTTAGCGATTCGTAGAAATATTCAGATATCTGTGGAGCATTGCATGCGTATAAAAAGCAAGTAATTCTCCCCACCGAAGCACTATCGGTCTCTGATGTGAGTCGTCGACCAAACCTGCCATGATGCCTAATATAGAATTGGTACGTCGTTCGGTTACGGTATCTGGTTCAATTCTTTGTTTTTGACGATAAAGGCCATGTATGCGAAGCACCACAGTCGAAGATTGAATCACTCGAATGCCAATGAGATGTAATTACTGTCGTCTGCTCACCGAAAACATGTCTGCGAATAACTTGGAGGTCTCGGTCTGCTAGCTTGCCATGAGGGCTGGTGCAATCGCTAGTAGAATCAACCAACCTTTCGGGGACCACAAGCCTGGTTCCGATGGATATTGCTGTGTTCCCACATACTTCTTTCTGGGCACCTATTTTTAATTTTCCCTTACCCAACGGTTCTTTCCTTGGGTCATCTTCATCCGCATGCATCGGGCCCGGCTACGGTAGGTGTCATGTGCATCATATTTACCGGTGAGTTGTCAATCAGTTCTTGATACGGGATCAGTCACTTGAAAGCAGGTCAAGGGACGCGTCAACGTTATCGTGTGTCTGGAATGCATATGAGGCGCGATACTGTATCGATCCCTAATAATTTGTGCCGTGGTCTTATACTAATCAACCAGTACTTTCCAATTAACTTCATATGAGGTCACAAACTAGCGTTTCCGAACGGCAAAGGACCAGGCATAAATGCCACTCTGCCGGGTGCGAGTTACGCATCAGCTGTAATCAAAAATAGCATCGGGGCCTTTTCTGGATGAAATCACCTGCACGACGCGCGAGGATATGGAATTATATAATGGGTCTGTGACTACGGATTTGCCTTGCCCTTCTCTTATCCCTTCCATTACTATGGATTCGGCGGTGGTTGCAGTCCCGTCGCTGGGAACAACAATTGGTGCTGCGTATGTCGGCGCCATGCTCTCATCATTGTATGTCGACCCTTGGCAGATTTTGTGATCCATTGATTCTCACCTATCATTTTGACCAGGCTATTTGGTATCACAGTACTGCAGGTCTTTATCTACTACAAAGACTACCCGAATGATTGGCGGCTTTATCGCTATTCTGTATGTACGCCGTGCTCGTACTGCTCACCTCGATTCATGATTACTTTTCGCAGGTTGGCATAATCTGGTGTGTGTGTTCAGGAGCGACCGGTGACACATTCAAATTAATGTATTTAAGGGTTCTCGATGCGTTCCACCTCAGTCTCACCATACATGCTATATATCACTATACGGTGGATTCTTTCGGCGATTATGTTGCGCTGGGGAACGTTATATGGTCCGTTCTTGTCTTGATTTTTAGTTCCACTGCTCCTCATATATACTCTTTATTTCCAGGAGCTACAAAGTACACAAGTCTTCTTGATAGATTCTTTGCTTGACTTTGATATTCGTTCATCACCAGCTTCAGATTCTAATCAACGTCAGTTCGAATCATTCTTCAGTCATCCTTCATTCACGCAACAACAGGTCATTATCATTTTATTCGTTCAGAGGTACTACCTCTGCTGCCCTCTACCACTTTCCCAGCTCACTTCGTCTGCCATAGTCTATACGCAGTGCGGCTATGGAAGTGTATGTGATTCCCATTACCTTGGCACATTTGTATTGACTCCACCCGCGCAGTCGGGCGCCATTTCCATCGGTTCCTTCCTTGGACTTCCGTAAGTCGGCTCTCCTCCCAGTGAACTGCGGCCTTTTCTGATCCAGCTGATCCCTCTGTAGATATTCGTGGTCGCATGCGGATTCGGTGGGTGCACATTCTCAGCAACTCAATAAAACTTCTAATGTATTGTTATTTCCTTCTTCAGCAGTGGGAATATGTGAGTACGCCCTTCTTATAGACACCGAACAATATGCTAAGGGGCGCATCCAGTGCTCGTTTACAAAACGTTCGTGTACCAGCCCTCTTACTTCCCTTCGGAGCCTTATGTAATCGTCGGCAGATACTCAATCACAACGTTCGCCGGTTTGGCCTCAATGAAAGTAAGCCCTATCCCTATTTTACACCATTTTCCACCCAAAATAACTCGCTTAACATCAGTGGACCGTCGATGGTGCATTCGCCACATCGACCGGGATAGATTTCTTCATCTCCTTTGCAATGTGTTATTACCTTCACAAGAGCCGCTCAATGTCGGATTTTTCAAGGTCACAGGACCATCTCATAAGTGTCTGAGCTGGGCTAACGCTTAGAATTCGATAGTACCAACTCACGATTGCTAGCATTGATGTGGTTTGTTCTGATATCGGGCTTGGCGACTAGGTAAGGACTTGATTGGTTACTCGGTATTTCACTCTTACTAACATCTTTGATGGCAGCGCGTGTTCAACAGTTGCACTCGTCACCGTAAGCCTTCAGACCCCGTTTTCAAGCGTGGGCCTCATTTCCTATTCAGTTCATTGTCCTCCCTAATACCCTCGTCTTTCTCGGAGTCGAGTTTCTCCTTACAAAGCGTACGTTGGTCGTCATCAAGGGATAAATCAGTCATCTTACACTGATTCAGTTTACGTTAACTCTCTGTTATCGATGTGAGTTACCATCATCTCTGCTGCATACGACTGACTCAAATAGCTACTAGGCTGAACGCTCGAAAACGGATCCAAGGTATAAACACAGGAAGTAGTGCTGCATTGTCAGAACCCACATCTTTCTCTAATATTATACGCCTCACACCCACCGCCGGCGGTGGAAGTGTGGGAGATGTAAAGGTCCGGGTATATTTTTGGGATGAGCTATTTTTCTCAAAACTATACTAGTACGATGGGCTCAACATACCTCTTTCCGAGATCCGAAATAGTGCACCTTCGCAAAACAATGAGGACTGTGTTCAAATCGTTGAGGATAAGCGGTCGAGAGTAGAGTTTACTATGGTATAAGGAGGAGGGTGGATGTACGGTAATAGGGTAGAAGAGTGATTCATACGATGGATAGCTTACCACGAATTTATACAGAAAATCCGATGACCGGACCACAAATCAACCATAATGCTGTTGCTTAGATCGGCCTGGTTTTATCCAAATTTTCGGTTACATTTCACTGAGAACAGGAAGTAGACAAACGGATATCCAGGACTGGTATTTCATTCTGACTTGTAACGAAGTCAACAGACCTGCGTGATGATGTGTGTGCGATGTATTCATGCTACATTCGACAACCCCAACCCTGCTACCGTGGAACCACGGCCAGCCTTTTCCGCGACTCCAAGTGGGCGCCCAGCAGACTAAACATATTCAAATGGAACACAGGTAGGGACCTCAAAATAAGAATACAAATGCAGGCGCTGGGTGTATGCATCCATTCACCGGCATCAACCCACGACACCGCCTCCGTTGCGTCTATGGAACCGTATTTCATTATTCATCCGAAATCACAGGTAAATTAAAAGATTCAACAAATTAAATCTGCGTCAACATCCGCGACTGTATTCGTTTTATGGTCGGAGCGACCTGTCCCCGCTGCTATCGGATTATAATGCGATATTTTTCAGCCTCCTTCATCGAAGATCGATGGACCACAGATAACCGCTCCCCATGACCTCGATATAAGTGCTTCTGAAGGTCATTCCTTAGAAGTGTGTATACAGCACCGGAGCTTGCGTCTCAGTGTTGAGATCCGAACATCAAGAACTGGGATGTGGTGCCGCTGACACCGAGTAATTTGATGAATTTGGCGCTAGTACTTGGTGCTATGCGATGGTTCTATCTACCCATTTATAAGCTTCACCTGCTTCCCAGAGCTTCACCTGCACCTTCCTTGCAACCCACAATGTCTTCGAAGCCATCAATAGCGATTCCTTCCGTTAGGGAGACTTTCGGGGCTTGCTACCCCGGTTCTGTCATAGACACTGTTTACTAAGCTAGAAGTACTGAGAAACATGATGTGGGCTTGGACGCACCCTAACGCAACTGAACGCACCCATAACAAATGTGTCATAGCGACTTGTGTTATTGTGTTCTGTTTTGAATGCATGCTTGAAGTCTTGCAAGGTGCTTGGTCTAAATTCATTTGATATGCGAGATGCATATTAACGATTTATTTTGTCTTACAGCATGACACAGAGCATTCTCTACGGTACGCTACCAGCATTGATTTTATATATATTGTGAGTTACAGTAAGTTACAATACAGAGACATGATCCCAGCCGGCCAGTGAAGCCTTTGTGGGAGGGTAAGTTCAATAACATTCTAGCCTAAAATGCACTAGGCCACACAAAAACGCACCACAATGCATATTACCCAAACGCACACAAAAGCAAGGAAACGCATGACATAATCGCGAAATTCTCCTGGCCCATATGAGCGGGGAGGAAAATGAGTTAATATTTGGTGTTGCAACGGTAATCCATCTGGCTTTTATTCAATGCTCAGGGTAGGATAGGCTGCAGCTTTGGTTGCTTGGCCATCCTGGCGACAGCTAGCAGCATCCTATTATGAGTTGTTCCGTCTCCCTAGAATACATCAGAATGGTTCCATCTCATCACGAAGACGCAAAAACTTACAATCATCGATAATGGAAAACCAGGATTAAAGGGTACTACACTCTCAAAATATTGGATTTGATTCTCCGTCAGCCTGATATCCAGAGCCTGGATGTTCGCTTTGAGGTGTTCGACTTTTCTGCCTCCAATGATCGGGAAGACATACGGGGCCTTGTGCAAGACATAAGCGATAGCGACTAACGCAATCAATAGTCAGAAAATTTCTTGAAAGAAAATGACTAAACGCACCAGCAGTGATATTTCCCTGAGAGCCAACTTCCCCTGCGACGACCTCCAGTGCCTTCGAAACCTTCATTTCTGCCTCGTTCCTCTCCCAATCCGGACGGGACATCGTCCTCCCTTTCTCTCCTGTCTCTCTTCGCCTCTGTTCTTCCTCATCAGTCCTGAACCTCCCAGCAGCGAGTACATCCCATGGAGCGAGTGCCATACCAAACTCCCTCGCCATGGGGATGATCTCCCGTTCAAAGGACCGTTCCATGACATTCCACCGGCCCTGGTACACAACGAATGGCGTCTTGCTGTGGTCTAAGGCGTACTGGTTCGCTTGAGCCACTACCCAAGCAGGCGCGTCTGATATTCCGAGGTACAGGACCTTGCGAAGCGAGACCAGGTAGTGGAGGTTATCCATTACTTCACGGACGGACGTATCCCAGTCCCACCAGTGCAGGTATAGTATATCAATATAGTTTGTGCGAAGCTTCTTGAGGCTCGCTTCGACACTGAGGTATAAAGACTTGGAGCTGTTCCCGACGTAATTGACTTTCTGCACAATAGAGGTGTCGCCACGTTTGTAGTTTCCAGTATACTGTGTTCTATGAGGGAAAAGGTCGTGAGGAGGTGAAAGGAATGGACCTTTGTTGCTATTACAAGCTGATCCCGGATTCCTCGCTGTTCAGCCCATTCCCCGATGAATTCTTCAGAAGACCCATCCTGACTGACAGAAGTACTATGATTGGTAGGATATAATTCACGGGATACGACGTACTAGCCATTAGCCGTATCAATAAAATTACCACCCATATCGAAATACGCATCTAATAGCTTGAAGCTGGACTCTTTGTTCATCGAACCCATCCCCAGTCCTTCCTATCAGAGCTGTGAAGCCAAAACCAGCATTTCACGAAAGAAAACGCACCCATTTGTCACCGACGCTCATCGCACCAAGCGTGATGGGGGATACCCTTATGCCAGCTTGGGCGGAAAGTACGCGATAGACACCCAGCTTTGTCGGCGGGTCACTGGCAGGTACGTGGAGAGACATATCCTGTGGGTCCTGTGGTGCGATATCCACTTCTTAAGGTATCGATTCCTTGCTGTAGTCATAACCTTGACTAATCGCTCCCACTGCAGCCACCCATGACCAAGGCTGATTCATCTACGGCATCAGCCTAAACTTATGCCTGCTTCTATTCGCCCACTGAGTGCAGAATCTTATCAGATATCTTTGACAAGGCATTGCTACTTACCTCGTATATGTCGTGTCATTGCATCCAACTACCTTGTGCCAATATGATCTGAACACTGCTGACGAATATAAGAGAGTCATATGGACTAGAAAGATATATCGGAGTGATTTGACGCAACGATCTCACTACAGCCAACGATCAATCGTAGCATGTGCCTCTTCACAGGACCAAATTCTAGATAAAGAGATTGTTTGACCAAACGTGGACTGACTTCGAAGCCTGTATGGTGTGAGAAAAAAGCATAAAATAAAATAAAATACGGTCGTGAGCGTACAAAACAGCAAGGCCGCTGTAGATGACATGATGCTACAACTCTGTGCAGATGGAGTGAGTATCCGCCAATTGAGAGGACCATCAAATATAACTTGCCTATGACGATATAAAAGTTGCCTCAGAGGGAAAGATTATCTTTGGGGCTTAGCATAGTCGGATATTGCAATTGCCCTCGGATGATCCTCAAGGCTCAAGCTCTCAAGGCTCATCTAAGCGCTCAGATAACAATAGCAGAATTTTTATGACTGTTCCGTCAACAAGATTGGAGAAACCTAGTCCGCCTGTGAAAAATTAGCATCGAAAATTCGATTCAAAAGCGACATACCCTTCCCACGTCAGGAAAAGCCCTCACTCAACATTAGCCTTAAGCAGCAGTGTCAGGTATCATGAGAAGGTCACAGGATCATCAAAATCTCCGAAAGTCCAAGAGGCCGAATGGCTAATGACATGACCATTGCGAAGTTTTTTTCGGGCTGATTCAGGTTGATTCGGGCCGGGTTTGGAATGCATTTTTTTTAATTCACGTGACTGATGGCAGCCGGTCCGGTCCAATACTGTTGAGACGCGCCACGGAAGAACTCATTGTCCGCATACATCATGTTCTGATATCTGGGTGCCTTTCTTCTACCCAATATTTTATGGTTTTACATTACAACATCACACATTTTCCCACAGAGTTTTCTTAGCATGGAGCATTCTGTTTCACTACATATTTGTTCGACCCCAAGTGCGCAACGTGCTACATTATCTTCGTAACGAGAACTAGCTGGCAATTCCAAGAGCCATTTTTCATACTACTCTACTGACCATACACGAAAATTGCTGATGACACAAAGGATCGGTTTGCTATGTCGGTATGTACAGCCTTTGAAGTATAATAGGAGGATTGAAGACATTATAGGTACGCATGCCGAACTATTGATCCCGAGGGTTAAGTGATGATTTCCTCCGATCCTTCTAGCTTATTTACTCTATATCTTTGGAGCCTGATATACCTATCTCACTCCCACCACCGCAGCATTGCATAAGCACTTCAATAATAATTGCTAAAACGACCAGGTAGTTACAAGAAAGCATAATGCTAGAACGGTCAGAGTAATATGCATGGGAACAAAATAACTTTGTCCATGTGCGTTCGAAGGTGTATCACAAGGTATGACTATGAGATTCTATAAAACCTGTACAATGTGAACCTGTTTCTTTTCTCGCCAGAGAAAATGCTCAGAGGAAATTTCTCCGTTCTCATACTCTGTTGTCTTGTGTCATTAATCACCTCGTTGGCCTCCACTATTCCCAGTAACCTCCCTGAAGCGACGGGGGAGGTCAACATCAAAGGCAGTAGCCTCATCAATGCACCTAGAGATGCTGTATGGGACGCTATGCTCAATTTCTCGTCCTATCCTGACTGGAATCCCTTCGTTCGGTGAGTATATTAACAAAGTGCTCTTATGCTCTTCGCTAAATCGCACACAGCTCCCAGCTTGTTGCCAACGATTTCGCTATACCACTTCACAACCAATCTGCCTTCGTAGGCGCCAAACTTATCATAACGAGCCAAATTCCTCCCCTGCCACAGCCTGTCAACGCCTCAACCGCGCCGAACTTACTAACGCAGCATATCACAATCGAAGAGATCACAGTGATTGATATCGAGAACTACCGCGTGGCGTGGGTTCTAGTCTCTCCAGCCTGGATTTTGAATACGATTCGCTGGAGTGCTGTGAGCACAGTAGTCGATAGCGATGGAGTGGAAAAGTCATATTACGAGTCGAGGGAGACGCTCAATGGGCCGCTGGCAAGCGTAGTGAGGGATCTGCTTGGAGATGATATAGCCAAGTCTTTTCAGGCGCAGGCGGATGCGTTGAAAGTGTGGATGGAAACATAAATACGCACGTTCAAGCTATGTACCTTGAGCGTGCTCTTTCAGTACCCGGCATGATGGTAGACATCATATTAGAGATTTCAAATTCAAATTTAGGTTTTGACTGGTAAAGAAATTTCGTAAAGCGCGCTCGTGGATAGCATTCCCTATGACATTATCAGAATAAGCGGCTCATTGTTACTGTGATACTCAGTCCAGAAATATCCGTTAGGCTGACCGCGCCTCCAGAGTTGGGGATCGATCTGGGGGACTAATGGTCCAATTACTAAAAAAGATAACGGTGTCTGGAACCGCCAAGGCTGACGGCAATTGTCCTCTCGATAGTGATAAGTATCCACCGACGCCTATAATATCGTGACACCGGGCTAATCTGAGACCCAAGTACCGAAGTTGTAGTCTCATTGTTGGTATCACATCTGTAGGCTTGCAAGGCGGCCTATATAAACCCTTCAAAGTTTATGGCCGACTCTCCACCGATCGCCCCCACCGTCTATAAAGCCAAAATTTGATTATTTCCTTTTGCTTCGACTTCACCAACCATGTCCTATAGCCACGCATTCCCTTTCCCCTTCGACAAGGTAAGTTTTAATCTACTACGTGGGAAATATAGTGTCCTAATAATAACTGTACGACTAGAAGCCTGTCGCAAGCACCAGATTTTTCTCATCAGAGATGCTCATGGTAAGGTCCTCCACAGACCCAAGTTAGCACATCCAGCTTTGGTAGTTTATCCAACCGTATTTAATTCTCTCGCGCCCTCGGAGGGGAGGAAATGCTGAAATCACTCAACAAGGCGACGGAAACGTGAGCTCTGCAAATTGTCTACTGTCAATAGGCCAATGTCTCAGCAGTGATGGATGTAGTAGCATTAAGTTCCCCGCTGCCCGTAGCAAAGCATGGTATCGCTACGGCTAGAAGCAGTGCACAGATCGTCACAACTAAACCTTCACCTAACACTTTACGGTTAGTAATGTCGTGTCTCTCTTTCTTCTCTTTCTTATTGCAATATAAAGAAGCGCCTTGTTTAGAATTTATACCGTTGTATATTAAGACGAGCTCTCATTTCATGTCGCGATTGATCCAGGATGCCCAGCAGCGTAATACATTAGTGCGTAAAAAGTTCGGAAACTTGTTTTAATTAACCTACTGCGATACCAAAGCGCTCCAGCTACCTTTATGGATAGCAAGGAAGTGGCATTCACAAAGATGAAAGCGATTCACTCTCCCATTCCACCCATTTCAACCCATTTCCTTCTGCCATTTAGAAAACAAGCATGAATCGTGCCAGTCGCACATACTTTCTCAGTCGTAGTTGCTGGAAACTCGCCTGTGGGATAAAATATGGCAAAAAAAATAGTTAGCTTCAGTTGCTCTGGTTGGCTTCCGAAGATACATCGTCATCTATCCATATTGGATTTGTGAAATGTGCTTTAGGCTTATACTTTCGGCATTTATGTTCATGGAAAGCCTCCAACCGCATCCGAACACTGCGGTGGACTTTGACTCCGCCAGATGAATTTGGGATCTCTCGAGGCCGGCCAAGGTTTATCCTGTAAATTCTTGAATCAGCCGGATTGCTGAACAAAAGAATTCCCGCATGTACCCAAGCCAGCACACCCATTCTCTGTTTTCTATCTGCTGTCGGAATTCCATGGGAATCAGCTCGAGAATCCACCATGACTTTGAACGTTTGAGTTGGTCGTATATGGGAGACAGTGCGTCGCGGATTTCCTCCTCTTCCTCTGTCCCAATTGGCGGGCACCCTTCATCTTCCATTGAAACACTCCGTGCCTCAGGAACTAAGGTTTGACACTCGTCGGAATCATGGAGCACTGGTACAGGATGGTGCCGAAACGTAGATAGGAACTTCTCCAACAGTGACATTTTCGTTGGTCCCATTGGTATCATAGCAGACTCCACAGATAACGCTGGTGGCCGTGGTGTAATGAAAGGATACAGAGTTGCAGGATCAAGGCCTATTTCTCTCAGGCGCTCTGAATCGAACATGATTCCTGTTTCCGCTTTGAAGCATTCCCGAATCATCCATCGCAACGGAATCCGTGATAAAGAATAGCGCGTAGAGTTCCTTACAGAACCGCCACCGACATCTGTAGTAATCTGGCAGTTAATGATCGATATTTGTTGGTAATCGAAGGAAGGCACATACCGCAATGACATCCCTGAGCAGCAGAGCAATGATTCAATGAGTATCAGGGATACTTAATGCGGACAAAAATCTCACCGCAAACCAGACCTCTTCGACGTCAGTAGGCCGCCCGGAAGGCGATGAATGAAGCTCTTCCATCTTCCTCAAGAACGTCTCATCCTTCGGATGCCATTCAATCCCTGACTCCATCACATGAACGTGCCGCAGTTTATGTTTGTCGGAGTCCGCTGTATTCTTACGTGACTTCGATGTGCCCAGCAGCATCTCTTTCATGGTCGGCAGATTCCATAGATTCGCTTTGAACTTTGCTCGATGCTCATCCAACGACACCGCATGTCGAAAGGTCCGAATGATGGTATTGGAGACCGTAAATGGCAATCGTCTAGGGACGAGCCCCACAGAATCAACTGTGTCCCTTTTGTTCGTAACCATTTGCATGAGAAAAGGCACATAGAGGCGGAAAAAAGCCAGTGCGCACCATACCCCTACAAACTCAATTGAGACGTCCATACAGAATGCTTCTTTGAAAGTTGTGGACTGGCACCATCCAATCTCGTCCGTACGAGTGTACATTTTGTACGCAAAGGGGACTTGCTGCCAGTTATCCGGTGGGAGTAAGCCTACTTTGTGAATCATCCCCGCGAGACTGACCGTAGTGTCAGAAAAGTGGTCTGTGACACGAAACTGTGAATAATGTTCCTTACCTCCTAGCCGTGTACGCGCCGCGTGAGAAACCAAAGAGACATATACGATCACCTCTGTGATCTACGGATGACATCGGTACCGAACCAAGGCGTTAAAGATGAACAGGAACGCACAATTTTGCATCAAGAATTGATAACCATCTGGCCGAAAAGCGTCAATATAAGGTGAAAGTAAATATGACAGATCTGCGTACCCATGACGTGAGCGTCGAGGCTCCAAGCTATCATGAGATCAACCGTCTACCCACGATGTTAGGATCATTCCTTCAAAAAAGTAAGGAAATGGATAGTTTGTACCTTATACATTTTCGATGTGAGAAGGTCAGGAATTTTATGCGGTATGTAAGTACCAACTCCTGCCTTGAAGGCACGTTGATTAATTGAGTCCAGGGTCATTAGTCAGATCGTACCTGATAATAAACCATTTGCTGCGAGCGGTCATCTTTCTTCAGCAGTGAACAGAGCTGCACGATATTCGAATTATCGGCGTCAAATTGGTCCCCGGTACCGTCAAAGCAGAGCACCAAAGTACGAGAATCGTGCTGTGGAGGAATCATTCTTGGTATATCTTTGGGGACCGACCGTTCGGAATTTTCCTCTGAATCAACGGTAGTTTCTTCGATGGATGGTGTTGTCGGCAGGCGTTCATGATGAGGAGTGTACGCTGCAAGAATTTCTAGAGTCGTCATGAGTGAATAGAGTGAGTGGAATTGTGGGTGGCCTTCGTCAGAGCAGTGACGTTATTTATGAATTTCTGCTAAGCGCCCGAACAGTATCATAATTGAAGAGATCAAAGGGCAGTGCAAAATAGTGTATGAGAACTTTCCGCATCAATGAAAGCGGCAGTCTGAAGTTTAGATGATGAACCGTAATACTAAGATGACGCACGGGAAAATGATGAAACTGATAGATAATTCGTCGGAGAGTCGCTCGATGAGAGCAAAGCCATCTGGTTACGGTTTTTTAATACTGAAAGGGGAATGTAAGTTGGGAGAAGCGATTGCACCTTCATATTGGTCAATTGATTTTCAGCGTTTAGCACCTGATCTATTGGGTGATTGTGATCTTTTTGCTGCCGCTGGTCCACATGGTCAGTCTGAAAAGGGATTCGACTGTGATGAACATCCATTATCGATTAACACCATTCACGACATGTTTGGGATGTCGAATTCGTTCAGCACAGTGTAACACAAAGTCAGAAAGCTGATTAATATTCCGTACTCGGTACTCCAGACTTTCTGTTTTTGATCTAGCATCTGCATCGTAAAACCGAAACCCTTCACAGCTCCGCGTTAAATGGTCGTCGTAACATCTCCGGTGCAGTAGTGGCCTTTGTTGCTCCATTTGGCGATATTTGACCGGATGCAACTCATACGAAGGCCGAATTTCACCTGCAAAAAAAAAAAAGACAGCATTCCTTGTGTATCAGCCTTACCCACTCAAACCCTCAAACCCACTCGCTTGCATTGATCTGAACCTTCGGCAGTGCTGCCACAATAAACAGCAATCATCATCTCATTCATGGACTGTATAATTGGGGAAGAGAGCTAAAAGAGTCCGGGGCGCTGAATTCAGCGACGGGAATAGGATCATGCGATCCCACATCAATCGGGATTACACGCTAAGGTGTCACACGTCACGTTCGAAGGGCGGAACAGGTTTGGATTGTACATTGATATATCAGGCTTAAGCTCGTAAGCTCACCGATTTTTGGTCAGACAAAGACTGAAGCAATCAAAGAGCGGGACCCACGTACAGGAATGATTGATATACGGGCAGACAATATGATTCAGCAAATGCTCCGGTCCGTCACAATAACAGTGCTGATAAATATTGCCTGATTGCCGTCGACTTATGCATGGACGTGATATTTTGAGTCCGAAATATCACAGGCACTGAAAATCGAGTTTGAATGGTGCGAATACCTGGCGGAAAAAGGGTCTGTTACTGTTAGGATGCACAGAAGGCTCTCCAACCTCAGCACAGCTGTAATACGCTCATCAGCATATTATATTACCATGGGTATCTCAGAGTCACTGCACGTTCCCATGCTATATCCCCGGGGTAGTGGTCCTAGGGAGCTGTTCGATACAACGATAGTGGGAAAGAACAATGACAGAAAACTGAATTGAAAGAATTTGAAATCGTTTGGACAGTCACATGATCTTGACGTCACGCGTCGAAGCCAATTGCATGTCATCAGATCGCATTCTCCTTTCAAGTGTCATTTTGGAAGCTGAACAGTATGAATTTCCAATCTATTAGATATGTTTCAATTATTAATGTAATGTCCCAAAGGAAGTATTGTCCTGCAACAATGATGGAAGTCCCTGTCACATATCATAAGCATGAAAACTTAGAAGAATAAGATTGGTCAAGAGAGTCTTTTGATTGAAAACTGTATTTTCAGGACAGGTATTGGCAGCATGAATTTAAAGGTTAAAAGATGCCACACAAAACATGCAAATGACTGAGTTAAATTCACCTCAGAGGTAATTGTCATAGAATATGGTCAATTGATGTTAATGTCATTCTGACAACAATGAAGAAATTGTTAGACCCAACCTTTACATGGTCTGAGCAATGCACTAAGTCCCAAGGCTGTCTTGTGTCTAGACAATCACCCAATGGAATGCAGCTATTGTCACTTAGACTCAAGGAAGAAGGACTAAGATTTTAGTCAAGTTCTTTGAGTAAAGTGTTGGTATGGATAAACTTTAGCTCAAAGTTGGGGATTATACAGCGAGAGCTACCCTACTTATATATGAAAACCAAGGGTCCTAATGTGGATACAGTAGTATGTAGTCTATGCATGAAACAATAAGAAATATCTGTTAGGCTAGCAACCATCATGAGCCATAGTATAATTGCTGAAGTCATTCAGTACAGGCAAGGCAACAGTAGCATGGCAATGATGTAACAGTAATTGCTAAGATAAGATAGGTGCCAAAGAGAAGATAAGCAGAAAAATCATAACACAAATGGTCACCCTCACCTTTGGACATGAAGATTAAATTCCTCAAAATCTGGGCCTTTTCATGAATGTGAGCATGGGAATGCCTAACTCAGGAATTCCTGCCCCCTATGATAATACCAGCTAACCCTCACAAATTTTCTTCTGGTGTCTAGCAATACTAGGTTTCTGCATCAATGTTGAAAAGAGAATAAAGCCATACTCTCATTAATCTGAAGATATTATCTGAGTTGTAACAATAAGAGTCAAACAGGTCAACCAGAATCTTGCTCTGATCAACCAAATTCAACTCCTGGAGATGAAGGTCTTCAAAGCATGGCAACAGTACTGGCTGGTCCTTCTGGAAGAAAACAGGGAGCAAGTAGTCTCCTATTGATTAATGTGGATGAGTCACTTGATTTGCTGCAATCAACATATATAAAAATGCTTGCCATTATTGATTACACTGGGCCAGCAGCATATGGTGCTGAGTTTTGAATAAAAATAAAATGTGTTGGGCCTAGCTCTTTCTGATGCCATTCCCTCTCTTGCACTATCTCATTATCTTTGAAGCAGGTCTCTTTTCCAGGTACCAGCAGACTACTTTTGTTAGAACCAAACTCTATTAGACAATAATGGTAAACACTGGACTGTATCATGTTTGTACAGTCATCCAATGAGTCCACTTAATGTTGTTGACTAAGAGTCAAGACTAAGATTTTAGCCTTAGGTGAAAAGAGGAGTTGACAAGTAAAGTTTGGTATGATCAAACTTAGCTTGAAGCTGGAGAATATACAGAAAGAGCTAACCTACTTATATACTAAAGTATGGATTCTAATAATAGATACATATGTGTATGTCCTTGTGTAAACTGAATGGAAACAATGATATAGTGAAATGACTGTAGCATGCCATAGTTTCATACTTTGTGTAGGTGCTGAGATTAGATGTAATAAGCCAGCACCTAGATGAAAGATAAGATGATTGTGAAAAATAGATGAAATCATAACAACTTGGGACTTTCTTTTGATAATCTATTCTGCCTGAATTGATTTTAGAACTGGTCACCCTTGAAGTATATAATTGGATGTCAGTCATCTTGAAATTGACTTTTTAATAAATCTGGAATGCTAAAATGGATCAAGATAAATAGAACATCATTTTAATAGGTTCTTCTCAAAGACAGGCTATATCTCAGAGTTAACTTCTCTGTGATATTCTGTGAAGATCATGACTTGCTACATTGGATACAGCTATGACATGGATGGAAGCCTTTAATAAATATTGTGTTGCTAATGTGAATTAGATCTTGGAGCATTGGCAAAACTAAATTCATTGCAAACTCAATAAAATATAGTGCAAAGCAAACACATCAAAATCAAATTGTCTCAGAGTTGAAGACTGGGATTTCCATGTAAATGGTCTAATTTGTTGTCAAAGGAATAGGTTTCTTGCATATCAGAAGAAGGATGCTAATGTTCTGATAGAACTATTTAGTATATAGTGAAGACAATTGGACCACTATACATACCATTTATCCAGTAGTATAAGGTAGGTGATTTTATGATGAAACCAAGATCATAATAAACATCAGATAATCAACTCAGGGACAGTAAACATATTTGAACTCCCTGATACCTCAATGCTGTGATCCAAAATTTGAGATTCATACCTTAAGCAAACAATTAAAAGTGATTATAATGAGGGAATAGGGAATGGGTACTGGTAGCATACAGTTCTGCTCTGATTGTACAAATAACATAGGCTGTGAGAATCTGGAAGTATATGAGATGTGCTTTGGTTTGGTTTGAGAATAGGCAGTGTAATAGGATAATGACAGAGATCTCTGACCTGTGACCACTCCCCTTACTACACTGATGCTGGTTTGTTGTAGCAGATCATCTGTCATTTTATGATAGAACAGATTGGTGGCTTAAAGGTACTGCATTATGAAGGGCCAGCAGAAGCATATTCTGAGTGGTCACTGGTTAACTTGTGCTTGAGTTCTGTATCTTATTTGGTGTGCTGCAAGCCATAGAAAGGCTTAATGGCAGAGTGATGAAGATGGAGTCTCTTTTTCAGCCTGAAGCAAGGAGGATGCTGGAAGTCAGCATAAGGAGGGTATTGCAGAGAGATAATACAGCAAGTCATGTAGATCTGTCAGTTCAGGCATACTGGCAGCATAGCAATAGCATGAGCTAAGATTGCTATCCAGAGGAAATTGAAGTGAGTTGAGAAATATCAGCAGTGCCTCCTTAGGGGATCTCATCAACATAACAATGAACAAGCCTTGACCAGGAAAGTGATGTTGAGTGTCTTGGAAATCAACATGCTTCCCTGGCTGCTGTAACTGCGGCTGTGGGAGGCACATGCAGGTTGAATATTACCATCCCAACAGCTATGCCTGACTGTGCTCAGACTTGCATCATTGTTATGATCCAAAGTACTGATCACACCTGGACTTGGTACTATCAATCCAATCATGGATGGGTATCATTTTATGATGCACATGTCTCTTGGATGACTCTCTTTTGGAATGTTCTTTGAGCTTTTTAATAGGACTTCAGACCCATATTCACAAAATCTTCGATGATACTTCCCTTCTCACCCGGAATACATCCAATATCCCCCGAGTATCTGCACAGCAGTTGAGGAATCTGTTCAAGTTGAAGGAGGATGGGATGGATATGAAGTTCCTGTTCAATGGTGATGATTGCCTTGGGGATGGCAAGATGCATCATAAGTTCTTTGATTGATCTTAGAGAAACGATTACTTCCTCTTGTCCTTTCATTCTACAGCGATTATATGCCATTATCCGTAGATATGTCGTTGGTTCTGATACTTGATGCTTCATCACTAGGACCAGATTAGTTGAAGCACGAATAACTCGTTCCAGGACCGTTGCTGTGGTTTTAGTTAGCCACGGTAAAAGCTGACCCGTAATCCAGAATCCCAGAATGGATGCAAATTTGATATTCGCGTCGCGCCTCTTGATGATCAACCACCAACAATGACGAAAATTCCCTTCAAAAGGATGCTGCAGCGACAGCGACACATTTGCAGACCGCATATTTTGTGCTTGTACGCCATGCTGTGCGACGTGAATGCGCGTGAATTTGTCGTTTTTTCACATTCTTTTCTGAGTGTTATATGCAGCCATGAAGCCGTATTGCTGAAGGCTGCTGCCTGCATGAGTGTCGGTGCTTGGCTCGTTACCCGCCGACTCAGCTCCAGGTTCCTGCCACGACGCCCTAGGCATCGTGTAATACCGAACCTAGTATGCACATTTTCCTATGTTTTCTTCGAAATTCTGAACTATATCCAGCTAGATTCTGTTATATCATCTACCGCTTACCTTGTGTGTCTGTAGATTTTAGGAACACCAGGCGACGGCATTCGTATAGGTACGTACGCTTTCTTTCTTCGTGGACCCTTTTCTTCTGCGTGCACATTCCAGACGATTCCTGCCCTTGTCTCGTAGGCACGGAAGCGCAGAATCCTAAGATTCTCGGAATCTTACTCGACTTTTGGGTGACCAGCAGGATTTAGGCCTCAGGTAGTACCGACGGGCCCTTGCCCTAAAATTTCTTCGACGTCCTGACAAGCGCGTATACAGCTTCTACGAGCCTTTCTGACCGCTATCTCTTGATTGAATGGTACTCCGGATAAGACAACCTTACTATGCCAATCGACCCCGTTAGCCCGTCTACCGAGTTCGAGGTTCGAAATTGCAACTTGTAATATAAGGCGCAGCAAAGTTACTCGAGGACAAGCATTGCAGTAGCGGCGAATTTGACTGCCATACTTTTCGGAGTAGAAATCGCGTTAGGCACTGATGCGGCCTCTGAAGTTCGCGCTTCAAGATAGGCTTTGGCGTATATCAGTATGTTCTTAAACATGACGTTGTATCGACGTCAGTGACCTACATACAGCTGTATTTGACATTGAAGTCGAACATGCACCGTATAGGCGATGGTTACTATCAGCCATTTCTTGATGCGACTATGACGAAGATTACGCCCCGGAGTTGTTGTTCTGGAGATTTTGAGGGTCCGACATAACTGTTAGCGGGAGTAAGGCTGCTGCAGCAAATAGTGACTAGAGACTGTGAGTTGTATGCCATATTAGTTCGCTCCTTCTTGATTTTCTTCGTAGAAGGCAAGTTAGTGCTCCGCCCACTCCTTCAATCAACCAAGACATCAACTCTTCTGCGTGGCGTCCTACCTGAACACGTCACTGGTACCAGCATTGCCGACAGGTGGTATCTTCAGCACTAGTGAGTCCGGCGCTCATCTTCACAACCCTTGATAGTGGAACAGTTGTCCGCCTCGATTGGAAAACTGGGTGCAACAACAAAAATCACTGTCATTTCACCGACCCTTCCATGCCGACGGACGTCTTCATAGAAGTGCTAGGTATATCTGTTTGTGATCCTTGTCTTGTCGTCTCGGACGGATTTGCGGTTATAGCAACTCCCAGAGACGCGACTTGTTGTGCGCATTAATAATAGCGATTAGTTTCAAGGTCATCCGCAAGCTTTTACATGGGTTTTGCGATCAAAGGATCTCTGCTCCCCCGTCCCTGGTACATTGAATCCTATTCTTATAGTAGCTTTTCGTCAAATTTGTTCATTACCATCCCAGGCTGCGTTGCGTTTAGTGCGGCATGCCGTTGGCTTGCAATATTGTATATGGATGGCAAAGGTTACGTTTGGTGCGCACCTTATCCGTTAGCATGGATTCCTCCTCATCCATTTCTTCTGATGTAAAGGTGCCTCCCTGAACTGGCTGTATATGTCCAGTGACAGTGATCTTCCCCCTGACCACGGTGTTTTTCACCCGACTCGACTTCTCTTTCTCGCTGTTACGTATCTGGATTTGTCGGGACAACTTTGAGATTCTATTCTACCTGGTCTAGACGGTGTCGCAGTATACGTCGATGTGGACTTAGACGGTTACGCGGGGTCGTGAGTCGCTTGCGGTTCGGCTGGGCGTAAGGGAGAAACGAGGTTTTCGTAGACACGAAAATGTATCTAGGAATAAATCAGTATAGACTGTGAAAGGACCACTTAATAGGCTCTAATCAGAAGGCTCGTGGGCTCGCTCAATGGCTTAGTGCTCGTGGTAAAGGGGAAAGAAAAGTAAAATCCAATTTAATCGGACAGGTACAGATAACGAAAGAGGGGGTGGCCGTACGCGTGCTCGTGCGTCTCCAGAGCCTATAGATAGTGTCTTCGTATATGTGGATGTATTATATAATAAAAAGTGTCAAAAGAAGTAGAATATCTTAGCTACAAACCTTGGCCTCGAGCAAGAGAAAAATTGATCGGGATACGCACAACTACGGGATGGGAAGAGCTTGCTGCCACGCGCAGCATACGAACGGTGGTCCAAGCCGTCGTTGCTCGATTCCTAGCGCGTTACGAGCCGGATTTGTCTGCTGTTGGCCTTTGTCCTTCGTGTCAGATGGGATAGGGAGGGGAATGGCGGTGGAAGAAAACTAGAGAGAGAAATAAGCGAAATTAGGAGAGATTAACAGCAGCCAACACCCATACGACCTATACCACAGGTAATCCTTCAACCCGAAGTTGAAATGGCTCAATTGTTGGCGAGGTGAGCCACCCCGAAGTCGGTGTCGTGATCTTGATGATTATTGCCCAAAGGCAGAGGTGTTGGAATGCATGCTCATTGATCCTAGAGCTACACGGCGTCGCGTCGAGAGGAAATACAATTCTGTAGGAAGAAAAGGTGGTAAAAGCAGTAGAGATGATAGTGGTAGAAAAGAAAGAGATGTATCAAACCGAAAAAGGAAGTACCAGTCAGCCGGCCCAAGACGTCAAATCTACGAGCACGGGAACTCGTACTACCACAACGGCAAGCTGGCCATTATCTCAACCCCAAAACATACGATCATATCTTTCAACGTCAAGCTATTGGAGGGCGATCCGTTCTTTAGGAATGCGAGGGATTCGGATGACGAGACGTTGATGGCGGGTATTGGTGTAGATTTTTCTACACGCCGATGGAATAAGCTTGCGTGGAAGATCACGAAGAGAGAGGGGCAAGATGATGGGTATCAATGTCAATGAAGCTATTGGGCATGGTGTCTCGCTACGTTGCGTGGCTTTGGCCAATTCTCGTACCAGGAACTGCCCAAAATACACACTCCTCCGCAAATTTGTTCCGCATCAAGGCCAGTCGACGGTAATATACGAAAGGGGTTACCTGCTAGACGAGGAGGAGCTCGAATATTCCGTCTTCTCCTTAATTTAGTCCTGCGATACGACCTTCTTTGACACTAGGTATGCTGCAGCACGCGGTGAGGTAGGTCGATTCCCTTGTCATGTATCAAGCAGGCTCGCTGTGATATACTTGAGGCGACATAACATACCGACCACGATCTAGTGGGGTTTCTGCGGAAGGAGGAAAATTCACGTGAAGGGGATGCCATACAGTAGACTTATGCTGACACGATAACAGAAGATGCGTGGACCAAATACGACAGACGGAGGAGACTTCGATATAGTCAACATGTAAGAGTACCCCCCATGCCAGGCCTTCCAGGAAGAAACTGCCGGAATCTTTAGCGAGGATATGAAGGGTAACATTGGAGGTCGCGGAAGCTAGGAGAGGAAATACAGTTCTCGTCCGTTGAGAGGAGCGAATGAAGGACGATGTGTTCTGAGAAATTTCGGCACTCAGGATAATCAGAAAAGAATGAAGCGTGCTGCGGTTCGATGTTTGAGCGCTAGTAATGTAAGTGTCAAATTCACATCCTCTTTCGACAGTGAGGTTGAAGGGATACCTCTTTTAGAGTCGACCTCGAACCATTCGAGAGCTTGTGTGCACATCTCCACGGCGCGCAACTCGAGACATATTTGAAGGGATGTGTCCTTCAGAAAGAAATTTCTGTAAAAGCAATGTGTTTGATGCAGGAAAATAGTAAGCAACTATCTCGCTTAAAAACGCCGGGAGTTACGGAGGCGTAGGTGGAGAGCGGCAGGCAGAGATGAAAGGCCGCTCGGTGAATGGATAAATGCGGGTAAAAATTGCATTATTAGGGCGGTAATCTTCATCAGTTTCATCGGATGGGTAAAATAGCAGAAACGCGGTCAATGTAATCTGTAGCTACGTGCAAGATAACGAAACCTCTATTCGTGTCTTGAGGAAAAGGAAGACGTTCGGAAACCAAGATGTTCGGATCATTTGGGTGACACAGTTCGCCCTGAGTTCACGTCATTCCTACCTGCAATTGAAGCACCGGCAACCAAATTGTGGCTTGTCACTTTCGGCATTGGTCGGCATGGCTGCCATGACCATCCAAGCGCTGATTTTCTCGACCTTTCTTGGATTGCAAGATTAGGTTCTACATGCTGTGCTCTTGTGCCATTCCGTGGACCGATGTCGTTGTAGTTAGACTCCCTACTCCGATCTGACAAAGTTCTTCAGAATGAGCTGCACGGTAAATAAAGGTTTATACACATGTTCATGGCTGCATCTCATTCTGATTTTGTGACAGGACTATGTTCTAAGTGGTGCGGGATATAGTCATTCTTCGGCAAATAGAGATTCTAATGGCTATATGGAGCATGGTGTGAAACCAGCTTCGAGTACAGAAATCATGGGCGCTAAGGATGGTCTATCTATGGTCCTACGTCGATTGACATCCTGCAGACGTATATTACTCATCCATTCAATGTCCGTATAAGTCCTCCTCAGATAAAGTCAAGGCACATCTTTCGGCAGCGTGACTGATGGGTGTCAAGTAGGCAGTTCGGAGTGTGGTTCCTTAATCTGCCTTGTCTCCTTCTTAACACGAACACAGCACTACTGAAGTGCGAAACGTCTTGGTGCAGCCACACAAGATACGTCTACTACTGACATTGGTGTCTGTGATTGTCTTGTGCTCGATGCTTCACATCCTCATTCTGACATGACTAAAGGGAGAGAGAATTCTACGAGTGTTTCGAGGCATTGCTGAAGGATTACGAAGACAACAGCTCTTTTGTAGACAGTATGGAGGAAGTGGTAAGTGCATAAAAGTGCAACATAAATCAAGGAATAACACATTACAGGGAGATCCGAAGTATGACAGTCTCCCTAAGGTCACACTCTCTGCCTTCGTCGAGGCCGGTCAAGAAGAATCAAGCATTGCAGTGTTGATGCAAAGGTCGTATACTGGTAGAAATCCGGTCATATCATCCACTCTAGCCAACATTCCTTGCAGCGACCTCGGTGTCAATGGAGTCTTGGAGAAGCTCAACGCGATACTCGGCACGCCATACAATCTGGACACCACCTACGAATTGAAGCACGTACACTCTATTATCGAACCATGCGTCACACAAAACGGGTGTCGACGAATCCTGTGGACAGAGTTGCAGGAGTGACATACCTTCTCAACTGCGCTATGTATCTCCCAGTATACGATGCCGCACAGTCAGAAGAGGATGGCTGGGAAATGCTCGTGAATGCGATGGCGGATCCGAGTAAAGCTCATTTATTCTTCCTCTATTCTGAGCCTGGGAATGGAAAGACGCATTGGCGACCGTCATGGGAGCAGGTAATGACAAAGACCATTCAGCCAGGTGATCTTGATTGGTGGATACGGGTCTACGGTCCAACAGAGGAAATAGATGCGGACTTTTATATAGGATGTCATATTGACTCAGGCGATGTGCGGGGGTTGGCCGATGCATCAATCGGAGATGAAGATCGACGGGGAGAGCTGATCGTCAAAGATCACTTCGGGACACCCCACACATTTGGGATCATAGCCAAACACCAATACCCGATACCAGAAGGCTCATATACACTCTTAGGAAGCTGGAGCAGCACTGTTATTAGGTCAGAGGATCACTGGGTAGTCGGGTCGCTAAAACAGGATGGGAAGTTTCAAAAGATTTCAGTGTTCGAAATGGAATGCCATGAAGGATACAGGCTTGCAGAGCTTGGAGTTGCAAAGGACAAAGCTGTAACAATTCTTTGCTGATTTGATCAGGTGCCGAGCTTCCTTCTCATTATGGTGACACAGGATGGGGAATATCACTAGGTCACTATTTCGACTCACCGAAATACCCCATGGCATCGAGTTTCTTTTCTGTTTCTCCCCCACTTTTATCTTCTACCTTACCAGTATCATAGAACTTCGATAATTCAGGTTCACACTGTCTCCTTTCCCTCGACAGTTGGTTAACTTGTTATAAACTTTTCTCCGGCTATATTTGTGCTACGCAATGGATTTCTGAGGTCGCTCTCATTTGGGCCAAGACCCAAATAAACGACGTAGTTAGATAAATTCATATCTGGTACTCCAATGTTTAACACACTGAATACCCCATTGCGCCCAGTGAAAGGTGACGTTGATCAAGGTGTACATTTTTTCCATCTCATCATACTGTAAAGATGCGGAAAGTCGGAGTAAAGCACAGAGCTATACCCCCCACCACTTACCGATAGACAAGCTCATGTGATAATCACTGATTCTACCGAGCATACCCCATCATAATTACAAGATTTTCCATCTGTTCGATAATTAATACCTGCCATGGCCTTGGTGTTTGAATGTCCAGTGATAGACGCTCTTATTTTTACCATCTCATGGTGCCGACATGGAATGGTAGAAGCTTCCCAAAAATCAGATATCGCAAGAAACTTGATTTATGGGCAGAATTGCCGATCATCCAGGCTCAGAATTCACTTTCCAACCAAGTCGCCTTGCCGGAATAGCCTGCTCCATTGTTAAATCTCGTCAAAATTGAGACTCGGAGCACCACGTTGGGATCACATCAGGATAGATGATACTGCGGTGAAGTGGAAGCGGACGAGAGGACATACAGCTGCGCAGTGCAGCTGAGCTTCGTACACGATGAGGTAAAATCGTTCTGTGATAGACTAAGTCGGATGAGGGCGAATCCTATCCATAAATCCTTTAGGCCGGGCTGGTACTTTTAGCATTGTTCCGTCGTTATACGGCGCACGTCTTTCCATGTCCACACATCTCGCAGTAAGGTGTTTGTCTCCATAACGCTAAGCTATGACGAGTGATCTGCGAGTTGACGATTAATTGTATGCATTAATCCGTTAGTGTGCAGGTGAACGGTACCAATACGGTCAGAATCTGTGGTGCAATGTTTGACATGGGTTTTGTATATGTTGTGGAGGCACAGTATTAATGTTTCAAGTCTCTGAGCTGAGAGGGATCGCATTACTGATGCCTATGCACTGTTGCAATGTGGTCCATTGTCATCGGCCAGTCGTCGTTGCCTCAATTATGAGCATCACAGCATCTGAAATTATCTCGGCACCGTATACAAACACGTGAGGGTAATCTCTATGAAGCTTTCTTCATGTATAATTTCTGACTTCTTCTAAAGTTTAGACACCGTTGTTGAAATTTTCGAATATATTCCTATCAGTTGTACTCATTCATTGCCAAAATGGACGATATTCCACTCCCAAGTCAGCAGGGTGCGTGTTCCACATGTTACACGTCGCCGTGTCGTATCCATTATCTATCATTCCTTTAAATCCGTATGTTTCTAACTCAGCAGCCTGAACACCAGTTGGAAGAAACTCGCCCCATGGGCTTCTTCCCTCGATTTCCGATTACAATCTGAAAAGTTTAAACCATTCCATTTGGTGCGATGACACATTCGTCATCGCTATCCTTGCCCAATCTCGTTTATCACAACAGCTCGACATAGTAGTGGCTGCACATGTGATGGGCAAGAAGAATTCTGCGTGGTAGCCTGTGTGGCTGCGCGGTTATCTGCGTGGTTGTCAGCGTGGTTGACAAATATCTGCATGGTCGTCAGCACGGTTGACAAATCGCAGAGGCAATAAAGTTCCATTAAATATGACTCAATGCGCTCCGCTCCCTTCTACCATTGTGTTCACTTGGTCATTTTCTGTTAGTACTGTTATAGGCTCTGAATAAATATCCTTGTAAATTTGTTCAGGAATATCTCTTGCTACCTGTGTGAGACCTCAGACCTCAGATCTCTTCTTCTGGTATTATCTATGCCGGTTACTTGATATCTTCATCTTGTGCAACTCAGGTTTGGAATAGATGACCTTCAACTCATGGTTCTAACCTCATTCAACCATGGTATCTATGTATCTACCTTTCCTCTTCACTACAGAAGTATGGAAACAGATTTATTTCAGGCACTCAATTGGTTGGAAATGCTGTCAATAGGTGTTATGCAAATATTTTATCTTATGTATTTCATTCCTCTTTCCTTGTCTTTGACAAACTGAAAGCATATCATTTATTCCAGTCAACAATAAGCTCTATACACCATGTTTATGCTCCTTGTATGTGATATTTGTGATTGGTGATGAGCTCATGCAAACATTTACCTCCTAGGATAAATTTAAACAATATCTACATCACAGGTTGGAGGAAAACCTGCATGAGCATTGAAACAAAGACTCATTAATTCCTGGAGGAATTATCCCCTTTGATTTTCTCTCAACATATGTTCCAGTGTTTGATGCAAGTGGTAAGTATCCATTGTAACTCATTGTTTCCCCATACATGGCATGATTGACAGGAGTGTATGGATTTTCTAGGAAATGTGCAATGTTATATTCCAAAACCAGTAAAAGGAGTTGACACTCCATTGCAGAATTTCAAAGAAACCAAGATTCTCAAACATGAGGTCAAAGCATTGTCAACCCATTGGAACTGAAGGCTACTCCCATGCAGCCTGGACCAGACAATTGATCAAGCTCTTTCACCTCATGTTGGTATTCTCAGACGACTTCTCAAGAATGCAAGTGTAGCACTCATTGATACAGTCCCAGCAATGAGTTGACTACTTTAGCAAAAGAAGGATATTATTTGCTCTGTTGTTCTGATATCAGGTGGTATCTCACAAGATGATCAAGCAGCCATGAATTCCTGGTTTGATGACAAGGTTCCAGGAGCAAAGCAAAGTTGCCTCAACTGGATTAGTCTGCTTCCAATGGCTTATTGTTATACTCTCCTTATAGCAAGTCAGCTAAAAGACACACTATTATCCAGATACTGGAAACAGTGGCTTACTCTCTTACAGAATGCATGGAAGTATATGGATGAGCATACAAGTACCAATTTCACTATTATTGACATTGATCTTGAAGCACTCAAAATTTTGGAGTCCTGATTATTCAGCCAAAGCAATGAGGCAGGTATAGTGGGTAACCAGCAATGGGGTCTTGATGTAGGATGCCATCAAGACAATTGGTGTCCTTACATGTCAGATCATGATGTCAATTATAGAGTTGGAACAGACTCTGAAGTAGAGGTAAGATATTGTTCTATGATTAACAGTGGGTGGACTCTGATCTCCAAAGTGTAGCATGGACCACACTATGTGTATGAGGATGGGACTATTCACGAGCATCAAATGAAAGACCCCCCAAAATGCTCTGCTACTGAGGACTCTAAGGATTACTCCAAACCAAGGCCTTAACCAATCCTTAAGAAACAACATTAGGAAATCTAATAACTCAGTTTTACCATTATATTGGAACTTGATTACAATTTATCAGACTCATCTTTAGCTACTTTAGACTTATATTATCTAAATTCTTCAATGTCTAGAGTCAATATTTTGAATTATTTCTAGATAGCAGATACTTTTATAACAATCAGAAGAGTATAATAACAATGTACTCTCACAAAACAATGATATTCACACCTGCATGGTGCCTGTGTGGTGCATGTGTGGTGTGCATGGTGGCGTGGTTGGTCAGTGTGGTCATGTGTGGTAAGCCTGTGTGGTAACACACTTGCATGCCACATGACCATGCAGCCATGCAAGTTCAACCTTTAGTTGAAGTGACTTATTAATTGACTTTACTTTACACATTTATTAATGATAATAGAGTATATCCTGCTCATCATTAATATGTCCTCCACAATGCACAGGTCACAATTAGGATGATATCTGATATTTATCAAAAATGATGTTAAATGTTAGTATGCTTTGTGACAGTCAATTAAAAACTTTTGAGCTTTAGGTTCATGTTTCCAAGGTATGTTTGTATCAGTTATTATACTCCTCTGATAGTTATAATATTATCTCCCACATTAATTATGGAAAACTTTGTAATCAAGAAATAGTTTGAAAATATTGACTCTAGACTTCAAACAATTTGGATAGTATAAGTCTAAAGCAGCCATATTTTGACTATGAAGATACTTGAAATTAAATGATATATCTAAAGAAGAGTCTGATAAATTAGAGTCAAGTTTTAATATAATGGTAAAACTAAGTTATTAGGTTTGCCAATGCTGTTTCTTAAGGATTGGTTGCATAGCCTCAAACATGGTGTGGTCAATATCAAGTTCAAAATCACCATCCGGCCATCCATCCCATGTCTCATGCAGGTTTTCACCCTTCATCAGATCTAGTACTGTATTTTTACCATCATATATTAGGTTGGAATTATTGCCAGTTGTTGTAAAAGAGTGTGAAATAGAGGCTATGAGTGCAGTGGTAAACTATGAGACTTGACCATGTGTGGGAGGTGGGTGAGAATATTAATCTATATTGTTGGTGGGCTGGTCTGCCTGATATATATACTACAAGGTGGGTACTTCTAGAATATACTATTATCTACTAGTGTCCATGTCTGACTCATTGCTGAGTGAGCAGACAGGTGATCAAGTCAAGGAGAAGGTGTGTGAAGGTTTGCATGCTTCAACATTGCTCTGATTGCCAGATTGCCATATGTGGCTGAGTGCATCTTCAACACTCCTTCTCAAGATGGCAATAGGCCTAATTCATGAATGAACTTCTCATGCTTGAGCCTTGGTAATGCTTTCATAAAAATGTCAGCAACCATTTTGTCAGTGGGGCAATATAATAGTTCAATGACCCTGGATTCTACTTTTTTGCAGACAAAATGATTCTGCATGTCAAAGTGCTTCATCCACACATGATATTGTGGATTGGTTGTCTTCAAATAACAGAGTAGGTTCTTCTTGGATGTAACCCAATTCAGCTAAGAGATTGCAATTCCAGATTGCTTAACTTGTTGCATGTGCTAGAGCTGTGTATTCTGCTTCTTGGATAACCATGTGAATGCTCCACCTCCCAACAGGTAGGTGTAGCCTGAGACTGACTTTCAGTCATCTGGATTGGATGCATAATCTGCATCAGTGTATCCAGCACTGAGAACCTCATGTTCTTTATTGGCTTGGAAGGTGAGCTTTAAAGTCCTTTGTTCCAGATAGATACCTAAACACTCACTTTACAGCTAACCAGTGTTTAGGACCTGGGTTGTTTGAGAACTGGCTTAACAACTGTATGGCATATGCAATGTCAGGCCATGTGCAAATTGCAGCATACATCAATGAGCCAATAGCAGACTGGTATCTGCCTTGGATGGTAGGCTCAACATGTTCATCAGCTGGTCACTTTCATAGGGTGACATTTGAATCAAGTGGAGTGCTAACAGATGATGCATTGTGGAGGCTGAAACAGGTGAGTATCCCCTTGATGTATTGTTGCTAGGATAATGAGATGGTGTTGTGGTCACAGTTCCTCTCTATTTCAATTCCAATGATTTTTTTTCACTCTCCCATATCCTTGATGTCAAATAGCCCTGCTAACTCCTTTTTTACTCTGTCTAGATCCTCAGGTATTTCTGCAAAGATCAGCAGGTCATCAACCCATACAGTCAGGAATACTGTCCTGCTGTTTTAGACACGTTTATAGACACAATGGTCAACTTTGAGCTTTGAGAATCCAATGGAGGTGAGTTTCCTATTGAATTCACAGTTCCACTTGCATCCTGACTGTTTTAACCCATAAAGGGTCTTGTATAATTTGCAGACACATCCTGATTCATCATTGTAGCCTGGAGGCTGGTGCATGTATATTTCTTCCTTGAGTTCTCCATTGAGGTAAGCTCCTCTAATGTCCATCCAGCTGATTTCAAGGTTGTTGATGGCAGCTATACCTAGTGTGGCATGAACAGATTCAAGATGGATAACTGGTGCAAATGTTTCCATAAAATTGACTCCTGGAATTTATGAGTAGCCTTGTGCTATGAGGTGGGCTTTGTAGCATAGAACTTTTCCATGCTCATCATATTTCTTCACATAGGTCCATCTGCAGCCTATGGTTTCACATCCCTCTGGTAGGTCCTTGAGCTTGTAAGTCCCCATTTCTCTAATCATTGACATTTCCTCATTCATAGCCTTCTTTCATTCAGGCCATTCTGCTGATTCTTGTGCCTCTGTAAGGATTTGTGGGAAGTTGTCATGATTAATGTGCTTGCTATTACTGGCAATATAGCTTTGAGTTATTGCAACATTTGTTGATTCTGGGAGATGTTCGGATAGGGCCAATAGAGTTTGTGATGGTGCTGCTTTCCATGCATTGGGGTTGTTGAGCTTCTGGTAGTCATGATCACTAGTGGTATGTGAGGTGCATCATAGTGCTTCTTGTGTTGGCTCAGGAGTTTCTTCAGTTTCAGGCTGTAGTGATGTGGTTTGCTGACTTCCTTCTTCAACTCCCTTTGGCAATGGTGGATTGTTCATCTTTGCTGCCTCCCCCACAAGCCACACATTGTCTGTGCTTTGTTCTATAGCCATGAGCTCAATGAACTTGTAGTTCCAGGATTCTCAGATTGTGTGAAATTCTGCATCATAGTATTTGATGACTGTTGCATCCTCTGTGAACCCCACAAAGGTATGTTTCTTTGCTTTTCCTAAGTTTCTGCCCAGCTTTGAAAGACTGATTCCTTCCCATTTGATCCAGACTGCACAACCAAACTCTTGTAGATGCAAGACATCAGGTTTTCTTCCTGTCCATGCTTCTTCAGGTGTTTTCCCATCAAGAGCTCATGTTGGTGCACAGTTTCTGATGTATGCTGCATATTCTATTGCTGTCTCCCACAGGAATGATGGTATGTTGTTGGCTATCATCATGGCTTGTGCTAGCTCCACTAGTGTGCGATTAAAGTGTTCAGCTACACCATTAGATGAGTGTGCATATGGTGCTAGTGTGAGTAGTCATATCCCTTTCTTCTTCAACCATTGTTTTACCTCCCCACTAGTGAGTTTCTTTGCATTGTTGACATGTAGTGTCTTTGGTGTGAATCCATGCTGTGTTTCAATGAAGGTGACATATTCTTCAATCTTCTGGAATGCTTCTGACTTTGATTTCATGAATTCAGGTGTACATCACCAGGTTGCATCATCTGTGAGCATGATGTTGTATTTTGACTTCTGCAGAGACTCAACTCGGACTGGTCCCCAGATATCACCATGTGTGGTTTCCCCTGATTTCTCACTTTGATGTTTTGCTTCCTGTGGGAATGGATGAAGAGTCATCTTGGCTTGAATGCAAGCTTCACATTGACTGAGTGGAGGTGAGTTGTCATTGACTATGAACCCTTCCACCAATCCTTCCCTCTTCAATCATTCTAACCCTGACTTCCCTAGGTGTCCCATGCATTTGTGCCAAGCATCCCATGTGTTCTTATTTTTGGTGTCGGTGATGTTTGACTGTTCTCATACAGTATCACATGCTCGAGCATTCATCAAATACAAATGGCATATCTTCTTTCCTTCTGCCAGGATTTTCCCATCCTTTTGGAGAAACTGGGCTATGCAATTCTTGAATGAAGCTTCCATACCAGCATCATCAAGCCTGCTGATGGAGATTAGATTGTTTATGGCATTCAGTGCATAGAGTGTATCTTTCAGTTTGTGAGTGACAGTTTTCCCATTGACTTTGCAGTCTAACAGGACTGTTCCTTGGCCTAGTGCCTGAATGGATATATTTCCGATGCCTGCGATGGTCATGGCCTCAAGCAGCTTGAAGTCTATGAAGGTTTCTCAGCAATTGGAGATATGTGAGGTTGTTTCAGAGTCAGATAGCCAGCTGTAGGTGGAGAAATGTGAGTCAAATTGGGGCTTAGACTCTACATTGTAAGCAGCTTCAACAACATCATCCTTCACATTTCCTGAATCTTTTGCCTGATTAGGTCTTTCCCTCTTCTTCTTTCCCTGCTTTCTGCCTGGACCTTTCCCTTCTTGGCCACCACCCTTAGACCAATACTGCTGATGTGTGGCCTTGCTTGTGGCAGTTCCAACACTCAACATCATTGGAGACCTTCCCCAATGTGGAGTTCCCTCAGCTGCTTCTGCTGCCTGTCTTTCCATTATTGTGCCCATACATGGCAGCTTCACTTCCACCAGATTTTTCGATCCATCAACAGTTCTCTTCAAGAATGATGGCAATGAACTCATGTGATGTGACTGTTGGATTATTTCCAGTGGATCCTAGGTATGCAGATGTGAACTGGTCCCACAATTCTGGTAGTGATGATATGAGCAGCATCAGGAAGTCTTCATCAGTGATGATACTCCCCAGCATGCCAAGCTCTTCCTGGATTCGGCACATCTATGTGGTGTGCTCGACGATATCTGTGGACTCATCAGCTACAGTGCGGTAAAGACGGCATTGGCATGTGAGTATTCCCAATTTTCCTCTCACTTCCTTTGCTAATTTAAGCTGCATCCACATTTTGGCCGATGTTTTTGCCCCCACAATGTGTATCATCTGTGAGTCGCTCAACGTGAGCTCGATTTGGGTCTGTGCTCATCCATCTCCCTCTTCCCACTTTGTGATTTCATCCATTTCTTCCTTAGTTGGCAAATTTGGGTCTGTCGGAACTGGTTTATTCAATGTTCCATTGGCATACTTCAACAGGGCTCGTTCTCGCAGGATCGCAGTGACATGATGCTTCCATGGAACCCAGTTGTGCTCCTGGAGTAGCTCAATGCGGAATAATGATGAGGGTGCAGTGTCAGATATGATATATGTGGGTGGATTGTAGTTCAGCAAGGTAATTAATTACAGTGAGTCTTCTGTAGTTTAGTTAGGGCCGGGGCCCATAACCTGTTGTAAAAGAGTGTGAAATAGAGGCTATGAGTGCAGTGGTAAACTACGAGACTTGACCATGTGTGGGAGGTGGGTGAGAATATTAATCTATATTGTTGGTTGGCTGGTCTGCCCGGTATATATACTACAAGGTGGGTACTTCTAGAATATACTATTATTTACTAGTGTCCATGTCTGACTCATTGCTGAGTGAGCAGACAGGTGATCGAGTCAAGGAGAAGGTGCGCGAAGGTTCGCGCGCTTCAACGTTGCTCCGATTGCCGGATTACCATATGCGGCTGAGCGCGTCTTCAACAGTGGTAGTGAATGCATCCTTAGTGCGGAACTGAAGATATGACCATTCTCCATTATCCTTTGTTTTTGCCAAACTGTCTGGTCCAGGATGCATGGGGAACAGCCTTCAGTTCCAATGGGACTGATGGAGCTTTGACTTCCTGTTTGAAAAATTTGGTTTCTTTGGATTTCTGTGATGGAGTGTCGGCTTGTTTCACTTGTTTTGGTACATAGCATTGCACATATCCTAGAAAATGCATGCAGCCCTGTCAATCATGCCATGTATGGTGAATCAATGAGTTAAAATAGATACTTACCACTTGTATCGAACACTGGAACATGTTTTGAGAGAAAATCGAAGTGGATAATTCCTCCAGGAATTGATTTTGGAGTTACAAGTGTGCCCGTAGTCGGTCCTGCATTATTCCATGGACATATGTGTATTTACAGTTCATTTCCTTCTATTTTACCTGTCTATGTACATTCACACTGTCTACAAAACAGTATATATCCGTCGTAGTTGTACTTTGTGCCTCAGACGTGTCTCACATTCTGAGTGCTTGTCTGAGTTATCTTCTGTATAGATATCTACTTCGCACTCTAACAATTGATGGGTCTTCGTTTTGATGCTCATGCAGATTTTCCTCCAATCTGTGATGTAGATATTGCTCAAATTTATCCTTTCAGGTGAACATTTGCATGAGCTCTACCAGAAGAAGAGATCCGAGGTCTGAGGTCTCACACAGGCAGTAAAAGATATTCCTGAACAAATTCACAAGGATATTCATTCAGAGCCTATGACAGTACTAACACAACGGTAGAATGGAACAGCGCATCGAGTTGTATTTAATGGCACTTTTATTGCATCTGTGATTTGTCAACCATGCTGACAACCACGCAGATAGCCACGCAGCCACGCAGCCACGCTCCACGCTACCACGCAGAATTCTTCTTGCCCTTTCCGAGGTCGCTCTCACTTGGGCCAAGTCCCAAATGAACTATGTAGTTAGATAAATTTAGATCTGGTACTCCAACGTTTAACACACCAAACGCACAACTCTGCCCAGCTGAAGGGTGTTAGGATGAGCGGTAATTCTCCAGCACTCACCCGGATCTCAGCACGGAACTTTCGCCTGTTTGCAAGGGTTGTTGTCGTTCAGCTAACTATTCACCTACATGCCGTGTACACTAATAGAAGCAACAAAGAAAGTCCTTGCCTGACAGCCGATGATCCCGATGACAACTACGATGTGATACACGACATTTGATACTCCAACAAAGGGGACATTGATCAAGGTGTACATTGTCGTCTTCTCATTATACTCTAAAGATGCGAAAAAGTCGGAGTAAAATATGGAGCTATATGCGGAACTAAAGTAACAGAGATCGTACCAACACTGATATATTTGGACCCAGAACATCCAATATGAAGTGTGCAGGTATGCAGTACCAAGTTCACTACACGAGTTACGGGTTAAGAGTTGAATATTTGTCACAAGCTAGCTATGACCACCTTGAATGAGTCATCACAGAGATGCCGTCTCACGAGAATGGGACTGTAACAACAATTATGCAATAGAAGAAATTATAGAATGTAACTGCCATCGTCCCTTGCAGCGGGAGAACTCAATCAGGATAAAAGTATAGGAACTCTTCTGCAGCATTCGCTCACGAGATATTACCGAGTAGTGATATCTGGCATTGTGAATAGCTTGCGGTAGGTGCGAGCAAAAAAGACGATGAGGCGGTGGGGAGATTCCAACAACGGGGGTATTTATTACTGCGAGCCAGAAATCTCCGTTTTAATATTTAGACCATGCTGCATATACTGACTGCTATACGTATCCATCAGATCCATAAGAGTAACAGAAGATTGCATCTCACCAGCATTGATGAATATCATCGATCAGAGGAGACCCAGCTTCATTTGACCAATACAATCCTCCTTGAGTCCATGAAAGGATTTCAAACTCAGCACCCGTTCGAGCGCCTGGACGGGCCATCTCCAAGGGTGACCTTACCAAGTAAACAAGCTCAGTCGACTCTCATTGCTGTAAGCCCTGAACATCTCTGCAAAATGATCTGGAAGCTCCAGTATACATGAGCTAGAAAAATGTATACTTTGGTTTGGATATGCCCAAGTAGGCGGGCCAAAAGGATTCATCAGAAAAAAGTGAGTGCGTTTCATGAATTATATCAGTGTTCACGTGATGGAAAGATTTGTCCATGATCTGTGGTATATTGGCTGCGTTGTACGATGAATTCCTCGATAATTATTCCTGCAAATGTGTTACGATGAATAAGCTAGTACAATTTCAGGGACATGAAATTTTCGACCAGCACATACCCATAGCGATCCCTTTATTCGGTGGTGGTAACAGCCTCAAAGTAGCTTTGCCATACCTCAAAGCTGCATGTCGGAGGCATACTCAGAGTAGACAGATTAGATCGCAACGTCGCATCGGCGAAAGCCGACCGGTCCGAGGGCCGACCTTGCATTCCCAGGGCCAGTAATTGGATTTCGACAGCGTCGATGACTTGAATCGCCACGATCCTTTTTCTGAATTGAAAATTCTCTGACTGTTTACATGGAAGAATAAAAATTGTGACTTATCTTCGAATGAAACCGCCGGACTCAATGGATCCTGAAAGCCAAAGCATCGTTTCTTTTGTTCTTGGGAGAGTCCATGGTCATGTACCGTCGTATTTTCCCCCTTCATGCGACTTAAAGGTAATTTAGATTCGTGTATCAAAACATAAAGACTTCCTAAGCATGTGTGAGCAATCGTCTCGTAGTGGAGGAACACAGGCAGGATACTGTAGGTCATCAGGTGCGTGTCCTATCCCTATTGATTATATCATCAGTTGTAATAATAACCAGTTGGCTATAGTCCATATTCGAAATTACCTCATTGACAGGCGAATACTGTGCTCACTTACCGCTTGGGTTTCACAGCCGCAGATGAAGTAGATGGAACGGTAAAGGCTAAGGAGTCTACAGTGAAGAAGTACGAAAGTAAGATGAGATGAGGCTCATGCGGCAACCCGAGAGCCACCGCTGCCCAGGAATATACCGCACAGGACAGCGGGTAATTCGATTAGCGAGCTGGAGGGATAAAAAATCTACGAAGCCTCAATGAAACATCGAGGTTGCGGAGCATCTCACAGAGGATGACGGTTGAGAACACGAAGGTAGAGATCTGAGAAGTAAACCCATATCTTTCTTTCCATTTAACTTTGTATTTTACTCTTTGCTCAATGGTTGACTAACATGTTCAATGTTCATGCACACGACAACTGGCCAAAGAAGGTCCTTTGGTAATTGTTGACTGGGCTCTCAGGCATCGCAAAAGAAGAATAGAAAGTGGTACGAACAGGAAAAACCGAAGGCCTGTCGCCGAAGGAGCAGACAAGGGACAGAGATAGGTCACTAATGCAAGCTGCCTTTCTATATGGCTGGTCGCTTTCTGATTTTACTTCGTATAGGAACAACTTTGTCTAGCAGAAAACAAACTGAAGTGAAGATCACTCTCGAGCAGTGTATATACTGTGTGATAAGTATCGCTTTCATCTTTTGGGGAATGTGTAACACGGTGTCGCAGTATACGTCGATGCGGACGTAGGCAATTGTGCGAGGTCGTGAGTCGTTAGCAGATCGGCTGGGTGTGGGCGATATTTTGGTTGGTGATTGATACGGGATGTATCTAGAGATAAATCAGTATAGAGGGCAATAGGATTCACTTCCGTAGGCTCAATGAGAATGTGCTCGGGCTCGCTCAATAGCTCGGTGCTTATGGAGAAAAGGAAAAGAAGATCCCCTCAAATTGTCTTGTCAATCGGATACAAACGGTAGAAAAATGGGTAGCCGCACGGGTACTCTCGCATCGCCAGAGCCTATAGGTAACATGAAAAGATAATTATAAGTATCTAAAATTTAAACATGTCAGATGAAGTAGAATATCATAGCTCAATTACATCAGCCTCCAGCAAGACTTAACCAACCAGGATACGTGCAAATACGGCATAGGGAGAGCTCGCTGCCCCACTCATCGTACGAACGGTGGCACAAGTCGTTGTATCTCGACCCCAAGCACGTTCCGAGAAGGTTTCATCCACCATTGGCGTTGGTCTTTGCATCAGATAGGGTAGGGAGGGGAATGGTGATGGAACAAAACTAGAGAGAGAAATAAGCGAATTTAGAAAAAAAGTAACGAACTGGTATTAGCAAGCAACACCCATATGACCCATACCAATCCTTCCACCATTGCTTGAGATAGCTCAATTGTTGGTGAGGTGAGCTACCTCAATATTGGTATCGAGATGTTCAGCCTTGTTGTGCTATAGAGAAGAAACGGCAGTAATTTGAAGTAGAGGGTAGTGGAAAAAAGGAAAGGGACGTAGCAAACCTAAAAAGGAAGTACGAGTCAGCCAGCCCGAGACGTTAAGTCTACGAGCGAGGCAACTCGTACTACCACAACGGAAACCTCAGGAAGAAAGTGACCTCATCTCCCTTGAATATGCCTAATCCTGAAAGCGGGTGAGCAGTTCTAAGCCAACGCTGTGCTCCCTTCAGTTAGCGGGGTGCAGAACTCGATATGCATAATTTTACTTGAAGGGCAACGTTGATTCCGAGATTGGGGCTCAGACTTGAGATGCTATACGAGGATTTGCGAATTCAAAATACGGTTACAAACGCTGTTAATCGTGAGGGGGTTCTTCAACTTGTGAGGCAGAATTGAAGCTCAACTCGTCGCACAAAAGATGGACAAGCAAAAATGGAGTAAAGAGTGAGGAGCGAGGTTGGCGAAAGTATTGCTACTGTGTGGCAAGGGTTAATGCATTCATGCCGGTGATACTCCACAAAGCTGCCCCTGATTGTTGTGCTTGAAGATTGATTATCACCCTCGAACGTACAGAAGAGGATTATTTTTGCGATTGTAGGAGCCTATCATCCTACTATTACTACAGAATTTGAATGTCACGACAGCCAGCTTCCATTTGTGCTCTAGAAGTTATCATTGTTCGCTTCCACGAAGCTCCTCAACGTCCTCTTCCCAGTCACCTTCTTTGGTGCCGCAAATATCCTTTCCCCAGCACCCTTAGCATTATCATCTTCCAAAGATGAGAGAATTTCGGACAAATGATCTGGAAGACCGAAATAAAGATATCAATTCTTCAACTCATCGACAGTGATGCGCGTGTGAGTGATCTTCCGGCCAAGCACCTCTGTGAAGATAGCAGCAACCTTATTCAAAAATCAGCTAAAGTAGTGGAACATACGCAAAGAGGATGCGACGTACGTCATCATAAGAGAGCAGCTCGGGGCCCGTAATAATATGGTCCGTATTATGGCTCTTCTCGTCTGTCAACGCACTGACAATCAATTCCGCAATATCGTCTGCAGATATAAATCCAATCTTCCCATCCGCGGACGCGCTGATGATTGTGTTCTGTTCTTTAATCGTCGAAAGCTGTATGGTCAAAAAATTCTCTGAAATTCCAGATGTCAGGAAATCAGCTGCTTGGATGCGCTTACGAGTCCCGACGTACCAAAAAACCATGAAGGACGAATGACTGCATAATCGACTTTCAATGACAGCAGGTATTCATGTACTTTCCCCATCGTCGGATCCCCAGGCTCCTCACATGAGGAGGACGAGACGCTTGACACCCTTCTTCACCGACAGATCAATGAAAGGCTTCATCGGAGCTAACATATCTGCACTGCCTTCAGGCGCGACGAGGTAAATTCGGTTGATGTTCGGGTCGATGGTGAAGACGTTTTCGAACGTCGATGGGTCGTACCAGTCAAATTTGACGGCTTTGAAGGGTGCGGGAACGACACCTTTCCGGGAGGTGAGGAGGACAGGTTCATGGGCATCCTGGAGAAGACGAGCGATGCGCGTGGCTGTCGTTCCAGTTCCGCCAGTGAGAAGGATTGTCATGATGGTGTTATTGAATGATATGTAGGCAGCTCAGGATGGTCCTAGGTCTAGTTATAATGCTCGTAGCGGTGGATCCTATTTATCCGCATAGCTAATCATTAGTATGTAAATGAAGACTTGAACCCGTACATTTTACCACAGGTGATGACATACTCATTGTAAGGCCTGTTCCGGACCAATGAGACAATCGGAAAGGGGAGGAGTATGACAAATGCCAAGACATCGCATATACTGATATTCACGAAAGTAGGTAAGCCGACGACGCGTAACCCTGGAAGACCTAAAAATAGAGTAACTGAGTCCGTGAGATGATATGCTCGAAGCAACGTGGGAAGGACACGCTACCGTCCTGTTGAATGCCGCGATATCGGCCAACTTTGTCTCTGCTCTAGAGACCTTTGTGCAAATAGACCACATCGAACTATCGAAGCCAGCTCGCGTCGTTTACGCTCGAGATACATGGCCGTGGCAGCTGCTTTGGAGGATGGTTTCAAGGACTATTAGCGCCGATGCCGAGAAATGCACGTCTTTCTCAGCTGCCCGCTTACTAACCCTATCCAAGCGTATCAATGAAGGATCGTTTGTTACATGCAATCATACTGGTAACACACATCCATCTTTCCTATATTTGACACCATTGCAATTGATGCTATAGAGTCTCGCAAGAATAATTACGAACGAAGATACGCAGAAAAAGATCACTTGCAGTCGATTTTTTAGATGCTATTACTCCCGTACAAGGGAACCCACGTAGACGTGGCCGTCAAATGCCAACTGGCAGTGGAAGTTACCACTTTCCAGTTAGCCCACTCTCCAAGTCCATCGGAACCAGTCACTGCGATCGTCGTAACTAAATTTTCAGACGCCTGTCAAACAATTCATATACAAGACAGACATACAACAGGTGTAAGTTCGGTGTAGTAAATACATCTAACACCCATACTGTCGCCCAGCCCAGTTTCACAGATGCACATGATGTCCGCCGTACTTTGCTTCGTTATTATTGGGGCCATGAGCTCCGATTTCCAGGTCATCACTAGCTGCCCGCTTCAAATCCTGTTATATGTCAGGTATCTATAGGAGTCAAACGAGTAAATGCTCACCGATACTACAATCATTTCGTGAGATTCGTTTTCTTGAACTTCCGTAGTCCTAGTGACATGCACTGCTTTAGATCGTGTGCCGATAGAGTGAGTTTGACTCTTCGCTCCCTCGTCCCAGAACGGGTTAGAAGTGTGAGGACCGGAAGAGCCAGATGAATTAGTGTAAGCGCCAGAATGTACAGATCCAAAGATAAGCGCTCTGGAATTCAAGGTAGCAACTAGGGCATTAGAGTATCTGTGAAAGAAAAGAATGTGAGTAGTTAGGGATAGAAAAATCGAACTCTAACGAACAGTCTTCCCAGAACGAGGAAACTAGCGGAATATGGTGATTAGACGATTAATTCATTTAGGCAGGACGGAATTCTCACCCAATAAAATGTATGTTGTACTCGGATTGGGTTAACCACAGAACCAGCTCTGCTATAGCTGCAGCAGAAGTAAGTAAGCCGGTTTCTACTGTGAAACGGATGATTTTTGTGACAGCACTCGTCGTCTGGCTGAAGTTGGACCGCGAATTTGCACGGTACAACTACTCACTAGCTTCAGTAATGGGAAGTAGAGAAAGACTGGATTATACCGCGCACCACAAAGACAATCGCTGAGGTAATCATCACGTCACAGGCAGCACTTCCAGCAAGCCACGTCTGGAGTCAAGTCAGGGAAAAGTTGGGATAGAAATTATAAACACGCACACTGATTTCAGCGGATAAGCCCTTGAGCTTTTCCACGTGAAGTCCTTGAACCGACACCTGCCTGGATTGAGCTACTGCAGAGGTACATACGAAGGGTGCATACAGATATCCCAAAATACCAAGCAAAAACGCATTGGACAATAGCAACCTGTAAGATAAATTCAGGAATTAGAATAAGTGAAGGAATTCGGGTATTCACCACTTCAATAAATAACGGAATCCAGATATTTTTGGTCAGATTATATATTCTCCAGACATAGAAAGTCTGAACCATGGCCGAAACTGTTTAAATATTTTGAGATTATCAACTCTGCAATTGGATCGTGCGAAACTGACTTGTTCCGTTCAGAGGTGGAAGCGGTTCCCACGACCAATCGATGAGGATAATGGAGTTGACGTCACCCCACCCCGGACCATACTGATTCCATGCGGCAATGGTTGTAAAGGTGGTAAATATGAATTCGAGGAGGAATATGAACCAGACTGTGTCTTTATTAGGACGAACAGCAGAAAAGCGGCAGTAGAACAAACCATATAGCCTCATCTTCCAGTTGTCCTGAGAATTGAAATGGATGTAATAGATGTCTATAAGACCTGTCAGGACTACTTCAGCGGCATGTGTGTTGAGCTGATACGTACACATTTGCACAGTAAGAACGCCAAAGAGGCCGTACCCCCACATATACCCCAGGACCTAGAAACCTTTTCAGACTCTGACGAATCCAGGGTCAAAAACTGGCATACCAAAGGGCCGGTGCTACGTAAATCCATTAGTGTCTTTGTCTACGAAACTCTAACAAGTAGTAGAAACTCACAGGAGGGGAACGTTGACACCAGGAATTTCTACGGGAGCCATGGGATCGTCAGGATCAATGCAATTTACTTGTACTTTTCAGACCTTTAAGCAATTCAACGCCCTCCTGTTGTTGTTTTACATTGGAACCAAACCCGCAAGTGCATCAGAATTAAATTACTGATACAATCATTCACTGTACCACGACGTCCTGAGCTTTCATTGGTAGACGGGTTCGGGTAAGATACGATGCGTGTGTTATATCAGAACCGTCTATCCGGGAAGACTTGTTTAATACAGAATTGCAGAAGAGTGGAGTCATCATTGCCAGGCACTGCAGTCGGAGGATTGACGTGCCGTATTGTTGCGGTAGAGGAAAACAATGGAGATAACCATCGCGGAACACTTTGATCATAATCCCATTCGTTCCTATGACTTCTTCGGTCGTTGACAGGACCGTTCTGTGCGTCCACGCCATCTTGATGAACATTTATAGATGTCCAATCAGTTGAGAAAAGGAGCACAATGTGGTTGTAAATGACACGGCGGCACTTACATTCGGAAAATTGTGACACCCATGATGTCCAATCTCCCGTGACTAAGATGTTCAACATATGCCGTTCTGCCCGGCTTTGAAAGGTGACCCTGGCAATCAGCTTCTCTTTGATCATCTAGTCGTTGGCATCATCATCATCATCATTTCCGAGTTTTGTGGTGTCTCTGACTTTTAGCCGCTCGGGTTATTGTGATGCAATACCAATCTTCCCATCCTCTCATCAGGCAGGCAATCCAAAGGCAGCTATTCGACGCTTTGGCAGTTCAATGTGGATACGGAGTTAAATCTAAATGATGAATAATCGATGTAATTTTTACACGCCGACATATATACTCAACACATTGTATGAAACATGCACTGCTGCTGATGGTGCGTCATTAGGACGAAACGACGTGCGCAAAAGACGTGCCTGTTTTCAGATAAGTTTTGGAGACTAAAATATTGGCTTGTAAATACACAGCTAAATGTAGTACGTGTTTCAGCGGGTGTTTCTTCAGGATAATTTCTGGATCTAAACATGGATGGAAATATCACCAATGTCACGTGAGGTTTTTCTGCATGTTGTACCCAAGGGCTTTCTTCACGGCCTTTGTGCACAAAAGCGTATGGAGATACCTCCTGTGCTATGTAAGGTATTTCAGCAAGTTATGCCTAAGGGGTTTCTGCATATCCTTGTTCCAAAAATATTAGCAAAAATACCAGTCCTTTATTATTAATTTTGACCCCTCGGTAGTTCAATGTGGATACGGATTTAATTCTGAACGACTGGAGATTGATGTTATTTCTACACACCGACATATGTATACTCAAGACATTGTAAGAAACATGGTGACCAAGACACTACGGGATAAAAACCTTAAACACCTTTAATTCCAAGTTCATTGGCGATAATAAGGGCTGCTTTTTCGCCAATCGCTAAGGTAGCGGAGTAAGTGTTCTGCGTAGAATCAGGTTAGAATCAGGTGCTAAGGACAAAAACGACCCGGACTTACGCAATTGACATTAGCAGGTGGGATAGAGAGATCTATAGGAAACGTAAACATTAAATGAAAGATCGACAAGGGTGAGTACTGACCAGCAATCTTCAATCCCGTAACGCCGTAAACGTTAAGGTCCTTGTCGACGACTCCACCTTGATCTCTTGGTTTCATAGGGCAAGTGCCGAGCTACCACACGATATCAGCATTATTTCATGATAGGAGTGATGATACCACCCACAGAATGCCAGGTTGTCGCAACTGAGCACGCGATTTTTTACGATGAGGCTAAGATTTCCGAGCGCGAACCCAAAAACTCACCAAAGTTCCTGATGTTCGTGGCGATAGCCTCGTCGTCTTCCTTGCTATAAGTGATCTTCGGCGCGTCCAACGCGACAGGCCTGTTCTCAGTGAGGGCAGCAGCTGCAGGACTGCCCGCAGTAAACTGAGGATGCGCGGGAACAAGCGGGCCACGATATACGCCCATTCGGCGGAGAAGCTCCCTACCTTTCTTGTAGCCCCATCGAAGAGCGGCGACGTCTGCGGGACTGAAAGTAAAATATGAGAACACAGCGGGGAACTCTTCTCCTCCTTCATTACTCACTGGCTCAAAAATCCGGCATCGAAGTCAGGATGGGCGTAGATGTCATCGGAAGCGATGTGAAGATGTCCACGAGAGGCGGGATATCCCTGTTCAAGAGATTCGGTAAGGTGAGAGTTATCTGTAAGCAGAAGACCTACGAGAAAACATCCGGACGACATGAATTTCATTGGAGGTAACACTGACTGGTCACCAGGAAGGCTAATGGACCAGTGAGATTTGATTGAGAGATATCAGATATGTCCCACGTACCCAGCCAAGGCACTCATCCAAAACAGAGGCTTATCCGGTTTATCGGCAAAGCTCTTTTTCCAATATTCCTCGAAGTCAGGTCCTAATTCCTCAAGTTCATCTTCCCGGGGACGTATTTTGATGCACGCGTCCACACCGCTGGGGGAAACGATCAATGTATGGAGATAGGTGTGAAAAATAACGGATCGGGCTTACTTTCCTCCCATCAGTCCGGAGCCATCAGCGCCCCATCGAGACAAAAGTTCTGGGTGGAAGTTCAGTCAGCATGATTGATTCCCGCGGTTGGCGCCGACACATTCGACTTACTACCCCACTCCTCAGGCTCTCCACGGAAAAGAGTGTCATATGTGTCGGCGCTAGCATCTGCAATATATGGTGTTACGAGAAATGGATGATCTATGGATGTGATATATGAAGCGATTCTTTGCAGAGAATGCTGTCCGCTTACCGTCGTAGTCTTTACCCACCCCAGGAAGGTCTACAACCTGCTTGATACCGAACTTGTCCAAGATCGACGGAGCACCAATACCTGATCGCTCAAGGATCAGGGAGCTACCCATAGTACCAGCAGAAACGACCACAAGGCGACTTGCGCGAACCGTGTGGACTGTCTGATCTGCATCGGGATAAACCTGCTTATCGAACACGTATTCGACGCCGACGGCCTGGGTTCCCCTACGATTCGTGAGGTCAGCTGGCGGTTCCGAAAGGGAACTCCATAACGCACTCGAAGATGATACGTTTTACTCGTGTTCCGTCGAATACGGAGAGGTTCTTGCTTTCGGAATTGTAGAGGTAATGATGCTGTTGCCGTGATCAGCGTGCTGTGAGAAACGAGGTGAGAAACGTACGGCAGCGTCGGACCGGCGTCCAGCGCTTGAGATGTATCTGATCGAGATGAAGATCAATTCAAATCCGGCAAATATAAATGTCAGCGTGCATACTTTGGCGTTCTCTGTCAAGGAGATCAGTAAGCTTTAGATGATGATAATTAGCTGAGCCACACTCACGAAAAATACATTGACCGATTCAGGGCTGAGGTTATTTCCCTCCTCAGATTCCGGTCGGTCCTTTTCGAACTTGGGACCAATCTCGAGGAACTGCTGGGCGATCTTCAACATCTCAGGGTTCCCCCCTCCGAAAGATGCCTTGATAGGTCCTGATGATCCGTGGGTCTTCCTAGTGGGGTCAACCTCGTAGGTTTCGGCCTACGGCATGAGGGGCGTTCATCAAGTGGTCAGTATTGGACCTGTTTTTAGCGCACCTTCTGGAGTAGAGGGATCAGATCCTTGGATCCCCAGCCTTCATTACCGAATTCGGACTCCCAGGAGTCAAAGTCGGACGCGGCGGGGCGGTTGTATAACATAAAGTTAACGGAAGAACCTTGATCGCGTCGAGTCAAGGCTTCTTCAGGAGTGAAATAACGCTCACCTCCACCGATGCAGCGACCGGAAGGGACGACGACGGCCCTACCTGCAACGTGTTCGCTAGGTTTGGACTGGTAGAACTGCATGGTCTTGCTTGTTGGTGCCAAGTGGGTTATGTATTGGCCGGGCTGGATGTGCTCCATCTTGCCTTTGGTTGTAGGACCTGCCTCGAGAATAAGGATCTTGAGGTTCGGGTCCGCCTTGGACAGACGACCAGCGATGATACACGCTGTAGTTCCTCCTACGCATCGTCAGTAAGCACATGGAAGATGCTAGGAAGAGACGCGCACCTCCAGCGAAAATAAGATCATAGTTCGATTCAATAGTATGAGGGGCCATTGTAGATGATGGTGCTTGAGAGGGAGCAGAGATTCTGGGGGAAGATAAACGAAGACTGGGAGATGAAATATGCGCTCTTGAAATGAAAGTGGGTTCTCGAAGTTAATAGGGGACTGTTAGAAATCAGGAGGTCAGACCGAAGACCGAACGTGAGGGAGCAGGCGCCAAAAACACGGAGGTTCGAAAGCGGGAGACGTTACGAACACCGAGTAGTCGTGATTCTGGGGTCGATACAGTAGCATGAGAATATCAAGGGGGACTGATGGAATACTCGGTTACTCAGAATACAACCTATCCAATGAACAGTTCATGATAATACTATACAGATGTGCATTAAATTTATTTTTACCAAAATGGTCACATGTCACTGATGCGGGAAAGAGTTTGGACCGAACGTACCCCTCTCATCATGACAAGACTCTCTCAACAATGTATGCCCGGTGTGGGCTTGATGTTCGAACCTCCAGTGATTGGCGCTCTCATCTCTGTCATCTATTGATGCGGACACGAAATGGTAGAATCTACTCACTTGACTGGTCCCAACAATCAGACATCACAAAGAACCTGATTTATGAGCAGAGAAGATGATCATTCAAGGCTGAGAATTTACTTCCAACCCAATCGTCTGCCAGGAACGGCCTGCTTACTAGACGCTGTCATTGAATCTTGTCAAAATTGAATTCAGAGCCGCACGTCAAGATCCCGTCAGGATTGATGATACTGCAGTGAGGTGGAAGCGGCCGAGAGGACGCGCAGCTTCGCCGATTGCAATCTGAAATGTTTAACCCTTTCCATTCCATGTGTTGCTGGAAAGGCTTCGACATCATGTTTCTTTTCAATTATGTACAGACTGTCTTCTGGGTGGGCAAGCGCGCGATGAGTCCTGTGGTTCGTCGTAGACTCGATCACTCGATTTTGTACATTCCTTTCGCCGTGAATCGATAAATATATGCCATTACAAGTAGATATATCATTGATTATGAGACTTGATGTTTTATCGCTAGGACGCGATTATCAGTTCCGGAATTGAAGCCAGAATAACTCGTGCAAGGACTGTTGCTGTGGCTGCAGTAAGCCATAGTAAAACCTGGAAAATTGACTCAGCGCCCACCCAGCAAGTTCCACGTCGGTACAGGAGATTGGCCACCTTCTTACCACGGAAAGTCACCAGCATAATGATGCAGCTACGTACCGGACACATCGGACTCCACCACCATCTCTTTAACATCCGACGCGTTGATTCTCCTGCATACCCAAGATGCGTCTATCCCAACGAGTCGGTCTACCACTATTTGATGCGATTCCAGGCGTATAGCAATCAGCGTGAAACATTAGCAAGAGCAATCGGTGTTATCACTAATGAGACTGTCAATAAAGCACATATTGACAAAGAGAGCAAGCCTACCACACCTCATCCGATATCTCAATGATACAAAGCGCTTCGAGCAGACGTTCGGAAGATTCCCAGAGCTAGAAAAGCGGAAGAAGACAGGTGACGAAGAAATGGACGAGAAGGTTGATGGAACAGCGATTGACATCTCATCACGAGGTGGATGCGGGTAATAACCTGCAAGGAGCGATAGATCGTTCGATAGTCGAGGTTCAACAGCAGAGGAAGAAATGTGAGAGGCAGATGGAAGTAGCTGTGATATCCGGACATACGTTTACGTGCAGGATGATGCATTGGATATTGATAGAAATGAAATAAAACCGGCCCGGCCCGGCCACTGGAATCCCAGAATGGATACACTCGCGCCTCAAGATGAACGACCCACCAACACCGACGACGACGACAATTCCCTTCAAGAGGATGCAGCAGTGACTGAGAAACACTTTTATACTCCTCATTCTCTTTATCTACATTCTATTGTGCGATGTGAATGGATTGTATGTGTGCGTTCGCCCTTTGCCAATCCGAATAAACTGTTATTCAGCTCGAGGTTCCCTGCCATGAATTCCGCGACATTCTGGAAACCCGAACCTGGGATACAAGCCAGTGCTCTGCCAACTTCTTTAGTCAATACATATATCGGCACTTACGCACAGCGTTCTACCCGACCACATCACTGGTGCTAGCATTATTGGCTTCATCACCGGCGAGTCCAGTGCTCGTCTTCACAACCTTTGACAGTGGAACACTTGCCCCCCTCGATTTGAAACTCGGTGCAAGAACAATCATCACTTCCTTCCAGGGCGGCAGACTTCTTCATGAAAGCACTAGGTATGTCTGATTGTTATCAACATATTGTCGTCTCTGATGGATCTACAGTTATAGCCACGTCCCGGAGACGCGACTCGTTATGTCCATGGATAGCAGTCATTGGTTTAAACGTCAGCCGTCAAAGTTTAGAAAGTTTTGGGGATCAGAGGATATTTCTCGTATGTTGAATCTCATCCACATGATACACTTTCGTAGTGTTTATTGATTCCTATCCCAGACTGCGTTGCGCCACTTCTTTCCTTTACAGGCGACGATGCCCTATAATGATGGAAAACACCCGGTTCGGAGTGCCTTATCTGCTAGGATGGACTCCTCATCATCCATTTCTTCTGAAGCCCAGTATGTTCCCGATGGGCCAGGATTTTCTCCAAGCACAAATTTTGTGCTTTCAATGCATTTACTGTCTTCACTGTTTCCCTTCTAACGCTGGCATTTTATCTAGGATATGACCGTGGTGACAGCGAATGGTCCTATAGCTCACTTTTTACCTAGCTGTGACTCGTGATTCACTTCAGCGCCGAGATGTAGTAGTACGTTCACGTCGTGCTTCCTTTCAAAGCCTGATATAGATGTTTATATCCGATCGCAGTTGTGGCTAGTGATGATCACTCTACCTATCTTGATAACTGTCGGGCTTTGATTAAGATTGGCGAGTGCACACAATTTAAGCACTGTTCATCAACGATCTGCTTCAAATGGCGGTACGCCAAATACTCTCGAGAGGGGAAAATTTGTTCTCGAATGGATGAACGAATGGTGCTGCGTGATATATTTGTAGCCCGTCGTCCACCCCCTCGTGTATATCTTTCCTGCTCGCCCATGAACCTTGGGTATTGAAGAGATGACTACAGAACTGTGCCTGCCTTGTTTCCTCCCATATCCTTTATGTCAATCACGCTGATTTCCCGGTATAATCTGAGCATCATCGTTCCGTCGGCTCTTCTAACCAATTATCCTTTTGCCCAGGCGGTCGTCTTCATCTGGCTGTCGCTTGTTTGGGGATTTTCGGCATCGTTCTAGCAATTCATTTCACGAAGAACTCCCTCTTGAGCAATACGAATGGATGCGCTCTGTACCTAGACTAAACCAGGTTTTCGCTTTTAACGAGTCTCCACGTTCCCAATCTCGTACTCGGGTAAATTGACGCGTTGATGCTCACGTGGGCGATTTCTTTTACAGAATGACGTCATGCTGAGTGAGGATATCGCGCAGCTGACATATCACGGTTGCCTTTTGCCAAATGTGGGCTTGGAATCTCTTTAATAAGACCCCCCTGTTCATGTTTTCTCATATACAGACATGGCGCTCTACGGCTGGCACCCTGGCGAGCGTTCAATCCGCCAAAAATTAGGCTTCGATAAAGATCCCTCCTTGAACTGGCTGTACACGTCCGTTGACGGTGATCTTCCCCCTGAGCATGGGGTTTTCCACTCGACTCGACTTCATTTTCTTCCTGTTACGACTCTGGATTCGTTGGGACGACCATGGGGTTCTGTTCTCGCTGGCCCAGATGGCGAGCCAGGCTTTATCTCAACGCCGAAGTACACAACCCTATCGTTCAATATCAAAGTGTGGGAGGGCGACCCGTTCTTTAGCAATTCCAGGGATTCTGGAGACGATGAGATGTTGATGGCAGGCATTGGTGTAGAGCTTTCTACGCGTCGGAGGAATAAGTTTGCGGGGAAGATCACGAAGAGAAAGGGGAACGACGATGGGTACCAATTCGAGGTCCACGTTAATGAAGCTATTGGGTATGGTTGCTCCCTACGTAGCATGGTTTTGGCTAATTCTTGTGCTAGGAATTGTCCCAAGTACATACCTCTCCGAGAACTTGTACCACATCGAGGCCAGCCGATCATGATATATGAAAGGCGCCATCTTTTCGACGATGAAGAGCTTCCAGATTCTGTCATCTCCTTCATCCACTCCTGCGACACGACCTTCTTTGGCACTACATATGCCGCAACTGAGGATGACGCGAGTAGGTTTCCCTCTCACGTTGGTATGAACATCCGTGGTGGACGACCTGGTTTCATTCGTGTCCGACCTTCAGACAACCGTACCCTCGTCCTCCCAGATTTCTCAGGCAACCGTATCATGACCTCCCTTGGAAATGTCGAAGCTACTCCTCTCGCCTCTCTCACCCTCATCTCGTTCACGACAGGGGATATTCTCTACGTCACCGGCCGAGCACAAAATCATGTCGGATCAGATGCGCAGAAAATCATGTTCCTTCAAGACCGACTGACGACTATCTACGTTACAGGATACATATTCGTACGGGATGCTCTCCCCGTTCGGCAGCGTCCAGGAACATCTGTCCAACGTAGCCCCTATAGCCCGCCTGTACGCCATCTCGTCGAGGAATCGGCACCGATCCTCCGGTTCGATGAGGATTCACCGGCAATAGCCACCCTCAAAAACATTGTCCTCCACAGCTCGACTATCGCGACTTTTACCTGGGAATCCTCCCGCAAACTAGACATCATCCCCGGCCAAGCCATCATCCTTGACTTCTCCGGGTTCATAGGTCATCCGGGGTACCAACATATGGCGGCCGGTAACCCAACGTCAGTGAACGACGACCGTATTCGTACGTGGACGGTATCTTCCACCCATCTAACTCCCACTTGCACGTTCTCGCTTACTATGCGCGAGAAACCTGGTGGCGCAGCAACAGGGGCATTGTTCGCGCTCGTTCGTAAGATAGCAGAGTTTCAGCCTGCGCTGTTGGGAGATATGTCCCCATTATCGTTGACCATCTCTATTGTTGGTGTGACCGGGGACTTTACCCTTCTGCGAAGTACTACCAAGCGGTTGGCGCTGTTCGCTGGTGGGATTGGCGTGACGCCGTTTTTGAGTATGCTGGGTGGTGTTATTGGGGATGGGTGGGACGTGGTGCTGATGTTGTCTACGAGGGAGCCGTGTTTTCTCCTTCCGTTGATTCCGAAGGGAGGCGAGAGGTTGGCGGTGCATGTTTTTAGTGACGAACCTGTGCCGGAACCTGAGACCAGGTCGTTGGATGTTACGGTGCATCGGGGGCGCCTAGGACCTGCGTATCTTGTAGACCATCGGGAGGACTGGGTAGGGAGGGATATGTTTGTATGTGGGCCAGAGTCGTACCGTGACAGTATTCTTGGAGGACTCGCAGTAGCGGGTGTAGAGAGAGAGAGGATACAAGTTGAAGGTTTCGAGTATTGATGCAATACATCTATTGGATTCATGTTTTTTGTCACTGAGCAAAAACAATGATCCTACAAGATTCGTTCTAGAAAGGTCATTTCTCCGTGACATTATCGTCGGATTGTGTCTCGACGATTATTGACTGCATGAGACTGTGTGTACAGGTGGTCAGGTAAGGGGGGAAACGAAATGCGCAAATTAAGCTATATCGTCTTGGAAAAACTGTTCCTGTGTTCAATGTAACGTTGACCGTGAGTACTTGACATTTGGACTGAATCTTTTTGCATTGATGTTATAGTATAGTATCAAAATCCAGTATTTCTCAGGTATGATGAATTGGGTATATTCTATTGGCTGTAACGCCATCAAGGATACTTCATCGAGAGGCCAGAAGGTTATATTCGTCAATGAAATGAAGCAGGCTCAGACATGGCTGGCGTCCAGTCATTCAAGAATGATGATCAGATGGAGGTTAAGAAACTACGTTCAAGACTAAAATTTCGGAAGAAAAACATGCAGATTTATGATCGACCAAAGAATTTAACACGAGCCTCCTCATCAATGAGACAATCCTCTCCCTCAAACAAGAACTGGATGTTCATCCCTTCATCCTTGATCCTGAACAAATCGCGGAAAGGTGAATATTGAGTGACTGGTACGGATAGCCACCGGTTGGGCCAGAAGTCCAATGATAGACGTAGTGTGTCTAGACGTCGATTTCCCTCCGATCTGTAAAGGATTATCACATGAAATGCATTTGCTTCTTCCCAAGCTTATCGGAGATTCGGTAATATATAGCTCCTTTGAATGTTGAGCTGCTTCGAAGGTGTCCCTTGCTACTGATGCAGTAACGAAGATGTCGAGATTTTTGAGAGCAAGGGATTGTGCGAGGATGGGAAGAAGAAAAGCCTCGACAGATACGGGTATGCACAATGTCATAATGGTCAGATTGCACTCAGACCGACGAAAGAGATTAACCAGAAGGGAGTAATTGGATGTTTTGAGACGATGCTTGCTGGATCCGTGGATTGTCAATCCACCTGGTAGAATATCGAAGCGCTGGAGTGCAGGGAGAGTGATGTAGTCAAAGGTGGCTGGGATTTTGGGTATGCTATATAAATTCGCTAACGTAATGACAGATGAGAGTCGCTGGAGAGAGGTGTGGGTCACCTGAGGGTATAAAAATGACATAATAAAATTACGGGGAGGTATGGTGCTCGTAAGGTGAATTCAATGAGATGTCGTGAATGCCAGAATATGGAATGGAGTTCGGAAGGGTCATAGGAACATACGTTGAGCTTGCGCAGCTGCGTCATGTTTATTGGAAAATGTGAATAAGGAATATGTTCAAGATGGACATCTTTGATGGGCGGTGAGGAGAAGAGGTCATTTAATACGGTGTGGTCGATCTCTGGCTGAGGGTCATGAAATAGGCCTATGTGAAGTTTTGTCAATTGAACGGCTGGAGATGAGGCTAAAGATAGTAGCTCGGATATATCTCTTCCAGTCAAGGTTCAGCTCCAATGTTGACCAGCGTTCAGAATGCACCATTAGGCCACTGACAACATACATTGTTTCATCATCAGGATACTCGTCGATAGACAAATGGATGGGTAGTTCTTTGGAAAGAGAGATGTATCCTTCGGGGAACGCAGGACATTTGTTATAGTATTCGTTAATGTGCATTCTTGTCCATAAGGAGGGACAAGAACGGGAAACGCTCCGCCAGGTAGAGCATACTTCACCAAGGACCCACGGAGCGTCGAGGGAATTGGGAATATCCAAAGAAGCAAGGTTGAATATATCAAGTAGCGTTTCTCGAGGCAAACATCTGATCGGCGCCAGGAGGGCTTTGCACCCATCAAGGTCCTTCAGAAGCTTGTCGCGTCGGTCTCTGATCCGTGTGAATAGTGAGTTGATTTGCTGTAGTTCATCCTCAACGTTCAAGATGTTATTCAAGACGGAGATTTGGGAGACATCAAGAGATGAGAATCCGGATCGCAGAAGCTCAATGGCATTGACAGAAAGAACGTAAGGGTGTATAGTGCTGAATTCGCATGTGGGGCAGACATCCTCGATGATGGTTACTTGGTTTAAATACGGAACAGCCAACATTAATGAGTGCGTACCATCTTTGCACTGTCAAAGGTAAATTGCGAATAGATTTTGAAGGTGCGAGAGAGACACCAATCGAAGAATGGAGCTTGAAGCTAAGCTGTTGGGATTTGCAACTTCAAGCATGTGCCAGAAGATTCCCGAACCTTCGGTACCATCAATTTGGCACGATACTAGGATATAATTAGGTACTTTAGTAGAACATTCTAGATACATTCTGTAGTATTTAAGGAGCTCGTCTCGAGCTCTAGTAGCTAACAATTTAGTATTTTCTACTCAGCAAGCCTCCCACTGCAATAGTTACAACATAAGCCAACCATCAGTGATGATTTATATATTGAACCGAATGAACATTACGCTTCCGCGGGTCAGCCACGTCGTCAGACGTAGTGAGCGTTAAAGACAACTCCTCTCTTCTGCCGTCGATTCAAACCCTAGTCTAAGGTTACGATCCGTGGTCATCCACTAGTCATCCAAATATGGTACCGCCCGTACCAAGAAGAGTCGCTTTTCTGCCAATCGCTAAGGTAGCGGAGTAAGTGTTCTGCGCAGAACCAGGTTAGAATCAGGTGCTAAGGAAAAAACGACCCGGACTTACGCAATTGACATTAGCAGGTGGGATAGAGAGATCTATAGGAAACGTAAACATTAAATGAAAGATCGACAAGGGTGAGTATTGACCAGCAATCTTCAATCCCGTAACGCCGTAAACGTTAAGGTCCTTGTCGACGACTCCACCTTGATCTCTTGGTTTCATAGGGCAAGTGCCGAGCTACCACACGATATCAGCATTATTTCATGATAGGAGTGATGATACCACCCACAGAATGCCAGGTTGTCGCAACTGGGCACGCGATTTTTTACGATGAGGCTAAGATTTCCGAGCGCGAACCCAAAAACTCACCAAAGTTCCTGATGTTCGTGGCGATAGCCTCATCGTCTTCCTTGCTATAAATGATCTTCGGCGCATCCAACGCGACAGGCCTGTTCTCAGTGAGGGCAGCAGCTGCAGGACTACCCGCAGTAAACTGAGGATGTGCAGGAGCAAGCGGGCCACGATATACGCCCATTCGGCGGAGCAGCTCCCTACCTTTCTTGTATCCCCATCGAAGAGCGGCGACGTCTGCGGGACTGAAAGTAAAATATGAGAACACAGCGGGGAACTCTTCTCCTCCTTCATTACTCACTGGCTCAAAAATCCTGCATCGAAGTCAGGATGAGCGTAGATGTCATCGGAAGCGATGTGAAGATGTCCACGAGAGGCGGGATATCCCTATTCAAGAGATTCGTTAAGGTGAGAGTTATCTGTAAGCAGAAAACCTACGAGAAAACATCCGGACGACATGAATTTCATCGGAGGTAACGCTGACTGGTCACCAGGAAGGCTAATGGACCAGTGAGATTTGATTCAGAGATATCAGATATGTCCCACGTACCCAGCCAAGGCACTCATCCAAAACAAAGGCTTATCCGGTTTATCGGCAAAGTTCTTTTTCCAATATTCCTCGAAGTCAGGTCCTAATTCCTCGAGTTCGTCTTCCCGGGGACGTATTTTGATGCACGCGTCCACACCGCTGGGGGAAACGATCAATGCTTGGAGATAGGTGTGAAAAATAACGGATGGGCTTACTTTCCTCCCATCAGTCCGGAGCCATCAGCGCCCCATCGAGACAAAAGTTCTGGGTGGAAGTTCAGTCAGCATGATTGATTCCCGCGGTTGGCGCCGACACTTTCGACTTACTACCCCACTCCTCAGGCTCTCCACGGAAAAGAGTGTCATATGTGTCGGCGCTAGCATCTGCAATATATGGTGTTACGAGAAATGGATGATCTATGGATGTGATATATGAAGCGATTCTTTGTAGGGTATTGTTAAGAATATGGGTCTTTGGGCTAATACCCGAGTTGAATGAGTACTCGAAGTAAATCCCGAGTCATAAGCGAGGATGTCCAAAAGCTGAGGTCCAACTACCGAAAGGGATCGGTAAGCGTTCGAACAAGCGCTAGGCGTAGTTAACGAGGGTGTCAGTAAGCGCTAGGCGTAACCGATGAGATGCTTAGTTCACACAATGAAGTGGAGTTGAAGACGAGTTCATTAGCTTCGATGTCCCCAATACAATGGTATGGATCATGTTTATATACTATATTGAGTCATTATCTTTCTACAAGGTTCCACGGTATTCTGGTACCAGTGAGAAGAATAGAGAAATTAAGAAAAAGTACTGGTAGCCCGAGGTCAAGGCCGAGAAGACCGAGAGCAAGCATGTGTTGACTCATGTACAATCTGGCGAAGACCCGATATCCATAACAGGCATGCCGTCCGCTTACCGTCGTAGTCTTTACCCACACCAGGAAGGTCTACAACCTGCTTGATACCAAACTTGTCCAAGGTCGACGGAGCACCAATACCTGATCGTTCAAGGATCAGGGAGCTACCCATAGTACCAGCAGAGACGACCACAAAGCGACTTGCGCGAACCGTGTGCACCGTCTGGTCTGCATCGGGATACACCTGCTTGTCGAACACGTATTCGACACCGACGGCCTGGGTTCCCCTACGATTCGTGAGGTCAGCTGGCGGTTCCGAAAGGGAACTCCATAACGCACTCGAAGATGATACATTTTACTCGTGTTCCGTCGAATACGGAGAGGTTCTTGCTTTCGGAATTGTAGAGGTAATGATGCTGTTGCCGTGATCAGCGTGCTGTGAGAAACGAGGTGAGAAACGTACGGCAGCGTCGGACCGGCGTCCAGCGCTTGAGATGTATCTGATCGAGATGAAGATCAATTTCACTTGGCATGCTTGAGTATTCTTTTCCTCTCGTTGGCTCAATTTCTGAGTGAGAGTAGTATGGTTCTGGTACTACTGTATTATCACTGTCATGCTAGATTATTGCCGTTTACCTCCCGCTATTTGGTTCATTGTTATACCCGTTGTTTGAAGGCCGAGTTGAAATTCATACATTGAAAGTAAGTTTGAGATATTTCGACAATCAAGAATGAAGAGCAGATTTAACCAAGAAGAAAAATCAACTACAATTCGTGAAATAATTGAAAACGTTTAGCTGGCGGAGCCACCCTTGATGCTAAACTCCTTGCCCACGTTTCCCGAGTCACCAAAGACTATTAATACGTCATAATTAGCGCCAGCATTGGGACCCAAATGGAAAAGCCACTCACGAACAATGGCATAATCATGTCCTTCAGCAACTGACGGAACCTTAACCTTGATCTTTCCCAACAAGATATCAAACTCGGACGCCAGAACAACTGCATCCACAGTCAATCAGGGAAGACAATCAATAATAACGGACGTACACGGTAAAAATGCGCCTCCCTTGGTCAGCCTAATGCTGCTGTGGTTACGATTGGTGATCACGTGGGGTGGGTTGGAGGTATCCCAAGAGACGGTTTGAGTCGTGTCTACCAACCATGTTGTACCCGTGGTCGGGGACAGAATGGGCGGATTGAAGATGTCGCGTTTAGCCGCGGGAGTCGCATAGGCAGCTGCGATGAGAGCAGTGAAGAATGCAGTAGAGAAAGTGAGCTTCATGTTCTTTAGGTTGTGTTGAGATGAAAAGGATTTCTGTCCGATTATATAGTGATCTGGGATGCGGATAAAGGGCCAGAATAATCTGCATTCCCATGCTTGAGAGCGGCGTTCGGGGATCGTGACTAAGGCAAGAGAAATGCAACGGTACATTCTCGGATGCGAGGGGTTCGGTGGGTGCCATTGACGAGGCATTTGTCAGAAGGAGTGATAGGCGGCAGTTCAATAGCATTTGTCACACGAAAACAATGTCCGTGCTTGAGCGAGGCTCCCTATGCGCTTCTTAGTTCGTGTCCTTCTTGAGATGATAAAAACAGAGAGGAAAAACAAATAATGGGCATCGAGAGATCCCGTAGACTTGCCCATCCCGTAGAGGGTAATAGACGCGATGTATCCGGCAAACCCGCATAAAGCATTCAAGTTCTGACAGCGATTCCTCAACGGACGAGGTAGAGTACGTCATTATGACCAAAACCAGAGCACCACAACGCACTCTCATAGCCCTTATCCCCCCAAAACGCTTCGGCAGTTAGACCTCAGGAAGAGAGTAACCGTCAGGAATCCGCACACGGAATGCACTAGCCATCGCGGGTATTGTGGCACATAGATGTCTACCTTGTGATGCCAATGCAGGTGCTGGAAACGTTTGAGGAGAACCTACTGTTGACGTTCACGGTGGCGGTCTCCCACAGGCGGTCTTTTCATACCGTTTCGATGTGCTGTGGGATGTTCTTGGTATTTCCATCGCGTCATGTGTATTAATAAATTCCTCGCATTTCGATTACTCATCTAGCCCGTCAAACTGGGGCTTCCGATATATTTTGAAAATCCTCGATCCTGACCGGGACATGGACCTATTGCTGCAAAGACTTTGTTCCGCACGAGCGAGTAAAACCACGCCATACATCCCGCTTCCGGCATCATCATCACACGTCCACGAGTTAGCCTTTGGGAGACGAGAGGAGACGAAGATGAATTCCGGCCGGGTCACGTGATTGTTTAGGTCAATTAGACTTAGTTTTCCGGTTGTCGTAGCCAGCGTTTTCCGCATTAACCCATTCTATCTCTTCGACTCTACGAGGGATTCCACCTTGAGGTAAATTTACACGTTTCCCTCTCCAGGGCGACAATACCGTGTGAGTCGGTGGAGACCTTCACCAAGGAGTTCCTCAGACGCATTATTCGACCCGCGCATCTCAATAACTATTTGAACAAGATATTCATGCCTCTCACATTATGATGGTCTTCTTCAGGCTCGAAAAGCACTAACCCATTGTGATAGCCATACCTATCATACTACTGAATCAGTTTGTCCTTCCAGAAAGTCCGATAAGAGAAGGGTTGCCACCCTTCCACTTGCAGCTGGGGACGAGGCTCGTCTAGCCACCACAAATCTCCATGTCCAAGATCACAATGTTAAGCACGTCATGCGAGAGAAAGATGACGTTACGTATTTTTCATCGCCGTCAGCCTCCGGCTCAGAGCTTTCGGGGAGTGTGGCATATTGCTTTATTAGAACGGCCCATATAAGGAGTTACTCGTATGACTGGAAGAATAGTGTCATTAGCGGTGGGCACTGTCCATGCCGAGAATAAGATTGGAAGAGTTTGTCAGATGAAGATGGGCTTGATACATCAAAGGCAGCATCGTCAGGATATATCAGATATGTTATCATCACAAAGTACGGCCAGAAGGTGTAGTGATAGGGAGTGGAACGAAATCGGAGAGAATCTCTAAGAAAATAGTCAGAGATAAGGAAAACGACGAAGAAATTTGCTAAAAATTCGTGCAAAATGACTTTGAACCAAAGCTACGTCGTCGACCGGCCTTTCAAGGTGCAAGGTGCCGTCTGCAATTTTATGATGATCGCAATCTTGTGATCCGGTGGAGGGGCAATGCAATTATGACAAGAAGGATAGTAACTTGGGGAGATTCCACCACGCAATGATTTGTCGAGAAACGGGGAGTCCTTCATCTACAAAATGGTTGTACTACGCAAGCTCCGTGTGAAACTCATTAGTCCCTGTATAGACGAAAAGAAACGATTAGTGAAGTAGCGACTAACAGTTCGGTATACCTACATGCACCCAAAGATGAATTAAAATAGATTGAAGCTTTGAGGATTCTCCAGATATCATCCTACCTCAGTGGAGGATAAAGTTGTAGGTTTGGAAACAGACATCCTGTTACTATGTTGCTCCTGGAAGTTTTTGTGTTATCCTTCAATGACGAGAAGCAAAATCTTCATGAAGAGCATTATGTGACACTCCGAAGCTCAAGCATTCCACAGACTCTTCTGTGCTTCACGGATGAAAGCTATCTCATAAGAGAAGCAGAGCGGTATCGGAGACCAGAAGATCAGCATTCAGTTAAAATAAATAACATCAAGATCAGATAATGACTTGGTGTCATAAGAACGACTCGCACTGTATCCCGAGGACTCCCTTCAATAACCTGGCTTTGTCGCCTATGCCGCCGACTCGTCATCATTCAGACTGTATCAAGGCGTCGCAAATCAGTAACTCCATCATAGAAGAAAGGAAGGCTCAGATGTCCCGATCTTCTTCTACGTGAGCAGGCTCGCATTGACCAGGTCAAAGTTACAGTTGCATTGAGTTCTCGAAGTTTTTGGGGCTGGGAGGAATTCCAGGACGTAGTGGCGATATAGGCTACCATGGTTCGTATTAAGCAAAATAAACGTCGCCAATCACGGTAATAAAGCATACACAGAGTGCTCTCTACAGAAACGATGGATTGGTCGATCGGTCTGACTGGTTCGAGTAAGTTCGGGTTGTTCGGCTAGCTAGACGTTCGCTGCAGGAAGTGCATAGATGAAGCTCTGCGGCTTAAGCTTCGGCTAAATAAATGGATTAGCTGAAGTATTTTTGTTAGATCGTATCACCGGGAAGTGTGATGGCAGTGGGGGGGGGGGGTAAAGGTTTGACTTCCACATTTCAAATCAACATGGTCCCGAGCCGGATGCCGATTCGTTCTTTCGTTAACCCTTCATGCCCGCAGCCCAAGATCCCTTCCGAGGAAACATTACGCGTCGATACAGCCAGTAAAATGGGAGCTCAGTAGTCTCTCTCTGAGGTATGGGTCATCTATTCAATGTCAACGACGACTTCTGAGGTCTGGAAGAAACCGTTCTACGTTTTGGAATCCGCTTCCTACGATTAACACCCGATGTTGGGAGAATAAATTATATGAATGGCGCCTTCATTCCAGAGTGTTTATACAGTGGTGGGATTCTCGTTTATTCTGCTGGTTGACCTGGCTATAGTTTCCTTCAGATAGTCTGTCATGAGCAGTCATTACACAGCCTGTATACCAATTTGCCGAAGTAAGCTCTTTGCTACACTCCAGTGTCCACGAAATCTGATGAGGATACAAATATCCAAGTAATAATGGGGATTTCACAGGCCGTCGTAGTCATTGTCATTGTCTCCCATGCGCCTGAGTCACAATGTCATTTGTTTTCCATTAAATCCAGCTAACAAAATCTCGTTGTTGTATTCAGTACGACTGGCAAGCCTGGCGGATCCATTGTCTCCTGTCTTTTGGATAATCCATCCTACCGTGTACGGGCAGTTAGACGAAACCCTGATAGCGAGGAAGGCAAGTCACTCGCAGAACACGGTGAGATGTCGCCGCCGGTGATACGAATAATATGAACACATCATGACTTCATTGATGGATTACCTAAGACTGAGCCTCGATGATCCTTCGATGTAGAAGTCCAACAAGGGAAGAACCCTTCCAACGCGGCCGCATCGCCCCTACTGTACGCCATTACATCTGGAACACCATTCCTTCCGCCACTGAGACATGTGCATGAATGATAAAGATGACGTTCTTCTGGTCAGGTTACTACACTATGAATTTAGCCGTGTTTTCTATTCTACAGAAGAAGGATGGAAAGTATGTCTGGATCCATCCGTCCCTGTCAATGACTGAGATTGCTTATGATGGGCCTGGCGGAGGTGAGCATGTGCATGCTCGTCGATCCTCGAGAAACCCGCAGTGTTGCTCCCAGAAAGATATGTCTTGAGTTCAGTGGAGACGCCGATGGATACTCGATTTGTGGGGCAAGGTTCTGAGCATTGAAACAGAAATCGTGGCTACGGATATGGAGTATATTGTTGGTTCCTTTTTTTTTTTGGCTACACCAGTCCTTGGGAAGGAGGTCTCTATTAATAGGGAGTATGACGATGAGGGAGGACTGGAAAAATGGAGGAAGACAAATTTGTATAAATTCTGAAACGTCCGACTACTACCACACCTCATGGAATGGCATGCTGGTACTACAACCACAGCACTTGTGTTCGAATTTGAGAGTTGGTCCTGGATGATGGCAATCCGGCATCATGCAGAAATACGATGGTGGCATGCAGTGACGTATACTGTGACACTGATGGCTCTCGATTTTAAGCTGCTCCGATTGTGGATGCATGTTGACATCCATTACGTCTATGTCTGACCCATTGGAATGTGGTAATTGCTCATCAAGGACCTTAGCATACCTGAAGAACGTATTCCTACCTGATGATCAGGGGAATTATCCCCCACGATAGCTACTGCAACACGCTACAACATCATGAAGATGATCTGTAGTCTCATTAGCAACCCCTGTCAGTGACTTCGAGATCAAGTATGGCAATAGCATCATTATCTGCTTTGCCGTCCACAATGCTATGTATTCACGGTCTGATGACAATCTCCAGAATGTTTCAAGGCTCTCTGCCCTATCGACCATGGTAAGACTGGACTGGATGGACTTATAATCCCTGACATCAACAAACGAGAAATCAATGTCATCTCACCCAAATCTTTCATGCCAAAGGGCATCGAATCACCATGATCATCGACCGCTGTCAATGTGGATGTCACTCTCGATACTTTCCACTTAAAGGAACGTGTACTATCCCCCCACTCATACACGCTTCTTTTGAAGACATGCTCTCTGCTGCAGATGAAATCTTCCCTGCTACGTCAGCGGTGGATGGGCGTCTGGATATGAGTTTGCATGTAGTTTCGACGGCATGTCAAGAGCATGAGTGTGCGAGGGATGGGATGCTCACGCATGCACTTCTTCATACTCTTCGCTCTGGGAATTGATGGAGAAGTCAATGTATATTGGTTGACCTCTTATATATGCTACCTTTACTGGCTCACCAAATGCTGGCTGTTGAGAGGATGCGGTGTCAAGGATTGATGATATACTTCCAGTTCAGATATGCCATGTTTTACTTTTGGACTGATATATAGATTGAAAATTGTACAATACTTCAGAACCATTTGACCTCTCTATTTCATTCTGTAGTTGTACATACCTTCGATAGCATTATCAGCCTTCAATAAAAACATTTGATGGGCAGAAGGTAGTGGATCCTACCTAAAAGCAAGGTAGTTGGGTCGCTTGACAAATAATGCTCACAGAGCTTAACCTGCTTCAGAGTGATGAACGAACACCTAAGGAATGTAAAAAGGCCTACTTGTGAGGATGATGTGAGTAATGTACAATATAAGTCATATATAAGTCATACAAAAGTAAGGAGAATCAATAATGCAATGACCAAACAGAAGCACAGAAAACCAAGTGTGGATGCGTGAATGCTACGACAACTTTGAGGCATGGATAGGTAGCTTCGGTGGTAGCCTGCGTGATTGGTCCACTTGCACAATCTTAGGTTCAACGCAGAAGCGCTATGATTCCCTGTGTCATCTGAGTCGAGGCCAAGGAAGTACAGGAAGTACATCTAGGCTACCACGACCTAGAACACCACATGAGCTGGCCAAGACGTCACGTTTGAAGATCCGCCTAAGACACGGGGACCGTGTCACCCTATCATCCGCTCGCAGAAGCCAGTCATGTTCGGAAAAAAATCTTAGACGTGGACATGGGTCAGGTCATAGGAAGGATGAGTGATAGATGCACATACAGCTGTCTGTGCATCCGCTCGGATGTAGCATACAATGAAAAACTCCGGACTACCCTACTTGTCTAGCTTTTGTGAGTCGTGACAGAGTCATCCACATGCAAATTCGCCAAACGAGCTTGTATATGATAGCAAGCGAAGGAAATGCCCTTTTGAAAACGGAACATACCAAATCTTTCGGATGCCAAGGCGGGAAACAAGCTGAATTATACTTGTAGCAGTAGAGACCGCCCATTTTCCCCAAGAAAATGCGAATTATACACTGTGTCTGACAGAGTGGCTTGAGCTCAACCGAATTTCTTCCTCGACAGCTTGAATGATTATTCCTGTAAATGAATATTCTGGTGTATGCGAACACATTAGTCACGTTGACAGGGCTTAATGTCGAACAAACGAGACAGACCCTTCCTGTATTTTGGGTATACTGCAAGTGGGACTGCAATCTGGGACTGTGTGATAAATTTTAGGCAAGAGGGGGATCTGAGGTCATGGTATTAGCATTTTGACTGTCCGTCATCATAGATCGACCGGTCATGGAGTACCATGGGATGCGATGGAGAATATAGTTGCGTAGTGCACGGAACCTTTGAAAAATGTTTGGGTGAAACCGTCCATGCGACATAAATGTCATGTGCTGATGCATCGAATCCAATGATAACCTGTTGAACACACTAAGCCTACCGATTCAAACATAGCATTCTGCGATCCTGCCATGGGTTCTTGTCATGATCAGGTCAAGTGAACTCGCTTTTGATTGCCGGTTATTCTTGGCTTGGCTACCTGTACCGAAGTACTCTTGGCTTTGTTTCCCCGCTGGCCAAGACTTGATTACCCCGCAATTAGCTTTATGGGGTAGTCAGTGGCTCTAACGCTACAGATCTAGGAAGACGACTTGACCCGTGTTGTTCTAGAAAGATATGTGAGCAAGCCAGCTTTGGACGTTCAAATGGTAGTGATAGCTCCGGATTGATACTGCACCCACGGGAGCCAGAATCAGCATCTGACTTAAATACCACGAGGATTTTCAGAGCATGAAATATGAACTAGGCCCTAAAAGGATGTTAACAATCTCTCGCAAGCCCATCAATCACCCTTGGCCGTAAATTATACGGAAGAGATAAACCTTAGAGGCGCTTGGCGCTTTGATAAAAACTTTCTCGCGAAGAAAAGTCTCTATCATATCAATAACTGTCAAATAGAGTTGTTTTAGTAGATGTACAACTTCACTCTCTTATGTTAACAACAGTTTTGACAATTTGTGAGAGAAAAGAATCTTGCTGATCGGACGACTGATGCTAAGATAGTACCTCCTGTGCAGTAATTGTAGCGCATACAATATCATAGCATTTGGGAACTGAATATTCGACGGAAAGAATAGCTCTGAGTGAGAGAGAAAATGAAGGCAGACGGTATTACTTAATATGTAGAATCGCGCCCCTAATGACGTTTCCGAGTCCGACCGGCACGAGCCGATTCGCTTCTTGCTTCTTTACCACCACCATCTCTTCTCTCACGTACCGCAGTATAGCGATTTCCCGCAGATTCCCTGAGAAAGGTCTTAATGTTGTTTTGAATACTCGCCTCGACCATGCCGTACACGCGGTCGACCCTTAGTCTTGGCCTGCGCTTGGCATGAAGACCACGCGTCGAGATACGCTGGAGGTGACTATATGCGCTCTTTTACGACTGGTATTGAAGGAAATCACAGAATAATGCTGCGAAAAGGTCAAACGTGCAAATTGTAGAGCGAAAAAGCGACGGTACTTGGTCTGATTTCTATCTTGCTGACACAGAAAACTTTACGACAGCATTACCTCCAACACGAGGACTGGGATTCTTTCGAGTTTCTGTAGGGTAGCTGACTACATGTCATATATACATTAGGACGCATACATCGAGGCCAAGGCGCATACATCCATGGTTTTCAAGACTTCCGAAGTGGTGTCATTGGTAGGAAGCTTATCGGTCGTAGTTTTTGGAACACAAGGTGCGTTTATTATACGACTTACGATTATTCACTCATTCAATATATGGTTCACAGGACTTAATTTGAACGTTGAACTATGCGAATCTCTACGATAGGCACTTGTCCGTGTTTTTCTTCGTTCGCCAAATACAGTACAATCAAGCGACCACGATTTTCGTCAAAATACAGCCTGTTAAGTACGTGACAGTCGTAATACGAACACATTCAAGATCAAACATTCACCGACTCCTTTTGGCGGACCAACACCTTTTCGTTTATGCTTGCTGAATCTCGTATATGCGACGGTCCTGCATGCCTGTGACCACCATCATCATCTACCACGGCATCATCCTCTCCACCGCCCTCCTCAAACGCCGTTTTATGATTCTCGAAATGCGACCCGTGGTTCTCAGGCCCCAGTATCGTCACCACGATCAAGAACACTGCGACACATCCAATGAGAATTCCCTGCACCTTTGCATAATCGGGCACATTCTGTATCGTGCCGTCCGGATGCGTGATAGTCGTACGCTGGTGGGCTGCTCCAGTAGCCTCAATCTGAGCGCTAGCAGCCGATACCATGTTACCGAGCTGATAGGCGACGCCAGGGAAGGTGGCGCGGAATGCGGGTGGCGACATCTCGGAAAGTTGGATTGGTACGACACCCCAGGCACCTTGCACGCCAAATTGGACGCAGAAGGCCCCGGCAGCGAGGGCACCAAAGCTTGTGGGAATGATCCAGAGAGGGATAAAGCAGCCAACAAGAAGAACGAAGAGGACGATAGTTAACCGCCTCCCGATGTATTGAGAAACAAAGCCTGCCAGTGCACCTCCGGTGATTGCACCCTTCGTACTTGGTTAGACTGGTATGGAAGTATGAAAAAGGAATAAACGTACGCAATTCCCTATGATTGTTGCAACGGTGGCATTGTGATCACTAATGCCTTTCGAGTCTCGAAGATAGGTGGGATACAAATCTTGCGAGCCGTGCGATAGGAAATTGAACCCTATCAACGATATCAGTCGGAACGTTCCACGACCAGAAGGGAGGAAACGTACCAGTCATAAAGAGCAGCGCGTAGATGCAGAGCAACCAATGAGTTTTCATCATTCTTCCGATCTCCCTCACAAAAGTCTTCGTCTTCTCCATGCTACTCATTTGACTGTCCTCCCTTGCCTTCTGGTTGAGGAAGAATTCTGATTCCGGCAATACAGCTCTGAGAACCGCGGCGGACATACTTATGCCGGACGCGGTCCAAAATAGCGCTCTCCATCCAACCGAAACCGCGGGAACGAGCTTGAGATCGACGCAAGCAGCGAGAAGGTAGCCACCAGCGTAACCCTGCTGCATGATACCACTGCCCAAGCCGCGCGCCTCAACGGGTAGATTCTCAAGGGCGGTACTCGCAGCCATCCCCCAAATGCCGCCCATACCGATACCGAATAGGGACCGAAGAGCGAGGAACTCGCTATAAGTGTTGACGAAACCTACACCGAGCTCCAGAACGCCGATAAGGACAAGGTTGAAGACAAGAGGCCATTTTCGCCCATAACGGTCAGACAGGGTTCCGAAGATGATGGCCCCGACGACTCGCAGGAGAAGGGTTAATGTTATAGCGGTAGTGATATCCGACGTTTGTTTGCCGAACTGAGCGGCCAATCGAGGGACAGTGAGGGATACAGAGAAGAAGTCAATGGCATCGCAGGTCCATGCGAGCCACCTAAAGAGATCGAACGTCGATCAGCCGGTGCCAAGCGCGCTTGGGCATCGTCATGCAAGATAGACTCACCCTGAGAAAAAATGCGCCCATTGTATCCAGGAGAGCCCAGCGAGGACGGTTAGGAGCGGTCTTGCTTCTTCGTCAGTCTTCTGGCGTTGTGGAATCAGATTCAGCAAAAAGTAGGGAGCCATGGTGGGTGGGCAGGAATGGACTGTATCCCAAAGCGCCAAGGGTTCTCCACAATCCGCCTTTTATGGGCTTCTCGAAGCAGCAATCATCACGTTATGTGGGGTTATCGAAATTCACACGGCATAGTTGAATATTCCTCCTTATTTCCACTCTCTTCGGCCTTTGTCTGTTCTCACCTTGTTCCGCTCAATCAAAGCGCAGCTTTTAGCTCACGAGTGCTCTGCTATCTTATGTTCGTGTTCAGATATGAGTACTTGTCTCCTCAATGTATACCGCAGCTGACTGGAAGAATGGAGATAGGTTCTTCTCCCGGAACTTCCTTCATTCTAAGTATGTCAGCCACTGAATTCGAGCCGTATTGCCCCATGCTGTAGGTGGCGTACCTATCAACGTTCGCACCCTTGATGATCCCTATCGGTGCGACCGGTCGCTTCGTAGGCGGGGCCTGTAGGATGACTCAAAGTCGATAGTGGAGTCTTCCTGTTCCTGGACGACGAGTGCGGAGAAAAAAAACTTTTGCTATCGTTCGAAATGCGTTTCACGTCTCTTTGGCTCTTCGTTCTCGATTATGACAGCAAGCATACCCCCTGCCCTTCTGCGTACCGAGACCGATTTATCGTTGGTATTTTAGACCTTCATTTCCCATCACTAATCTGTTTGATGGATCCAGTGTCACGGGACCTCTGTGCCGTACTCGCCTGAGTATTAAGAAGCCCACCTCCAGCTTCATATCAGTCCGCAGTTTCTCTCACAGCTTCTCTTCATATCCGCACCCGCGCTTACTACTTTTTTATTCCTACCGTCTGCCTACTCATCGCCATGAACAACACTTTCTTCAACATGTAGACCTGCTCTAGAATGTATGGGACCCCATGGCACGCATTCACATCAACTCTTGATGAATGATAATACCAATCAGCTAGTCTGGCCCTGTCCCCTCCCCCACATTGTGGAGCCCCGCCCCAGTGGCTTGCGACGCACTCTGGTGGCCTTTCAATTCGTTCTCGATCTATAGGGAATTATCATCTTTTTCCTTCGCCCTTTTGTTAACCCAAGAGCTTGTATGATACCTCGCTCTTCCGACGAGGTTCCGCAAAGGTGCATAGCATGACGCGCTCTGCATCCATATTTGTTGGCGGCGTTATCGCTATCCCGGTCTTCCGAATGCGGTGGAGATCCTTCCGCCTCATGCGCCCTTCCGGACACTACGGTAGGGTTCCAAAGTTTTTCACAGCTGCGCAAGCGACTGGTTGCCGAGGCAGCAATTGTTCGGAAAAACCATTACACGTGCTGCCGTTACGTCGACCCATTAGCGACTGCGGCTCATATGTATTTGAGTTCGTATTTGTATTTGGCTCTTCTCACTACCTTATCGATCGTCTCCCCAAAATCAAAACCTACAGCTGGCAGAGTGTGCGACGGCGCCCAGATTCGACTGGTTTTCAACGCCATATGTCGTATCCGCGTCTCATATGTAGTGCCAAAAGGCAGAAGCCGAACCGAAAGAATCAGAACCTTTCGGGCTTTGTGTGCCGGCCCGAGTCATAAATAGATTGGCCCTACCGTTCGTCACTATCAATGGCAATTATAATACCAAGCGGCTGGCATCCCCGTCTACGACGGTACAGTGGACACTGAGTGACACTTATATGGCGGCCCGGATGTCGCGCCGCAGAGAAGTCGTTAATTGTTCCCCCGCTCGCCTCGCGTTCCGAAAGATGGCCAACGAAAATTTCCAGTTCAGTATTCACGCTGAAGAATTTATGGGCCAGAGGTAGGCCTATCTGACGGACGTTCCAACACTGTCTTCTTCGGAGACGCTGACTGAGAGTGTTTAATCCCGGCTACGATAAGTTTTATTAATAGTCCATCTTTCCAGAATGCTCAGAGACATGAGGTAAGGATTCCTGAAACGATGATCACGGCGGAAGAGTGATTTTTTGGAATTACTGTGCACCGTGTAATGGATTCTCAGGACCGCACAGTGCGCTCCACGGGTCATAGCGCAGTCGATGGAAAGATAAGACCTAGATAGCAGACACTTTGACATAATTCAGCATCATGAAAACTTATCGAGTTGTAATGACTAGCATACCATTGGATACGATGAAAGACGAAGCCTTTTGATAAGAGAATGTGACGCATGCGATGATGTCGATCGATAACTAATTACTCATATCGTAGCCCTGAAGCATGCTGACGAAAACACTCCGTATAGGCTCCCAGTGAGGTGGGGATTCGCACAAAGTGATGCTATCCATCGATGAGATCTTGAAGGAGATACGCGATATTGAAAACGAGAAAGGTATTCGTTTTCCCAAGTTAATACAGAGGCCGTCTACAAGTTCCACGTACCCTAATGGTAATAAAAGCTGAAGCACAGAAAGTTCTTGTGAAAAGGTTTCGCTCAGGGTCGATGGCTGAGACCAACGGGCACGTCGGTCTTTCCTTACCCTCATTATCTCATATTAGTATATAGATATTCTTCCTCGGAGCATTTCCCTATCTTATATTACCATCAACTGAAGAACTCATACTTCCACCTCCCTGATTCTTATCGGGAATCCTCAAGTTTATAGATGCTCTTCAACGATTAGGTCGTCGAAATATCGGATACTGAGTTGTAAGAATGGATACTTCAGAACCACAGAAAGAAACATCCGACAGCGGACCTAGATTAAAATTTGAAAGCGAAGCAGGTAGAAACAGAGCGTGATACGGTCATCCTATTATACAACCACAAACGTTAAAGAGTTCGTACGCAGAGAATGCAATGATTGATGTCCCCGGACGTTCAAAGCGCAAAGGCTATTGTCAGTCCACGCATACGACGTTCAACCCTCCGTCAATTAGATCTTGCCATATATGAGCGTGGGGAGCGCTGAGGGTAAGGGGAGTACGAAGGAATACGGTGTTCACTTGGTCAATCCCCGGGTTATTCCTTTGCCTGCGAGCCATGATCATCTGAACGAATCTGGTGTGGTTACAAGTGATCATCAATCTGCTGAAGTCGAGGGTTCGTAGATGAGGCAGGGGTACGAGCGTTAATAATGCGACGAGTGGTGAAATGTCATATGGATTCGTCAAGGGAGACGATATAGCAAGGACGCGGAGATTAGTGACGGATTCGAACAGTGTCGACAGTTCATGAATCATGCCATCACTTTCCGAGGAGAGCCTGTGCATATCACTAACGTCCCCAAATTCGAGTCTAAGCGTTGTAATCGCGTTAGACGCCGGTATGGCGGTAAAACGTCGAATTCTCTACGGTAGGTGAGATGCAGATTAATGAGATTGGGGATAGAAAGTAATGAGAATATCTGGTCATTTTGGGGGTGCAAAGGAAGGGAGGCTCCTGTCCTTCTATACCGATACGCGATAGTCAATGAAGTAAGGGCTGGGAGACAGATGGCTCTGTGGCCTGCAGGAACTGCGAGCACACTATTTTCATATCTGACATGGAGATCGTCAAGATTGTTGGATTTTCGAAGGATATCGATATCTCTCTCATTGGTAATTGGAAAGACAAGTTCAGTAATCTGAGTCCATGGTAATCGGAAAAGAAAATGAAGGCAGTCGCTGACCCCAAAATAGACCATTTTCAGCTTAGGTGCATATTCGAAAGCGTCAATGAAACTCTCTACACCTCCCGATGGTAGTGACCCCCAATTGAGTGGAGGCGATGTTGTAAGATAGAGACGGTAGAGCTGATCAAAACGTCCCCGCCACCATGAGAACGCTCGATAGGATATGAGGGAAGTATCGATAAAAAGGTTTCTTATGAACGAACAGCGCGTGGAGATGAGAAAGAGCAAGGGGTGGTTAGAAATATCGTCATTGGGAAAACTTGAAAGCGACACAGTGAGAGGGAAAGATTTAGATCTCTCAAGTCGAAGTCCAGTCATAAACATTTGACGGGCGACCATGGAGGGTTTATCATCATGTTTGACCACTAGTGACATGGATGACCACACCTGCGGTGCGTTCACGATGGTTAACCTCCACTTATGAGAGACTTGCGCCAATGTCCACGGCGATTCCTTGTTATCAAGGCTAGTGATGCTATCGAATAGCTCAATCATGAAAAACATGACCTCGCACGGGGAAGGGATGGTCTCAAGAGCGATGGCGCAGAGAACATCAGGTGGCAATCGTCGTACAGGAGAAGATAGTGTTCTGGCATCATCTATGTTTGCTTCAAGTACGCTACGCTCGTGAATTAGCGCATTAAGTTGTTCCTTGGCTCGCGCTATCTTCTTGCCCAGGTCTGCGACACGCCCAGGTCCGCCCCTGACGATATTCTGGAACTCAGAGAGCTCGCTATCCGACGGAGGATCGTTGCATCTCAGGAGCTCTGAGACACGAGGTGAACGTTCATGGCCTGAAAACGTTGTTTCCATGAAGCATCCACATGTAGGACAGGTATTGGGCAGATTAGTCGTTATTGACGACATCTGGGAGGTTTAAGAAAGTTGGTTACAGAGCCGAAGACAATGCAGAAATCGATAAACTGTACCTGCGCTAAAGTTGTTTAATGAGAAAGAAATCCTTGAAGTGACGGTATTAGAAAGAGAGGCACACGAGGTCGCGATGGATTACACGTTTAACGATTCTCACTACCGAAAAAGGAAACGCCATGCCATTGCGTCGTGTGTGGTCCCGAGCCAAGTTGTACTAAATTTCAATAGGAGAAAAAGAAAAAAAAAGTAATTAACGAATTTTCATACACGTCTAGCATATGGGTTGTTTGAAATCAACAAACGCAGCCATATAACGGAGACAACGACCCGATCGTGCTGAGGAATACCGGCTCATGATAGAAAGGTCCAAGCCAGTCGTTAATCTCCTGAACCGCGTCCTCCATACACGACATTCTGAGCAGAACATATGAATACGTAACACTATGCTGCCTTCTACCAAAATCCAGATAATGCTATGATGGTTCATAGTCCAGGAAAGTCAGAGGGTAGGACATCCTTCTGCGACCTACATCGTAACTTCCCGTACGTGACCTTAAGTCCTTCATCATAGAGTGTACAGCCGCGAAGGTCGAGCGTTTGAATATGAGGCAGAAGAGTATGTGCCGGTGATAGGATGAGGGTAGATATATCATCCGATGATAATGTTTTTCCAGACTTGATAACTAAATGGCGAAGATGAGGGACCAAGTTGAGTAATGAGAATAGTCCAGGAAAAGCGCATGCCTCTTTATGCCTATAAAGACATTTATCAAGTGTGATATCAAGCGTTATGATCCCATTTAGTTGGTATTTCTATCTAGTGAAAACTGGCCTTCCATCGTAGATAAGGCTGAAGTTTGTGAGGTTGGGTATGACAAGTGAAGAAATAATCGCGCTCTTAGTCCTGAGCGTCAAGGAAGAGAGATGATTTCGTATCCTTCCGACATCCTGAAATCTATCCCATTGATAACTTAAAGACTCTTGATGTTCTTCGCTTGTCGAAGAAGTTCAAAGTCTTGCATACGGAAGGCCCGAACCATTAAACGGGTAATCTGGACTCAAGGGATCAAAGGGATTTCTTCCGGTTGTTGCACCTCCAGTTCGAACACTCGTAAATTTGGTCCATACTCAAACACATTAAATCTCCGTACTACATGCTTGAGACCGATCTATTCGGTTTTCAGATGACTGAGCCTATTTAAACTTCCCCAAGAACGGGTAAAGCCTGCAAGTGAACAAAGAGGGCTGGGTGAAACGTAAAGGTTTTTTATATACGAAGTGGGTGAAAATGAGGGAAAGGGATGGATGATCGGCGTCGTTCATGGTACTTCGAAGCCATGAGGTGAGAGGTGTATTGCGTGACCCTTCAAGGTGGAGTCCAATCATGAACATTGGGCGGCATATACATGACAAAGAAGCACTGAGGTCTAAAGTGATATCGAGCAATATAGATGACCACAGATCTGGCGAGCTAACAATGGACATCTCCAGCTCCAAAGTAATCTCAAGAGCGATGGAGCGAAGAACGTCAGGGCGTGGTTTTCGTACTGGAGAAGAACGTACGTTGGCATCCTCGATGTTAGCCTCCATAAAATTACGATGATTGATAAGAGTGTTGAGGGGCTCTTTGGTGTGTGCGATCTTCTGATCAAGATTCGCGATACGCCTAGGTCCTTGATTATGTCCTGGAAATCGGATGGTTCGCTATTCGAAGGAACATCTTTGGATTGGAGTATCTCTGAGATACGAGGCAAACGCGCTTCAACTTAAATTGTTCCTGTCGTGCTAGAACCACATGTGGAGCAGATATCAGGGAAAGTGCCTACTTCTGACGATATCTGGCTGGTCAAATAATGTACTTTTTTATATAGCTGTAGTCAAAGGTAATACAAACTATTAGGGAAAGACGCACCTGAAGTATTTTATTCGATATGCAAGGAAGCCTTGAAGTGCATGTCATAGAAAGGGAGATGCTCGACGCAACGATAGGTCACAATTTCTCACGAAACCAGCTCGAGGCAAATAAGCACCCGAAAGACACGTACCAAACGTGAACGAGAGAAAAAGAAAAAAAGAACCTCGATAATGCACTTCCAAGCGCTTCTAACCTATGGTATTTTACGTATCAATGGTACGTAGCTAGGGAGAAAGAAAAGTAGCATGTTCAGGTTGTAACTTGTCGTTGAAGTCCTATGGAAAAATACTGGAAAGTTCATCATTAATCTGCCTCGTTCTGTGCACCGTATACGACATTTAACCCATTGTCAAGAAGATTATGCCAAATCTCTGCAGCAAAGTCATCTAACTTGAGGGGAGAAGCCAAGTAGAGGGTTTCTAGTTGGTCACAGTCTGGGTGCCTACGAGCCTTGACCATCTCAATGAAGCTCGAGTGATCACATTCGAGTTTGCAACCACTGAGATCGAGCACTCGGAGATGAGGTAGAGGTACGTGTGCTGACGGCTGGATACTTCCGAGTAGAGATATATCATCCGACGATAACGCTCTAGCTGAGTTAAGAGTGAGACAATGGAGATTGGTAACGGTATTCAGCAGTGTCAATAAGCCAGGAAATGCGTATTTCTGGTAAATTCCAGCAGTGGATGATAGCCGTGTGAGTTCGAGCCTGGTAATCACGTTGGGCTGAATACTGATATGGGGAAGCACTGGCACTGCAAGATAGGTGATATGTAAATCGATGAGATTTTGGAGGGAAAGTGAAGAAAAAATGACGCAGATATCCGGCGACGTGGTATCTATGAGATTTTGAGACGCGAGCACCAAGGACATCAGACGGGGCAGATGGATGGGTCTGTGTCCTTGATGAACTCTTAACAAAATTCCAATGCTGCCTATATCCGCACTTTCGACATTATCCAGCTGCTCAAGAAGTGGGAGACCCTGCTCGTCGTCGATCTGAAGGTTACAATGGCTAAGCTGGAACCATGGAATCTCCACGGCACGAGGAAAATGATACATGGACGCTGTGAATATGCGCAACTGCGGTGCATACTCGAATGTATTGTTGGCCCAACCCTCCGGTAACATCATGTCGTTTGATTCCAGTATCAGATGCTCTAGGCAATCCAGACGTCCCCGACATCCAGAAAATGCCCCGAGAGATTTAATAGGGACGTGGATACGAAGATTCTTCAGCGCAGAAGCATGGATAGAGATAAGGATAAGAAAATGATGCTGGGAAACGTCGCTAGCGCTCCATAATGACACTGTGAGAGGAAAGCTCTGCGACCTGTGAAGTCGAATTCCAAGCAAGAACATGTTGTGGAGATATGACCGCACCGACCGGATTTCGCTTCTGGTGGTCTGTACGAGCGACTCCGTATGTATTACCAATGATATGGACGACCACAGTCCTGGGGCGCTCACAAAGATTGATCGCCATCTACGGCAGACCTGAGATATTGTCCACGGAGAATTACTAGTATCCAAGCCGTTGCGAACGTTGAAACTCAGCGACATGATATCAGATGGGAAAGGGATGGTCTCGACGCATATGGAGCAGAGCACGTCGAGCGGTAGTCTTCGTACCGGCGAAGATAGTATTTTCTCATCCTCCATTTCCGAGTTTATCGATATACGCTCACGCACGAGCTTATCAATCAGCTCTCTGGCTCGCGCGATTTTCTCGTCAATATCAGCGATACGACCGGGTCCTTGCTTGACCACGTTTTGGAATTCGGACAGTTCTGTCTCCGAGGGGATTTCATTGCATTCTAGCAACTTTGATACTCGAATCGAGCGTGTCTGTTCTGCAAATGGTTTCCATGGTGCTCTCTTGACCGAACCACATGTAGGACACGCTGTATGTGAACCGAGGGGATTTGGTGCCATTTATTAGCGCTTTTGGACAGGGATAACATCAGATATAGAGCCTAATATAACATGGAAAGTATATCTACACTGCCGTGTTTGGCTTGGTGAAGGAGAGCCCTGAAATGACCGTAGTAGAAAGGCCTTCGCTTCAGTATCAGCTTGATGCGCGAGGCGTCACGTGTATATTTCGCACGCTCAAGGAACGTAGTGAGAATATATTGGATGTTAACCGGATGGGTTGCTCAAGGACCTAGACATCAACCTCGATTCTCCATTCTCTGTAGATGAACAAGGAAGTGGTGAAAATTCAAGAGACATATCGTCACATAAGTGACGAGAACAAATTTGATACTACTAACCGGCAACTGAAGGGAAAACCAATGTAAGTAAATGAAAAAGGAGACTGCGACTCATTCCTGCTAAAGAGTGTCCTACCACGTAAAGTATCAACAAATTTATAGCCTGCGCATCTATGTCATTTTGACTCTCCGTACACAACTTTCAGGCCCCCGTTAAGAAGATCCCTCCAAATACGAGCAGCTAAATCGTCTAGCACGAGGGACGAGCCCAAATACACAGTCTCTATTTGATCCCACTTTGGATCACTCCCTTGTCGACGTGCCTCGATCATTCCGACGAAGACGGAATGATCAAATTTGAATGTACAACCGCCGACGTCGAGAGTTTTCAGATGCGGCAGAGGTATATTCGCCGATGATGGGTTCAGCAGAGATATATCATCAATTGATAGTGCTCTGGCCGACTTTAGAATGAGATGTTGGAGATTACCTACCGAGTTCAACAACTTCAGTAAGCCGGGAACTGTGAAGGTCTCGCTACTGCTTCCAGCGGTAGATAAAAGCCTCCTGATTTCGAGCGTGGTGATTTTATTCTGCGCTTTAATATGTGGAAGGACGGGCGTTCCAGCATAGATCAGGTGTAGATCGACGACATTCGGGACAGACAGCAATGAGAACATAAAACGAACGTCAGGTGATCTTCCTGACGTGCTCTTGGATAAAAGCGTCAACGATGAGAGGAAATGCAGCGACACTGCGCTATGACCTTCGGGAACACTAAATGTCCCCCCGGTACGGATCTCGAGATCCTGGACATTATTTGCTTGTCGAAGAATTTCGAGCTCTCGCAGACGGTCTATTTGAAGCCTAAGGTGAGTGAGCTGGGCCCAGGGAACAATGGGGATGGGCTGGGGAAGCATGCCATATGCCGAAAACATTCGTAAATTGGGCGCATACTCCAACGCATCAATGGTTCGCTCCGCAGTAGTGGCGAACGGACCCCAGTTGGTATTGGATGTGTCAATTTTGAGATCGTACAGTCGCTCTAAGCGCCCTCTGCAGAAGGAAAGTGCCGTGAGTGACTGGAAAGGGCTCTCAATGCGTAGATTCTTGATGGCTGATACCCGGGTGATGACGAGGGAAAGCAAGGGATGAGAGGAAATATCGGAATTGCTAAAACACGCAACGGTGAGGGGAGCATTCTGGGACCTCTCGAGCCGAAGTCCAAGCATGAACATTTGGCAAAAAGTCGAAGATGAAAAAAGATTGGATAGGAAGAGCGACGTAGATGACCAAAGTTCCGGCGAGCTAACGATAATCGATCGCCAATCACGGCAGACCTGCGATACCGTCCAAGGAGACTCCTTGTGATTCAGACTACTGAGGTAGTCCGACCTCTGCATGGTTTCTAAAGCAGAGGGAATAGTGTAGAGACATATCGCACGAAGAACATCGGGTGGTAACCTTCGGACTGGCGAAGATAGCGCTTTGGCATCTGCAGCATCTGCCTCTATCGAAATTCGCTCGAGTACAAGAGCATCAAGCATCTTTCTGGCATGCGTGATCCTCTCGTCTAGTTCAGCAATGCGCCCTGGTGCCCTCTTGACTGTATCCTGGAACTCAGAAAGTTCTGCATCCGTGGGGGGGTCATTGCATTGCAGCAACTGTAAGACACGAGGTGAGCGTATGTTCTGCGGAAATATTTGTCTCGCGATCGGTCCACATAAAGGACAGTTATTGAAATCGCGGCATTGGTTTGAAAACATTTGAAGCTTAGAAACCGAATACTATCAGTTATCCTCCTGTACAAAACAAAGAGAGATTTCGGAAATGGAACACACCTTCAGTACTTGTGGTAACGAAGTGTGGAAAACGCACAAGGCGGCGACAGAATTCTCACGGCTTCAGCCGAAACCAAAACCGATTACGCACGAAACCCTTATTACAGAGCTCGACCGGTCAGTAACGGAGGGAAAAACTGAGTAAGTAAAACCGGAACGAATCGAGAAGGCACCAACGAAGAAGCAGACTTGTTTGGCATAACGGTCGGCCTTCCTTCAAAAATTGGACAAACATTCCAAGTGCATTAAGGGGGAATCGAACCCCCGGCGGGTCGATGGCAACGACCCAGGTTACCACTACCCCATTAATGCTTAGAAGATTATTATGTATTAAATAATTCAAGTCATATGAAGATAGTCAGCGCGACATCTTTTTCTCATGATCGGATACCTGCGGAGTATTGATGACCGTATCGCCGTGCGATGTCCGGTTAGCTCGAGTCTTGCTGATTGAACGATTAATAAGAGAAAGAAAGTACCAGAAGACACAGGGTATTTATGTAGCTAGTTTTGTAGTGTACTGTACTCGTTTGCCTTCTTCTCTAAGCATACTTGAACCGGTCTCATCTAACTCGCAGGGCAAATGTGCCTGACTTTTGATCTGCAGTGCGCAGGTTATCCAACAATATTTGCATCTGAAAAACGTGCCCCTACTGTCATGCAAACAAAAATCTGCTGTCCACCGTTTCTGTTATGCTATAGAATCCGAAATCTCGATCATCAATACACCAATCCAGGCTGTTGATGCTTAACTGGAACGCCTCCAGGCCCAATGCCAACTGCTCTAGGCTTCTCGTGTAGAAAAAGATTTCTCTTGTTCGCAAAAGGCCCTCACATCCCTGATCCGCTCCTTCCCCGTAGGGACGTTACAGGAGATCTTTGTTCGCACTCTCCCCAACGACCATAACACAGTTATACTTAAATAGGAAGCTACAACGAGGGCCATCCCTTTTTGACCCATTATCCACCCTGATTGTACATGCTGCTTTCCATTGGCCCTTCAAGCTTCAACAGTCATGTAATTGACCCAAATTCTTTGCGTCGCGTTACAACATACGCAACTCGTTAAAATGTGCACTCGCGTTCCAAACATATAAAAAGGCAGATGTACATCATCCAATATAAACTGTTATTAAAAACCAAAAAAGCGCGCTCATATCCTATCCGTTCATAAGTATACATTTTATCCATCAACCCGAAACAAAGGAAGACAGAAGGAAACACACGAAAAGTGATATATGGATGATAAATGAGCAGATAAGAAAGATGCCATATGCGAGTAAAAGAAAAGAAAAGCAAAAAAGGGCATAACGAAAAAATGTCACCAATCCGAGAGCACGCCTTACAACGCGACATTCTCCTTCCCCCCAAACGGTTCCCTCTTCGCAGGCAGTACTTTCTCCATCTCAAAACTGAAATCCCCCGTCATACTCCACTCCTCCTCGGGGACCTGATCCAGCAGGCTCACATATTTCTCGCTCTTCCCAGGTGGCTCGAGAGATTCATTCTCCTTATCGAACGACCCCAATGACAGTCCACCCAACCCAAGAGCATCCAACTTGGTAACAAATGCGGTCAGCGCACGGGCCTGGTCCTCCACCTTGATACGCATCTGCCAAGACAACATCAACCGGCGACGGAAAAGCAAGAGCCGAAATGACAGTACCTGTTTCTCCTTCTCCAACTGTTTCACCAGCTCGTCCGCCCATCGCTCCTTTTCTTCCTTCTTCCTGATCTCATCATCGACCCTCACCTTCCATTCGCGTTCAACATCCTCTCTAACAGCTCTCAGCGGTTCCCCGAGGTTGCTCTCATACCCCCTCACTACTATCTCCAGCTCCTTGATCGCTTTCGCCTGGTCCGCAATCACCTTGTCCTTCTCGTTCTCCGGAGGAATAAGCGGACGCGCTTCCAGAGCGACTTCGAGAGAGAGGATCTGGGTAGCCTGGGATTCTAGTTGAACACGGGCGGCGAGAAGTTCTTGTTGGAGCTATGCATGACGTGGGTCAACCAAACGTGACATATGAAGGAAAGAAGGAACTATCAACGTACCTGGTAAGGAGACATATCAAAGTCGATCTTTACGGGACTTCCTGGCCTCGAGTCTGCTGATGACTCATCGACCGTTTGACTCGTCAAGATCAGCTTCGTGAGTTGCTGGATCCTGTTGTTCAGGTCCGTCATTGCCTTGGATTCGTCCGTTTTCTATGAAGATGATCAGCAACGGAAAAAGGAAGTGCTAAAGGCAATCAGGTACCTCTTTCACTGACAGTCTTCGTTTCACGGACGCTGATGAAGACTGGCGTCGATCATCAACAGCGGCCTCTTTCTCGGCCAGACGAGCCTTGAGATCTTCAATCTCCTTCCTATATCGTTCGATCAGCGCGTCTGTATCGACGATCTCCTTCTTTTGAGCATTGAGCTGAAACACTGGCATCAGTACTGAAAACCGAGCCAAATGATAGCGAGCTGAACCTTGACGCCCTTAATGCGCCTTGCAAAAAGCAGCGTGCTCGTGCTCTCTGCAATGGCACTGATATCAGGATTGATCGTGCAAATGACACTGATCCGGGCATTCCCCGATAGCGATGGTTGAAGCATCCGTGTAAGCTTTGAGTTTCGGAAGGGAACATGGTCACTGCGAAGATGGTGAGCATCAGAAAGGTGGCAAACGAAGGGAAAGAACATGAAACGAATGTACCTCTTCCCTTTGGCCGCATTTTCTGAGAGTGTTCCAATGACAGTACCAAGGGTCAACAGACTGCAATCAAAGATAATCAGCAACGGCATGGAGAGAGGAAAGGTAACGACGAACCTGGTGTTGATATACTTCCCTTCTCTCGTACGCTCTTTATCACTCGTTGCCTTTTCCGAGCCTGCGAGGTCAATGAGACTCTACAAAGGACGTCGTTAGGAAAGGTGTCGGAACAATTAGAGGATACGCCCACCAAAACTGATGTCTGAACGCTCCTTCCACCTCTCGCTTGCAGCTTAGGACCGGGCTTGCTGCTAGCACCAGGACCTGGCGTCTGCCTGCCGCTCATACCTGGTGTCTGCCTTCCGCTTGGCGCTGGAGTGACTCTTCCGTGGAACGACTCATCCACGGCCTCACCTCGTTCCCTACTCTCGACGACGAGCCGGAAGACACTGTGGCTCCGACTACTCCTCTCATTCCAGTCCGTACAAGCCGTCCGTCGATGACTCTCCCCTCGCTTCAACACATCCTTGACACCCTTCAAGCTTGTCACGACTTCTTCACGAAGGGGCGTCAAGATGACCTCGTTCCCTCCACCACCTTGTATCATCACTGCTGGACTGCCGACGGGTGCGAGAAGGTCATGAATAGACTCGTTGTAGATTTCGAGGTAGGAACAACGAAGAAGATACTCCCTCCCTTCGTTACGCTTGATGAACCGGAAAACATCCTTCATAGCACGGGGAATGATGCCGGGCTCGCTTTCGTCGCCAGAGAGAGTATACGTCTTCCCAGATGCAGTCTGGCCGTATGCGAAGATGATAGCATTGTAGCCCTCCATGGCGGCATAGACATGCGACTGGGCAACGGTGGTATAAATGGGCTTGTTCGTTGAACCGGTGAGGACAGAGTCAAAGTCGAATTTGTTATCAGCTGGGTTGGGTGCACCAGACTTTGCATGTACAGGATCCAAATGGATGGAACTGGCGCTCGTCGACGCAACCCATGCCGAATCCGCATTCGAAGGTCTTACCCTAGAATAGAATGAGGATCAGCATCTACAGAAACAGCAAGAAGGACATGCCTGATAGACACCATGACTTTATCCTTCTTCCCGTGGTTCGCACTCATTGCCCTCAACCACGCCTCGTCCATCTCAGTAGACACATCCGCCTCTACCGTCTCGGAATCTACTAGGACAGCCTCTGGATCGACATTACTGACATCCATCTTGCTCGTCGGCGAGTCCTCGAGCGTCGGCGTCTTCGATCTCTCGTATGGGGTCTTGGGTCGCGGTGACCCCGGTATCGTCGAGAGGGGCTTGGTATACGTCCTGGGCTTCGATTCCGACGACACAGGCGCCTTATAACGCTTGTGTGTCGAGCCAAGGATGTTACTGGCGCCAGATGAGCCCGAGCCGCTACGATTGAGGCGGTTCATGAGGTCGCTGCTGCTGCTCGACGACGAGATGGAAGAGAGAGACGAGGTCGACAAAGGCCTCTTGCTAGGCGTGAACGGCCCTCGTCGCGCAAGCTTTGACGACGGCGTGCTCGACACGGACATTCTGGTTGTCGTAGAGGAGGAAGGGAGGCGTCGTCGTTGAGAGGGTATGGATCGTGGGAATGTTGATTGCACAAATTTGGGACGCGACTAATCATGTGATCGCATTCACCGCCCGAATCACGATAATGTTTTCGATGACTGGGTTTGAAGCCGCCAGGCCAGCCACGCCGAACCAAGTCGCGCCGCCGTTACCGAGCGACTTCGGCAAAGTTACAACACTGCACCGACCAGCGCGGCTTGACGCAACCTGAAGTTGCCCGGGCCTTGACACCCGTAAAAAAATGACCGGAATGCTATTTTAGGTCGTTTTCATCGCAACAGTTTCCCGAGCTATTGCCGACATGTTCGGGAATATCGGTTTGCCCCAGTGCCATTTAAAGGAGATTGATGAAGTCATAGCTTCTTCGGCTGGAGCGGCGCCGCGGCTTCAAAGTTATGACTTGGGGAAGCCGAAACCGAATGAAGTCACGCGCCAAGTTACGTCATCGAAACACCACCGATTCTTTCGATAAGATATCCAGCCAAACCAACAGATTAGGGGCTAATTTGAGCACATTACCTACCATAAATGCAAGTCCTGTGCTTTCTCGTGGTCGTGTCGCTTTTTTAAAATTTATTTTTAGCTCGGCATTTTGTAACCGCTACCCGTAATCTAAGTCTAGTACAGAGATGCTGCGGTTCGTGACTAAGGCGAGGCCAGTGACTAGGTGTGGTGGGGTCAAGGGCATTATATGTGTAGATTTCCCGTAGCTCTGAAGTGTATGTGTGTGAGTGATAGTGGGGGGAGGTTTACGACGGCGGCTCCCGCTGTCGTTCATGGGCATTTTGGTGTGGGTTTTTTTTTTTCATCTTTTCTGTGTGTCCGGTTCTGGTGTCGCTTCATCAATGACCTTGCTGCTTCATCCTTCATGTCAGGTTTCCTCGAGTCCCAAATGCAAGGCTCCCAACCATTGCTCTAGCATCTCATCCTCCTCGCTCATTGTCAATCTCTGCCATAGCTTGCGTGGGTGGCCCATTTTTTTAAAGGCTCCGGATTTCTCCAGGAATGCAGCGAGAGTTTCGATGCCATCCTTCGCGCCTAAGATATCAGGTAGGAAGGTATCCCTCCAGACCTCCCGCAGCAGGTTCCTATGCTCTTCATACTGTTCGTATTCAGGCAGGATGTGTTCTCTAGTTTGCAGTCTCTCTCTACACGAGTAGTCAATGTTTTCGTTGGGTACGAAGCGACTGTAGTACTCGCCTGTAAATCCATGCCCGCTTCGTGGTCGATGCGCCCCACTGATAAGATACGTAGTGGGGTTGTCTCACAGCTGTTCTCGCACCGATCAGACCTTGACACTTCCTTGCTAAATTTGACCACTTACACGCCAGTACACTTCCGCAACAGCTCACGTTCTTCTGAAGAGTCTAAAACTTGGCACAATGTAGGTATGATATTCAAACTATCAAGGTAAATTCTCAAATTACAGAAAACGAGCCACTTCGAACCCTGGATGGACACTTCTGGTTCATTAATAGTAATATTGCTCGTGTGTCGTTAAGTCTTCATAACATGTGCTTTGTTCTCTTCCAACCGTAACCCTACATTACATACTTCTTTATGTATTATAACAATAATTGAATATTTTGGATTAATTTAGGGAAAAAATTTAAGACTTGTCGCTAGCGCCGCTACCGATATCTTCTCTTGGCGAGTAAAGCAGACGTCGAACTTTTGACCTTGCACCAATACGTCACCGTCTACGAACCTGAACTCGGCCGGAAATCTCTTTCATGAGCCCTAGCTTGTGTACATCATTTTTGTGACCAAGATACACTGCATCTCCGACTTCATATTTGTGGCGCCTGGCGTTGCGCTTCTCGCCACCTTCTTACTAAGGGTCCCAGTACAAAGTAAGTTATATTTCCTACCCTCGACAGGAGGGTCAATCTCTCATTTATACATCTCAAATCTGACTTGCGTATATCCTCCAGCATATCGAGAGTGGCTATCCAAGGTGATTTGCTATTCAAATAATCTCTGAAATTGATAAGTTGAAGGTACAGTCCAGGTCACCGCTGCTTCTTTTCTGGACAACTGGGCTCGTCTCCTTTCCCTACATTCTAAAACCGGGAAATAACTCTGTATTTTCCGATGACAGATTAACTTTGTTAACATGCTATTGCCGTAGCGCCACAAAAAATAAAATGAATTCACTTTGTGGGGCGGCGATCTTCCTGTTCCTAGATATGATTGCTAACTACTCATATGATTCTTAAGGTTCAAAACTTTTGCTTTGCTGAAACGAACACGGAAGAAACAAACCGACTCGTCGACCTTGTCCGGGAGAATGACAAACCGTGCTGACATCGGGAGGGTTAGTATCACCGATGCACGACCAATGCAATGAGCCCGCCACCGGTGAATTCAGTTTGACGATAGTTAGCGACCTTGGCGACTTACCTCTTACCTCATTATGGGATCCAGTACCCTTTTCCGTCTTCGTCTTCCAACTCACAAGTCCAAGTTTTCTGCGATCGGACTTTTACAGCAGTCTCCTGTACTAATCAGCCGCTCAACGGCATAGTGACGCGATAAAATACACAGTAAATTCACCGCCGGAATCTATACCATCATCTCGTCGTCACCATCATTTACATAGCACGGTACCGCTTGGGCACGCCCGACGAAAGTATACAAGGTATGGCACTACGACATCCCTCCACTTCCTAAACTACTTACAGACTCCTCAAGCCGAGCTTTCACACTTGGAACAAACCTGCAGTAGAATTTGGAAAGCCTGTAAGCAGTAAGACAATATTACATTATCTCTCGATATCGAAGATGTCCTCTTTCACGTACAACTCCGTGGCGATCATCTGAAAAATATTTGAACAATTCTAGGCATAGGCGCGTTCGCAGTGTTATTATCAGTTCTATTTGCGTTGAAATTACCTAAGAGCTAGTACCTTCCTTTGAGGAAGGTAAATGGCTGACGGACCTTCAAAATGGAAATATCCATTGCACAAACAAATCCTCAAAATTATGTATCGTTAGCGGTGGTTCGGCCGATGCGTATCATACAAAACAACGTGGGAGAACGTTGTCTGTGACGCGCTACTATCTTCATTGAGAATACGTACCGAAAATAGTCGCGCGCGCATGTGAAACACATCATTTCGGCGAGCCTAAGTAGTGGTAGTGATCTTTGCCATGCTGCCGCGAGAAACGAGGTCACACATGGTAACGATAAAGAGCACCCGATTAAGAACAAATCCGCTAATAGCCGACATCCTGGGAAAGGCGCGATAGACGTGCAACCGTACTGGTTAGCAATGTTCATAAATACCATTGTCAATTTAGACACAGCACAATTAAAATACTGTCTACCTTTTCGTGCGCAGCCTTCTCGCTGAGAGAAAACACCGACCTTGCTCAGAAAATGGGCGCGAGCGCGCGTATGAAACGAAGTTTCTTACGCCTCAACCACGCTACGTGCTATGGTATTCTCATGGTCAAGCTTCAAGTCTAAATCATAGATGGAAACAGGAACAACCACCACATTCATAGCAAATACATTGGACCTAATCACAAAAATCGACAGAAATACAAGAATAGGACCTTCTCCAAATTTCAATACAGGTTATGCTTCTTGTGCCATTCCTCCAAAGAGAGCGGCCCGTAATCCTCATAAGTTTCCTTCTCTCCCTCCGGGAGGGGAGCCCAATCCGGCTTGGAGTTCATTTTAATGCAGACCTAAAATCTCAGTCAAAGATCATGACCACGCGAACCAGAATGTGAACGAACGTACCATACTCTTTGGGGCTTGCAAAGGCGTATCAATCGCACCCGCGAATGGATGAATCAATTCCGGCCTTCAAAAATCGTCAGAAACTACACAATAAAGTTTGAGAGGCTCCGTCACACCAAGTCTTATCATACAGCCAAAGCATCGTCGAACACTTGGAGCAAAAGCTCCTCTCGGATGACGCAATCCTTTCCTTTGGCGTATCCCGGTCCAGAACGGCTTTGTAAACACTGGGCCTAGTAAGCACCCATCACCATGACGACGACAACTCTACCCCCATACCTAATATATTCCTTGCCCTGATGAACCTCCAGCGTGTCCGAATGTCCCCCCAAATTAATAGTTCCACCACCGGAACCAGCGACTTTGCGGCAGATGGAGCAGTAGCAAAGCTGCCAGATATTAGCAGCGCATCAGTCACTGTAAATAGCCAACGCACCTGATACGGAACAGCAGTATTCGACTTCAACGAAAACCTAACAGCACCGCAGTGGCAGCTTCCCTTGAGTACAGACATCGCAGTTGACAACTGAGAGAAACAAGTAGAAAGCGATCATCGGATGAGTATTATAAAGCTCACGCAAAAGTGATGTCATATGTGAGCTCACGAATGACTTATTGAAATCCCGTCCGGTACCAAAAGTTCCGAGAAGCTGTGAAATTGATCCCACATCAAAGAAACAAGGAGTGGACCACGAGCCACCTGTACTCAACTCGAAACGGAATACTTCCAGCTGCAATGATTTGATGCCGAAAACGTCTGTTTGGGTAGGTATCATACACAATAGAGGTCAATGCATTTTAGCTCGGTAAAAATGAAAACTCAAAAGGGTAACCCTAACCCTAAGTTTGACCTTACGCCGACATTCTAAGGATGCAAGTACTTCCGCTCACTAAGTACTCGCCAATGAGTCCTTTTCCTTTCTCTTTTGATTGTTTGTCCAAGTCTTCTTTTGCTCGCAGCTGTAACATCCTGCTTGGGAACGGAGTTATTTTATGCTCCGATTCATTTGCATAGGCCAGAAATGGTGCCTTCACACGAGCTGTTCGATATGATAGATTGAAAGACGGCTCGTTCTCTAAGCTTCCCTCATATCTCGAAAACGAAATTCGCCAAGTATTGCTGTGTATCCCGCCCGTAGGATTATGCAACTAGCCGTGGCCCGTTACTCACAGGCAGTATACGAATGTCAGCATCTCTGACGCAGCGGCACAGCGACCCATCTGCGGTAGAATTGCTTCTCGTTTTCTAATATTGATCCTTGATCTCCGGCAACGCATTTATTCCGTCATGGATCAATACCTTATATTACCCTTCCCCATGACATAGAATTGGGTTCCACCGCACCCGCGCGCATGCCGAGGCGGTGACTTACGTTCTGAATAATCCATCGAACACTCGGTACCGGTACTCTTCTTCTAGATCGCTACCTTGTACCGTGTTCGCGACATGCCGAGATTTGCAGGAGGAGTTTTCGTCCTTCCGGTAATGAATAAGTAGGTCCTGATGGGATAGGTGATTAGCGGGCACTCGCCCGGAAAAGCGGTGAATATCTACAGAATATTGTTGTAGCGGTCTACAGGAGTGCGATTAGGGAAAAATAAATCATACATGACTCTATGGTATTTCTGTAATAGTACACTTAATAGTAATACAGATAATGAACTTTGACAATACTCCCGGCCTTTAAATACATATATAAGTGAAAGAAGAATTAGTTAATGCTCGGGAAAGAAAGAAAGTAAACCATCAGGATGGTCTTCCAAGGTGGACGTTTCAACTTGCGAGACTTGACGGCGAATAGCCATCAACTCGTCCCACAGATGAGGGGGAATTTCTTTATGCTTCCGCAGAAAGAGCCGGATTCGATCCAACCATGCCTTCATAACATGAAACCTGCTCTCCGAAGCTCCTTCAGACCAAGAAGGACCACCATCTTGGACATCCAGCAGTGAAATTTGCGCCAGCCAATAGAACGGAAGAGCATTCTGCGCAAAAGGAGGTTCATCATCACCTTCCTTCCCCTCTTCCGGGTTCATCGCATCTGGAGACGACATCCACATGCGAAGCCAGTTCGTCAACGCGTATTGGTTTGCAAACTGGCTCCCTCGACAGTCCTCGTTTCCGATAGGCTCGGGGGAAGAAGAAGACGGAGTATCATTAGATGGGTCGCCCGTCGTGCAGGAGGAGTGTATGTTCCGGAGAATCGTATGGATTAAAATGAATGCTGAGAATGGGTTCAAGGGTGTGGATGGAGTCAGAAATCGCATCTCGCCAAGGCTAGTTAGAGCTTGCTGCATCCCGGCACCGTACAATCTACCTGATCCCATTCCATATGGTGACGGTTTCTGCAGAAGATCAATCCATTCCGCAGCAGTTTGCGCTTTCCATAGCGCATCATCGCACGGAAGATTTATGTCGAATTCAGCCGTTTGAAATGATGGGCGCATCGAGAAAAATACAGAATGACAGCAATCGTGGAGATAAGAAAGAAATAGCGCCCTAGATATATCGCGCCCATCAGGGCTGCTCGGCGATAAGAAGAGATTTGGGTTCACCGTTTCACAGTCTCCTGAAGTGCCCATTCCCGCCAAGTTGCTTCCAAAGTAAGAGGATCATTCAAATCAGGAACCGTCCAAGAGCGTGAGCGAAAGATTGATTCTGTCTGGCGGATCATCTATAGTCCTCAGTCAAAGCCGGGTTGACGGGCATAAATAGACGATCGACGAACCATAACCAACATCCCATGGTATACATTCGACGAAACCCGCAATTCAGGACGTTGGTGGAACAGACCAATAGTTTGGAGTAACACGACGGCGAGTATCAAGAAATCCTGCTCCTTCGGGTTATTTGTAACTTTGGTCTAGAAACGAGAATAGATTAGAATCAGAGATATGTTTTGCCAAGGCGGGGCCATACAAATTCATGGATGAGGGCATCCCGCGTTGAAGACAAAGTTTCGGCAATAAAATTGACGGCCCTGCGCGTTTTGAGGAACAGTGCACCGCATGCCTGCATTGCACGAATGAGGACGGGTGGTTTGTTTTCTGTTGTCCACGAACCCTGGTGTACTAATGGGATTTGGGTACAAAATGCCGAGAAGAACAGATATACTGAAGCGTGTGTCAGTTACCAAAGTTATTACGGTATGCGGGCATGCTGGCACCCACGGTATTGTTGGCTTTCTGCATCGAGCGGTTGAGCACTGCCAACAGGTTTTGCACACCCCGGAGGTGCAATATAGGGAGGTAAAGGATTGGAGATAAAGGATAACGGTGATTCATAATCCGATGGCGTAGGGATGGAAACAGGGCTCAAGGAGGACGGCATGAAGGAAGCGTAGTCGCCATTCAGTCCAAGTGAACCGTTGGCATCAAGACAGGGGAGTTCTGGTGGCGTTTGTGTCGTTGATGGCATAGAGAAGGGGTACCTATCGAGGAAGTAATCGAGTACGCCATTGGAGAATAGTTTTTCCATAGGATCATGAAGTTCACTGTTACCATCAGTAATAGTGACCGCATCTTTGATTACTGCACCAAAGATATCAGATAAAGATGATGAGGTGGAAGAGGAAAATGGGGCCGCGTCGGCCGCTAACGACAGGGTAGAATGTAACGTGGGTGATAGCTCGCCGCTGTGAGGAGATGGAAGTGAATCGGATGAAGATGTAGGTGATGAAGACGGTTCTGAAGTGCCTTCAGAGGGAAGCTCCATCTTTTGAAGGCGGCGTTTCTTCGCCTTATTCTTCTTGTCTCTCGAGACGGCTGGATCGTTTATATAGATGCATTCCTTGCAGCGAGAAATACACTTTGAGCATGGATTCTCGAGATTACACTTGACTTTTGATTCTGCACAAGCCTAAACGAATGTTCAAATAAGGAGCAATGCGCCACAATACTTTGAGACAAACCTGGCAGGACTTTCGTCGAGACCGATGTGAAATGAGCCTATCGTAACGCTGTTACTTTCGCTGCCGGGCTGTGAAGGGAACTACTCACGGGTCGCCGCACGACCTCTTGTGTCTAGTCAGAAGATCGCTTCTAGTGAACTCAGCACCGCACATCTGCAGTGGAGTTAGCATAGCAACCCCCTAGCTCCGAAGAATGCTGACCTCGCATCGATGCGCACGTTCGTTAGTATCTGTTTAAAAGAGATCTTTGTCAAGCACAGGGAGGACCTAGCAACGTGAAAACTTACGTGAACGAAAGTGTCTGTGCAAGTGCGTCGTTCTTGTAAACTTGGCAGGACAAATAGGACAGTGTTTCGTCTGTGGCAATGTAGGAGCGTTCCCTCGATGAGAACGTATACGAGAAAGATCCTTCAGTTCGGTGACAGGCTCCATGATCTGAAATGTCGGGGAGTCGTGGGGCGAAGGTGGCAGGGACATAACGAAAAGAAGGAATAATGGAAACGAAGGGCGAGTTAAGGGAGCAGTATTCCGCCGTCCATGGACCCTCCGGTCTTTTAAATCAGTCTCGATGCATGGTATTTAAGTATCCATCACGATCTACAACTGAAGATCGAGTCGCTTACGTCGTCAGGGAGGGAGAGAGCCACGGCAGAGGAAGCAATTCGGTCCTGCATCTGATGGCCGATAGAAATAAACACGGCCGACATGGAGAGGCGATAAATCACACTGCCACATTCCGTATTGGATAGAGAACCAGGTACCAACGCGTTGTGATCGTAAAAGGCAAACATCAGAACCGAACGAACCAGCCCAGATGAAGATGGGTATCAGGGGTAGGATATATAGCACAGTTCGTGTAAGAAACAACGTTGTATCCTGCCAGAGAGCCGAAGCTTAGACGACCAACGTCAATCGGTTGCAGGACCCAGACTTGGCTTAGCAATCATTATTGACCGTTGCTAAACTGAAATTGGTCAGAATCCTGCATATACAAGAAATCGAAGGGGTTTTACCTTCAAGCCAGCCGTCAGAGAAAGCGATTTGTGAATCGATTCGGGTTGGAGACTTGCTTGCGGATCTTGTAATACGGTCTTTAGTCTAGCATCGAATGTGAGTTCCTATTCATTGGAATTGAATTAAATGCCAAAGCCCACTTGACGTATTACCAGAGTTTCGGACAGTAGAAATCGATTTGCTCACTACGAGAGAAGAATGAATTTGAAATGTGAACCGCCGTTAGCCGTGGAGGTCATTGCACTAAGACGAATAAGCTGATTGCCGTTACAGCACGTGCCTAATACTTGATGCGGGCTAGTCGACCCTAAGGCTGAGGCAATCCTTCTCTTTGGGTACCTTTGCATCCGTTCAGATAGTCTTGGCGCTGTGACTCATAGCGAACTACAAGAGCCCACTCTGATGTCCATGCTCATGATAACGGTTGCTGCTATCGTCGAAAATAAGGACGAGGTGACATCATGTATCATGAAATACCTGAACTTCGACGGTCCCAACGGGGGTGATTCCGAAATGTGGATAACCCTGTTGCAAATGTGAATAAGTGGTACACAAAAACTAATCAAACGAAATTACCATGAAATTTCAGTTACAAATCCTGGAAAAAGGTCTGAAGCTCCTTCGCAGGTATTCAGCTCCAGCTGTCCGGCCGTGTCTGGGAAACGTGTTGCCAAACAACCATCGGCTCCCATTCAGCCATGTGCCGCCGTTCTCCGATGGTGATGCCCTCCGACACCTACGGAATAATAGCCAGCTCCGTTTATCTAAACTTTTTCGACACAGCAGGTGTCAAAGAAGGGCCAATGCAAAGGCAAAAATGTAGCTTTGTGTCGCACTGATAGTAATAATCGCAGCTTGGCGGTGGGCGGCCGGAACAAAAGGTGGTCTTTAACGATAATCTCTGCGGCGCGAAATGAGATTATTTGTTTGATGATGGAAAAAAGATGATACACTGTGGGCGGCACCTGTAATGGGGAAAGCAACGAGATCGACGTTCGAGACAGGAAAGGTGAAGTGGCGTGTGAACGTATGCACACGGCCCCAGCCGCAACTTTACCGTTTACGTACGATGTTCTGTCTTCTTGACCATTGAAGATCAATTCCGCATACTGTATTTCGGTCGGCGTTGGGTAAGTATTTGATCTAATGATTCACAACCTGAAGAGCTCAAACGCAGGTGAGCGGTTTATTTTACGGATCTATTCAGGTCCTTGGGCCTGGTCCCGATAATACGAGAAGAAAGGTATTGATGATAATGACATCGGAACAATGTCTTTATTTTGCCGTCTTTGATGAGTCGCACTACCTTATTAATTTTTCTTACTGCCAAGAAGAGAATCCCCGCGCCGATTCTTTTTCTAATGATATAGTTTCAGCACCAATTCAATTCTCGGCGCTGTGTATGGACTCATCTCCCATCTCTCACGGTCTTGCTGTGAGTGACGTCGAATGTACGTACCACCACATGCCAAATAAAGGTTTACAGCTTTATTATTGATATGACTCGATGCCAGGAACGCCTTGACAGTTCCTCACCGACGGTCCAAGACGTCCTACCGACTATTATTATTTCCAGGGTATGTTTCACCGCTGCCATCAATTGATCAAGGAGTCAGATATAATGTGCGATCAACGTTATCGTTTGCATCGTACTGCAGAGGTAATGAATTTACTTTTTCTAATAAGTATAGTCCGCACGTCTCCTCTGCATTCACGGAAAACCCAACTTCGAACTCAGACCATTATGTCTCCGTTTCTATATGTTTTGATATCCGTGCAGACTCTCGTTTCAAAGGGAAACTTATTTAAAATCACAGCCCAACATCTCGTTATTCCAGCAGTGACTGCGGGCATACCCAAACCCCCATTTTCGGGCATACATACACCACCGTGGTGCTTGATACTCGTTGAAATTCAGTTGATGACATTGTCCACCCGTTTAGCTGCCGCAATAAGGAATTCCCAACTTGCTGTATTCTTAGCAGAGATGCTGCTCGTTCCCACAGACGGATCCGTTCGTATGCTTTACGACGTAGACCCACTGAAAGCTCCCCAGTAAAACCTCCTTTTATTATTCTAGCTACTGAACACGAAGCCACCTACCTAATACAGCTCGATAAACACGCGCTATTCTTAACTACGGCCCTGGCTGCGGTTGCTGTGTACGATAAGGTTAGTAGGATTCACATTTGAATGCAAGATCTACTTACCTTCTCGAAGGCGCTCCCGAACTCAATGTTCATATAATACGACTGTTCTAAATGGGTTGCGAGCTATCTCAGGCAGGTTTTCGATTTGCCTAACGCAATTCGGTCTGTTCGGCACGGAGGTGTGCTTCCGTCTCGGAGATAAATATCGACTTTTCGTAGTTTCTAGCAGGAAATGGGTATATTTTATTGTAGAAAATATTGATTTACACAGTACCCGTTTTCATGAACATGTTTTCTGTCCAGAAAATACTCATAACATCGAGATATTCAAATTCTTTCTGTTTATGTAATAAAGCTAAGTTTAACTGGCAGAGTAGGCGGCATGGTCCGGGTCCCGCGCTATCTGACAAGATCAGGAAGTCTTCAAGTCGCGACGCGTATCTACGCGACATTCTGTTGAGATACCAAATACACTGCGCTTTTGACGGCCGTCGCTTGTCGTTCCCTCCTTTCTGTTGTAGATTTTCTATTTTTAGTGGTATGAAAAGGAGCCCCTCGCGCGTTTGCAAGGTTTCCCTGCTAATCCCGGAGTCCCCACTACTCACTAACTGGAGCTGTTTACCGTACTCAAACAGATTCTTCTGCGGACAAACAATCAGTCCAACAACGACTTCACACTATGTAATCTCCACATCATGCATTACCTACCTTTAACACGATATGGATAGCTCTTGAAGTACTTCAATATTAGCACGGAAAAATCAGTAAAAATAGATCTCTCACCCGGAAACGGAGCCGCACCTTAGAGCCGCTCAAACTTTGTTTGAGTAATGCAAATCTATGACTTGCCTGAGACGACTTGGCAACCCCAAGTCCCCGGCTCCGCTTCTCGCCTTTCGCTCCAATTCATTTAACAGATCTCATTATGTAACAAAAAATCGAATCATACACACACACGACAGAACCGCGCTTGCCTGTCTTGCTCTATTGTTGGAGGTGCGCCACCATATGTTCATTCGACGCTCAGGTTTTGATATCTCTCACAGCAGTGTTTCGGTGGTACTTTTCCGCAGGCCATAGTATGCCTCTTCACCCCCGCACCTCCTTGGGGCAGTTCAAATCACGTATACCACCACCATCCTGGCGGGCTAGAACATATATTTCGCTCGCACTTTTTTTCACGGGACATCTGCATACCCTTGTGTATCTCTTGATTAACATCGCGGGTGCAGAATAGGCCCGCGTCGCGAACAGATGGCTTGGTCTTCAACGCGGCGTGGCGTCACCGAAGAGCGAAAACTGCGTCACATTTGGAAAGAACAAGCATTTAAGTATGCCTGTATCATGGCCTCTGGGCGTGTTCTTAACCTCCCATGACGCTGAAAGTGAATCGTCCCATCGTCTCCCACTCCGTCTATCGGCTTCAGTATTGCGGTTGCGATGGCCAAGGTTTTCATGGCTTATCGATTTCAGCATCCCCCTACCTTTCCTCTCCGAGGTGGTGGCTGGTTTCCTATTCTCAAGTAATCCCGCTGAAGGGCGTTCAAACTCATCGTAGTCCGTCCGTCCGTCCGTTCGTAGCATCACGCCACAAAATAGAATCGTAACCACTTCAATTCTGGTGCTCCTCTACCGGTGGTACATGATCATCTACCCAAATCGGTGTAACTCTCAAATGCGCCTTTGGGTTGTACTTCTTCTGAGGATTGTGCTCATGGAAGGCTTCCATTCGCATCCTGACACTACGGTGGACCTTGACTCCGCTTGATTGCTCTGGAATGATCCGAGGACGCGCAAGGTTTGGTCTGAACTCGTTCATTCCTTCAGTAAACACCACAAAGAGAAATATCTGTTCCACATACCCAAACCACGACACCCACTTGTCATCTCCCTTCTGGTGCCGGAACTCCATGGGGATCACCTCCAGGATCCACCATGACCTTGAACGCTTCAGCTGATCGTAAATTGGGGACAACGCGTCCCGGAGCTCCTCCTCCTCCTCCGTCCCGATAGGCCGATATTCCTCAAGCAAAGCGTCTGCATGAGCCTCGTCCTCGGTACCGGGCATACCGCTGGGCAGCGTTCGACGACGAAATGCTGTCATGAGTCTTTGCATTAGCGGCAGCCTTGGGGGTCCTGTTCGTATCATGGCTGATTCGACTGGAAGGGGAGGCGGCCGTGGAGTAACGAAGGGATAGAGTGTCGTGGGATCTAGGCCTAACTGTCTTAGATGCTGAGAATCGAACATGATTCCCGTTTTTGTCTTGAAGCATTCTCGGATCATCCATCGTAACGAGATTCGTGCAAGGGAATTCCGAGTTGAATTCTTCACGGACCCGCCTCCGACGTCTGTTGACATATTGTGTTCAATAGACAGGCTATCTTTGTCGATCATCCAAATACATACCACAATGACATCCCTTCTCATCAAAGGAACCAATCAGCAATAATCTAAAGTAAAATGGGTGTATATGACTCACCGCAAACCAAACTTCTTCAATATCGGTCGGCTTCCCAGAAGAAGACGAATGGAGCCTCTCCATTTCGTTCATAAACTTGTCTTCTTGCGGACTCCACTCAATCTCTGATTCTTTCTGCTCTTTATGCGAGCCCTTTCCTGTCTTCAGTGTACTCGACTGGCTCGTATCCTCATAGGAACTCTGCGTCTTCCATCTTGGCGTGCCGAGAAGTAGTTCGCTAACACTGGGTCTATTCCAAAGATTGGCTTTGAACTTGGCTCGACGTTCATCTAACGAGACGGCATGACGGAAGGTTCGAAGAATAGTGTTGGAAGTAGTAAACGGTAATCTTTTTGGTATAAGCCCCACTGAATCCACCGTGTCCCTGGTATTGATTGGTAAGCATCTCCACGGAGGAATGAAATGACCGGGACGTACCACACGCCTAGGAACTCAATCTGAACATCATTAGAAAACGCTCGTTTGAAAGCGGTCGACTGATCCCATCCAACCTTGTCCGTTCGAGTATACATCTTGTACGCGAAGGGGACTTGCTGCCAGTTATCTGCTGGGAGTAAGCCTACTTTGTGGATCATCCCGGCCAGACTAACGGGTTAACGTAACATCAGACAAATATTGTCCAACACGAAACAATGATAGTGGGTGGTCTACCTCCTAGCAGTATACGCGCCGCGAGAGAAACCAAATATGCATATGCGATCACCTGCGTGGTCTAGACAGATGGTTCAATTGATGTTTTGTTGACAGAAAAGCCATGGAGCGTACAATTTTGCATCAAGAACTCATAACCCGCTGAAAGCGACATGTCAACACGGAGATGCAAGGTAAGAAACGTCCAGGGTACCCATGACATGTGCATCAAGATCCCAAGCTATCATAACGTCAACAGTCTATCCACATCATTAGCAGTGGAATTCCAAAGTAGCGGATCGTACCTTGTATATTTTCGACATGAAGGGCGTGGCGATTTGGGGCGACGTATAGGTACCGATTCCAGACTAGAAAACGGGTTAAAGAAGCTAGTCATCAGCCATGCATCAAGTCATACCTGATAATAAACCATCTGCTTCGACCGGTCATCCTTTTTCAGCAACGAGAAGAGCTGTACGATATTAGAGTTGTCCGAGTCGAATTGGTCCCCAGTCCCATCGAAGCAGAGCACCAAAGTACGATGCTTGTGATCTGGAGGAATGACTTCCGATGTCATGTTAGGGTCCAGAGTCTCCTCCTTGACCGGATGCTTCCGCGATGCCGATGCCGATGCTGGGACCGTTGTTTGCGGGATGTCGGCAGCCAGTTCCGGAATAACAAAAGTCCTTTCGACGTCTCCTATGATAGTTTGGGCAGTGGATAGCGCTGTGGGACCACGTTCATGACGTGGATTCGTGATGATTGTCAGCGTCATGGTTCAAGAGAGCGTGCAGGGTTGTAGGGGGGCGTGCATCAAAAAAGAAGGTCCTTTATGAATTTTTTCCCAAGTTCTCGGCGGCCGTTTAGGCCGGCGTAGTTAATGGACAAGGATTAAAAAGCGGTGCCGAGGACCGGGTAAGGGTACCTTTCCACAAAGCCGACAGTTTCGAAATTCAACGATCAAGCTCCTCTGCCACAAATAATGGTAGAAAACATAAGGATAAAAAGATGGGAGGTCCACGAAATTTACTTGATAAGCGGAAGCCATAGAAAGTGATTTCAGCTGGCGATTAAAGTCCGTTTTTCAACCTCGCTGGGTCATTCGAGCAGAACAGGAGCCATTATCTTGAGTCCGCTTTTCCATGCAGGGTCGATGATCGACATTAGACGTTCAGCGCTCCGAAGATTGAGGAGCGTGATGACATGTTAATGTACTCCGGCACCGGATGACTCATTCGACCGACACCCTCGAGGCAAACACGTTACGAAATAGATTAGAACACGCCAGTGTATTCCTAGAAAGAATCAATATCAAGGAGTGTCGCAAGATGTGCAGGTGAGATTACAAACGTTTCAAGTTCCCGATGGTGACTCTTGAGTCCTTGAATCTTGACCACAAAAATATGCAGCGACTCTCCCGAAACAGTATCCAAGAATAGGAGAGGATGCATCACTGAGCCCTAGGCTTCTGCTGCATCGAAGGCCTTGTAATTCAAAGTTGACATCATTAATGATTATGCCCTGGCAAATGACCATCATTCTTGATCCGCCGTTTTCCTCACGAATATTCGCATGTTCGTCAGTTCCGAATTCTCAGTAGCCCCGCTGTTGAGACAAGGAGATGGGCCACTGCGAATGGTCCGAAAGATCGCATCAGAACTCTTGGTGGAACAGTGCTGACGTAGATGTAATTTCAGACGCTTCTGAGTCACGGTAAAATTCCAGTGAAAGATGAGTGCGTCTGGCTCGGAAGTTCTTGAAACGGATCGTATAGCAGAAGTACAAAGTATGCTCACTGTTATCAGCAGAATTCGACCCATGGAAACAGAATACACGGGTTATCAACACACAACCTCTGGAATAATTCGATACCGAAGAGCGGGAAGTTGTAGGCAACAGGCTGCGCGTCGCTCCATGCCGTTATACATCCGTCAAAGTCCATCGACAGGTTCCCTCCGAGGCTACTGAAGGCATCTTTGCCGAATCTAGAATACAAGGCGCGCGCTAGCTCTGTCTGTAGTAACCTTCTAGAAATGAGAATGGTACCAGCTTGGAAGGACGCGGCCATACGGGAATGGTTCTGGCCTCTAGCTTCGGGACGAGTCTGATATGACAGCCGGAAAAATTGGAGCCGATATACCGCCTTATGCAGGCCTGAAAAGTAAAAAATATTGACAGACATGTCGGAGAATCCCCCCCGACGGACAAGCTACCTTGATCCTAACATCCCTCATGATTGGTTGGAAGGAAAACAAGACGGGAATCATTGTCTGATTGATAACGTACCTTGTAAGGGTTTAGCCATCACCCCTGCGCTTAGAATATTAACTGATGATACGGCTTAGGCAGTCGCAGAGGCACTGGCAGCGTCTGGAGTCTGAACATCACAGTTCATGGAAAGAAAGCGGAGTCACGTGTACGTTCCGTCAATCCAGCGTTTGCCGAACAATCTCCAGACACGTCGATCCTGAGCTTTGCCTTCACCTATAAGTCGCTTTCACTCTTAAATGTTGTTGGAATCCTAGATGTTGCGCAGGGTATACTCCAGGCTGGTAAAGCCAGATGTAAAGAAATTGTTATTCTATGGCTCCTATAGAGCTCATATTTATACTACACACTAGAATCTAGAATGTACTACAACTTTCTACTCCTCTCGTTACTTATCGACTCTCGGCATGATGCCGTATTGCTCCTTCTAGAACTTTCCAGCAAAATCCCAACAAATGTGATTTTAGATACAATGATAACTAAAATAAATATATAAGACTTATTAGCTTATCCATGTCATTATCTTCCCCTAATCATTTCGAAAGCAGAAACAAGTAATAGTAGGCTCACTGACTAATTGATAATTTCACGATGGCCCAACCTTTGTAAATGGTTTTTCTTGACATGCGCTGGGATGTTTTTCTAGAATGAGAAGCATGGAGAATGTATGGAGGCTATAAGGTTCTTCAATATCCTTTTGCATTCAAAAGATAGAAATGAAGGAACAAAACGTCTTTCGTGCAAGTGCTAACCTATTTTTCCTGGAATTTATTGTTCAGATCTAGCTTAACAGAGGCAACATTCACAATAACTGGCTTAAATGTGTGTCTGGGGGACCTCAGCAGTCATCTCGGCAGACCTAGAATCATTCTATACTATGTATATGGCGTGAAACAGCATTACGACAGAAACGATGCTGACCTACAATTATGTTGCCGCCGCAAATGATGATATCTTTGACTGATGACCACACAGATTGAGCATGTGGTCGATCTGCGCTTACAATTCCAACGCAGGAAAGGCTCAGTACACCCTTCGGCCATCCAGTCGCGCCTACAGGTGCCCGTTGATAAGAGAGATTACGTATAAAAGGGACCATATGGGCGCACTCACCGCAGGTGAACACTATGATTGCTGAGGACACGGGTATTGAAGCTTGATATACGAGTTAATGAATACACGAAGAATTGCCTGATTCATGATGAGATGCCCGAATTCGGAGCTCAAATCACCAAGAGTGATCCGTGAGTGTGCTAACAAATGCTATGCGTAGTCGAGAAGCAATTAGATTAGCAAGCGCTTGGCGCAACCAATCATAGTTGCTTAGCTCGCAGGAAGTTGTGGAAGTTCAAATATGAATTGATTTTCTTATCCTTCTTGAGAGCAGGCATCACTCCTGTCTTGCCTAAGTTCCTTCACGATGGAAATGTATAGTGGTACTGAAAAAATTTCCTTATACAATTTCCGTCCGGTTAGAAACAGAATTCTCCCCGCCAAAATCTGATTTCCAACAGAAGGAAACGTGTCTAAAGAACCCTTTTCAGCTCTGTGAACTATTTCCGTCAAATGTCCTTTGGACTGACATTATTAGAGGTCAGGAGTCTGTATTGAATCGCGTACAAACAGGCGAAAGTCTGATAGTCGGATAGTCTCTGGAGATATCCTTGTACGACCTCATTTGTCGATAACGGCGTCATAGTTTTCCATTCCTCAAGGTATATTTTTGCGCCCGGACACCGCAATCTCCGATTCGGCGCCTGTCCTGTTGACAGGGAACAAATATTTCTGCACATCTGGTGCTGAAAACGATAAGTCTGGGCTGAGTATGGACAGTACAGAACCTTAGAGGTTCGGTGACAGATCAGAGTGCTTAAGTATTGACAAGGGCTAGAACGGCACCTAGAAGGTCTATTGAAGCAAGGTAGATCCAGTGGTAAGGATGGGAAAGCATCGATAACGACCTACGAGTGGACCAGAAAATGGTCAAGTATTCAGATACACTTTGCGAGCACACGATGACTCGTACGCATAGTGTAGACGGTAGAAGTAAGTTCTAGGAAACAGTCGAGTGGTGGATGACGATGCTTTCCGGGATAGCCTACTAGTGGCGCCTCATCAAGTCATAGGATTAGTGCCGACTCTTCGACCAGATGTCGTTAAGGTAGGCCACAGGAACTCCGTTGTATAGCTGTTTCTTGGTCCAGGTATTGTCCAATAGGGGCAGGACTAGGTGATGAATATGCATTTGTCCTGAAGTGTATGTGGTCGTGGAAGAACCGGGCCGTTCTCAACGCTCCTGAAATATAGCCGGGCTCGCCATTTTGATTGGAGAAAGTAGGACACCACGGGCGTCCCAAGCACCCAGGGTTGTAATAATGAGATATTGAATTAGTAGAAAAGCATTATGGTCGGGTGATGGCTATTAACGGAGTTGTACAGCCAGATCCTTATCAAAGCCCAATTGTTGGCGACTGATCGTTCGCCGCGGTCCTAGCCATAGAGGGACACGCCTACAACAAACGTGTGAACAATGCATCTTTATATAGAGATTTCATACTACAGATGTTGGCAAAGTAGTCATTGAGTCCGCTCCGCTGAAGGCGGCGAACGAGATAGCGAATTTGTATCCGCAGGTGGACGCAGAATGAGGAAAGTAATAGTTGACCCATCGAAAGGTAATACTTTCTGTAATCATTGAGAAGGCAAAGACTGCAAGAAGCGACAGTACATATGAAAATAGTTTGCTCATACTGAGCTTCTGAGAAAAATGACGATGAAGAGAAAACTGAGATAAAGGACGATATGGTTACGTTATGTCGCCGCCACCATCCGAACGTACGATCAACTAGCATTATTCCATATTTTGAATATAGTCTGCAGTATATCTAAGTGGTAAAAATGGGCGATGAACGAAATTCGATGCAGAATAATAGGCATACCACAGATACTTCAAACGAAAGTCCTTTGTAACCTTTGACAGCCATCCGCCGGTGATACCCACCATATTCTGCCTTCATGTCAGTAAGTAAGAAACTACACACATGGATAATGAAAGAGTTAAAAACTAAGAAAGCGCACACACCCAGGCCCACCATATCTGCATAACCAGAAACTGGCGGTCGTGACACGACAAGACCTATCCAGGTATAATCCAAACCGTTAAAGGGAATTAGGAACATATGCATTCAAAGTAAGTCTCGTTAGAGAGGCTTCTTGTGGTTCAGGTAGTACGATGTTTGCTGCCACATTCAGGATGGAATTGTCGCCCTCATTGCTGGTTGCGACTAGATAAGTGTGATGCGAATATCAAATTTACATCCATCTTTGTATTTACCGGACCGCAGTCTACCGGTATTTACTCTGCCCGACCACAAACCGAAGGTGTGTTGGCTCAAGGTGTCATACAGCATGTAAATATCTCAACACCGAACGTTATCTGACAACAGGCCTAGAATATCAAACACTTTTTCTTTCCGCCTGTATCCCGGCTCATTCGATTAAATCTCGAGTTTGAATGAATTAGGATAGTAAGCGCTTGAAGTGTCGAAACTTGATGCTTCCTTCTTGATTAGGTATCTGCATCCATGGAAACGCACAGGGTAAGGAACGGTGGAAAAGCGGCCAATTATAACCAGGATGGACCGCTATGATTGAATAAGATGGACTTAAAGTGTCGAACGCAGGGTTGAGAACTTGCCAACTCTCCGCGAAATGAAATGATCTGCACATTTATTGTGTTTCACCAGTCAGGCCTTGTTGAACCCGGGTTTATTTGCTGAATATTGAGAATAGGACAAATATTCGGGGAAGGATGTTATGTTTACTAAGTGATTCAAGGATACGGCACTGCTCACGTTCACAGCCTTCACAATATTTAGAGTTATAATTTGAGAGGTGTTTTATACAGAACAGGCATTTAAGTCATGCGTCACATATTGCCTACCGCCTACCGTATACAGACTCTTGTAGCCCCTCAGCTTCCGCTTCGTCGATCGTCTTAGGCGCCAACAACTAAGCCGTACAAACTGATGGTACCAATGCCTTATATTCGAGTTCCGATTGGCGTAGTGGCCAACGTTCATTTTACCACAGCCACGCTGCGATTATTTTTAGTTTCTCAGCTGTTTCAAAAAGAAATTGCAGATCTCGACAGATTGTTACACACATGATTTTGTAATTTTGCATTCATCTCCTGGTCAAAATAGATATAAAAGCCACAGCCAAATTGCTTGGGCAGTTCTTCCATTGCATGACATCTGAGCCTCAAGCCGAAATGTCTTCTGAGGTGGGAATGAATGCTCTTTATTTCTGATTTATGGGCTTACTCACTCATAGAAAACAAGGCTCCCTCCTATCAAGAGCTTGTTACGGGTTTGTGCTTTGAATGCGACGTAGAGTCCCTTCCCTCATACATTCCCAACGCTTTAGATGGTCCCGACTCCTGGACAACAACTCGGCGAACTCGTGCAGCCTAAATGCAGCTCCGTCGGCGTGATGCTTACATCTCCAGCAGTTGTACGCCCTTCCGAGTCTATTATTTATGCTCCTTGTACTAAAAAATTTGTAGATCACCATCGGTTCAGACGGATACGAAAGCATTGAAGGTCCACTAACCCAGAACCAACGTCATATATTTCAAGGAAGAGCTCATGGCTCTGTGCTGAAACGTTGCGTGAGTTCACCGTCTCTCAACACTCAAATATTACATTCAATGAGAGGCATGTAGCCTCCCGGGAACAACTATGTCGTTCCGAAAAGGCCGCCACTGGATGTAGTTGCACGGACAACTGGAGCCTGTGACGAGAAGCTTTGTCTTTCTCCTGAGGGCGCATTTCATACTGCTATGGTCAATTCCCAGCCCCTGGTACGGCCACAAATTCATATATCATGATTGAAAAGTAATCAATCCCAGGTATACACACGATATATGAGGACGGAATGTGCATCCTTCCGCATGTTCCTTCATCAAAATCCGAAGGATCGACGTTCGACTCTGCCAATATATTCTGTTATCCCTTTCATCTCGCCTGACTCCAAGGATAGCCCGCTCAAGCTTCCTGGAATTAGCATCTCTCGCTTGTTAAGCAAAGAACGAGATATACTTGTGAATGCGAACAGTTTCATCGAAGAAACTACCCTCGGGAGTAATATGCAAGTCATAAACGTTAACATCATAGTAAGTCAATGTAACCGTAGAGAGGAACTGCGCTAATCTCTCATATCACATTCAGATCAAAGGGTACGAGCATCGCGGAAGAGGCATCAAGATACCGCTCGAGTGTAGCCATGGGTTTTTGACTCACCTCGGGTTAGCGCAAACCATTTCGGAGACGATCTATCACATAATCCATGAGGTAGGTCCATTATCCATCCGGGTTTTGTGATATTTAAGCAATGAATAAAAGAATAATAACTACAGAAAGCCTTTTGATGAGACGGATATGACATTAGTAGCTATTTACTCAACGGATGAAAAGGGGAGGCTTTGGAATGTAGCGTATGCAATTGTAAAAGTCTGAGCTTCGGATACATAGAAGTGGATTCTATCATACATATGTTGACTATTTTCTCTCATGCCCAATGGTAACCTACGAATTTGCGACCCTATCAATGCACCTCCACGACGCAGATGAAGCTATGAAAATGGCGCCGAAGGTGTTTGGTGTCGAAGTTTGCTTTGGGTTTGCAAATATAGCTGCTTAGCCATACCCGTGCACAGTAATGTTGACGTTCTCTTACGTATGAACCTTTGGTCGGGGGTATGCAGGCGTGACTCCGTCCATATGCAGCACCTGTCAGTTCCTGGGCATCAATGATTCGGAGAGAATCTTGCAAGGCTCATGGCTTCTGAAAAAGAGTGTATGAAAAGGGTTGATAATGTAGTAGCGTATTCAATGCTTCACAACATACTAAAGGAAAGAATCATCCTGATAGTACTTACCTTTCCCTTGGCAGTACGAATATGCTCAGCCCTGAACGGCTGCTGAAAACGAGTCGGCGAAATGCTTTGCCCGATTTTAGGTCCCTCTCACTTCTTGGCAAGCCCCGCAACTTTTCAGGCCCCGAGGTAATGTATGACCGTAAGGGAAATGTCAGTAGTATACTCTAATTGCATGCGAGCAGTGAAATTTCAAATGATGAAACAACGTAGCCAAAGGATCCCCAGTGACCGTTTTGAACAATAAGCGCCTGTCATTATGGATGATAGGGACACGCAATGCTATGCACTCGGGGAGGGAGGGGAAGGGATTATAGTCATTGCTAGACATCAATTCATTCGGATGAGTGGCATGATGGATCCGTAGCCATATAATTGAACGCGTTCGTAAAGACGTTCCTTGTATCCCTTTTAGATGTTTAAAATTACGGTACAGTGCATCCTCTCACTGAGATAGGCTGCTTAAACGCTAAAGCTCGATACGCCACTACAATGTATAAAAACATTCCTCGAGATCAAATGAAGGTCTAGAATGAGACCACATAACTTCAAGGCGAACAGAAAGCCTTTCACCGGATGATACAGGGTCCGAGATGACGTTGTTGAAGGGTGTTCTGGACGTAAACTCCGATTCTACAGCAGTACATTAATGTCAGAATAATGGAGTATAAGGAGAAGAAACGATGTTTAAGCTTAGACTCACGCAGCCGAGGTTCAGCCCGAGAAAACTGCACACTATTAACGTAGAGGAAAAGCTGAAAGGTCTAGATTTCTTCATATGCAACCGACGGCCCACCAGCATACTAGCCGATAACAATGATAAGCGCCATGGCCACAAATGCCGTCAGGTGCTGCTCTAGAGGCGTAGCACTGGTGTGGCGTGCCCGTGCAAACCGCTTCCAGTGAAGGAGCTTTCTGCCAGTAGCAAGTTTGTATGACTGTTTTTGCGTGCTTCGCGGGTAAAGTTCGCTCTCTAAGAAAGTCGCCGCTGGCATGAACACTATGCGATGCTGTAAAACTTCTCATTCGCGGCTAACATTATGCTTGATTCGACGTAAAAGACCGTTATTCGAGGGATATGAATATCTGTGGTAACTTCGTTCGCCGGTGACGCTTTCCGCCGACTGGAATAAGCATCTTATGGACTGCGCAGACTTTGCATGAGTATTCTTGTATCTTCGCTGAAATTGAGTTCACGACACCAGTCTGGATTGGTCAGATGGTAAATATGATTCAGACCTGGACCTCGACTTCCGCATAGCAGCAGGAAGTTGATGATTCCTGCGCCGTGTTGTTCAATTCGCCAAGCATTCATCGAACTTTGATGATGCGTCAATTATGGCAGAAGGAATAAGACGTCTTACACAGCCTTATCGCCGGAGACCTGGCATCATGTCCGTCTATCGCATCGAATTCTGCAAGAAAGACACTTCTTACGATAATCCGCAGGCAAGTAAGTTTTCACTCTGCACCTACATGGAAGTGAAGGTGAAACGGAGAAATTTTACAGGAAAGAGAATTAACGGAGGGAAAATGTCATCTTCTGGTCTCCGCGTTGGTGACATTCCTCACTCCAGTTATATGGCGATGCCCCTCCCCTCCTCCCCCCTCTTTAACCCAGCTACTTCCGCCATCCGCCATCCAGGGGAAAAGGGGAAAAGCTTGACTTGAGCCAATCTGCGCATACCTTCGGAGTCGTATATACCCTTGTGTGTGTTCAGATGATAAGTGCAGCACACCTATGGGCTAAAGTATGTCTTGAAACTGCATCATAGCTGTTAAAAATCAGCATGGCAATAGAATAGTGAAAGTATTGATGATCTCACAGTGGGTGGTCGATAGGCATAATCAAGCCTTTAGCCATGAGGCGCATGAGCTGTAACCTTTGGTGAATGTAGTGGCGAATACTACGAAGACCTGTCAGTGCTTAATGAGGGACGGTCTCGAAGACTGGATTGCTTAGATAAGGAAGCAGGATATAGACGAGGCCCATGGCTAGACAAACAGGTACTTTAGAACAGCTCTGTCGCATGATAAGAGTATAGACGTCGGAGGTAAGGATAGCATGCCTATCCAACAAAGAGACGTTATCAAGGTGCCAGGTCAAATACTGCGCTACCTTGATCCATCAATTATATGACTGATAGTGATGATATATTGGTTGCTCTGCCGACAGTGTCCTCATATCGGAATATGGACCCAGTGGGGAAATACACGCTCACTCAAGCTTTTCAGGCAGAACAGGCGTTCGCCCTGAAGTTTTTTTCAGGCGGACTGGTTCGTAAAGAATAAATTTAAATGCGGTTACATCACAGTTGAAAAAAAAATAGGTACCTGCACGTGGACCAGCGTAGACCAAATGTACACTAGATAAAATCGAGGGAAGATGACAGATGTATTTGACATCAGAAGCTGAAACGACTCAGTGCGGATCGATTGACACGTGCAAGCCACGCATCACGTTAGGGCTTATGACTTGCTCTCGCAACACATGTTCCTTGTGTATTACCCTCCTAAGAATCCCAGCTTACTCTGACCTTGTAGTTCCCCACCTTGCGGAATGGCTTTATCGGATATTTGTCGGCAAAATTCTCACTGTTCAATGACCTCTAAATATGTCTCAAGAGTTCCGGATGATTTATCAGTTCCGCTCGTCGTTGTTTGTGAGCTCGAGACCTGAGCGATAGGCGGTAAGAGTAGATATTTTTGTCGTACGTATAAGAATAATTCTATCGTAACAAACTAGAACATCTCAAAATCATAAGGAGCTTGAGGCGGGAGAGCGTCCTCCGAGCCTGTGGTGAGGCGAAAAGGAATCTGTGCAATGACCTGCTTCCCTTTTTTCCGTTTCGTCTCAGCTATTATAATGTCTCTGTGATGTCCTGATTCGTTTCCTTGGGTGAAAATCTTCTGCTGTTGTTTAACTTGTTTTATCGGTGTGGGCGGGCGGTTCAGATTTTTGATACTGCCAGCAAGAGTGGAATAGGCGAGCAATGATACGACGTTAGGCGATGCTTTCTCGGTGATGCTGGCCGTTCCGGAGAAGAGAGGTCGGGGTCACGTGCTCACCCCTCTGAATCCGCGCGGACTTTCATCCGATCCAAGCCTACCCTTTATTCCGCTTCGAAAGCATGAGTTACGGGTTGTTTTATGTCCTTTTATCTACTTCAGCAATTAATTTCTGTTCAGTTATACAGTAATATCGGAGGTATATGCATGCCGGACCTGCTTTCGACGGTAACTTATGTGTTCCTTGTATCTTCTGTTATATTCAACCAATTCACAGATACGTTGAAGAAATTGTTTGTATGCTTCACATATACCAGTCCATCTTTCACCGTATCGCGAACCCAGGATCCTAGTCATTTCACGAAAACGGCTTAGCAACGAGCCCTGAATATATTATTGGCGGTGATCTCTCATCAAAACAAGGGCTATCCGCATGTCATCTCAATGCTTCATCATGACTTTGTCGATCATACGAGCATTCTTCGGGCCGAGTGGCTACCTCACGGATAGGTCGACAGGGCGAGACTCAGACCCGTATCATGTGGTTTCGATTCGACGTACGTTTCAACCTCCACGATCTCTTCGACTGTATGATGGTGGTGTATCATACATGACGGCACTATCAATTCAAAATGCTCATAACGCGGCTCAAGCCTATTCAGTCGTGGCAGGATTACGGTCCCGGCGATGGTTACAACATTACGTGTGAATTCTTCCAAAGTTCCGTGGAGACTTGTTATTTCATTTCCTCGATATCCAGGAACTGGAAACATGCAGATGTCCTTCGGAAAATGTCTTCGGCGGGGAATTAGCCGATGCAGGTTAAGGCAAGGCAGGGACGGCTTGTTCTATTTGGTATACAGGCCCTAACTACGTACGTCCTGTTGATCGGAAGCATTTCTCTTTCCTCCCATCATGCCAAAGAGCGGCAGGATTTCTCTCGATACACTAGGTAACCCATTCCATGGACCGGCGAACCTTCCTGGGCCTCCTGACGAAACTGAGGAACAACGGGCGAACCGATTGAAAGAGCTACAGGATGCCCAAACAGTTTCACGAGAGATTGACGAGCACTTGTTGGAGACGAAAAAGATGCTGGAGAGACGGAAACGTGCAATTAAGATGCTGCTGCTAGGTGCGTTGTTTTGAAGCTGCAATTATGAATGTGATCATACGGGAATATCTCTATAGGTCAAGCTGAGTCCGGGAAAGTTAGTTCTCTGTGAATTCATTGAGTCAAACTCGAACTTACTTCTACTCCTGACAAGAGTACATTGTTAAAGAGTACGTTCTATTACACCGCGCTTCTTTCACTAAAAATTTCCAGACTTTCAGCTTGCTTTTACCCCAATTCAATTCCGAAACGAACGTGGAGTATGGAAGAGGATAGTTCAGTTGAATCTCATCAAGTAAGTTTAATTTATGTTCCTTCAGTGTTCGATCTTACCCTCTACAGCTCTATAAAGATCATCCTCGACGCTCTACAAAGCGCATGGAGCGTGGCTGAAACGCCTTTGACGTCGCTAGGAAAAGAACACCGCCGGCTTCACCTACGACTCTCGCCGCTACTCGTATACGAAAATGCTTTCAACGAAATCCTCTCCCTGAACCCCAATGCGCGAGACATCTGCGTACGTGCGGGCAGCGGATGGAAATCCACATTAAGCGGACAGCCTCCCCGAGCCTCGCTCGATGAGCCCAGAAATCGAGAACTCCTTGCTAGGAACGATCCAACGCAGGTCCTAGAAGCGTCCTCAAATGACATCCTCACTCTGTGGACCGACCCTGCAGTACAGGACGTCTTAAATTCTCGTGGGATACACCTGCAGGATTCCTCAGGGTTGTAAGTCTGGGGAGTTCTGCATCTTGGCCGAGACCTGACCTATGTAGCTTTCTAGATGATGTAGCGAGGGTTACGAGGAGTGATTACATGCCGACGGAATGTGAGTATATGTGTTATGATAATGAGGTCTGGGTTGACTGAGTTTTTAGCGGACATCGTACGAGCAAGGGTCAGGACTATTGGGGTCGAGGAGCATCACTTCGTTGCTGAGTCAGGTAGGTGGTGGGTTTGCATTTCATGTGTATGCAAATTGGTTTGACCTACAGGGCGGTCGTTAGGGACAGAGAAAGGATCCGAGTTTTTCATCGCGGATGTGGGCGGTAGTCGGTCATCGGTATGCGTTCTAGCTTTTTTGTATGAGAGAAATTAAAGGGCATTGCAGCGTGCATCGTGGATACCATATTTTGATGATGGCGCGTGGCCCTATCTCCGCATTTTGCGGGGTGCACTGATTTAGTCATGTTTAGTGGATGCGATTCTATTCTTGGCGCCACTGGCATTCAATCTATCTCTGGAGGAGGATCCTCGGATTAATCGTTTGGTATGTGCTCAGGAAAACCGTGCCTCGACATATTCTGATGGCTGTTACAGGAGGATAGCTTGCAGTTATGGAGGTCGATATGCGAGAACAAGCTTTTGGCAAATTGTGCTTTAATCCTTTTCCTTAATAAAGTGGGTACACCATCATTATCAGCAAGGCTGTTACTGATTCGTTTCTCACAGAAAGACATACTTGCAAAGACGTTGGAATCGGGAGTTTCCGTTAAGCGATATGTTACGAGTTACAATGACCCTAATGATGTCCCTCATGTAACGAAGTGTGAGTTCCACACTGCTGGTTCTTTTCATCATGTTCAGATGTATTGGTACTGCAGACTTCAAGGACAGGTTTAAAAGTTATCATGTACGCTCGATATCTCTGTCCGTAATTGAGACAATTCTAATCACCATCTTTTGTCAGAGAAGATTATCATTACATCCTCGACCCTTCATATGCTACGAAACGTCTGCTATTGTAACGTGCTCCATCTTTTCTACCACGAATATCGCTAACCCAGAAGCTATTATTAGGATACACGCGCGACGCAGGCGGTTGTACTAGCAGGTTTGTGCTTTGCCCTTTTTCAATTCATTTGACCGACCGCCTCCCAAAGTGCATGATAGTATCATCCGAAGAAACCTCGCCAGAAGCGATCTAATATAATGAAATCTATGATGTAACTACCTTCATCCGCATTTCTGGAAGCCATCGATGAGTTGTTAAAATATGTGCTGAGCGTTTTACCAGACAGTTAGCCAGATATCTGATATCTGATTGTGTAACTCCGACGGGACGCGCTCATCACGTGTTGCGACATTCCCCGGCTTCAGCCGAGGCGCATACGTCATCCGACTACTTGACTCCCTTTCAACATCCACCGTTGCCGGCGAATCTGACCCGGAAAGGCTACGTTAGGGCTAATTTAATTTATTCGTGTATATATGAAGACTGATTAGGTACCCCAAAACCTCTTCGGACCCAGTTCCCCAATTATTATATCTCTCGCTCGCCTGTATTTTTGTCATCTTTCTTCAAAAAGTACGGATATGGTTATACTTCTGTATGTTCTCAATTCCAGCTTTCAATAAGCTATTCCTTTGGGATATCCCCCCCAAATACGAATTCAGCGCTATACACCCTTCCACTCCTTCCCTCGACGCCACTGAGCTTCTGCAATCGGTATTCTCATCGCTCCATCTTTGCCAAACATCTGTGTTGAATGACAATTGCCAACATTGATCAGGAGCTACAAAAAATCGGTCTCTATTTATACGAATCGGATACTGACGCAACAAGCTCCTCAAGGACCTTCGCGGTTGTAAGGCCCTTATGGTGCCCATCCGCCTTTTTCTTCCAGAAACACTACTTCATATTTTCAACGTTGCACCTTCTGATATTCGCGATCCTGTCGATACCGTGTGGACCCTTGATCATGTTTATTCCGCATGGGGGAGTATTTCCCGCTCTTGTCCTGACCTATGTATAAGAGAAACCTACAGCGAGTGACGTCCATTCATCGACAAGTACATCCCTCTCACACGCAATCTACCCATCCATTTCTCCATAGATGGATACCCTGATGATGCGACGATAAATGTTCTCAGTGACCTAATTAAACCTTTGGAAGAGATAATATATCCGTGGAACTACCCTTAGCCTCATTGTTAACCGTTCAATTGACTTTGCATCGGCCTATTTGGTGACCTTCAGCCGCAGATCAACCTCGGGTTGTTGAACAACCTCTTCTCTTCATTGCCTATCGAAGACACCCATCTTCAACATATACTCTATCCTTGTGTACCAATCAACACTACCGAGTTGCACAAATCCCTATTTCACCAGATCTCTGTAACTCTTTTATTTCTTTTTCTCTGCTTTGGCCGATAGTCCTGAAGACGGGGGGTGAAATCGGAACAAATATATACCGTAGGTCTGGGCGCTATCCGCTATCGATGGACTATGCATAATTAAAACTTATGGTGAAGAAGGTCGTGACTTTCTTGAATGTAGTTTATTGTGTGGAGGAAAGGCATCTCCGTTGCCTCCTTTGGAATTCGTATAATGAATGTCAATGACAAAGGATCGAGTTGATTCGGTAACGACACTAGCAGGAGTGATTTTCCTGCTTTAGAGCAGCCGAAGGTCCTGGAACAACTTCTGCGGGCCACAAATACTCCACCACATCAGGCACATATAGACAAAGACTACGAATATAGTTTTGGTTAGGGTTAGGGTTAGGGTTAGGGTTAGGGTTAGGGTTAGGGTTAGGGTTAGGGTTAGGGTTAGGGTTAGGGTTAGGGTTAGGGTTAGGGTTAGGGTTAGGGTTAGGGTTAGGGTTAGGGTTAGGGTTAGGGTTAGGGTTAGGGTTAGGGTTAGGGTTAGGGTTAGGGTTGGGTTAGGGTTAGGGT